>CM030365.1:72971205-74171205 GCA_017893485.1 Hemerocallis citrina
CCATGGCTGGGGTTCGGAATTTATAATTGATTTCCGCTGTGTATTTACTCTGTGATTGACTTTAAAACCCAACAAAATATTAAGGCATAGATCTGAGGTGAAGAATTACCTATCTTGCTTAACAAACTATTAGCTGCCACATTATATTTCGCCTTTTTACACTTTATAGTGAACTGAAACTGCATGAGTTTCGATAACCAAAGCTCTTGCATCGTTGCTCTAGTATATGTTTGATGCTCTTCTAGTCAGTCTTGATAATAAATTCTCTTCTCAATAAGTATTGCCTCCATTGGTTAATAGCTAACAGAATTGCAACCACCTTCTTTTCATAAGTGGATATTGATAATATCCCAGCAGAAATAACAAATAAAATTTTTATTTTTACTTATTTTATTATTTGTATTGATGGAAAGGATTGGTTTGTAATACCCCAGATCTGGCAGCGAACAGTCGACTGGTTGGATTAGCAGTCGACTGGTCTGCGCGGATTTATTTGAGATTGAGATTGAGAAATTTAGTCCCACATGGGAAGTTTGATAGGATAATTTGAGTATAAATACTATTAGCCAATGATCAAGAGTCACCTAATTGGTTAACCACCTTTTGAGAGGCAGCCTGTGGTGGGCAGTTGTACTACATAGTATCTAATTTGTATTTCTAAAAAATATTAAAATTGTCTGAGTATTGGGGCGGGGTGTTACAAATGGTATCAGAGCCGACTTTCGACACCGGATGTGGTAGAGGTCAGTGTGATCTGCGGTGATGAGAGTCATTGATCTCTGGGGTTGGGTATACTCTGCGGGGTTGAGAATCACAGGTAGTGATTGATAGCCGGGTATCCGATCTGCGGTGTTGAGAGTGACTGATCTCCGGGATAGTCGACTATACTACATCGGCTAGAAAGGGCGGTCCTACACTAGATGTGTGCCCTGTACTCAGCGAGGACGCTAATTTCTAAGGGGAGGTGTATGTAATACCCCAGATCTGGCAGCGAACAGTCGACTGGTTGGATTAGTAGTCGACTGGTCTGCGCTGATTTATTTGAGATTGAGATTGAGAAATTTAGTCCCACATGGAAAGTTTGATAGGATAATTTGAGTATAAATAATATTAGCCAATGATCAAGAGTCACCTAATTGGTTAACCACCTTTTGAGAGGTAGCCTGTGGTGGGCAGTTGTACTACATAGTATCTAATTTGTATTTCTAAAAAATATTAAAATTGTCTGAGTATTGGGGCGGGGCGTTACATGGTTAGTGGGTCTTAATACTAAATTAAAATTAGTATTAACAAGAAGCGGATATTATTGAGTTAATGAACAAATAAAACTTGATAAACCCAACCCAACACCAAGTGCACAAACCCTAGGGTTAGGGTTGGCCAGTCATGCTTGAGGGATAGAATAGGATTTGATTTGATATTTTTGAATTTCCTATTATTTAGGAGTGAGTAATTGGTAATATTGATATTATAGTAACCATATATCACACAATTTTAGGGATAGAATCAAGGAGATTTGAAATCTCCCTCCACCGTATAAGGTTTTGCCAGCCAAGAACAAATAGACGGAGAAGGATAGCTCCTCTCACTTTTTGTTATTTTTCATGGTGGAGGTGCTTTAGGGTTTTGAAGGAGAATGACTTTTGGAAGCTCGCAATCGAAAAATTCGACAATAGGTGGGCGTTCTTGTAACCCCTATTTTTGGATTTTATTGTATTTTATTCTCTTTTGATTATTGTATCTGGATTACTTTATTATATTATAATTTTTTGGCTTTTCTTGGGTTCTTTTATTTCCTCTTGTTCGTTCTGTGTTCTTTTGGTTGTATTCGATTATTTTTGGATCATTGCGAGATTTCGCTCTTCCGATTTTGAGTTTGATTTGTTCCCCTTTATATTCATCTCTTTGTTTTGTGCTTGTTCGTCTCTTTTTTGAGCCAAATCTGTACCCAAAACCCACTAAACCACAACCCAAAATCCGATTTTCTAATATCCTATAAATACCCTGTTAATTAAACCCGAAATATCTCTCTCTCTCTCTCTCTCTCTCCTCTCTCTCTCTCCCCGAATTCTCTCCCTTTCTGTTTTACCCCAAACTGAAACCCAAACCAGTTGTCGCGACCCTTGCCACCTCCGACCATCACCGTCATCACCATCCATCCCCTCGTTGTCTTCCCCATTCTCTCATTGCCCTTCGACCATCTCTATCGTCGTCTTCGTCATCTACCGCCCTAACCCATCACCGATCCCTATTGCTTCATCACCGGCCTTGCTGTCCATCGCCATTTTTGTCGTGCTCCTTCGCCGGGCACTTCCTTCACCCACCGGAGTTCCCTCGCAGCGTCGCAGTCGCCGTTCAATCGTCGTCATCGTCGTCCCCTGTTTTCGAGCGAAAACAGAGCTCGCCATTGCCGTCGCTTATCGATCGCAATGTCGTCGTCTCCATCGTCCTCGCAGCCGTCGCAAGTCGCCAGAGTCCCGCTCTCCCCTTCCCTCTCTCTGTTGAACGTAGGAGACGAGATATGATTGGCCCGCTTCGGTGTTTGGTGTTTTGTGTCACGGGATCTGAGTTTGCTGTGTGGTGTTTTTGCCCTGGATCCGGTGTGGCTGCTCTTGCTGTTGGTTGTTGTTTGGTCTCTTGCCATTTGGTGTTTTGTACGTGTATCCCTCGTGATCTTGTGGATCGTCGCTCGAGATTGTGATCCCGTTATTCTATATTATTTGAATCTGCAATTTAACAGGCAAGTCTCTTCTTGAACTAATATTTTGTTTTGTTCAAGTATATTTGATCTCTGCAAGTAGATCCCGTCCCTTTCGTTATCATTCTGCTTTTGACAATTCCGTTAAGTTTATCGAAGGTTTGCACGAGCTAACCCGACATACTCTTAACATCGTGCCGTATCTTTGATCTAAAACCTAGTCCCTATTGTTTCATGTATATGCACTTACATGTAATTAACTAGATTCATGCTATAGGCTTGTTGATGAATTGTATGCATGTTAGATTGAATTTGATTGATGAATGTATACCATGCCTGTGAAATTGTATCTTAAACATAGAAATATTCATGTTGACACCTAGGATCACTTTGATTACCAATTTGCATGAAATAAATGACTGTATGATTTATTTATGGCCCTTTTGTGTTAAGTTAATTTCTGGACTGCTAGTTGTTCCATTTTGAATCAGATTTTCAACCATGCTACTGTTATAATTTGTACTAACTTTCTAAACATGAAATTTAGCCTCTGATTTCTAGTTTACTGCCCTTTTTGCGAATTTGAATTCCGATGTGTGGTTTGTTAGATATCATCTTTTTAGTACAGCAGTGTTAGAATTTTCAGATTCACAAATGCATGCTTACCCTGCTGTTTCTTAATTTAATTGATCATGCTAACAGTAAAAGAAATATCTGAAATAAATCTAGTTGAACCTAGACACATGTAGGGATCACCCAGAAATTTTATGGATTTATTTGATGTGTTCTCTGACCTGAAACAATTAGTTGAACACAACATACTGCATGCTGCCTGAACATAAAACATGAATAGAATAGAGTTTTCACCCTAGTTTTTGTATCTTTTATATGCCTTAATTATATTCGCTGGAACTGTCCGGAGGTCTACTTTCTAGACCTTTTGATGGATTCAGATTTGCTATTTCGTAGTGATCGTAATCTATATTTTTGTACAACAAGGTCATGTTGTCCTGATTGTGTGATTTGTACTTATATGATGTGTTTGCTTCATGCTTTGTCTGTAATGCATAGAACTGGTCACACTTAGTGTTATACAATATTGACACCATCTTGCATGCTCACATAGGATGAAAATAAACTAATAACAATCTGGGGTATTATGGGTAAACTTGGTAGTGAACGATCGGAAAATATACTCGGTAAGGCCTTCTTGCTCACTTGAACACTCGACATGGAAGGAGAAATATTGATTGCAATGATTGATTGTTAATTCTTGATTGTAAATTATTGTTGTCAATGCCGTGTACACGAACCGTGAATTCACCATCAGTCTAAGACGTTCACTGTGTATTTACGCCGAACCTGTAGTGTGGGATGCAGTAGTACGTGCAATAGATAGGCTAATAAAATGACTAATAACCTTCATACTTGATCCTGTATTGGACTTGACTTGACATCACTCATTACATGCGTGATTATTGTACACCATTGATATTATTGCATGTTCTTTGCTTTGTTCTTTGACTTTGATCCTGACCCTTTATCTTTGATATTCATGCTTTCCATTATCCTCTGTTTTTTTCTACTTGCTGCCCATGACTTGCTCTAAGGGCTCTCTTTTTCTTCTTTTTAGATCAAGATTTTACAGGTACTGAAGGATCAATCCCTGAAGGTATTGGTGAGCAACGATTCTAGTGATGGAGTCCAAGATTGCGCTGCTTAATTTATTTATTGCTAGCCTATATGTTGAACAGTGTTATGACTTTGTATTTTGTTTTGGGCTTATGTTCCTGTAGTTGTTTTTTCCCAGATGTTTGATTTCTTGTGTTGGATATTATTATTGTTGGATTATTTCATTATTTATTTAAGTTATCTGTATTCATGTGATTATATCTTCTTGAGTGGTTGTGTTGTTGTTGCATATTGTTAAGTTAGTCTAGTACAGTTTATGGATGGTGTTTGCATCATTCGTTGGGCCTACGTACGTACTCGTATTCCGTATTTTGGGAAGCGGGGCGTGACATGGTTTTCTGTGGTATCAGAGCCCGAGGTTGAGTAATATATCAATCAAACATGACTGTCTTTACGAGGTTGGCTTTGATTGAAATATTAGTCGAGTTTGGTTCTAGCCGAGTTGACTTAGTAATGTGTACACCATGATGGTCACATGAATGCATGTATAACAACCAACATATCATCTGGGTACTGACCATCTTTGTTCGTGTTTCAGGCTATAGCTCGTGGGAGTTCTTCTTCTCGCTCGGGGGATGGGAAGCCAGACAACGCTGCCATTCTCCAGACGACTCAGCAGATGAAGGCTCTTCAGCAGGAGGAAAATGAGCTGATGAGAGCCACTTTGGCGGCCAATGGACTTGCCGCTGGACCTACACCTGGGTCCCTGCCACCTAGGTCTGGTACAGTAGCGGATTTCATGAGGCTGCACCCGGATAAGTTTTCAGGTACCGAGTCGCCATTGGAGGCCAAATAATGGCTTATCCGAATGGAGCAACTGCTGATCGCTGCTCGTGTTGCCAAGGCGGATCGTGTGGATGTGGGTCGCATCCAATTGGCAGATCTCGCTCACATATGGTGACGAGTTGAATCCGAGAGGATGTCGCAACCCATTGAGTGGGTCATTTTCTTTGAGAGCTTCATGGCGAAGTTCTTTCCCAGTGTCACCAAGGCAGAGATGGAGCGACAATTTGTTTTCCTAACTCAGATCAGCTAGACAGTGTTCTTAAATATCATTTGTTGTTGCCTACTTCACTTGTGACAGTATTAATTTGAGCATTGGCTTCATCAGGAAAATCGTTCCGTGGACGAGTATGCTGCAGAGTTTACTCGGCTCAGTCGCTTTGCTCCTGCCCTTGTTGCCACTGATGAAGCTCGGGCTAGTAGATTTCAATCGGGCTTGAGTTTTCCTATCTAGGACCGATTGGCTGCTCTTCGGCTTCGTGCCTATGCCGATCTTCTGGATGCTGCTCGGATTCAGGAGCAGACCCTTAGCAGGTCAGGTGTTCCTCAGCAGACTATTTCGCACCTGTTGCGAGAGTACAACCGTACGCACCTGTTGTCCCGAGGACTGTTGAGACTTGTGGATATTTCCATAAGCCTGGGCATTCATAGCGAGACTGCAGGATGGCCAACCGGTTGTGCCTAGTGTGTGGGAGCAGTGAGCATATGGTTCGTGACTGCCCGAGGAACCGGGTTTCTGCGCCGACTCATGGTCAGGGTAGGCTGTCTCTTTCTCCGCAGAGGCAATCTTTGATCAGAGGCATGTAGCCCCTAGAGGAGGTCAGGCTGGAGGTCGTGGTCAGGCTTAGAACCTGACTGCTGAGAAAGCGGAAGTTGCTATTGGAGTGGTTGCAGGTATATCACTGTCACGTCCCGCTTCCCAAAAAGAATACAGAATACGGATACGCAACAAAAACCCAGCAAATGATTTTCATCATCCATAAGTTGTTCAAGAAATCTTTACAACATTCTCAAGAATCATTAGAGTCGGAAGCAAAAGAATTAACCACATGCACATATGAGCCAAAATACCAACAAGAATACTTGAAACAAAATATACAAATCTCAAATAGTCATGATCTGAATAAAACAAATATCTTGGGTCACATCGTCCAAATACAAGAATAAATCCAAGTCTCAGAATACAATATTGTTCAAGCAAGCTACAAGAAATAATAATAATAAAATGCAGCACTAATACTTCGTGTCTCCGATACCATCTGGAACCTGTTCTCCAAAATCTGCAATTCAATGAATGCAGGAAAGAGGGAAAGAGAAAACACAAGTACCCATCAATTGCAAGTTACGGGCCACTTATAATGTAGGATATAAGCACATGGGAAAACTAACTAGCAACATGGTATAAGTATGATGTCAACATAAATAACTAGTATGGCAAAGTGAACAAGTGTAAATGGCATGAATCAAGTGTCAAATAATCAAGTATCATGTAAACATGCTTCAAGTGTCAAGTATCATGTAATCATGTATCAAGTGTCAAGTATCATGTAATGATATATCATGTAGTCAAGTATCAAGCAAGCATATATCATGCTCAAGTATCATATTCAAGTATCATATTCAAGTATCATGTTCAAGTCTTGTAGTAATTACTATCTAGGTAGCACTTTATGCATTCCATACAGCATGGTTGCTACATCAAAATAGTTTCGCTTTAGATTTCATAGTGGACCATAGAGGGCAGTATACTCGGGGAAAGTCAAGTAATCGAGCTCCAAGCTCCAAGTATCATGTATCATGTAATCACGTGTCAAGTTGTGCAAGTGGCAAGTATCGTGTCTTGCGTGCAAGTATCAATTAATCACGTGTCAAGTATCATGTCTCAAGTAATCACGTAGGATCAGTGGATCCCCTTCCGAGTACACGTTTTTGAATTATCCACTATTAGATCTATCCCTTAAACCCCAGCTTGGTTATTTATTATTAATGTCAAACAAGCATGTATATGTGCAAAATATATCAAGAATAACATGGCATGATCATGTGACAAGTGCAAGTTGCAAGATAAACATGTACGAGTGCAAGATAATACATGAAAGAATAAAATAGACAAATCTCAAGTTCAGGACAGTAAGACCATACTGTAGTAAAACAATGGTTCCCAGTATTACAAACAAGAAAATCTGGATCCATCGAAGGATCTAAAAAATAGACTTCCACACGAATCCAGCAAATATAAATAAGTCATATATTACTTCACAAAAACATAGCTCAAAACTGGTTTGAATACAGAAAATAGGTTCAGCCAGAAATCAGGAAAACGAATTCAAGAACAGAAAAACAGCATGAGAACACAGTTAATAAATCCACGAAAAATCTGGGGTATTCCCCTATATGTCTAGTATCTAAGTATAATGTTTAAGAATTTTTCAGTAAAAGTTGATCAGTCATCAAAAATAAGAAAGCATCAAGAAATGGTAGTTTGGCAAATCTGGAATTCCCAACACTGCTGTACGAAAACTATGATATCTCGCAACCAGTGAAACGAAATCTAATTGTACCAAAGGGATATAAAAATAGCTAAAATATACTAACTTTCATATTTCACAAACATTTTTTTATAAAGTAAAAGGAATCATAGTGAAAATAAGGTTCTTTACAGAACAGCGAGCAAAATACAACATGTATAGATTTTATAAACGAGCATGAAACAACACATAAAACTCATCAATAAAATTTACCAAAATTCTGGATAATCCCGAACTAGATAAAGAAACACTAACCAAAGTTTTGGATCAAAATAATATATGTAGCATCAGAATCAAAATCATTTAGTCATCAAAATCATCGAAAAACAAAATCTGGAAAAGGTCAACACCTCTGTAGTAAAACAGTCATAACTCACTCATACGAAAACTAAATCAAGCAAGGTTAGAGGGGTTTGAAAATAGATAAAATTCTCTAAAACTCATGTTTTACACCCAAATTAAGATACTGACTTCAAGACAGTCCAAAACAGCAAACAAAACAGATCAGCGACAAAATACAGATTTTTCCCTTTTTCCACAACTCAACATATATCAGACAAAACTTATTCAAGACACAACCAAACATGAATTCGAGTCTACCAAGTGTGTAAACATCATAATTTAGGGTATCTAGCATGTGCACACCAAATATATCACATGGTTTTCAACCAAAATACGAGTTCTCACAAAAATCTCACATACATGATCAAAATCAAGAATAGGTAAATCCTAAGTTAATTCATGTCTATATTGTGTCGTGAGTCATCTATGGTCAAATTTTCACAATAGAGAGAAAACTCATCAAGCATATCACAAACAAGAGTCGTCTCTAGACCCAACTATGCTATAGGTGGTATATTTTGACTTGTATCAAACAAATGAATTAGAGTACAAGTTACATGCCTTAACCGAAGATGAAGAACAACAAAAACCAAGAGTAACGAGAAAAACCCACAAAAGAAAATCCACGAATCAACGAATCCAAGCAACTAGAGCGAAGATCTCCACACGAACAAAACTCCACAAAGCGAGATGATCCAAGAGGGATGAAGACAATAGCGGCTTGCGGCCACAAGAGAACCCCAAGAAAGGGAGTCCAGGGATTATATGGTGGTGCGAGGTGGTCGGGATGGCCAAGGAGGTAGTCAGCCAAGGTGGGGTTAGGCCGATCGGGGTAAGGTGAGGGGTTTCGGCTGTCGGGGTGAGGCCGGCCTGGGCTCGGGTGAAGGCAGACTGGAGAGTGGCATCGGGTGCTGTGTGCGGCGCAAACAAGGAGGGGGGAGAGAGAGAGAGGGAGGTCGGGTGTGTGTAGGAGTTAGGGTTAGGGTTTGTGAGGGAGAGTATATATATATGAGGGGAATTAGGGTTAAGAAACATGAGTTGGGTTAATGGGTATTTGGGTTGTGGGTAATTAGGAGCAGTACTAGGATTTGCTTAATTGGGCTTTAATTATGATACAATTGTATAGGATAACTAATAGGATTGGGGATTTAATTTGGCTTTGGTAAATCTTATTAGGGCTCAAATAATAGGATTGGGAAAAAGGATGAGCCACCAAACATCACCACAAGCACCCAAGAAAATAAAAATAAATAAGGGGAACGAGACCAAAATGAAAAAAGAACCAAATAATGAAGAACGAAACAAAAGAGACAACCAATAAAACACAAAGAGCTCAAAATGAAATAAAACGAATATATATTGAAAACAACTCCAATATACGGTTCAGAAAAATACAAGAGAGAAAATACACCAAACAAAAAAAAATACACTCCAAAAATACACAAAAATGAAAAATAGAGGTTACAATCACAGTAGTTGTACTTTATTTTCTTCTTTTCTATTTCCTGCATGTTATTTTTTCTTTCTTTGTACAATTATTCGTGTGTACAACCTGCTAGCACCTTATTCTTTTGTTTGATCTTCTTCTTATTCTAGGTGTAATTTTAGTCTTCTATCTTCCAGCTCATGTGTTGTTTGATTCGGGTGCTACCCACTCTTTTATCTCTTCTCACTTTATCGGTCAGCATGGTTTGGCTATCGATGCTATGCCCACAGGTTGGGATATCACTACAGGTGGAGGTGTCATTGTCTGTTCTAGGGTTTGCAATCAGAGTCTGTTGCTGATTGGTGGTGTGGAGTTCTGGGCTAATCTGATTGTTATTCCCAATTCCGATTTTGATGTCATTCTGGGCATGGACTGGTTGGGTATTTCTTGTGCTGTGATTGATTGCTAGGAGAAAAAGGTGACTTTCAGGCTTTTTGTTTAACCAGAGTTTGTTTCCCATGCGGGTGAAACACCGTCTGAGCGTATCAAGAACTCCATGGATCCCCAGGCTATTTCCCTTGTGTCGTTGAGTTCTGATGGGGTTGTTGCATCCTTAGTTGTACGGGATGTCCTTGATGTGTTTCCCAAGGATTTGCCTGGCTTGCCTCCAGATCGAGATGTGGAGTTCAGCATTGATATTCAGCTAGGTACGACGCCTATTTTCAAGAGTCCGTATTGTATGGCACTGGTTTAATTGGCAGAACTGAAGGTACAAGTTTAGGAGCTGCTTGATAAGGGTTTTATTCAGCCTAGTATTTCTCCGTGGGATGCTCCAGTTCTGTTTGTCAGTAAGAAGGATGTTAGCCGCATGCTTTGCATTGACTACAGGGAGTTGAACAATGTCACTACCAAGAATCGGTATCCATTGCCTAAGGATTGACGATTTGTTCGACCAATTGGGAGGTGCTTCGATGTTCTCGAAGTTGGATCTTCATTCCGGGTATCATCAAGTTAGAGTGAAGTCAGAGGATGTTCGAAAATGGCTTTCCAAACGAGGTACAGGCATTACGAGTTCTTGGTGATGCCTTTCCGAGTGACTAATGCACCGGCAATGTTCATGAGTCTGATGAACAGGATGTTTTCTCCGTTCTTAGATCAGTTTGTCGTGGTCTTCATTGACGACATATTGGTGTACTCACGTAACAAGGAAGATCATGCAAAGCATTTGAAGGTGGTTCTGCAGACCTTGAGAGAGAACTAGCTGTTTGGGAAGCTCAACAAGTGTGAGTTCTGGTTGGATCGGGTTGCTTTCCTTAGCCACATTATTTCTGGTGCTGGTGTTTCTGTGGATCCTGCGAAGATTTCTGTGGTCAAGGATTGGCCTACTCCGAAGTCTGTTCCTGAGGTGAGAAGCTTTCTGGGTTTGGCTGGCTATTATTAGAAGTTCGTTCAGGATTTTTCGAAGATTGCTGGACCTCTATTCAGTTTGACCAAGAAGGAGCAAAAGTTTGTCTGGGGTGAAGCTTGTGATGAAGCTTTCACCGAGTTGAAGCGTTGGTTGATGTCAGCGCTTGTACTGACTATACCCGACAGTTCGGGTGGTTTTGTGATCTTTTGTGATGCTTCGAGTCGAGGTCTTGGAGCAGTGCTGATGCAGCGATGCAGGATTGTCGCTTATGCATCGAGGTAGTTGAGACCTTATGAGAAGAACTATCCTACGCATGATTTGGAGCTACAGCTGTGTTTTTTGCCTTGAAGTTGTGGTGGCATTATTCGCTTGGGGATAGAGTGGAGAATTCACAGATCACAAGAGCCTCAAGTATGTGTTCACGCAAAAGGAGTTGAACATGAGGCTGAGGAGATGGCTGGAATTGATGGCAGATTTTGACATCAATTTGCAGTATTACCCAGGCAGAGTAAATTCAGTGCCTGATGCTTTGAGTCGGAGGCCTGCTGCTATGTTCCTTACTCAGCAGAAGGAGTTAGTGGAGGACATGAGGAGGCTGGAGTTGGATGTGTTGCTTCCCAGATCAGATCGACAGCTCTTGATGTTGTATTTGCAGTCTTCTTTGATTGAGCAGATTAAGGCAGCTTAATGGAGTGACCCGTAGTTGCAGCAATTTCGGAGTGAGGTAGAAGCTGGGTTGAGATCTGATTTGGTCATTCATGCTGATGCGTCTCTTTGTTTTGGTTCTAGGTTGTGTGTACCTAGAGGGGAAGTCAGGTAGTTTCTACTGGAGGAAGCTCATCGGTCCTCTTATTCTATTCATTCTGGTGGTACCAAGATGTACAGGGACTTGAAGAAACATTTTTGGTGGCACGGCATGAAGAGGGATGTGGCTCGATTCGTCGCCCAGTGCCTGATCTGTCAGGAAGTGAAGGCGGAGCATCAGAGGACCGTGGGACTTTTGCAGCCTTTTCCAATTCCAGAGTGGAAGTGGGAGCATATCACAATGGACTTTATGACAGCTTTACCACGGAGTCCTAAAGGCCATAATGCTATTTAGGTGATCATGGATCGGCTGACAAAGTGTGCTCACTTCATTCTTTCAGTGTGGGTTAGTCCACGGAGAGTTGGGACGAGCAGTACGTCCAGGAGGTTGTTCGTCTGCATGGAGTTCCTGTCAGCATCGTATCGGATAGAGATACGAGATTCAGGTCTCAGTTTTGGGAGAGCCTGCAGAAGAGTTTGGGTTCCAAGTTGAGCGTCAGTTCAGCGTTCCATCCTCAGTCGGATGGGCAGTTAGAAAGGACAATTCAGATCCTAGAAGACATGTTGAGATCTTGCGTTCTTCAGTTTGGAGGTTCATGGGAAGATCATCTTCACTTGGTCGAGTTCTCTTATAATAACAGTTACCAGGCGAGTATCAAGGTTGCTCCATTTGAAGCTTTGTATAGGCATAATTGTAGACCACCGGTCTGTTGGGATGATATCGGCAAGAGGAAGCTTTTAGGTCCTAAGTTGATCACGACAGTTGATGCCGTGGCTTATATCCGAAAGCATTTGCAGGCCGCTTAGGATCGGCAGAAGAGGTGGGCTAACTGTCATCGTAGACCACTAGAGCTTGAGGCAGGTGAGCATGTGTTCCTCAAGGTATCACCTTGGAAAGGTATTATCCATTTTGGATGTGGGACAAGTTGAGTCCTCGGTTCATCAGTCCATTCGATATTGTGAAGGTGTAGGCAAGGTAGCTTACAGGCTTGTACTACCGCCAGCTTTAGCAGGTGTCCATGATGTTATTCCATGTTTCTCAGCTCAGGAAATACATCAGGGATGACAGTCATGTGGTTGACTACTCAGAATTGTCTGTGAGGGCGGATTTGTTCTGTGAAATTCGACCAGTCTCTATCTTGACCATCATGAAAAGGTGTTGAAGAATAGAGTCATCAAGTTGGCCTGAGTTTCTTGGGATCGTCACTCGCCAGGTGAGTCCACTTGGGAGTTGGAGGAGGACATTCTAGAGAGGTTTCCTCGTTTGTTTGAGTAGTGCTTGTTTTGTTTTGCTTTGTTTGTTTTGTTTCGGGGTTCACCCTATGTACCTCTCATATGAATTTCGAGGACGAAATTCTTCTTGTAAGGTGGGTAGGATTTGTAACCCATATTTTTGGATTTTATTGTATTTTATTCTCTTTTGATTATTGTATCTGGATTCCTTTATTATATTATATTTTTTGGCTTTTCTTGGGTTCTTTTATTTTCTCTTGTTAGTTCTGTGTTCTTTTGATTGTATTATGTGTTCTCCATCGTCGTCTTCATCATCTACGCTCCATCGACAATCTTGCCGTCATTGCCATTGCCACCGTGATCCTTTACCGTGCACTTCCCTCACCCACCGGAGTTTCCTCACAGCGTCGCAGTCGCCGTTCAACCGTCATCATCGTCGTCTTCTGTTTTTGATCGAAAAACAGAGCTCGCCGCCGCCATCGCTCTTGCCGTTGCCGTCACTTCCCAACCACAACGTCGTCATCCGAATCGTCATCGCAGCCGTCGCTAGCCGCCAAGAGTTGCCAGAGTCCCACTCTCCTCTTCCCTCTCTCTGTCGAAGGTAGGCGACGAGATCCGATTGGCCCACCCTGGTGTTTGGTGTTTTGTCTCGCGGGATCTGGGTTTGCTGTGTGGTGTTTTGCCCTAGATCCGGTGTGGCTATTCTTGCTGTTGGTTGCTGTTTGGTCTCTTGTCGTTTGGTGTTTTGTACGTGTTTCGCTCGTGATCTTGTGGATCGTCGCTAAGGATTCTGATCCCATTATTCTATATTATTTGAATCTGTAATTTAACAGGCAAGTCTTTTCTTGAACTAATATTTTTTTTGTTCAAGTTTATTTGATCTCTGCAAGTAGATCCCGTCCGTTTCGTTATCATACTGCTTTTGACAATTCTGTTAAGTTTATCGAGGGTTTACACGAGTTAACCCGACATACTCTAACATCGTGCCGTCTCTTTGGTCTAAAACCTAGTCCCTAGTGTTTCATGCATATACACTTACATGTAATTAACTAGATTCATGCTATAGACTTGTTGATGAATTGTATGCATGTTAGATTGAATTTGATTGATGAATGTATACCATGCCTGTGAAATTGTATCTTAAACATATAAATATGCATGTTGACATCTAGAATGACTTTGATTACCAATTTGCATGAAATATATGACTGTATCATTTATTTATGGCCCTTTTGTGTTAAGTTAATTTCTGGACTGCTAGTTGTTCCATTTTGAATCAGACTTTTAACCATGCTACTGTCATAATTTGAATTAACTTTATAAACATGAAATTTAGCCTCTGATATCTAGTTTACTGCCCTTTTGCGGATTTGAATTCTGATGTGTGCTTTGTTAGATATCATATTTTTAGTACAACTGTGTTAGAATTTTTAGATTCACAAATGCATGAGTACCCTGATATTTCTTAATTTAATTGACCATGCTAACAGTAAAAGAAAAATCTGAAATAAATCTAGTTGAACCTAGACACATGTAGGGATCACCCAGAACTTTTATGGATTTATTTGATGAGTTATCTAACCTGAAACAATTAGTTGAACACAACTTAATGCATGCTGCCTAAACATAAAACCTGAATAGAATAGAGTTGTCACCCTGGTTTCTGTATCTTTTATATGCCTTAATTATATTCGTTGGAACCGTGTGGATGTCTACTTTCTAGACCTTTCGACGGATTCAGATTTTCTATTTCATAGTGACTGTAATCCATGTTTTAGTACAGCAAGATCATATTGTCCTGATTGTGTGAATTGTACTTATATGATGTGTTTGCTTCATGCATTGTCTGTAATGCATAGAAATAGTCACACTTAGTGTTATAAAATATTGACACCATCTTGCATGCTCACATAGGATGAAAATAAACTAATAACAAGCTGGGGTATTATGGGTAGACTTGGTAGTGATCGGAAAATGTACTCGGTAAGGCCTTCTTGCTCACTTGAACACTCGACATGGAAGGAGGAGTATTGATTGCATTGATTGATTGTTAATTCTTGATTGCAAATTATTTTTATCTATGCCAAGTATACAAATCGTGAATTTACCATCAGTCTAAAACGTTCGCTGTGTGTTTGCACCGAATCTGTAGTGTGGAAAGCAGTAGTACGTGCACTAGATAGGCTAATAAAATAACTAATAACCTGCATACTTGATCCTGTATTGTACTTGACTTGACATCACTTATTACATGCATGAGTATTGTACATCGTTGATATTATTGCCTATTCTTTGCTTTGTTTTTTGACTTTAATCCTTTCCCTTTATCTTTGATATTCATGCTTTCCTTTATCTTGTTTTTTTCTCTAGTTGCTGCCCACGACTTGCTCTATGGGCACTCTTTTCTTTTTAGACCAAGATTTTTTTGGTACTGAAGGATCAATCCTTGAAGATATTGGTGAGCAACGATTCTAGAGATGGAGTCCAAGATTGCACTGCTTAATTTATTTATTGCTAGCCTATATCTGTGAACATTGTTATGACTTTGTATTTTGTTTTAGGCTTATGTTCCTATAGTTGTTTTTCCAAGATGTTGGATTTCTTGTGTTGGATATTATTATTGTTGGATTATTTCACTATTTATTAAAGTTATCTTTATTCATGTGATTATATCTTCTTGAGTGGTTGTGTTGTTGTTGCATATTGTTGAGTTAGTCTGGTACAGCTTATGAATGGTGTTTGCATCATTCGCTGAGCCTACATTACGTACTCGTATTCCGCATTATGGGAAGCGGGCGTGAAAGTTCTCTTCACATGATTATTGTTGTTATTGTTATTCGTAGAACGATAGGGTTTTATTGATTGTGATTAGTATCTATCGATGCATGCTTTATTCTTCGTTATTGTTGTATGAATTGAATGCATGATAGAAATTTGGTCAACTGTCTACATAAAAAGAAATTAAGTTATAAATTGTATGTATGATTTTATGAATATTGAATGATTAAAAGAGACTAGGAGAACTTGCTAATCGTAGAAAGAACTAGTTGCTTTTGTTTAGTTCATGATATATACATACTAGGTATGCCAGTGTGCACATGCCTACAGCACGTATTCGGAACGATACAACACATGAAAAATCATGTAAACAGTAAGGAATGATTTATATAGATGTTTATTTGCTAATAGACGTTGATGTATTGATGTACTCTGAAGTAGGATTATGGAGTGACCTTGATGTTTATTGGTTTGTATACTGCAGGATCATTTGTCAGCAGCTCGGGACTCAAAATAGTACTGTAAATCTACCAAATTAGTAAATCGGAAATTCCTTGCTATGTGTGACTTGAGCATAAGAGATTTCTTTTCTGATTTAGAGCTGACATAAGTAGCAATTCATTTTCTAATACGGTTGACGCATCAAACTGCATGACCTAGGTTCCGCTTGTTTGTTTTTTATGTAGGTAACCATGTATGAATTTAAGAGGAAAAATTTGTTGTGATGTAAATGTGAAGTGAAATTGCAGCAAAGCAGATCAAGATACAATTTTGCAGCTACTAAAACCCGAAATATAGGGATTAAGCATGGATTTTTTCATAAAAACACGATCAAGCGAGTCAATTAAAGAATTTGCAACGATCTTTAAAAGCAGCAAATGCCCAAATATTCAAAAAAAATCCGAAATTGCATAATAAAAAAAAAGCATTCTAATCTAAAACAATTGCTAAGTGAAGTATTCTACAGTCATATCAAATATGGTAATTCAAAAACATTTAAATTGAAGTGAATGTTATCGAGTTACGAAAGCATAATCCGAAAAAAAGCATAATTAAAAATTCGAAATAATAAAAAAAAGGCATACTCCGAAATTGCATAACCAATATGGAAGTGAATGTTTTTTTTTTACATACCTGGGTAAAAAAAGAGAGAAGAAAGAGAAAAAGAATTATAAAAAAAGAGAAAAAGAGGGGGAAGAGAGAGAGAGAGAGAGAGAGAGAGAGTAATAAATGAATGAGTTGTTTTGTTTTGGGGGGAAAATTTGAGTTTTTTTTTTTGGGGGGGGGGGGGGAATGTCTTTTGTGTCGTTAGATTTGGACCATTGATTTACTTCCAAATGAATGAGAGCCACTGGATAGCTTTCTTTGTATTTTATTATATACTAGGTTTGCACGTTAACACATGCCTACAACACGTCATCGGAACAGTGCACTTGGTTTGATTATATAAAATAGCTTTGGAGGCCCAGCAAATTAATTGAAGTAGCAAACATATTATATGAGAAAGCAGTATATTTGCCTTTAAGCTCAACCATCGTCTTCTTGATCATTAGCTTGAACTTACCTGAAATGCATATAGTTTGTTAGAAACACTGCATAGATTTTTTTTTAACTCCAGCATCGCTTTTAGATACTTATAATAGTTATGCAAGGACATTATCATGTAGGTTTTATAAAGCTTACTCTAATCTCATAACCACTATGAGCATGTCTAAATACAATGGTAACGCAAGTGCATGTGTGAAGGTATCTACAATACCAATAATCTAAACGTTTGATTTTCTGAGACTCTGTTTGCAATTGAAATACCTCTTATTATTATTTTCAGCCAAAATGAAATACATGAAGTTCTCAAAACTCTAATCCAGGCTAATCAGTTCTTTTATCTCCACTTTGTCTCCATATTGCACCTTTAAAAAAATAATCAAAATGGATAAATAACAAATTTACTTTAGCTGTCTTTCTTGAGTGGAGAGTTTGCACCATTCACTGGTAAACTCCAGTCATCCCAGTCCTATATATCCAAACATATACTAAAAGTTCTTATATGTTATGTTATCCATGGTTTCTAATAATCAGTGAAGGTAACTCTTTACGATAGTATTTTAGTGAAGGTAACTCTTCACGATAGTATTTTCTCTTGTACTAAAGAAATTAATGTTGCATATTTGCCAAGTTATTTTAGCTTGCTAGTCAGCTTACCTGTCCTGCTATGGTTTGGAAGCCCAAATTGAGGCCACCAAATAATCAATCTTTCCCTTGTGTACACCTTAAATCAAAACCAATAAAAAAATTCATCAAATAAATCACAAAATTATAATTTTTTAAACACAAAAATAAAACAATCATACCTTTCTGAACTTAAATCCCGTGCACACACAAAATTCAAGTTAGCAAAAAACTGAGTAATCCCCTGCACAAAAAAAAATAAAAATTAGAATGAGAATTCGATTAATGAGATGAAATTAGAGTCGTCGCATCACATATAGAGGCTCTCGATTTGGTGGAGGGGAGTCGGTTGATATTCGCACTCGATTTGGTGGAGGGGAGTCATCGATATGGAATCAGCAGCGGATTAGATATCGGCGACGACCTCCTGATTAGGGTTCTTGGATTTGGATTTGGATTTGCATTGAGATTTTCAAAATTTCAAAATTTCAAAAATTAAATTTTTAAATTTTCAAAATTTCAAAATTTCAAATTATCAAATTATCAAAGTTTTAAATTTAAAATTTTTTATTTATTTTTTATAAAATTTTCAAAAATTTTTTAATTCTAAAATATTAAAAAGTTTAAAAAGTTTAAAAAAATTTAATAATTTTTTTTATTTTAAAATGTTTAAATATTTTTAAAAATAATATTTTAATTTTTTAAAATTTTTTTAAAATTTTATAAGTTTTGGATTTTTGTGGATTGTTTTAAAAGTTTTTAAAATTTTAAATTTTTTGGTTTTTATTTTTTTAAAATTTTTATTTTCTTAATTTTTTGAACAGAAAAGAGAAAGACATAATTAAATAAATAAAGGAGTTCTTTTGGGTGGGGGGATTTGAATTTGAGTTTTCCGGGGGAAACTTGGGGGGGGGGGGGGGAATGTATTTTGTGATGTTAGACCTGGGCCTTTGATTTTTGGGGGATTGAAGGAGAGCCACTTGATAGCTTTCTTTGTGTTTTATTATATATATATATATATATATATATATATATATATATATATATTCATATTATGCAAGAAACTCATATTTAAATACCCAATTTCGTGCCATAGTATGGTTCGTAGACTTGTTTTTTGTAAAGATTAATATCATGAAGATTAAAAGATTATTAAACGCAAAACAACAATTTTTAATGGGTATTTTTGACTTTTTGGGTCTTGTTTGGATTCGGGTTTAAATCCAAAGAGGCTCGGGTTTGGGTCTTGTTTGGATTCGAATTTAGATCCAAAGAGGCTCGGTTCTAGATTGTGATTGAATGCGGGTTGAGTTCAAAGACTCGGGTTGGGTTGTGTTTGAGTGCGGGTTTGGGTCCAGATAGACGCTCGGGTCGAGTTCAGATTGTGATTGGGTTTGGATCCAGAGGAGCATGGATAAATTTTAGATGGAGCTCGGTGTTCAGGTTTGGATCTAGAGGAGTTCGGGCCAAGTTTGGTTTGGGTTTGGATTTAGAGTCGGGTTGTGTTGAGGAGTGGTTAGTTAGACCAACCTAGAACTGGTTATAGTCTACCTCACTATTTTAATAGTTGGTGATCATGAGTTGTTATCATGAACAAAATTCGATTATAACGCTTATTAATATTTGGAAAGAGAGAATCGGGAATTAGAGAATGCAATAAATAGAATGTGAGACTAAGAATTGTGCAAGATTTGCAAGTCGAGTAATGGTTAAAAGATTAGACTCATGAGATGTAAATGAATCTAGATTATTTATGTTTCGACCTAGTAGATCGAAGTAGTTAATAACTCATAGTTTCTGTAATACTTTGAAAGTTAAGGTTGTCGTAGAAAACCCTAGAGTATAGGTGGGTGTAACGTCCTAGTTGTGTAAGGTTCTAGAGGCTGAGAAAGACCCAGTGTGTAGACAAGGTTGTGGTTCATTGAAAATGTAAATAAGCCAGATTGGGCTTGTATTCAAAGTGTTGTTGATTTAAGGTCGGTAGGGTGACACTAGCTCTGGGCTGTATTTGTTAATATTTGGCTGTAAGGACAAGCACTAGACAGGAGTTGTGTCGAACCAAGAGCAAACGTGGGAAGAGGACTCCAGAATGATATATAGAGTGAGATAATTTTTAGTATACAGGGCTAGAGATGAAATAGGCTCCAGAATGATTTGCAGAGTGTGATTGATCTCCAGTATTCCGGGACGAGAGCAACATTCGCGGGGTGTTCATGTGATGAGGGCTCCAAGGATGATCTGCGGAGTGAGATAGTCTCCAGAATTTCGGGACGAGAGATGAAATAGGCTACACAATGATATGCAGATAGAGATTGATCTCCAGTATTCTGGAACGATTGTCAATACTCACAGGATGTCTAAATCATGAATTTTGTTACGGATATAAAAAGATTAAACATTGAAATGATTAAAAATGCTAGAAGCTTGCTTTCGGAACCTATGTTGTATGGGTGCCATAGAATTTTAAGCAAGCATGTATTAGAAAAGTGCATTGCCACATTCTGTTTGTGCATTAGATTTTCAGGATCATGGCATACACGATTACACTTAGAATATATTTACTTTTTCCATTATTATGCATCAAATCTTTTGGTTGTTGAGAATTATAAGATCGCTGTTATTACTATCTTTGCGCCAGTTGCATTCAAATGGCGTACCCACGGTTTGGAACAGTTGTAGGATTCGTGTCCAATGGGTGGCATGGACTCGAGTTTGTCGCGGACTCTAATGGAAGATCGAAGCTGGAGTATTGCAATATGTTGTAATTTTTGTGTGAAACTCAGTGAAGTTTGTAATGAACGATGATGTAATAATGTTTTAAAATTTTCACTATAATTGATATTAAGTTTGTACTAAATTGAAGTAAAAGATTCTTGATGAGTCACGAATTTTCTGTATATAGAATTTGGGGCGTTATAGATTGGTATCAGAGCGAACTTCAATTAGTAGTACTCAACATAGTATGGGAAATCAACCTAGGTGGACACTAGATGAGTGTGAGTTAGTTTTGGATCATGAATGTCATAGTTTGTTTAAACTTGCATTTATGCTACTCTCTTCGTGTAATGGTTTTTTTTCCTTTTCTTTTTGTAAGATGGTAGATAACCAAAATCTTTTGGAAGATTGGGAGGAAGAGGAACCTTTCGTTGAAAGTGAGAGGTAGGAGGAACCTGAAGAAGAGGAGGATCCAGAGGAAGATCCTGAGTAGGAAGAGGAGGCTGAGTCATGTCCACTCATTCCACCTCCAGCAGATTCTTTAGATGATTCCTCACCTGACCCTTTAAAGTTGAACAACAGTGGGTGCACGGAGAGTGGTTTGAAGCAAAGGATGGCTGCATTTATTGACGACCGATTAGGTACCAATGGAGGACAAACCAATTGGAGGAATAACAGTTGGAAGAACAAGAACGGGTAATGGCCTTGGTAACAGTTCACTCAACTCCATAACATGATAAAAAAAGAAAATAGAAATTTCAAATGACGCCATGAACTACTGCAGTAAGAAGTGGTTGATCTACGAACGGAGTTCAAGACAGCCCAGAGAAACTGCTTTAGCTGACTATTGTAATGATTGTGTTAGGTGTAAATAATGAAAGTAGGGAGATCTAGAATACACATATAAGTCTAGACCCGAATAAATTGCCTTGCTATACTTTGATGTGTAATGAATGCTTTAATATGAATAAAAGATGAAAGTTTCATGATTATATTGATATGAGATTGTATTTGAATGTTATTCCTTCGACTAAGTTGGTATATTTTCGTAAGTCTATCAATGGCAGGATTCAGAACGCGGAATGGCAGGACCAGAGAGGGATTTAACGGAGCCAACAACAACAGGCTTGATCTGGAGACAGAACTGCCATGGGTGAGTGAGTGGTGTGAGTGGGTGTGTGAGTGGGTTAGTGGGGTGGTTAGTTGCTAAACCTACTCCTAAATTCCCATATAAATACCCCCCCTCCCCTAATCTAACGCAAATGAACACAAAATTAAACTAAATAAAAGAGAGAGCCAAGAGAGGTTCTTTTGGTGTGTCTTGCGGTTTTGCCAAGGAGGAGAGGCCGGTTTATTTTTTTGTGATGAGCTCTTTATTTTTTGTGATGAGCTTTGGAGATTTGGAGCCTTGAGCATTATCTTCTATGGATTCTACCACTAGGAATTCTCTTTTGAGGTGGGTGTTTCTCCAATTTTGTAATATAATTTTATTAGTAGAATGCTAGATATGTGTGAATTATTAGATGCATGATAACTTATATAGATTGAGTATTCATATTTAGATTACGTGTTGTTGATTAAATGTGTGAAATTATGATATTATTGATTTGGGGGGCATTTTCATAAGTTTCTGTTTTAAGTTTTAGTTGCACTTCAGAAAATCATATCTATTAAATTATATGGAATCTAAAGCTAAAATTTTTATATAATCACCCCGTATATATCAAGAAAATTTTCTTAAAATTTCATAATATTTGGATGTCGTTTACTATTTTAATAAAGTCCAAACTTTGGACTGGTTGGCAGTTGGCTAGTTTCTAGAAATTTGTATACATTTTGGATTTTGATCATTTCAGCATCCTGGATGAACTATTTTGAGGAAGGTCAAAACTAAGAAGTTGAAGTAGACTCGTTAACCTTTCTTTAAAGTCTAAGAAATTAATTTTTCAGGAAGAATAGAATTTATAGTGAATTTACAAGATTGAATAGTGGCAGTCTGTATAACATTTCGACCCTATCGTAAATTTCGAAGAATCTAGGGTTATAAACACAGCATCTTGGGGAAAATTATAACTACAAAATTATAGTAAAGTTGTATACCTTTAATTTGATATAAAGAACAAAAAGTTTCATGAAGTATATATTTTTCTATGATTTTACAAGTAGCATGAGCTGCAGTTTTCGGATTTTGAACCTACTGTTTTGCAATGAATTTAGACGAAGTAATTGAGGATGATTTTAGATGATCTTAACTACAAATTTGTAGTGGACTCATTTATGATTCCTATATAACTAATTAATCTATTTGGAACTTATATGATTTTTTTTTCAATACCATTGGGTTGTTGTCTTTTATCTAGTTGTCCTAAAACTTTTTTACAGCGTATAAAATTGAATTTAAAATTGAAATGTTAGTAAGATGTACCTTATGAGAAATTAAGAGGTAATTAAAGGATGAATTTGGAATATTAATCATGTGATGTTTATAAGGGTTTTAACTCAACAAGTGTTATTGAATGTTGCTATAAGAAGTTGGTTACTTCATGATTGATAATAGCAAAGAGAATGAAAAAAAGAAGTTAAAAGTTGTGAATGGAAATTTTTATAAGATGTTAGATGTAACCTAGTTGATCTCTATATTGAGATGATTGTTGGAATCTAGTGTCTGAGCGAGACCCAGTAGAGAACGACAAGTTATGATTTGAGAAATAGCCAGTGTGGGCTAATATTTATCCGTGTGTTGATTTAAATCTGGTAGGATAAGCTAGCTCTAGGTTGTGATGATTATAATTAAATCTAGGGACAGGCACTAGGGGAGATGTGATGAAGTATGGGCAAACATGAGTATGAGGACCTTATTTGATTCGCGGTGGGAGATTATCTCCAGAATTATCGGGGTGTGAGGTATGATGTCCAAAATCAGTCGCAGTGGGAGATACTTCTTCCGAATTGTCGGGATCAAGATTCGCAGTGGAAGATTATCTTCAAATTATCGGGCTTGAGGCGTGATGTTTAAAATTACTTGCGGGGGGGAGATATTTCTTCAGAATTATCGAGATTGAGGCGACGCTCATGGGGTATTTGTGTGATGATGTACCATATGACTCGCGGTGTGGGTTTCGTCTCCAGAATTATCGGGGTGTGAGGCGTGACATCCGAAAATCACTCTCGGTAGGAGAACGACTCTTAAGAATAATCAGGGTCATGGCTCGTGGTGTGGGTTTTGTCTTCAGAATTATCGGGGTTACGGCTCGCGGTGGGAGAACGATTCTCAAGAATTATCAGGACGGTACTAGATACTCACAGGATATCTAAACCTTACATTAGTCAGCGTAGTAGGATTTCATAACGAGGGATTGAACCCTATAATGAGGAGTATGATAAGGGATTTCTCTCGAACCTATGTAGTATGGGATGCTTAAAATCCGAACAAGTGTGCATTAGTGTCATCGTAGTATAATGGCTACATTAGGCATTATGTTAATATCATACACCACCATTCATATTTTGTTTCACATTCAAGTTTGTATTTGCTAAAGTATAAGAATCGTTGTATTATAGCATTGCGTCGTTTGTATGCAGCTGACATGCCCACAGTTTCCTAGTTGTAGGATCAGATTTGGGACAGACTTGAAGTCACTGTGAAGAGCTATCATTATCACTTGTTGTATTGTACTTATTCATTTCCGCTGTCCTATTGTAAAGAACAATGTAAATGAAAAGGTTTTAAATTCTTTATAAATTTGTACAAATTTGAAGTATAAGATCCTGTATTTACTACGAATTACCGGTGTTTGAAATTCAGGGCGTTACAGAGTGGTATTAGAGCCGACTTCAATCAGTAGTAGACAATGATAAGGAAAACAAATTAGGGTGGACATTAGAAGTGTGAGTGTCAGTTTGGAGTCATGAATGATGTAGCTATTGAACTTGTATTCATGATACTCTCCTTACACACATTGATATGATATCGTATGTGTCACGCCCCGCTTCCCAAAAGAGAATACGAAATACGGATACGTGACAAAGCCCAACGAATGATTTTCATCATCCATAAGCTGTTCAGAATCCTTACAACATCTCACAAAAATAATCAGAGTCGGAAGCAAGAGAAATCAACCAAGTATGCTTATATGAATCAAAATACCATCCAAAAAACTTGAAACCAAAATATTATAATCTCAAATAATTCTGATCTGAACAAGTCAAATATCCTGGGTCGCATTGCCCAAATACAAAATGATCCAAGTACAAGATACAATTGTTCAAATACACATCAGAAATAACGATAAGAACTCCAACACTAATATCTCATATCACCAACTCCATCTGGCAGCTGATCATCCTGGCCTGCAATCAAATAAACTGCAGGAAGAGGAAAGAAGAAAAACAAACTCCCGTCAACGCAAGTTACGGGCCGCTTGTAGTGCAAGATACAAGTACATGTGATAAAAATATATATAAAATAACAACAGAATAAATATAGCATGGTATACGCATATCAACAGAATATAATATCTAACATGAATCAGGAAAACAAATCAGATAGCATGGTATACTAACAGATACAGATAACATGAGTCTAGTGTCAGGTGTCAGATGGTATGTAGACAGATATTCAGATGATAGTGTCAGATGATAGTCAGACTGATAACAGATAATCAGATACAAGATGTCAGATAAACAGATACAGATAACAGATAACAGATGTCATATTCTTATAAGTCTTGTGTGATTACTATCTAGGTGGCACTTCATGCACCCTAACTTTTTATCACATGGTTCCTACATTCAAACAGTTTTGTTTAGATTTCGTAGTGGAGTCTATAGGGCAGTGTACTCAGGGATCAGACAGACAGATATCAGATAATCAGATCAGACAGACAGGTAGAACCTATGAGATCTCTTCTAAGTACACCTTCCTATGGAACGGCTCTACTTAAGTTAAGCAAACCAGAAGGGAAGGACTGTTCAGGAACAGAGCGCAAGCAACTAATATACCAGCAATTTGCAGACAAGTCGGGGAAGTAATGTAGTCAGAGTTCAAATAAACAGAGTCGTGTATCATGTAGTCATGAACACATAACAGATAGGAAACACGGGCCCTCTTCTCACTACACATATCTATATTTTCCACTACTAGATCTTTCCCACAAACCCTGACTTGGTTATTTTATTATTATTATCAGACAGACATGTATGTACAGAAAACAGAGTGAAAATAACATGGTATAAACATGTAACAGGTTCAGGGTGACAGATAAACATATGCAGACTAAAGATAACACATAAAAGATTAGTGCAATGAAAATTTTAATTCAGGACAGCAAGATAGTACAGTACTAAAACAAGGATTCCCGTTCCTACGAAATGCAAATCTAGATCCGTCAAAGAATCTGGAAAATAGACTCCTGGCCGAATCCAGCAAATATATAAGTCATATAGTATTTCACAAAAACATAACTCAAAACAGATTTGAATCCAGAAAACGTGTTCAGCCAGAAATCAGAAGTTTGTATTCAAGGTCAGGAAAACAGCATGAAAACTCATTAATTAAATTCACGAAAAATCTGGGGTATTCCTCTATATGTGTAGTATCAAAAAATTAAGTTTCATAATTTTCCAACAAAATTAGAGTAGTTAAGTAAAATCAGAAAATATCAAGATGCAGTAGTTTTGTAAATCTGGAATCACAAACACTGCAGTATGAAAATAGCAATATATAACAAACTATAAATCGAAATCCAAATCCTCCAAAAGGGTAATAGAATGGATATAGTAGGCTAACTTTCATATTCAGAAAGATTTTAGAAACATCAAGTAGAACTAGGTCAAAAATCAAGTTCTTTACTGAACTGTGTGAAAAATCTGCTACTACAGTAATTGTTTGGAAACTTAGAATGGCTTGTAAAACTCATCAAATAAATCCATAAAAATTCAGCGTTAGTCCCTATCATGTCCAGAAGTACTGAGAAAAATTTCAGATCAAAAAAATAAAATTAACACCAGAATAAAAATATATTTCTCTTCAGAATTCATAGAAAACGCACTATAGAAATCTTTATATATCTCAGTAGTAAAATAGGCATAACTCACAACTCGTAAATTGAAACTGAGATCCGTCAAAAGGGTTGGAAAATAGACCAAATTCTCTACAGATCATGTTCACAAAATATTTTCATATACTGACCTTAATATGGTCTAAAATACTGAACAACATCAGGGTAACAGAAATTACAGATTTGTTCTTCATACACAAATCAACATAGATCATACGAATTTCATCGAAATCAATCCAAACATGAAATATAGTGTACTAGATGTCCAAAAAACATGGTATAGAGTATTTTACAAGTATTCGACAAGTATATCACGAATAACACATCAAGCACAGATATCTCAAAGTAGCATGAATATATACATTAAAAGTGGTCAATCATGGGTTGTTTCAAGTCATATGTGTCGTGAGGCAACTTTGGTCAAATCATCACAATAGAGATAATAGATAACAGAGAATTCACACAAATTGTCTCTAGAACCCAACTACACTAGCCTGAGAGACGACAACAGGACGGAGCAAGAGCAAGAAAAATGGGAACGGTTTTCTGGAGCAACGAACTCCACGAATGATCACGAATCGTGAACTAACAACGAACACAAATCATGATCACACGAACACAATCAGATGGCTGAGATCAAGAGATCAAGATCAATATGATGAAGATCAAGAGATCCAATGGCTAGATCCAAGAGATCAAGAGGTGATGATCAAGTTCAACAAGATCGGATGGCTAGGATCAAAGCAATCAAGGAACATGATGATCATGATGATCATGGCAATCGACGGCTCACATCACACTTGATCAAAACCAACCAAACAGAACACCCATCAATGGTGCACTGGCTAGGCGACAACCGGTGGCGAGTGGCAGCGCTCAGGCGAAGGTGACGACGGTCGAGGGCTGCCGGTAGGGACTGGCGGTGGAGAGGCTGTCGGTGATGAAGCGACGGGTTGTAGGGTCATCGCACCACCGGGAGGAGACACACAGCATAGAGAAGCTACGCTGCGGTTGACATCGGGACGGGGAGACGGTAGGGAGCGGTGCTATCGTCGACGGCGCGACAGGGAGAAGGGAAGGATTAGGAGAAGGAGGAAGGCAGGAGGCTGTCGTGCTGCACGATGGCAGAGGAACACAGGGGAGAGCGCTGACGCGACGGCTATCAAGGCACTGCAGTCGTGGGGCACATCGACGAAGGGAGGTCACTGCGGAGATGCAGTTGACAGAGGGGATGTCGGAGCTGTCGCTATGGAGGAGCACATGCGCTTAGGGTGGCGGGGAAAGGATGAGTGGCGCGAGCAGGTGGAAGAGTCGGGAGAGAGAGACGAGAGGCGGCTAGGGAATGAAGGGAAGAGGAACAGGTTGAAGATGGGTATAAATATATATAGGTAAATGTGTATTAGGGTTTAGGGCTTATATGAGTTTCGGGTAGAGGGTAGTAAATGGGTTTGGGAAGTGAATATTGGGTATTAGGATAACGGGTAGGGGTAGTTAGGGGTTACATGGGTATTGGGTTATGTTATAGGGTATAATAGAATATAGGGTTTAATAAAATCCAATAGGGAAATAGGGTTTTAAAAATTAATAGAAAAACAATCTATGTAATAAAACACAAAGAAAGCTATCAAGTGGCTCTCCTTCAATCCCCCCAAAATCAAAGGCCCAGATCTAAGCTCACAAAACACATTTTGCTCCCAAAAGTTTTTCCCCAAAACTCAAATTCAAATCCCCTAACCCAAAACAACTCCTTTTTTTATTTAATTATTTCTCTCTCTCTCTCTCTCTCTCTCTCTCTCTCTCTCTCTCTCTTATTCAAAAAATTAATAAAATAAAAAAAATTTTAAAAATAAAAAAATAAAAAGCAAAAAAAAATAAAAATTTTAAAACTTTAACAATAATTCAAAAAAAACTTATAAGAAATTATTAAAAAATTTATAAATTTATAAAAACTTTTAAAAAGTATATTTTTTTTCAAAATATTTAAAAAAATTAAAATTTTTAAAATTTTTATATTTTTTGAAATTTTAGAAATTTAAAAAATTTTGAAAATTAAAAAAATTTTAAAAATTAAAAAAAGTTTTAAAATAAAGAATTTTAAAATTTTAAAACATTAAAAATTAAAAATTTAGAAAAATTAAAAATTTTAAATTTTTAAATTTTGAAAATTTAAAAATCACAAAGCAAATCCAAATCCAAACCCATTGTCGAACCCTAATCAAAAGGTTGTTGCCGATATCTGATCCACTGCTGATTCTATATCGGTGACTCCCTTCCACCGAATAGAGAGCCTCTTTTTGCATGCGATGACTCTAATTTCATCTCATTAACGGAATTCTCATTCTAATTTTTTTTTTTTGTGCAGGGGATTACTCAGTTTTTTGCTGACTCGAATTTTGTGTGTGCATGGGATTTAAGTTCAGAGAGGTATGATTGTTTTATGTTTTGGTTTAAAAAATTTTAATTTGGTGATTTATTTGATGAGTTTTTTTATTGGTTTTGATTTAAGGTGTACGCAAGTGAGAGATGGATATTTGGTGGCCTCTATTTGGGTTTCCAAACTATAGCAGGACAGTTAAGCTGACTAGCAACCTAAAATAACTTGGCAAATATGAAACATTAATTTCTTTACCACAAGAGAAAATACTATCGTGAAGTATTCCCTTCACTGATTATTAGAGACCGTGGATAGCATAACATATAAGAACTTTTAGTGTATATTTGGATATATAGGATTGGGATGACTGGAGTTTACCAGTGAAGGGTGCAAACTTTCCACTCAAGAAAGAAAGCTAAAGTAAATTTGTTATTTAGCCATTTTGATTTTTTTTATAAAGGTGCAATGGGGAGACAAAGTGGAGATAAAAGAAATGATTAGCTTGGATTAGAGTTTAGAGAACTTCATGTATTTCATTTTGGTTGAAATAATAATAAGAGGTATTTCAATTGCAAACTGAGTCTCAGACAACAAATGTTTAGATTATTGGTATTGTAGATACCTTCACACATACACTTGCATTACCATTGTATTTAGACATGCTCATAGTGGTTATGGAATTAGAGTAAGCTCTATAAAACCTATATGATAATGTCCTTACATAACTATTACAAGCATCTAAAAGTAATACTGAAGTTAAAAAAAATAATCTATGCAGTATTTCTAACAAACTATATGCATTCCAGGTACGTTCAAGCTAATGATCAAGAAGGCGATGGTTGAGCATAAAGGTAGATATACTGCTTTTTCATATAATATGTTGCTACTTCAATTAATTTGCTGGACCTCCAAAACTATTTTATATAATCAAACCAGGTGCACCATTCCAAAGACGTACCGTAGGCATGTGTCAACGAGCAAACCTAGTTAGCCAAAAAAGTGTAGGGTTATATAACAAAAATATATTTTGTAATACAATATGGAAGTTATATTGAAATCACTACAAGTACAATTAACAATAGAAATAGATTTTTAAATAAACAATCAAAGTTATAATAATAACAATAATAAGAATAATAGTAATAATAATAATACCAATAAAAATAACAACATTAATAGGGTATCAAAATCAGCGTAAATAGTCACAAAAATTATTGATTAAAAATAAACTTTAGTAGGAGATCCGACAATACATTTTAAGAAAAAGAATTAAAGAACGAAAAAATTAATTTACAAAAATCAAAAATTTGAAAATATACATAAAATACGTTTTTGGGAAAACAGGGGTTACAAATCCTACCCACCTTACAAAAAAATTTCGTCCACGAAATTTGCTTAGGCGGTACATAGGATAAGGAAAAAGCAAACTGGGGGGTAACAAAGCAGAGAATTAGGGAAAGGAACAAAGCAGTGGCAATACCAGCAAAAGATGGAAGAAGATAACAATGAGGTCAAATGGAATGCATGAAAGGAAATAAACAGTATCAAAAGGAAGGAACAACACAAGATAACAAAGCAAGATAGGGAGTAGGTAGAACTGGAATCAAAGAGAGAATGGACAGGGGGAGAATTGAATCAAATAATGAATGGGTGCATGATGGCAAAATAGAATGCAAGAAAGAAGTAACTGGTATAAATAATGAAGAAGAAACAACACAAGACTTGCAAAATAACAAATCAAAGAGATGAAGAAATAGATAGAGTTGGAATCGGAGAAAGGATGGACAAGGAAGAGATGAACCAAGCAATGAGTCAACGGATGAGGACGAATGCAAGGGATCGAGAAGTAAACAGTGCAGGGAATGTGAAACAACAAGAGAATCCTAGGACCCGTAGGTTATGGGCCCCCCCACACTTCCACTGCGCCACTCTGATTGGGAAGACTCTACATGTACATCTTGGAGCAGAGGACGACACTTCCTCTCCTAGTGATGATCCAAGATGCTGACAAGTCGAAGTAGATCTATCATTGCCGATCGAAGAACCAAGTAGGAAGAAAAGAATGGATGACACCAGAATCAAGGGAATATGGGTACGGAAAGAATGAATTCATACCTAAGAAGACATAAATCAAAGAGGACGATTGAAAAAGATGGATGAATCAAGGAATCAAGGGATTGAATAAGAAGAGATCAAAATGAATGGAATAAGACTATTATCCAGATCAATGTTGATTATAATTCATTTATTCGTGCATGGTTGGTAAAATGTTGATCCGATCCCATTCCAAGCCAAGATTGTCTAATATATTATGCAACTAATACATTAGCCAAACCTGGGCTCTGATACCAAAAAAAAAATTGTCACACCCTTGCTTCGCAAAAGAGAATACGGAAGACGGATACGTGACTAAGCCCAACGAATGATTTTCATCATCCATAAGCTGTTCAGAATCTTTACAACATCTCATAGAAATAATCAGAGTCGGAAGCAAGAGAAATCAACCAAGCATGCATATATAAATCAAAATATCAACAAGAATACTTGAAACCAAAATATTATAATCTCAAATAATTCAGATCTGAATAAGTCAAATATCCTGGGTCACATTGCCGAAATACAAAATAATCCAAGTACAAGATACAATTGTTCAAATAAGCAACAGAAATAATGATCAAAACTCCAGCACTAATATCTCATATCACCTACTCCATCTGGTAAGTGATTATCCTGGTTTATAATTAAATAAATTGCAGGAAGAGGAAAAAGGAAAAACAAACTCTCGTCAATGTAAGTTATGGACCGTTTGTAGTGCAGGATACAAGTACATGGGATAAAAATATATATATAAAATAACAACAGAATAAACATAGCATGGTATAAGCATCTCAACAGAATATAATATCAAACATGAATCAAGAAAACAAATCAGATAGAATGGTATACTAACAAATACAGATAACATGTGTCAAGTGTCAAGTGTCAGATGGTATGCAGACAGATATTCAGATCATAGTGTCAGATGATACTCAGACAGATAACAGATAATCAGATAACAGATGTTAGATAAACAGATACAGATAAACAGATGTCATGTTCTTATAAGTCTTGTGTGATTACTATCTAGGTAGCACTTCATGCGTCCCAACTTTTTATCACAAGGTTTCTACATTTAAACAGTTTCGTTTAGATTTGGTAGGGGAATCCATAGGGGAGTGTACTCAGGGATCAGACAGACAGATATCAAATAATCAGATCAGACAGATAGGTAGAACCTATGGGATCTCTTCTGAGTACTCCTTCCTATAGGGAAGTAATGTAGTCAGAGTTCAAATAAACAGAGTTGTGTATCATGTAGTCATGATCACATAACAGATAGGGAACACGGGCTTTCAGGACACATTTCTATATTTTCCACTACTAGATCTTTCCCACAAACCCCAGCTTGGTTATTTTATTATTATTATCAAACAGACATGTATGTACAGAAAACAGAGTGAAAATAACATGGTATAAACTTGTAATAGGTTTAGGGTGACAGATAAACATATACAGACTAAAGATAACACATAAAAGAATAGTGCAACGAAAATTCTAGTTCAGAACAGTAAGACAAAACTACACTAAAACAGGCATTCCCGTTGCAACAAAATGTAAATCTGGATCCGTTGAAGAATATGAAAAATAGACTCCCATCCGAATCCACCAAATATATATAAGTCATATAGTATTTCACAAAAATATAACTCAAAATAGATTTGAATCTAGAAAACGTGTTCAGCCAGAAATCAGAAGTTTGTATTCAAGGTCAGGAAAACAATATGAAAACTCTTTAATTAAATCCATAAAAACTCTGGGGTATTCCCCTATATGTGTAGTAACAGAAAATCAAGTTTCATAATTTTCCAACAGAAATAGAGTAGTCAAGTAAAATCAGAAAATATCAAGATGCAGTAGTTTTGTAAATCTGGAATCACAAACACTGCATTATGAAAACAACAATATCTCACAAACTATAAATCCAAATCCAAATCCGCTAAAAGGGTAATAAAATGGATATAGTAGGATAACTTTCATATTCAGAAAGATTTTAGAAACAGCATGTAGAACTAGGTCGAAAATCAAGTTCTTTACTGAACAGTGTGAAAAATCTGCTAGTACAGTAATTGTTTGGAAACATAGAACGGCTTGTAAAACTCATCAAATAAATCCATAAAAATTAGGGTTATTCCCAACCAAGTTGAGAAGTACTGAGCAAAATTTCAGATCAAAATAATAATTTTAACACCGGAATAAAAATAGATTTCTCTTCAGAATTCATAGAAAATGCATTCTAGAAATCTTTATATATCTCAGTAGTAAAATAAGTATAAACATAACTCGTAAATCGAAACTGAGACCCGTCAAAAGGGTTGGAAAATAGACCGAATTGTCTACAGATCATGTTCACAAAATATTTTCATATACTGACTTTAATATGGTCCAAAATACTGAACAACATCAGGTAACAGAAATTACAGATTTGTTCTTCATACACAAATCAACATAGATCATACGAATTTCATCCAAATCAACCCAAATATAAAATATAGTGTACTAGATGTCCAAACAACATGCTATAGGGTATTTTACAAGTATTCGATAAGTATATCACGAATAACATATCAAGCACAGATATCTCAAAGTAGCATGAACATATACATCTAAAGTGGTCAATCCTAGGTTGTTTCATGTCATATGTGTCGTGAGGCAACTATGGTCAAATTATCACAATAGAGACAATAGATAACAGAGAATTCACTCAAATTGTCTATAAAACCCAACTGCACTACAAACGATATTTAGTACTTATATTATACAAGGAAAAGAATACAAGTTACTTGCCTGAGAGACGACGACGGGAGGGAGCAAGAGCAAGAACAATGGGAACAGATTCCCGGAGCAACGAACTCCACGAACGATCACGAATCGTGAACCAACAACGAACACAACTCACAATCACATGAACACAATCGGACGGCTAAGATCAAGAGATCAAGATAATGAAGATCAAGAGATTCAACGGCTAGATCCAAGAGATCAAGATGTGATGATCAGGATCAACAAGATCGGACGACTAGGATCAAAGCAATCAAGGAACATGATGATCATGATGATCATGGCGATCGACGACTCACATCACACTTGATGAAAATTAACCAAACAGCACACCCATCATTGGTGCACTGGCTTGGCGACAACCGGCAGCGGGTGGCAGTGCTCAGGCGAGGCTGACGGCGGACGAGGGCTGCCGGCGGGGACTGGCGGTGGAGAGGCTACCGGCGATGAAGCAACGGGCTGCAGGGTCAGCGCAGCGCCGGAAGGAGACACAAAGCGTAGGGAAGCTACGCTGCGGCTGACATCGGGATGGGGAGACGGCAGGGAGCAGTGCTGTCGTCGGCGGCGTAACAGGGAGGAGGGAAGGATCGGGAGAGGGAGGAAGGCAGGAGGCTGTCGTGCTACACAACGATGGAGGAATAGAGGGGAGAGGGCTGACGCAACAGTTGTCGAGGCACTTCAGTCGTGCGACACATCGACGGAGGAAGGTCGACTGCGAAGTTGCAGTTGGCAGAGGGGACGTCAGAGCTGTTGCTCGGGAGGAGCACATGCGCTCTGGGTGGCGGGGAGAGGATGAGTGGCACGAGCAGGCGGAAGAGTCGTGAGAGAGAGAGACGAGAGGCAGCTAAGGACTGATGGGTAGATGAACAGGTTGAAGATGGGTATAAATATATATTGGTAAATATGTATTAGGGTTTAGGGTTGACATGGGTTTCGGGTAGAGGGTAGTAAACGGGTTAGGGTAGTGGATATTGGGTATTAGGATAACGGGTAGGGGTTGTTGGGGGTTAAATGGGTATTGGGTTAGGTTATAAGGTATAATAGAATATAGGGTTTAATAAAATCCAATAGGGAAATAGGGTTTTAAAAATTAATAGAAAAATAATTAGCCAATAAATTGTAGGGTTATATAATAAAAATATATTTTGTAATACAATATGGAAGTTATATTGAAATCACTACAAGTACAATTAACAATAGAAATATATTTTTAAATAAACAATCAAAGTTAGAATAATAACAATAATAAGAATAATAGTAATAATAATAATACCGATAAAAATAACAACATTAATTGGGAAAATAGGGGTTACAGTATGCGAGCATGTCTTCTTTTGTGTCACGGGTGTTTTGGCTGGTTTGAACCTACATTCATGATACCTTGTACATAGACTAACTTTTCGCCTTAATTTTTCTTCGTATATTTTCCTCGTTGTACTTTTCATCTTTAACGTTTAATTTTTTTTTCTCAAAGAATTATTTTTTTAAAATATTGATTCACTTTGATATTTATTATTCTATCGATCTTCCTTAGTCTAATCTTTTAAATTTGACTTACTCATTTTTCTTCCTTGATGTTTTTATCATTCCTACTTTCATGCGCTTTTACGTTACTCATTTATTTTGCTATTACTTTTACGTATTACGTTAAGTTTTAAATTACTACGTATTAAGTTATTATTGCTACTACTATTTTCTTTCATTATTATTTATATTATATTATAAAATTTGATTTTTGCTTATTTACTTTCATTTTATATATTATTTGATTTTACAATACTAGATTTTTTCACTATTTTATATTATCTTATTTATTTCAGTATATTTTAACAACATTGTAATATTTTATTTATATAAATATGACATACTTCTACACATTATAAATCTTCTTTTCCTACAATTTTTTTTTATAGCCTATATTCGATACTATGGTTATTAAATTTTCTAGTTTGTTTAGTTATATTTACTTTTCACTATTAATAGCTACTTATTAATTTTTTTGCTTTATACTTTTCTAACGTACTATGAACACTCACTAATTATATTTTACATTCTTGGTTACTACATATACTTTCCACCGATTTCTATATATATATCATGTATTTCAACATACTTACAATACATATCATTTTACACTTATCAAATTACTACATTACTATATATTTTTTGATATAATTATTTATGTTTATTATCCTAATTTACTACACTACATAATTATTATTGTCATTCGCATTTGTATTTAAGCTCGTGCATATATTTTATTCTATTTTTGACTTAATGTTATAAATAATTTTCATTAGAACTAATTTTATATATTTGATATTTAAAATCTATACTTCTATTTTAATATGTTATCATTGTAATTTCCTACTTCATTCCTTACTTTTACTCCTATTTTTATATCACAAATTTCAAAAACATAACATTATACATAAAATTAAACATCCAATATCCAAGTAAATATGAAAGATTACATCATTCCATTCTCCATTTTGGTGTAACCTGATGTCGAGAGAGCAAATCTACAACTAGACATCAATGGAGGCAAATTGCAACTGAATGTCGGGGAGGCAAAATCTGCAACAGAATGTCTAGAAGGCAAACTAAAACTGGATGTCGTGGAATCAAATCTACAACTTGATGTCAATGAGGCAAGTCTGCAGTTGGACACCAACGAGGCGAACCCATAACAAAAAAGGTTTTTTTTCTTCTTTAATAATTCCCACTTTTATTTCTATATATATTACTTACCACTATTCCATTCTTTTTTACTGTGTTATACTATTTTATAATGTTTTAAAATTTAGCCTATACTACTTCATCTTTATTATTTATAATACAATTATACTTATATGCACCTTTAATAATTACCTTATTACTTATACTTGTTTCTATATCTATCCTATATGCGTTATTTAATTTTTCATTCTAGTTTTTACTACTTAATATTAACTATTGTGATACCTTCTTATTATTATTTTGTATATATACTTCATCATTACATATGTTAGCTTTCTGCTATTTTTATATTCCTTCATCGTATTTTATTTTAATGCTAACTTATCTTTGATTTGGTGGCTACTCACCTGACATAAATTTTATTACTGATACTTTTGTTTAAGATTTACGTTTTATTTCTATATAATTAATTGTTATTATTTCAATAATATATTATTACTTCTGTTACTATGCTGCTTTGTTTTACTCCTACAAACCATTTATAATTTTCATATCATAGTATTGTTGTTTCATCATATATTTTTTAACCTATGTACCTATATACCATTGTATGTTGATTTTAATATATACTAATCATTATTCTATAAAATTTTTCTGTAAACTTTTACAAATGAAAATTTTATGATATTAGTTTATACACATCGTTATAATTTTTACTATTATACTTATATTATATTTCTTATTCTTTCAACTAAAATTTAACAGACTTTTATCCAACGACATTCTCTTAAATTACTAATTCAATTTTTATCTCGAAATATAATCATTCTACCGCTTATTACTTTGATAAATTTTGCTTACTAAGCATATTAATAATTTATTAAAGTATATATTGACTATGTTTCTCTTTATTCTTTCCAATTGCTTCGTTTCCCAAATTCTTTCACAATTAATGTCTTCATTTATATTTTCCTTTTTATCGAATAATTTATCTAATATTATTTTCTGAATGAAAATTTCTTTCAAGCTATATTATCTTTTATGGTCACGTTTCTTTTTCTGCTATTTTGCTAGTTTTTCTTGTTTCATTCTTATTAACTTTGATACTCATAGTTTTCTTATATAAGTTTACCTTGTTTTCCACATTACATATCTTTATACTACATTTCTTTTCTGGGTATTGGCAGCTTTTCTTTATACAATAATGATTTTTTCTTTGGTGTGTAAGATAAAACTTTTACTCTAGTATGTTCTGATGACAGAACTGTTCAGGGGGGGGGGAGATTGTAACACCCTGTTAAATTGAGTTATGATAATTTTGCCCATGGGTGTTACACACATGTGTTTTGTACTGTTATGAGTAATATCTGTAACGTATTTTAATATAAATGTCCAACGTATTTCAAGATTTAATTATTTATACATTTTCCGTTTTTTCAAAATTTATTTTTTATCTTATTCTGAGCCAACCTAGATATTTACTTTAATCTTTGGATTTTTACGTGCATTGCACGTATTTTTAATGCACGTTTCGATTACGTATATTCTACTATTACGTGTAATATTATAAAATTTTCTACATGTTAAATTGTTTATTTTATAACTTGTTCGAATTCATTTCATAAATTAAAATTCATTTTTTCTGATATTTTGACTCAAATATATTTCTAAATGTGTGGTGCACGTGTTTTCTATGTACGTATTGATTATATTGTTATATACATATATAGAATTAATAAAATATACTTTTTATGTACTTTGTATTTTAATCGTTATGGATGTTTTTCATTCTCTCGAATTTATTTTGAATTGTTACGCGCAATGCACGTGTTTACAGTGCACGTGTTGGTTGTATCCTTTTTTCAAAATAAAACTTTATGAAGTGTATATGTTTATTTTTATTTTATTATTTTAAAATAGTTTTACCTGAAATATGTATTTTTAAATATTTTTGCTACACGTACTTTTTATATGCACGTGCTAATTACGTTATTTTTTGTGCACTAATATTTTATTAAGAATAATTTAAGAAAATCATACTAAATTTTTATTAAGAAATATAATATAATTATTTATTAAAAAAGGGTTTAAAATGAAATAAAATAATGAAATAAGAGTAGAATGAAAAATATACACAACACATACACACGTTTACACGTGCTTTGTAAACTCTTTCCAATGGTTGGCTGCACATAGAGAGAGTGGGGTGAATGACTGGTGTGAGTGTCTAAGTGGGTTAGTAGGGTGGTTAGTTGCTAAAACTAATCTCAAATTTCCATATAAATACTCCCCCTAATCTAACTCAAATGAACGCAAATTAAACTAAATAAAAGGGAGAGCCAAGAGAGATTCTTTTGGTGTGTTGTGGTTTTGCCAAGGAGGAGAGGCCCTTTTTTTTTTTTTTTTGTGAGCTTCGGAGCATTATCTTCTATGGATTATACCAATAGGAATTCTTTTTTTGACGTGGGTGTTTTTCCAACTTTCTAATATAATTTTATTAGTAGAATCCTAGATATATGTGAATTGTTAGATGCCTGATAACTTATATAGATCGAGTATTCAAGTTTAGTTTATGTGTTGTTGATTAAAGGTGTGAAATTATGATATGATTGATTTGGGGGAATTTTCATAAGTTTATGTTTTAAGTTTTAATTGTATTTCAGAAAATCATATCTATTAAACTAGATGGAATGTACAGCTAAATTTTTTATATGAACACCCCGTATATGTCAAAAAACATCTTCTCAAAATTTCATAATATTTGGATTTCGTTTACTATTTTAATAAAATCCAAACTTAAGAATGGTTAGTTGTTGGGTAGTTGCTAGAAATTTGTATACATTTCGGATTTTGATCATTTCAGCATCATAGATGATGTATTTTGAGAAAGGTCAAAACGAAGAAGTTGAAGTAGACTCGTTAACCTTCCTTTAGAGTCTAAGAAATTAATTTTTCATGAAGAATAAAATTTATAGTGACTTTTACAAGATTGAACAGTGGCAGTCTATATAACATTTCGAACCTACTATAGATTTCGAAGAATTCAGGGTTGTAGACACAATATTTTGGGGAATCTTACAACTACTAATTTATAGTAGACCTGTATATCTTTAATTTGATCTAAATAACACAAAATTTCATGAAGTATTTACAAGTAGCATGAGCTGCAGTTTTGGAATTTTGAACCTACTGTTTTGCAAATGAATTTAGACGAAGTAATTGAGGATGATTTTAGATGATCTTAACTACAAAGTTGTAGTGGACTCATTTATGATTCTTATGAAACTAATAAATCTATTTGGAACTTATATGATTTTTTTTCATTACTATTAGGTTGATGTCTTTTATCTTGTTGTCCTAAAACTTTTACAACGTATAAAATTGAATTTAAAATTGGAATGTTAGTAAGATGTACCTTATGAGAAATTAAGAGGTAATTAAAGAATGAATTTGGAATATCAATCTGGTGATGTTTATAAGGGTTTTTAACTCATCAAGTGTTATCGAATGTTGCTATGAAAAGTTGGTTACTTCATGATTGATAATAGCAAAGAGAATAAATAAAAGAAGTTAAAAGATGTGAATGGAAATTTTTATAAGATGTTAGATGTAACCTAGTTGATCTTTATATTGAGATGGTTGTTGGAATCTAGAAGCTGAGCGAGACCCATAGAGACCGGCAAGTTATGATTTGAGAAGTAGCCAGTGTGGGCTAATACTTCTCCATGTGTTGATTTAAGTCTGGTAGGATAAACTAGCCCTAGGTTGTGATGATTATAATTAAACCTAAGGACAGGCACTAGGGGGAGATGTGATGAAGCATGGGCAAACATGAGTATGAGGGCCTTAGTTGATTCGTGGTGGGATATTATCTCCAGAATTATCCGGGTGTGAGACATGATGTCCGAAATCACTCGTGGTGAGAGATATTTCTTCCGAATTATCGGGATCAAGATTTGCAGTGGGAGATTATCTTCAGAATTATCGGGGCATGAGGCGTAATGTCCAAAATTGCTTGCGGCGGGAAATATTTCTTCAGAATTATCGGGATCGAGACGACGTTCATGGGGTATTTGTATGATGAGGTACCATATGATTCGCGGTGTAGGTTTCGTCTCCAAAATTATCGAGGTGTGAGGCGTGACGTCGAAAAAATCACTTGCGATGGTTGAACGACTCTCAAGAATTATCGGGGTCATGGCTCGCGGTGTGGGTTTCATCTCCAGAATTATTGGGGTTACGACTCGCGGTGGGAGAGCGATTCTCAAGAATTCTTAGGGTGGTACTAGATACTCACAGGATATCTAAAACATACATTAGTGACTTAGTTGGATTTCATAACGAGGGATTGAACCCTATCATGAGGTGTACGATAACGGATTGCCCTTAGACCTATGTAGTATGGGATGCATAGAATCCGAATAAGTGTGCATTAGTCATTGTAGTGTGATGTCTGCATTAGGCATTAAGTTCATATCATACACTGACATGTTTAGGATAGTCACCTTTCACATTTTGTTTCACATTCAAGTTTGTGTTTGCTAAAATAGAAGAATCGTTTTATTATAGCATTGCGTTAGTTGTATGCAACTGACGTGCCTACTGTTTCCTAGTTGCAGGATCAGATTTGGCATGGACATGAAGTCACTGTGAGTGATATCATAAGATTGAAGAGCTTCCGTTATCACTTTTTGTATTGTACTTATTCATTTACATTGTGCTATTGTAAAGAACAATGTTGTAAATGAATATATTTTAAATTCCTTGTAAATTTGTACGAATTTGAAGTATAAGATTCTGTATTTGCTACGAATTACCGGTGTTTGGAATTCGGTGCGTTACACTACCAAACCCTGAATGTGTTCATAACGGTAGGTGTAGGCCGAAACGCCGGGGCAGGACCAGTAATTCGAACTCTCAACCCAATCAAGCAAGTGGAGTCATTCAAGCGAATGAAGCCACTAGTGTTTGAAATGAAAGCTGGTCCAATGCAACAGATGACTGGGTCAAGCAGATTGAAACGGTCTTTGAAGTGTTGGAAACCCCGGAAGCTAACAAGGTGAAGTTGGCAACCATCCAACTGGAGAAGGATGCAGGCCCCTGGTAGTAGTCTGTAAAGAAAGCTTTTTGTGATGGACTTGTGACTTTGTAAGTGTTTTTGGAAGAGTTCAGGAATCACTACTTTCCTATGGACATCAAAGAGAAAAAGGCTATGAAATTTATGAACCTACAGCAAGGGAGTATGACAGTAGGAGAATATGAGACCAAGTTTGCCCTTCTATCATGGTACACACTAAAGTTTATTGTGCCGGAGTTGATTGTGGACGAAGCCAAGGAAGCCAGGAAGTTTGAAGATGGTCTGAGGTCGAGCTTGAGGTCTTACATGATACCCTTGGGAATTAGAAAGTTTGACAAGTTCGTTCGTAGAGCAGCTATGACCGAGTCAGGCATGGAGCAGTTCCAGTAAGCTATGAAGAAGAAAGAAGGGTGGAACAAAGGCTAAAGACTAGCAACAGTAACTCACTATGAGAATAAAGTCTCGGAGAAGAAGGCTAAGCTCAATAGGACAAACAACGAAGTGACCACGACCCAGGGGATGGGACGTGACAATTGCGGAGAGATGGGGGTCATTACAAGCCGGAATGTCCCAAGCAACAGGAAGCCATGACTTGCTACAACTATGGAAAGGAGGAACATATAAGGCCAAACTGTCTGTCGTTGATGCAAGGGAGAGCTAATGGTGAGCAGCATGGGCGAAGGGAGAAGCTAAACCGGCTATGGCTTGTTCATGCTGACACAAGAAGATGCAGAAAATTCATATGATGTCATCACCGGTATGGAACAACTTAACTAAATGATTAAGTTGTTTAATAAGACATTTATAAGGAAATAATGTTATGCTTTGGACAATGCAATTCTTGATGCAATAGGACATCTATTGGTAAATGGAATAAAGACCAAAGTTTTATTTAATACTGGATCTTCGCACACTTTTGCGTCTCCCAAGTTCGGAAAAAAGTTAGGTGTTGAACCTAAGATTTCCTCGATAGGATATTGGCAGTGGCAATGCCTTCAGGAGACATGCTGACTACCAATTGATACTATGCTTGTTATGATATCGAAATTGGGGAATTTTTTTTGGGAATAGACCTTATAGAGTTGGAAATTTTTTAGGGTTGATGTGATCATTGGTATAGATTGAATGACAATCTATAATCAACCGTAGAGTGTAAAAGTAAGAAGATTGTAGTGAATGCACTAGGAGGACCGAAAATGGCGTTCCAATGAAAGATGAAATACAAAGGAGAAGTGGTAGCTCTACCTAAGAGGAAGATTCTTGAAGAAGTCAAAGCAATTCTTGTAGCGCCCCGGATCCCCGTCACCGGACATCCGTAACATAGCCAGAATCTTTGCCTTAAAATGCATCTCAACACAGTAATAACATGAAAATTTAAAAAAACTTTTCATTTCCAAATAAAATCATACATCATTAATTACAACACTTATTTTGTTCTTGAACAAGGAATACAAATTGCATTAACTCATTACAACTTATTACAAAATATTTACAGACTCCACTTGTAAAGCTATTAGCTGTTTCCCATAATGGTAATCGACTGATCACCGTCGAAACTCCGCTGAGTGGTCAATCTGCTTCCCTGGGACTTGTCCCTCGGCATGAGTCTTCCACTAGGCGACTCTGATATTTCTGCACCTGCTTGTATGGTAGGACCAGTACTTAAAAGGTAGGGAACATCAGTAATTCTATTGACGCAGTGTTGATAAGAAACGACGATCTCCAACTCGCACACCCACAAACCATCTTGAATGGAAAAACAAACATGCATCCTATTTCCTAGTGTTCGTGTATGCCATCACCTGAAGTCTAATGCATAATACAAGGTACATAAATGAATGCACTTAATCTCATGTCAGCAAGACTATGGATACACATGCATCCCATACTACATACGTTCCAGATCAAGCTGTCTTCTCCAATTTTAGTGTTTCGAACCCTTGCCATGCAAATACATTCTACTACTGTACTCAACCTGTTCCTGATAGATCACACCAAAAGTTATGACGATCTTACATATACATAATCCGCATATCTATGGCGTCGAAGATCCATGAGACTGCATCCCCTATGGTTCATTCGTGTTCACCAACATAGGAACATGACGGCCTCGAGGGTTTAAGCCCCCTAGCCGACAGGAACCCTCCCGTTCTTACCACGGCATTTCAGGAATTAACAGAGCGATATACAGCTCCTGTTTGCTCAGCTAGTGAGTAGACATAACCCGTATCCCTACGACAGGAAGAGACAACCCTAGTTATCACAGTCTAGTGCCGGCCCTTAGAACAAGTCGAATCATAGGGAATCATCCCTAATACCAACATGGACTTTAAGTGAAAAGTAAGGAAACTTAATTAAATAATAATTTCTAAAATATGTTTGTCACCCAAAATCATGCACGATGTTTTATCGAACAATTGGTCCCTGACTGGTCTGTCAAAATAATAACCAGGTGAGTCGATACTTATTCGCTGCCACACTACTGTTGGTCCTTGTCCAACGTTCCGACCCGTGACCTTCAGTAAGTGGTACAACGGCGCTCAAGAAATGCCCTTTAGTGGCAATACTTCCAAACATGACACCCAACTATTGACAGACCAAGGCTATAAAACATAAGCAAACATACTCAACAAGTGATAAAGTCAATATCTTGAGTGTAGCAACGCTACTAGTTCACAAATCCAAAACATCTAATCCATGCACTGAGATTGCATGAATTGATACCTTGGGGGAAGCTAAGAATGCCTAATATTGATAATCGTAGGGTATCACTCTACCCTAACAACTAACTCAAGTCACAAACGTCCTCAACAGGAATTTAACAGCATTAAGACAAGTAATATCACCGATTATCCTGTCATGCCCCGCTTCCCAAATTGTCCATAGAGCAAGTCGTGGATAACAAGTAGAGAAAGCAGGAAACAATGAAATAATGGTATAACATTGAATTCAATGGATCAATATGAATCAATAACTTGGGACAATAATCAATATCATGATAATCAATGCAATGAGTATAAACAGTGATTCAATATACGATAGCAGTATCAATGGTAAATAACAATAACACTTAGCCAATATTCGATATCAATAGGAACAACAATGAACAATATGCAGTGTCGATATCGTGTCAATCCTTAAGTCTATTAATCATTTTAGTGCTAACTAATGTAGCACTTCATCCGTCCCATTCATTTACCACATGGTTGCTACATACAAACAAGTTACGTTTAGACTTAGTGGTAGATTTTATAGTTCATGTACTCGGCAACGATATTGAATAATGACCGATGACCGAATCAATCGAGATACTGTAGTCAGTAATCTTCAATTAATCGATGACCGATATGACCAATAGACCAATAGACCGATAGACCGATAGACCGATAAATAGGGAAACACGAGCCCCTTCCTCCGAGTACAGTCCTTATATTGTCCACTACTAAAGTCAGTCAATCCTTAAACCCCGGCTTGTTAATTATTTATCAATGCAATAATACAATATGCAATATGAGACATGAGATGAACAATAGTATCAATAGGAGAACAATAGAATGATAACATGAATTGGGACAATTAGAATGATGACAATAACTTATTAGGATCATGCAATGCAACATACATAAATTAATTCGTGCAATACTACGATACAGAGATAATTAAACTATTAAAATCTGAAATATAAAATTCTGGACAGCAAGAGTGGTCTATAAAAAAATATAGTTTCCAGCTGTTTCAGAACTCGAAAACTGAATCCGTTAGCAATTCTAGAAACTAGACTTCCACACAGTTCCAACGCATATTTAAAGTTCAAAATCGGACAACAGTAGCTAGGTCAAACACATTGTTCTTTACAGATTTCATCTTCAGGCAGAATTTCGACATCATGTTATTTTAATTTTAGAAACAGCAAAAAATCAATAATAAATTTATTAAAAATATTTTCTAGACTCCTAAACATGATTACTAACAATCTGAAAATTATCAGAGAAAAATATTATCATTTGATCAGCCTTTTTACTGTTTAAGCATGCAAGATACAAGAATCTAAAAATCTGAAAGTAAAAAACGCAGCTATAGTAAAACAGACACAACTTTTGCTACAAAACTCGGAATTCAAAAACTTTAGATTTTCTGGAAACTAGAAAGATGAGGATACAATTCTTATTCAGAAAATTTTTCATTTTAAAATCATTTACTGGTTCAAAAGTAGCAGTCAACATACACGCCAGCACGCAAGATATAGGGTTAGGCTAGTTTTCATGAAATAAACTTAATTAAACATGATGGGTATCAATTCTTTAGTCAATAAATTATGTAATCAATATGATGGGTGCAATAACAAGATGAATAAGAACAAAATCATATGCATACACTAAATCATCATTGATTAAACAACAAACAATCAACCAAACATACAACCTAGTAGTCGTTTCTACAATAATTAATTGTGTCATGATTATACGGTTAACCTTTACTTATTATCATTTTTCACCGAAGGGAAAGAGTTGGTGTTGAGGGTGATACCGTATGATCCGACCTGTCCTATAGGCCGACACTAGGCGATGTTATTGGGTTGTACCATTCTTGTCAAAGGGATACGGTCTGTGCCTTCTCACGAGTTGGGAGCATGGGATCCGTATCTCGTCTGTTAATTTCTGAAGTGCCTTGATAAGCGGAAGCGATTCCTGTCGGAGCTAGGGGGATGAACCCCACGGAACTCCGTCTTGTCTTGCATCTAAGGGCGAGGAGCCATACACTACGGTCTGTCTAGGTCCGGTACACCGAGCGATAGTGGCAAACGGAGACACCATAAGCCAACTGCGCCTGGCGGGATCAGACCGTTTCAGGGCAACCTTATCATTCATGTAATATCTTTAGAAACAAGTCGAGTATAAGAGTAGAATTCATGGCACGGGTTCAAATCCCTATATATGAAGAAACAGCTTGATATAGGGCGTATGTAGTATGGGCTGCATACTGTCCCAGAGTCTTGCTTGCATTAGAATAAGAGCATCCTTGCATTAGTAATCTTGCATTAGAGTCTAAGCCATAACATACACTGACACATCAAATATATATACACGTTCCTTTTTTCATCAATCTGTTTGCTATAGTTGAGATTCGCTGCTAGTTATCAGCCTTAAAGCGTTAGTATATGTACTAACGTCCCCACTTCAGTAGGTATTGGATTGCAGAATTACATGTACTGGATTGCAGAAGTACAGGTACAGGTTTCAGGAGGACTCAAGTCAAGAGAAGCAAGGAGTCGATTTAATTTTTTGTTTCCGCTGTAATATATGTTGTAATTTCATTTGTAACAATTATTGTAATTTATTCATTGTTGTAATTTGTTGTTGGGAAAGCATCCATGTGAAATACCAAGTATTATTCTTTATTCATTATACTCTGATTTAATTTGTTGAAAATTGTAACACTTGAATTGTAAAGGTATTATTGTAACACTGTTATAATGTATTGTAATTTTGTAATATTCAGACTTTTAATACATTTTTGTTGAATAAAAAGTTTTAAATTTTCCTGTTTTTCTGTGTATTGTGGCTAATTGAAGAAAAGATTATGGCTTATGTCACGGTTTCCCAATTACCGAAAATCGGGGTGTTACATGAACGGGTTGAGGGATCAGTTGCTTAAGCTGCTGGGCCGGTTGGACTGGCAGAGGGAGCTCCCCCTGAGGCCGAGGAGGAATGGAAGTCATTCTGCGGCTGGAGGCCGCGGACTTCCCTTTCTTCGGAGGCATAGCTAGAAGTGACTTTTGTCGATGGAGTAGGGTCGGATTGCTATTCGAGTTCCCACAGACGGTGCCAATCTGTTGCCGCTGATTTCGGTGTGGGGGCAATCAGATGAATTTGTGGGTTCATAGGAAATCAAATGGGTCAAACCTGACCTCTTCCACTGCTATTTGGTTGGCTCCTTGCTGCTGCTGCTGACCTGCACAAAGTTCGAAATACCGGGGTTGATCCCGGCGACAAACCTCCGACGCATTTGTCAGTACTCAAAAAAGAATATGAAAGAGCTTTAGATAGGCAAAGAGTGATCACCTTGTAATGGTAAGAGGTAAGGGGGTTTTCATAGTCGCCGTGGGGATCTGCTTCGAGATAAGAACAAATCTCTACTCCACGGTGTGGCTGAATAGAAGCGGTTAGAACCACCTCCTAAGGATAAGGAAGGATCAAGATTTCTCCATATCCTCTGGAACTGGCTCTTAATGGGTTGGGACCCGAACCCAGTTGAACAGATCCGTTTATGGGTTATTGGGCCCTTGAGAAGAGACCCAGTTCCCATTTCGGACCTGTCTGTGGGTGAGATTACTGTTTTGCCCCTGTGAACTTTATAATTCGTGCCCAATTTGAACGGCTCCAATTTAATCCCATTTTTAGCCATATCAATGGTGTTTTTTTATTTTATTTTCTATATCTTATTGATCGACTATTTATATTTGAGTCTAAAATGAATATATTATTATTATTGGATTATTTTAATCTTAATATTATTGTTATTACTTTAATTGCAATTATTATTAGTACTGTTGTTATTATTATTTTTATTGGTATTGTTATTAATATTAATATTTTTATTACTATTAGTATTATTATTCTTATTGTCATTATTATTATTATTATTTTTTTTGTAAAGCCCAAACATTCTCTACCTATATGTATCTTATTATTTGATTCAATGTATATTTATATGTATATTTTATAAACCCTATAGCCTACTTTCTTATTGGATCTAGAAACCCCTATCCAAGATCCATTCCTATTGAATTTTAACCTATCTCCTTATTGGATCCTACCCAAAACCCAATATCTCAACTAAAACCTATAAATACCCTATTAAAACCCTACCCCTAACCTAACCCTACCCTTATAACCCCCAGCCGCCAACCACATACCCCTCTCTCTCCTATGTAAACCCAGACCCTCCACTGTTCCTTCTTCTTCCCCCGCTCATCTTCGTCGATGCCATTACTCCCACGTCAACTCCCGCCGGCCCATTGCCTCCATCGTCCTCATCGACTGAACCCAACCACCATCGACCCCTATCCTCCTTCTTCTCGCTTTCATCTGCAACCCATCGAGTTCGCCATCTTCGCCTCACCATCGAGCTGCCCACCTTCGACTGCGTTGATGCCCTTCCCTGTGCTCCCATCGTCTCCGCAGCACAGCCTCCTCGTCTACATCCCTTATCCCCGTCGACCTCTCCGTCGTCCTAAGCACCCAAACTCCAGCAGTTCCCTTCCTCCTCTATTTCGGTACGAAATAGAGCACCGCTCGAGCTCCTCGCCCTCGTCGCTGCTGTCGTTCCTCGAATGCCAATGCCACGTTGCCCAGGATCACTGTCGAGCCACAATCTCTCTCTCTACTATTGGTTTTCTGTGGTAAAGTAGGGGATCCCTTGCTATTTAGTGGTTGGATCGGTGTTGGGTGTTTGCTATTGTGGTTGCTGTCTTGCTGTTTGGTATCTGGGTCCGATCGGGTGGTTGCCATTTTGTGTGAGTGTTGCACATAGTTCGCACGTGTTTCTGTGTTCTCGTGTTCTCGTGTTCGTGGATTCTCATCCCATTATTCTTGGTATTCAAATTAACCATATAACAGGCAAGTCACTTCCTTTTGAATTGTTAATTGTATCAAATTCAAGTTTTGTTGAAATTCTTGCAAGTAGATCATATTCGTTATCATATCGCTGTATTGACTATCTTTCGTTGGGTCTATTGAGGGTTTACACGAGCTAACCCCAATATTCTTGACATCGTGCCACTTTTGACTTTAAATATCGTTGTATTTATGATAGGGTTACACATATGATCATAACATAATTAATTATTGTAGAGATAATTACTTGGTTGTATGTTTGGTTGATCGATTGAAGTTGGATGTTGTTAGAATTGTGTATGTGTGTTTCTAATTGTATTTATCATGCTGTTACACCTTTCATGTTGATTACATAATTTATTGACTAAAGAATCGATACTCATCATGTTTAATTAATTTATTTCATGAAAAATGCCAAAAACCTATATGTTGCTTGCTGGCTGTATATTGTTTGCTATTTTCGACCCAGTAAATGATTTCAAAATAAATTACTTTTTGAATAAGAGTTGTAGCTTTATCTTTATAGTTTCTAAAACATCTTGAGTTTTTGAATTCCGAGTTGTGTAACAAAAGTTATGCCCATTTTACAACAACTGTGTTTTTAATTCCAGATTCTCAGATTCTTGTATCTTTCATGTTTAAATGGTGAAAAGGTTGATCAAATGGTAAAATTTTACTCCGATAATTTCCAAAACATTAGTTAACATGTTAAGGAACTTAATAAATATTTTTAATGAATTTATTATGTAGTTTTTGCTGTTTCTAAAATTATAACAACATGATGTCGAAAGTCTGCCTGAATATGAAATCTGTAAGCAATAATGTGTTTGACCTATCTACTGTTGTCGAATTTTGAACTTTAAATATGCATTGGAACTGTGTGAAAGCCATTTTCTAGAATTTCTGACGGATTCAGTTTTTGAGTCCTGAAACAACAGAAAACTATATTTTTGTCCAGACTTCTCTCTCTGTCCAGAATTTTATAATCAAGATTTTAATAGATTAATTCTATATCGTAGTATTGCATGAATTAAAGTGTGTATGTTTCATTGCATGATCCTAAAGTCCCATTGTTATCATTCGAATTGTCCTATTTCATGTTATCATCCTATTGTTTTCCCTTTTAATACTATTGTTCATCTCATGTCTCAAGTTGCATATTGTATTGTTGCATTAATAAAATAATTAATAAGCCAGGTTTTAAGTGTTGAGTTTAGTAGTGGACAATATAAGGACTGTACTCAGAAGAAGGGCCTGTGTTTCCCTATTTATCGGTCTATCGGTTTACCGGTCATATTGGGATCATATCGGTCATCGGTTGATTGTAGATTACTAATTACAGTATCTCAATTAATTCAGTCATCAGTCATTAAATTGTTGGTCATTATTGTATATCGTTGCCGTGTACATGAACTATAAAATCCACCACTATGTCTAAACGTAATTTGTTTGTATGTAGCAACCATGTGGTAAATGAATGGAACGGGTGAAGTGCTACATTAGTTAGGATTAAAATGATTAATAGACTTAAGGATTGACACCACATCGACATTGCATATTGTTCATCATTGTTCTTATTGATGTCGATTATTGGCTAAGTGTTATTGATATCGATTATTGAATATTGTTATCGAATACTGAATCATTGTTTATAGCCAATTGCATCGATTATCATGATATTGATTATTGTTTTTGTCCCATGTTATTGATTCTTACAGATCCATTCAATTCATTGTTATATTGTTATTCTATTGTTCCTTACTTTCTCTACTTGCTATCCATGACTTGCTCTAAGAAAAAAATTTCTTCTTTTTTTAGATGAAGTGTTCACAGGTGTTGATGAAGAATTGCCTGATGGATTAGGAGAACAACATTGGCGAAGGAATTGATAGCATCGCCGCTTAATAAATTATTGTTTTATCACGGAGATTGAATTATTGAACTATCGTTATTTCATTGTATTGTGGGCTTTTGACCCGAATATTGCTATTATTTGTTTTCAGATGTTGGATTATTATTATATTTGGTTATCTCATATTGTTTATTCCAAGTATTATTGTTCATGAGATTATTATTATTGCATGTGCAATTATTCTGTATTGATTATATTGTTGAGTTGATCGGATAAACATCTTATGGGTGACGTTAGTCATTCACTGGGCAAATGTTATGTACTCGTATTCTATATTTTTGGGAAGCGGGGCATGACAGTTATGTTTGAGTGCGGCTTCTAGTCCAGATAGGGGCTCGGGTTCAGATTGGGCTCGGGTTCGAATCCAACGGAGCACAAATCGGGTTCAGAGGGAGCATAGCTCGAGTTCGGGTTTGGATCCGAAGGAGTTCGAGCTATGTTTGGTTCGGGTTTGGATTAAGAGTCGGGTTGTGTTGAGTAGTGGTTAGTTAGACCAACCTGAACTGGATATAGTCTTGCTCGCTATTTTAGTAGTTGGTGAACATGAATTATTATCAAGAACAAAATACAATAATAACACTTATTAATATTTGGAAAGAGAGAATCGAGAATAGGAGAATGCGATTAATATAATCTGAGACCGAGAATTGTGCGAGATTTGCAAATCAAGTAATGGTTAAGATTAGACTCAAGTGATGTGAATGAATCTAGCTTATTTATGTTTTGACCTAATAATTCAGAGTAGTCAATTACTCATAATTTTTGTATTACTTTGAAAGTTAGGGTTGTCATAGAAAATCCTAGAGTGTAGTTGGGTGTAACATCCTATTTACGTTGGATTCTAGAGGCTGAGCAAGACTCAGATGCCGACAAAGTTGTGGTTCATATAAGTCAGAATAAGCCAGGTTGAGCTAGTATTCCTAGTATTGTTGATCTCAGGCCGGTAAGGTGATACTAACTATAGGCGGTAGTTGTTAATAATTGACTGTAAGGACAAACACAAGACAAGAGTTGTGACGAAGCAAAAGTAAACGTGGGAAGAAGGCTCCCGGATGATCTGCAGAGTGAGATAATCCAGTATTCCAGTGTAACATCCTGAATTTTCATATAATTAAATATAAAATTTTCATTTGTTTTTACGTGTTTCGCACGTGCAAATTAATGTGTACATTTGGCCTTAAAATTATTTTAATGTCATGAACAAATATTTATTTTCTCTTTTAAAAGCCTCTTATTAATTATTATAGAATCCTATGCCTAATAGCTTAATCCTAGCCAACCCAAAATAAATTAAATAAATTAGTTAAAAGCCCATAGAATTAACCCACCTAGATATCCCACTAATTAATTCATTTTTTAATTAAAACAACTTGTATGGTAGACTTGTCATGTAAAAAATTAATATAAACAAATCAATGAATAAACAACCATAGGTGTGCATGTGGGGGCACATACATTGCACATGCATGTGCAAATGGAGCAAGAGAGTAGGCCAGCCATTTCATGGAGTGGGGAGAGTTGGTTATGTGCTAATGGGTGGTTTTTCTAACTTCCAAATGCATCTTAGCCATTCATCTAAACACATCTCAACCCTTCATTTGTCCATGAATTCTGTATAAATAGCCCCCTTTGTCATTCTTTATCATTTGCACTTAGAAATTTTAAAGAGAAAGAGAAGAAGTTGTGTGAGGAAAAGATTGAGTGTGTGTGTGTTCTTCCATTTTGGAGGCCGGCCAAGCTTAAAGGGGGAAAGTCTCGGTTTTGTACAAGGAGTAGGAGCTCGGATTTTGCATAGGTTGTTGGAGAAGGCTCGCGGCTAGGATCAAGAAGAAGGGAAGACAATCGTGCTTTCAAGGAGTTTTCTTTAAGAATTCCCATTTGTTCTTCAAGAGGTGGGAAATTTCTCTGTTAAAATTATGAATATGCTAGAGAAAGTAGTAAAAATTTGCCATGTGATTGCTTAAAGATGCTAGTAGGGAAAAAGAGAAAATTGTGATGGTTTATATACGAAAATTTGTAGAACAAATTTGAGATTAGTGAATTTATCATTGTGCTTTATCAATATTTCATGCTAGAATATCTATTTTAATGAACCATGTTAATTTGATAATTTTGCTTAGTGAATGGCTTAGTTGTTGATTGAGATGAATAACTATTGATATGTGTTAGTTGCTAAATAGCTTAGTTGTTATTTCAATTATGTAATCATGATATGATAAAGGAAGAAATATTCTCAGTAGTATATGTTTTATGAGTATAAGGAATTTTATGAAGAAACATTAATGAGATGTAATGCCCCGAATTCCAAAATACACTGAATTCGAGATTCCACAGGATCTTTACACTTCATTTAGTAAAATTTTACAAGGAAATTAAAACTTTTCACTTTACATCAGAGTTTACTTGAAACTTTACACTTTACATTGCACAGCGGAAGTAAATTTACAACATTTAAATAAATGTACAACAACATTGAATAGTCTCTAGGCATCTGTTCCTCTTTAATCTTTGTCATGTCATTTACCCTGCATACAAACTTGTGGGTACGTCAGTTTATTCAACCGACGAACATTATACACAGCCATCCTCTCTATGCCGGAAATAGTATAACTCATTGTAACACCCCTGCCCCGAGCTCGGACAATTTATACAATTCATAAGACAAATTAGATACTATGTAGTACAACTGCCCACCACAGGCTGCCTCTCAAAAGGTGGTTAACCGAATTGGTGACTCTTGATCCTTGGCATTTATTATTTATATAATATTTTATCATGTGAAACCATCGATGTGGGACACTTTCACACTCTTTTGTTCTTCCATGCCGTGCACACACTAGGAGTGGGCCAACCCCCTAGGTGCCACGTCACCCTTACAAGAACAGCACTCATGTGCTATTCTCTTCTCAAACCGGTGGGTCCCCCCACCTACATACAAATCCGGATTCAACAAATCCCTTTCAAACCACATTAATTCTTATAAATCCCTCCTATAGAGTATTTCTATAGGACAAAGTCAAATTCCTTTTCAGAAATACGGGGTATTACACTCATTTTCCATATTTAATAAACACAAACTTGTCACATATCAAACTAAAGGGAATACCCTAATGATGTCGTGTTGTGATTGTGCACTTAGTCCTTAAAGCAGTTATTTATATTATATGACACTAATGCACACTTGTTCGGATTCTATGCATCCCATACTACATAGGTCCGAGGGCAAGCCTCTTAATCGTTCTTCATCTTTGTAGGGTTCAATCCCTCGTCATGTGTTACTCTACTATTGTAACTACGGTAAGTATCCTAGATGATCTATGAGTACAAGATCGTGTACAGAAAACCTGGAGGGGAATCCCATGCCATGTCTTGACTCGTCAAGCATGCATTCTGTGGCAATTAAGCCTCCTTCATGGCACACGATCCTCTTGCAGTCACCAAACATCCCACAAGCGTTGCTAAAGTCCGATCATTACTGAGTAGTGCCCACGCCATGTCTTGACTCATCAAGCATGCATTCTGTGGCTCACCCCCGCATCGTAAACTCTAGCTCTCATACTTTTGTTTTTCTCTCACTTTCATTACCTCTCCACTATATACTAATTCTTAGTTTTTATTAGAATCATGAACAAAATCAAAGCACTAGAGTTAGCCTCTCCACTAAACCGGACTTATTCATTCGTTCAAACAAGACCAACCTTGGTCCTTCATTTCAAATTTCATTTCATTTCTTTCCAAATGCCGGAGGAGACTTAGCTACTCTGTTGTGACTTTCATAACATACAAGTGTAGAACCATAGTTCTAAATTATACATTTATTCTCAAAACATACCCCATTTCATATAAATAATTCCCAAATTATTTTTCATAAATCACACATATTTTTAGGATAATAATCATATTTTTTTAATAATTTTTCAATCATCAAAACACCCAAAAAAATTATTTTTTCCCACAACATAAACACAGGCCGAGACCAAGGATCGAACCAGCGACCACAGGGAAACCAACCGAAGGCACAGACCACTAGGCCGAATGCGCTAGGCATTATAAAGAGGGGCTGAGATCATTAAATGCTTTCGGCTGCAATTCATTTTATTTTTTTAAAAATGCAACAAAATATGCGGTGCTAACAAGATTCGAACCCTCAACCTCTGAGAAGTCGCACAACAATGTAGCAATCAAGAGCATCCCGACCACTCGAGCTATAGGCTCGGGTTGTCATCGATACAACTCGAAGTCTACTGAATCAATATTCTCTGTTTAGTAAAACATTTCGATGTTCAACAAACTCTCATTTCATTTTACTCTTACTAACTTGCTGTAAAAATTCCAGATTAATTATTCTCATCATAAATTATACTCCAGTATATTAAAATAAACTTTTTTTTCAATGATTAAACATATATTTCCCATACAATTTGGTTAAATCATAAGCTACCACTAACACATTTCTTCTTTTGACATTTCTTATCAAATTTTAACATCACTAATCTCTTTCTTAACCATCTTTATATCAGTTCTCTGTTTTTAATCATGTCACAAACACCCAATTTATATTTTTAAGTCATTCATACAACATTATCACAATAGTCTATTTAAGCACATAAAGTGACATTTTCAATCTACTAATTCTTGCATATAATTTTTTTTTTTTAATGTTAATGATGAAGTTTTCTTCAAACAATCCATGGCTATAATCAATTCGCACACAACTTAAATTTTACTAATAGAACCACATACAATTGCATATCAACATTTCAATCCATCAATAGGTCATTTTCAGTCAATCAATTCGCACACGGGATACTCAACGTAATTCAGATCCAACTGTAAACCTTCCAACACTTCAGGCAAATGATGACTCGGATCTGGAATATAACCTCTCAGTATAGACACATGAAAGACATTATGCACCTGAGATAACTCTTCTGGTAATTCAAGCCGGTAAGCAGTTTTCCCGATCCTTTTCAATATCTTGTACGGGCCTATAAACCTCGGGGCTAATTTTCCGTCTTTGCCAAAACGAACCACACCTTTACTGGGCGATACTTTCAGAAAGACAAAGTCACCGACCTTAAATTCAAGGTCCCTTCTCCGGTTGTCTGCATAGCTTTTTCTGCCTGCTCTGAGCCTCTACCAACCTTTTTCTGATCAGCACAATCTTCTCAGAGATTTGCTGCACAAGCTCAGGCCCAAACAACTGACGCTCCCCAAATTCAAACCAACAAACAGGTGTCCTGCACTTCCTGCCATACAGAGCTTCGTACGGCGCCATCCCAATACTGGTCTGAAAACTGTTGTTGTTGGTAAACTCTACCAAGGGTAAATGCCTTTCCCAACTGCCTCCAAAATCTAGTACACAAGACCGAAGCATATCCTTAAGAATACGGTTGACTCTCTCGGTCTGCCCATCGGTTTGCGGATGAAAAGCAGTGCTGAAATCTGTCTTGGCACCCAAAGCTGTCTGAAGACTCCTCCAGAAATGCGAAGTAAACCGCGCATCTCGATCAGACACAATAGTTGATGGAACACCATGAAGCCTGAAGATCTCGCCAACATACAACTCAACTAACTTGTCCATCGAAGCAGTGAGTTTCATCGCCAAAAAGTGAGCGGACTTGGTTACTCGATCGACTATAACCCAAATCACATCATTGCCTTTAAGACTCTTAGGCAATCCCGTAATGAAATTCATACTGATGTTTTCCCACTTCCATTCCGGAATAGGTAACGGCTATAATAGACCTCCGGGTCTCTGATTTTCGGCTTTGACTTGCTGACAAACCTCACACTTCGCCACAAATTCAGCCACATCCCGCTTCAAACCTGACCACCAGAAATGCGGTTTGATGTCTCTGTACATCTTAGTACTTCCGGGATGTACCGACAAAAGAGTAGCATGCGCCTCCTGAAGAATACTCTCTTTCAGGTCCGCCTGATTTGGAACGCATAGTCTATCTCTGAACCACAGCACTCCATCCTTGATTTGAAATCCGGGCAACTTGCCAGCACTAACCTGCTCCTTCATCTCCAAGATATCGGCATCAACCTCCTGACTTGCAATGATCATTCCATTCAGTGTAGGCTGAAGCCTCAACTGAGCTAAAGATGCTCCCAATCCTTGCAAGACAACCTCAATACCTGCTCGGTCCAATTCCTCAATCAGATGCTTCTGAGTTGTAATCAAACTGGATAAACTGTTCTTGTGACTAAGTGCATCAGCAACAACATTAGCTTTCCCAGGATGATACTTGATCTCAGGTCGCATGTCCTCGATCACTTCCAACCATCTTCGCTGCCTCAAATTCAAATCCTTCTGCTGATATATGTACTTCAAACCCTTGTGGTCCGTGTACATGTTCAATTTCTCACTGTACACGTAGTGCCTCCATTGCTTCAGGGCAAAGATAATCGCAGCCAACTCCAGATCATGAGTCGGATAATTCTTCTGATGCGGTCGTAGTTGCCTAGACCCATCAGTGATTACTCTTCCTTCTTGCATTAAGACACAACCAAGCCCACGATGTGAAGCATCACTGTAAACATCATACTCAACACCTGCTCTAGGCAAAGCCAAAATAGGTGCAGTAGTCAGCTTCTCTTTCAACTCCTGAAAGCTTGCCTCACATTGCTCAGTCCACTTGAAGTTCACATTCTTCTTGGTCAGACCAGTAAGCGACACGGCTATTTGAGCATAACCATGAATGAATCTCCTGTAGTATCCAGTCATTCCAAGAAAACTTCTGACTTCCTTCATTGTAGTAGGCCTAGCCCAATCTCTCACTGCCTCTATCTTCTGAGGGTTAGTTGCCACTCCCTCCTTAGAAAGGATGTGACCTAGGAATGCCACTTCAGATTTCCAGAAATCACACTTGGATAGCTTGGCATACTACTCCTGCTCTTCCAGCTTCTTCAACACTGCTGCTAGATGCTCGGTGTGCTCCTCCTCTGACTTGGAGTACATGAGGATATCGTCGATAAACACCACGACGAAAGAATCAATGAACGGCCTCAGAACTCTGTTCATCAAATCCATGAAGATTGCGGGTGCATTCGTCACCCCAAATGGCATAACTAAGAATTCGTAATACCCATATCGAGTTCTAAATGCAGTTTTGTGCACATCTTCAGCTTTCACTCGAACTTGGTGATATCCTGATCGAAGATCTATTTTGGAGAAAACAGCTGCTCCTTGCAGACGATCGAACAAGTCATCAATTCAGGGAATAGGATACTTATTTTGAACAGTGACCTTATTCAGCTCTCGGTAATCGATACACATTCTCATCGATCCATCCTTTTTCTTTACCAAAAGCACTGGTGCTCCCCAAGGTGACGCACTAGGTTGAATAAAGCCTTTCTCCAACAGTTCCTCAATCTGTCGTTTCATCCCATTCTATTCTACTGGAGCCATCCTATACGGTGCCTTAGAAATGGGTGCACTTTCCGGTTGAATAGTGATGCTGAATTCTACATCACGATGCGGGGGTAACCCAGGAAAATCATCCAAGAACACAGTCGGATAGTCCCGAACCACAGGAATCCTTTGTACTTCCACAGGAATCTCTTCCTTGCGGATAGCTACCACCAGCCTAGAACACTTCTTCTTCCCTTGGAAAGTGACTTCAGGTCCACTTGGAGCCTTCACTGTTACCGTCTTGGTCTTACACTCGATGCTTGCACTGTACACCGGCATCCAATCAATGCCAATGATAACATCGACTCCCAAGATAGTCAGCTCGATTAGATCAATTCCGAAGATTCTGTCCCCAATCACAATCTCACAATCCGCATAGTAACGATCAGTGGTTAAAGTTTCCCCTGATAGAGTAGCTACTGCTAAGATCTTGCCTGGAAAAATCTTCGGTTCAACTCCCAACACTTTAGCAAATTTAGAAGACACAAAAATATGAGAGGATCCAGTATCGAACAACACAACAGCTTTCATTCCATTTAAATAAAGTTCTCTTATTACATAATACACACTCATTACGTAACAGTTCACTAAATAAACGGGAAAAAAAACAACATAAACCCCTAAACATCTGCCCTCGTACAAGTGATGACATGATCCACCTCATCGACATCAGCTTCCATCAAGGCAAATACTCGCCCTGGTTGGTACAATCTCTTCCCAGTCTGCTGCATTGGTACATTGCGATTACCAATCCGTGGCTTGGGGCATTGAGATTGGTAATGTCCCGTCTCACCACAGTTGAAGCAATTTACCGCAGGAGGTCTCATAACATTGTTCCCAGATCCTCCAGCCACACTAATTGCGTTCGCCCCTGTCGGTTTGAACCTTTGTGCAGATGGTTGACCCTTGAAATTCCCAGAATTTGCGGGCCTCTTTCCAGACTGCCAGTTGTCGTCTTCAGCAGGGTCGAAGTGATCAGCCATCATAGAAATAGGGAGGAAGAAGCATAAGTCATAGAGCAACACAAATGTAAGTAACTTACATTTAAATCTCTAGACTCAAACACACACTCTAATGTCCACTTCTAGGGTGTCGTTCCTTATAAATTTGTACTAGTGTGAAGCGTGGCTCTGATACCACTCTGTAACTCCCCGAATTCCAAAATACTATGAATTCGAGATTCCACAGGATCTTTACACTTCATTTAGTACAATTTTACAAGGAAATTAAAACTTTTCACTTTACATCAGAGTTTACATGAAACTTTACACTTCACATTGCACAGCGGAAGTAAATTTACAACATTTAAATAAATGTACAACAACATTGAATAGTCTCTAGGCATCTGTTCCTCTTTAATCTTTATCATGTCATTTACCCTGCATACAAAACTGTGGGTACGTCAGTTTATTCAACCGACGAACATTATACACGGCCATCCACTCTATGCCGGAAATAGTATAACTCATTTTTCATATTTAACAAACACAGACTTGTCACATATCAAACTAAAGGGAATACCCTAATGATGTCATGTTGTGATTGTGCACTTAGTCCTTAATGCAGTTATTTATATTATATGACACTAATGCACACTTGTTCGGATTCTATGCATCCCATACTACATAGGTCCGAGGGCACGCCTCTTAATCGTTCTTCATCTTTGTAGGGTTCAATCCCTCGTCATGTCTTACTCTACTACTGTAACTACGGTAAGTATCCTAGATGATCTATGAGTACAAGCTCGTGTATAGAAAACCTGGAGGGGAATCCCACGCCAAGTCTTGACTCGTCAAACATGCATTCTGTGGCAATTCAGCCTCCTTCATGGCACACGATCCTATTGTAGTCACCAAACATCCCACAAGCGTTGCTAAAGTCCGATCATTACTGAGTAGTGCCCACGCCATGTCTTGACTCATCAAGCATGTATTCTGTGGCTCACCCCCGCATCGTAAACTCTAGCTCTCAAACTTGTGTTTTTCTCTCACTTTCATTACATCTCCACTATGTACTAATCCTTAGTTTTTTTTAGAATCATGAACAAAATCAAAGCTCTAGAGTTAGCCTCTCCACTAAACCAGACTTATTCGTTCATTCAAACAAGACCAACCTTGGTCCTTCATTTCAAATTTCATTTCATTTCCTTCCAAATGCCGAAGGAGACTTAGCTACTCTGTTGTTTCAATTCCAATTAACAATTTCCAAAATTGAGCATTTCCAGCTCATAAGTTCATCTTCATAATCATAACAGATTTTCTTTTTCAATAGCATGATTTATAATTTATTCATGAGTCCATAGCCATACATGGAATTCAATTATTCCTTATATATTTCATCAAATATCATTTTCACATTAAAATCACATCACTAAATGAATATTCCTATTTCATAATTTTCACACTAATCTCCAATGAGAATAATTCACATCACATCACTAAATATAATTTCTATCTTTATTACACTTCTTTTCTAACATTTTATTTCAAGTCCTTTTTGCAAAGTGTAACTTTCATAACATACAATTGTAGAACCATAGTTCTAAATTATACATTTATTCTCAAAACATACCCCATTTCATGTAAATAATTCCCAAATTATTTTTCATAAATCCCACATATTTTTAGGATAATAATCATATTTTTTTCATAATTTTTCAATCATCAAAACACCCCAAACAATTATTTTTTCCCACAACATAAATACAGGCCGAGACCAAGGATCGAAACAGCGACCACAGGGAAACCAACCGAAGGCACAGACCACTAGGCCGAATGCGCTAGGCATTATAAAGAGGGGCTGAAAGCATTAAATGCTCTCGGCTGCAATTCATTTTATTTTTTTAAAAATGCAACAAAATATGCGGTGCTAACAAGATTCGAACACTCAACCTCTGAGAAGCCGCACAACAGTGTAGCAATCAAGAGCATCCCGACCACTCGAGCTATAGGCTCGGGTTGTCATCGATACAACTCGAAGTCTACTGAATCAATATTCTCTGTTTAGTAAAACTTTTCGATGTTCAACAAACTCTCATTTCATTTTACTCTTACTAACTTGCTGTAAAAATTCCAGATTAATTATTCTCATCATAAATTATACTCCAGTATATTAAAATAAACTTTTTTTTCAATAATTAAACATATATTTCCCATTCAATTTGGTTAAATCATAAGCTACCACTAACACATTTCTTCTTTCGACATTTCTTATCAAATTTTAACATCACTAATCTCTTTCTTAACCATCTTTATATCAATTCTCTGTTTTTAATCATTTCACAAACCCCCAAATTATATTTTTAAGTCATTCATACAACATTATCACAATAGTCTATTTAAGCACATAAAGTGACATTTTCAATCTACTAATTCTTGCATATAATTATTTTTTTTAATGTTAATGATGAAGTTTTCTTCAAACAATCCATGGCTATAATCAATTCGCACACAACTTAAATTTTACTAATAGAACCACATACAATTGCATATCAACATTTCAATCAATCAATAGGTCATTTTTCCAATTTAATGTTTACTCTTATTAATTTTTTTTATGCATCATTCTTTCAATTCAAATCTAGCATGCTTTCTAATTAGAAATACGGAAAATTACCCACCTTATTTGGAGAGAAGTCAATTAGCAACACCTCCTAAACCAATGTCCTTGCCAAAAGAGCGATCCTCCTCCTCGTCGACGCGCGCACCCGAGCCTTCCACAATGCCAAAACCGAGAGCTCCTAGTGCCGGCCTTCCTCTTTGTTGCAAGCACAAACTCCTCACACACTCTCAATCTTTAACTCACTTACTAAACTACTAAATAATGTATTTTAAACTATAGGTTTGGAGGAATAATTAGCACAAGAATACTAGGTAAGAGGGGGGGGGGGGGGTTATACTAAAAATTTAGGAAATTAGAAGGCTAGGATTAACTTAGGAGTTAGGATTAAAAGGCTAGGATTTAATGAGGAGTTACAATAACCAACCATGATCAAGTAACCACCACCCATGAGTCCACTCAAAATTTTCATTTTCCCTCCAAAGATCACAACCGGCCATGAACAAGTATGGTGCATTTGTACGTGTACGTGCAATGCACGTGCATGCATTTGTCTCCAAAAATTTGTACATTATATTTTACATAAAAATAATCTTTAAAAGGTATTCTACATTAAAAGTTGTATTTAAAATAAAAATAGCTCATGGGCTTTAGTTTATGGCCCAAAATAATAATTAAAAAATAGAACAAATAAATTAGATTTGGGCTTTTAAAAAGAAAGGCTTTTGTCTATTTGAAAAAGGGCTTTATATAGAAATCATTAAAGAGCACAAATTTAAACATCTATACTCATCATAATGAAAAATAATTATAAGATTTAATTCTACCAAAAATATTGCACGTGCACACTATGTGCAAAATAAATAATTTTCATTAAATGAAAATCTGGGCATTACAACACTCCCTCCTTAGAATAGTTCCGTCCCCGGAACTACAGTCAAGAGTGAGAAACAAAACACAAACACTCATAACAAGAACAAGAGAAAAATACACAAATACAAATCAAGCAAAGAGCTCAGGATAATCCTTCAACATCCTCTCCTCAGACTCCCAAGTAGCCTCTTCGACCAAATGGTTTCTCCAGACTACCTTGACCATCGGTATCGTCTTATTCCTCAAGACTTTCTCTCGACGATCAACAATCTCGACGGGATACTCAATGTAATTCAGATCCAACTGTAAACCTTCCGACACTTCAGGCAAATGATGATTCGGATCTGGAATATAACCTCGCAGTATAGACACATGAAAGACATTGTGCACCTAAGATAACTCTTCCGGTAATTCAAGCCGGTAAGCAGTTTTCCCGATCCTTTTCAATATCTTGTATGGGCCTATAAACCTCGGGGCTAATTTCCCGCCTTTGCCAGAACGAACCACACCTTTACTGGGCGATACTTTCAGAAAGACGAAGTCACCGACCTTAAATTCAAGGTCCCTTCTCCGGTTGTCTGCATAGCTTTTTCTGCCTGCTCTGAGTCTCTACCAACCTTTTTCTGATCAGAACAATCTTCTCAGAGATTTGCTGCACAAGCTCAGGCCCAAACAACTGACGCTCACCAACTTCAAACCAACAAACAGGTGTCCTACACTTCCTGCCATACAGAGCTTCGTACGGCGCCATCCCAATACTGGTCTGAATACTGTTGTTGTAGGTAAACTCGACCAAGGGTAAATGCCTTTCCCAACTGCCTCCAAAATCTAGTACACAAGACCGAAGCATATCCTCAAGAATACGGTTGACTCTCTCGGTCTGCCCATCGGTTTGCGGATAAAAAGCAGTGCTGAAATCCGTCTTGGTACCCAAAGCTGTCTGAAGACTCCTCCAGAAATGCGAAGTAAACCGCGCATCTCGATCAGACACAATAGTTGACGGAACACCATGAAGCCTGACGATCTCGCCAACATACAACTCAGCTAACTTGTCCATCGAAGCAGTGAGTTTCATCGCCAAAAAGTGACCGGACTTGGTTAGTCGATCGACTATAACCCAAATCACATCATTGCCTTTAGGACTCATAGGCAATCCCGTAATAAAATTCATACTGATGTTATCCCACTTCCATTCCGGAATAGGTAACGGCTGTAATAGACCTCCTGGTCTCTGATTTTCGGCTTTGACTTGCTGACAAACCTCACACTTTGCCACAAATTCAGCCACATCCCGCTTCAAACCTGACCACCAGAAATGCGATTTGATGTCTCTGTACATCTTAGTACTTCCGGATGTACCGACAAAAGAGTAGCATGCGCCTCCTGAAGAATACTCTCTTTCAGGTCCGCCTGATTTGGAACGCATAGTCTATCTCTGAACCACAACACTCCATCCTTGATTTGAAATCCGGGCAACTTGCCAGCACTAACCTGCTCTTTCATCTCCAAGATATCGGCATCAACCTCCTGACTTGCAATGATCATTCCATTCAGTGTAGGCTGAAGCCTCAACTGAGCTAAAGATGCTCCCAATCCTTGCAAGACAACCTCAATACCTGCTCGGTCCAATTCCTCATTCAGATGCTTCGGAGTTGTAATCAAACTGGATAAACTGTTCTTGTGACAAAGTGCATCAGCAACAACATTAGCTTTCCCAGGATGATACTTGATCTCAGGTCGCATGTCCTCGAGCACTTCCAACCATCTTCGCTGCCTCAAATTCAAATCCTTCTGCTGATATATGTACTTCAAACCCTTGTGGTCCGTGTACATGTTCAATTTCTCACTGTACACGTAGTGCCTCCATTGCTTCAGGGCAAAGATAATCGCAGCCAACTCCAGATCATGAGTCGGATAATTCTTCTCATGCGGTCATAGTTGCCTAGACCCATAAGTGATTACTCTTCCTTCTTGCATTAAGACACAACCAAGCCCACGATGTGAAGCATCACTGTAAACATCATACTCAATAACTGCTCTAGGCAAAGCCAAAATAGGTGCAGTAGTCAGCTTCTCTTTCAACTCCTGAAAGCTTGCCTCACATTGCTCAGTCCACTTGAAGTTCACATTCTTCTTGGTCAGACCAGTAAGCGACACGGCTATTTGAGCATAACCATGAATGAATCTCCTGTAGTATCCAGTCATTCCAAGAAAACTTCTGACTTCCTTCATTGTAGTAGGCCTAGCCCAATCTCTCACTGCCTCTATCTTCTGAGGGTTAGTTGCCACTCCCTCCTTAGAAAGGATGTGACCTAGGAATGCCACTTCAGATTTCCAGAAATCACACTTGGATAGCTTGGCATACTACTCCTGCTCTTCCAGCTTCTTCAACACTGCTGCTAGATGCTCGGTGTGCTCCTCCTCTGACTTGGAGTACATGAGGATATCGTCGATAAACACCACGACGAAAGAATCAATGAACGGCCTCAGAACTCTGTTCATCAAATCCATGAAGATTGCGAGTGCATTCGTCACCCCAAATGGCATAACTAAGAATTCGTAATGCCCATATCGAGTTCTAAATGCAATTTTGTGCACATCTTCAGCTTTCACTCGAACTTGGTGATATCCTGATCGAAGATCTATTTTGGAGAAAACAGCTGCTCCTTGTAGACGATCGAACAAGTCATCAATTCAGGGAATAGGATACTTATTTTGAACAGTGACCTTATTCAGCTCTCGGTAATCGATACACATTCTCGTCGATCCATCCTTTTTCTTTACCAAAAGCACTGGTGCTCCCCAAGGTGACGCACTAGGTTGAATAAAGCCTTTCTCCAACAGTTTCTCAATCTGCCGTTCCATCTCATCCTGTTCTACTCGAGCCATCCTATACGGTGCCTTAGAAATGGGTGCACTTTCCGGTTGAATAGTGATGCTGAATTCTACATCACGATGCGGGGGTAACCTAGGAAAATCATCCAAGAACACAGTCGGATAGTCCCGAACCACAGGAATTCTTTGTACTTCCACAGGAATCTCTTCCTTGCGGATAGCTACCACTAGCCTAGAACACTTCTTCTTCTCTTGGAAAGTGACTTCAGGTCCACCTGGAGCCTTCACTGTTACCGTCTTGGTCTTACACTCGATGCTTGCACTGTACACCGGCATCCAATCAATGCCAATGATAACATCGACTCCCAAGATAGTCAGCTCGATTAGATCAATTCCGAAGATTCTGTCCCCAATCACAATCTCACAATCCGCATAGTAACGATCAGTGGTTAAAGTTTCCCCTGATAGAGTAGCTACTGCTAAGATCTTGCCTGGAAAAATCTTCGGTTCAACTCCCAACACTTTAGCAAATTTAGAAGACACAAAAATATGAGAGGATCCAATATCGAACAACACAACAGCTTTCATTCCATTTAAATAAAGTTCTCCTGTTACATAATACACACTCATTACGTAACAGTTCACTAAATAAACGGGAAAAAAAAAACATAAACCTCTAAACATCCGCCCTCGTACAAGTGATGACATGATCCACCTCATCGGCATCAGCTTCCATCAAGGCAAATACTCGCCCTGGTTGGTACAATCTCTTCCCAGTCTGCTGCATTGGTACATTGCGATTACCATTCCGTGGCTTGGGGCATTGAGATTGGTAATGTCCCGTCTCACCACAGTTGAAGCAATTTACCGCAGGAGGTCTCACAACATTGTTCCCAGATCCTCCAGCCACACTAATAGCGTTCGCTCCTGTCGGTTTGAACCTTTGTGCAGATGGTTGACCCTTGAAATTCCCAGAATTTGTAGGCCTCTTTCCAGACTGCCAGTTATCGTCTTCAGCAGGGTCGAAGTGATCAGCCATCATAGAAATAGGGAGGAAGAAGCATAAGTCATAGAGCAACACAAATGTAAGTAACTTACATTTAATCCCTAGACTCAAACACACACTCTAATGTCCACTTCTAGGGTGTCGTTCTTTATAAATTTGTACTAGTGTGAAGCGTGGCTCTGATACCACTCTGTAACTCCCCGAATTCCAAAATACTATGAATTCGAGATTCCACAGGATCTTTACACTTTATTTAGTACAATTTTACAAGGAAATTAAAACTTTTCACTTTACATCAGAGTTTACATGAAACTTTACACTTCACATTGCACAGCGGAAGTAAATTTACAACATTTAAATAAATGTACAACAACATTGAATAGTCTCTAGGCATCTGTTCCTCTTTAATCTTTATCATGTCATTTACCCTGCATACAAAACTGTGGGTACGTCAGTTTATTCAACCGACGAACATTATACACGGCCATCCTCTCTATGCCGGAAATAGTATAACTCATTTTTCATATTTAACAAATACAAACTTGTCACATATCAAACTAAAGGGAATACCGTAATGATGTCATGTTGTGATTGTGCACTTAGTCCTTAATGCAGTTATTTATATTATATGACACTAATGCACACTTGTTCGGATTCTATGCATCCCATACTACATAGCTCCAAGGGCAAGCCTCTTAATCGTTCTTCATCTTTGTAGGGTTCAATCCCTCGTCATGTCTTACTCTACTACTGTAACTACGGTAAGTATCCTAGATGATCTATGAGTACAAGCTCGTGTATAGAAAACCTGGAAGGGAATCCTACGCCATGTCTTGACTCGTCAAGCATGCATTCTGTGGCAATTCAGCCTCCTTCATAGCACACGATCCTATTGTAGTTACCAAACATCCCACAAGCGTTGCTAAAGTCCGATCATTACTGAGTAGTGCCCATGCCATGTCTTGACTCATCAAGCATGTATTCTGTGGCTCACCTCCGCATCGTAAACTTTAGCTCTCATACTTGTGTTTTTCTCTCACTTTCATTACATCTCCACTATGTACTAATCCTTAGTTTTTTTTAGAATCATGAACAAAATCAAAGCTCTAGAGTTAGTCTCTCCACTAAACCAGACTTATTCGTTCATTCAAACAAGACCAACCTTGGTCCTTCATTTCAAATTTCATTTCATTTCCTTCTAAATGCCGAAGGAGACTTAGCTACTCTGTTGTTTCAATTCCAATTCACAAATTCCAAAATTGAGCATTTCCAGCTCCTAAGTTTATCTTCATAATCATAACAGATTTTCTTTTTCAATAGCATGATTTCTAATTTATTCATGAGTCCATAGCCATACATGGAATTCAATTAATCCTTATATATTTCATCAAATATTATTTTCACATTAAAATCACATCACTAAATGAATATTCATATTTCATAATTTTCACACTAATCTCCAATGAGAATAATTCACATCACATCACTAAATATAATTTCTATCTTTATTACACTTCTTTTCTAACATTTTATTTCAAGTCCTTTTTGCAAAGTGTAACTTTCATAACATACAAGTGTAGAACCATAGTTCTAAATTATACATTTATTCTCAAAACATACCCCATTTCATGTAAATAATTCCCAAATTATTTTTCATAAATCCCACATATTTTTAGGATAATAATCATATTTTTTTCATAATTTTTCAATCATCAAAACACCCCAAAAAATTATTTTTTCCCACAACATAAACACAGGCCGAGACCAAGGATCGAACCAGCGACCACAGGGAAACCAACCGAAGGCACAGACCACTAGGCCGAATGCGCTAGGCGTTATAAAGAGGGGCTGAGAGCATTAAATGCTCTCGGCTGCAATTCATTTTATTTTTTAAAAAATGCAACAAAATATGTGGTGCTAACAAGATTCGAACCCTCAACCTCTGAGAAGCCGCACAACAGTGTAGCAATCAAGAGCATCCCGACCACTCGAGCTATAGGCTCGGGTTGTCATCGATACAACTCGAAGTCTACTGAATCAATATTCTCTGTTTAGTAAAACTTTTCGATGTTCAACAAACTCTCATTTTATTTTACTCTTACTAACTTGCTGTAAAAATTCCAGATTAATTATTCTCATCATAAATTATACTCCAGTATATTAAAATAAACTTTTTTTCAATAATTAAACATATATTTCCCATACAATTTGGTTAAATCATAAGCTACCACTAACACATTTCTTCTTTCGACATTTCTTATCAAATTTTAACATCACTAATCTCTTTCTTAACCATCTTTATAACAATTCTCTGTTTTTAATCATTTCACAAACCCCCAAATTATATTTTTAAGTCATTCATACAACATTGTCACAATAGTCTATTTAAGCACATAAAGTGACATTTTCAATCTACTAATTCTTGCATATAATTATTTTTTTTTAATGTTAATGATGAAGTTTTCTTCAAACAATCCATGGCTATAATCAATTCGCACGCAACTTAAATTTTACTAATAGAACCACATACAATTGCATATCAACATTTCAATCAATCAATAGGTCATTTTTTCAATTTAATGTGTACTCTTATTAATTTTTTTCATGCATCATTCTTTCAATTCAAATCTAGCATGCTTCCTAATTAGAAATACGGAAAATTACCCACCTTATTTGGATAGAAGTCAATTAGCAACACCTCCTAAACCAATGTCCTTGCCAAAAGAGCGATCCTCCTCCTCGTCGACGCGCGCACCCGGGCCTTCCACAATGCCAAAACCGAGAGCTCCTAGTGCCGGCCTTCCTCTTTGTTGCAAGCACAAACTCCTCACACACTCTCAATCTTTAACTCACTTATTAAACTACTAAATAATGTATTTTAAACTATAGGTTTGGAGGAGTAATTAGCACAAGAATACTAGGTGTGTGTGTGTGGGGGGGGGGGGGGGGGGGGGGGTATTTATACTAAAAATTTAGGAAAATAGAAGGCTAGGATTAACTTAGGAGTTAGGATTAAAAGGCTAGGATTCAAGGAGGAGTTACAATAACCAACCATGATCAAGTAACCACCACCCATGACTCCACTCAAAATTTTTATTTTCCCTCGAAAGATCACAACCGGCCATGCACAAGTATGGTGCATTTGCACGTGTACGTGCAATGCACGTGCATGCATTTGTCTCCAAAAATTTGTACATTATATTTTACATAAAAATAATCTTTAAAAGATATTCTACATTACAAGTTGTATTTAAAATAAAAATAGCTCATGGGTTTTAGTTTATGGCCCAAAATAATAATTAAAAAATAGAACAAATAAATTAGATTTGGGCTTTTAAAAAAAAGGCTTTTGTCTATTTGAAAAAGGGCTTTATATAGAAATAATTAAAGAGCACAAATTTAAACATCTATACTCATCATAATGAAAATAATTATAAGATTTAATTCTACCAAAAATATTGCACGTGTACACTACGTGCAAAATAAATAATTTTCATTAAATGAAAATCGGGGCATTACATAGAGACAAGTTTTTATTTGAAAAATTGATAGTATAACTTCTTTAATACAAGTTGGAAGGAAGATTTTATTACATTGTGAAAAATAAGAATTTTGTGAATTTAAATATATGCACTGTAATGTAATTTTGAAAGAAAATAGTCTAGAAAAGAATTAGATTTTGAATGGTATAAATTTTGAATGGTATAAATTGTTAAAGAAAGGGTTATAAACATACTAGTAGAATAAGGGAATTTTATCTCAGAATTATAACAGAGAAATGGTTTGGGAATACTGGTTTACGGTGTTGGTTTATAGTGCTATGAATAGTGCTAGAAGTCTCGGGTTCGAGTCTTGAAGAGGCTCTGTTTTCATTAAAATTTATTTTTACCAAATCACTAAAGAACCCGTACATAAGACTGTGAGTTCACCTTTAATCGCTAGCCACTGTTGGGTTTTCTGGTCTTCGGGTGTGTTCTGAGTTGGTCACTGTAGCAGGGGTGGGGGTTGTGGGTTCGAACCTGGCACCTAGCTTTTAATAAATTTCAATTTTTTAGGCATATTATTGAGTTTTAAGAGCAATAAAAATTAGGAAAAATTCTAAAAAATCTTCTAAAATTATTTAGACTTTATAAAAAATATTTCTACAATATTTTGACATATTTTGTGAGAATTAGAAGTGTTTTTATATTAAAATAATGGGATGAAGAACTTGATAATTTTTCTTAAACTATGACTTTAGTATAATTAAAGAAAGGGAAAATTTTGAATGTAAAGAATTTTTTGTAGAGATCAAATATTGAGATTTTCGACATGGAAGATTGGAGTAAGTCAATAAATGAAATTTGGTGTTTTAATATATGCAAGTGTGCGTGGAAAATGAAATAAAAAGATCATGATTGATTATAGAATTTATGAGTATAAGCACTCAATTTTGGTGAACATGAAAATAGATTAAAATCTAGAGTATAGCTAAGTCCTTACACCGGCGCGAATGAATTCTTTGAAGATAAATGTTGTGGAAAAAGACCAAGAATGGGTCGTTGTTATGAAATGATGTTTAAGACCGGTGTAGAGGAAATACTAATTCCATGGTGTTAATTTACTCATGATTCAAATATCTAATGACAACACTATATTGAAGATGTAATGAAAGTAAGAGAAAAATACAAGTATGAGGGCCTCGAATTTACGGTGTGAGAGTTTTCACAGGCTGTCTACATGATGTGTCATGTCATAACGTGAATCCATCTATGGAATTATTGGGATTGTGGCGACGCTTGTGGGGTGCTTGGTGACTACGTAGTGTCATTGTCCCATGATGGAGACGAATTTTCCATAGATTGTCTACAAGATGCGTCATGTCATGACGTGGGATTCCTCTCCAGGCTGTCTGGACATGAGCTCGTAACTCATAAGACATCTAGGAACATATCGTAGTTATCGTAGTAGTTAAAGTCATAACGAGGAATTCAACCCTACAAGATGATGTACGGCTAAGGGCTTGCACTCGGATCTATGTAGAATGCGATGCATAAGTTTGAACAAGTGTGCATTAGTGTCATGAAATATAAATAACTGCATTAAGGCTAAGTGCACAAGCACACACGACATCAATAGGGTAGCCCCTCCTTGGCTTTGTTTGTAATCAAGTTTGTGTTTTCCAAGTAAGAGAAATTGATGTATTATATCCTAGCATCAGCTGTATGCACCTGACGTGCTCACAGTTTCTATGCAGTATAAAATGAATAAAAGGACTAAAGAAGGAATGCTGCTTAAAGAAATGATGTTATTTTAATTGTGTATTATGTTGTATTTGCTTCCGCTACGTTGATGTAAGCACTGTTGTATAGAAATTTTAAATTTCTTGTAAAATTTGTATGAAGTGAAGTGTAAAAATCCTATGAAACTTTGAATTCATGCTTATTAAGAATTAGGGGTGTTACATCTAGGACGGGAGATGAAATAAGCTCCAGAATGATCGGCGGAGTGTGATTGATCTTCAGTATTCCGAGATAAGAGCGTTGCTCATGTGGTGTTTGTGTGATGAGGGCTTGAGGATGATCTGCGAAGTGAGATGGTCTCCAGAATTTTGGGATGAGAGATGAAATAAGCTCCAGAATGATCTGCGAATAGAGATTGATCTCCAGTATTTTAGGATGAGAGCCAATACTCATAGAATGTCTAAATCTTGAATTTTTCATAGAAATAAGTTTTGCATAGCAATGGATTAAACCCCTAAATGTGGAGAAGCTTGCATTCGGAACCTTTGTATGAGCAGCAAAGAATTTCCAAACAAGCATGTATTAGAAAAGAGAACTGCATGCATTATGTGTAACCCCGTAGATTTTTAAATAATGATTTTGAGATTAATAAATGAATTAAAATGATTTTTGATGATTTAATAAATATTTTTCTGAAATTTATCTTTTTACACGAGCAAAACACGTGCAAATATTTTCTTGGGAAGTTCAATGTCACAAATTATTTTGGGGGAAACCTAATATTTATTAGTAGGTATTATTTCTGAATTTTCTTGATTTTTCTGATATTTATTCGACCTATTTGCAAATATTTCAAAAAGATGGGCTTTAGTGCAAAATTACCACTTTGAGTAAAAACTCCAGATTTTCGGATTTTTGGGCTGAGCATGATGGCTAGCCAACTCAGAGGTAAAAAGACTACTTTCTATTTTAAATAGATTTGATTTATTTCACAAATTTCTTAAAGAAGAGTCTTTTTGCAAAATTGCCACTTAGAGGCCAAAATTACAAATTTGTTTTTCTGGGTTTTGAAACCAGTGTCGGCCCGGTCTAAGTATTTGTTTTTGTTTTTAAATCTAAATTTTATTGGTTTATCTTTTTTCGAAGTATAAGGATTTATATATGTGAAGATATATTTAAATGGGATATTTTACAAATTTATTCAAAAACCCTAATTACCCTATTTCCGGCCTAATATAAAGAGAGTGCAGCCGTCTCTTCCCGATCCTGCAAATGGAGAAAAAATCCAGCCGAACGACTACGACCATTGGATCTTCTAGAAATTCGCGCTTCCGGTGATGGACGATCCAGATCGCGCCACGCGCGCTAAACGACAAGATAACGTTTTTTCGAAAAGCGCGCCTCCTCGAGATTCGTGCCAGGATCCGACGGCGCAGAACGCGCCACGTGTCAGGTATTATTTAATTTAATTAATTAATTCATTTAATTGTTTTTTTTATTTAAAAAATCCGAAAAAATATTTAAAAAATCGGAAAAAATTAAATAAAAATTCTAAAAATAATTATAAATTCAGAAAAATTATTTTGAATTCTGAAAAATATAATTATTTAATTAGAATAATTATTTAATATTTTCGATAATTAATTATCTAATTCGGAAAATGAATAAAAAATTCAAAAAAATGAGAAAAAATTCAGAAAAATCTGGAAAAATCACCAAAAATCCAGAAAATTCTGAGAATATTTTTGGGCATTTTACAAGCCCATAATAACACTGTTACACCCCGAGCAAGATTCCAAGCTCCCTTAAGAACACCGATAAAATCCCGTACGCCATTAGAACAGTTAAACTACTCCTCAAAGGCTGATTACACTCAGTCTTTAGGAGTGGGGGGCTCGTGATATGGCTAAAAATAGGATTAAATCGGGACCGTTCACATCGGACGCGAATCTCAAAGCTCAGGGGTAAAACAGTAATTTCACCTACTAGCGGGTCCGAAGCGGGTACTGGGTCTCCTTCTCACAGATCCAATAACCCGCGAACGGATCCACTCCAACTGGGTACAGGATCCCGACCCAAGACAAACCCAGATCAGCAAGAGGAAAATCAGGGTTACTGATTTGACCAAATCAACAGGCCTGATTTGCTCTCACCGGGAATTAAGGGATTACATTCCTAATCTGATTACGAGGATTTTATGCCTTATCAGATCACAGGAATCACATTCCTAATCTGATCCCAACGGCGACTATAAATACCCCCCACCTACCACTGTTACAGGTGGATCAATACTTTTCAATAAAAAAGCTCTTTCTTAATCATATCACTGGTTACTGACAAGAGCGTCGGAGGGTGCGTCGCCGGGATCAAACCCGGTGTTTCGCACTTTCCTTGTAGGTGTACGGCGGGAGTCAGCAGCCCAACTCAGACGAACAGGTTCGGATCTGCTATTCAGGTTTTTCCACGAACTCACAAATTCTATCTGTTTACCCCCACACCGAAATCAGCGGTAACAACTACCTAGTTTTTGAACTAGAAGTATCGGTCGACTATCAATTAGTTGATTTGGGATTTTTTGCATGTCGGTCGACCTTTGCTTTTTGAACTGGTTTCAAGGTTGACTGGCAGCTGTTTGGCTAACTGTTTTTGTTGAGTTTTCTTCATTTTTCTTGAATGATTATTTCTTCGATATTATGGATTATTGATCTACTATTGTAGATGATGTTTTTCCTACAGATTACAGTATTTTATAGAGAACTATATTTCAATTATAATAGAATTTAAATTGTATTTCTATGACTTTATAAAGTGAAATATATATGGTTTTTGAAGAAATTGATGTTTTGTATTATTCTATGATTTCAAAATATGATTTTCAGTTATTTGATGGATTTAATATTTTATCTCAGATCTGGAATTTATGAGTACAGTAAATGGATTTGAGTTTTGTTGACTTAAGAAGTTTTGTTGACATAAAAATTTTAATAATGGAATTGAGAGCTTGTCGAATGTTTTGGTGTTGATATTTTTTTGTGAATTTCTAGGAGTTGAGTGAGAGTCCTGTGAACCGGTAGATGAGATTTTGTGGATTTTGACTAGTTGGGTCATGGGGTTGTTGTTTGTGGAGTTAAGTCTAGCAGGATACACTAACTCTAGAGAGGGTGAATTTGTGTTTTAATAGTAACCAACTTAAGGACAGGCACTAGCGGAGATGTGATGGAATTTGGAAAACGTAAGCATATGCTCTTGGAGTCCAGTCCAACGAATGCTTTGCAGGACTTGTGTGTTCTGTCTCGAGAGGAGTATTAGTATGTTTTCGTATCGAGGGTCTGCAGTGCCTATTCACAGAACATACAGGTACATTTGCGTGTCGAGGGCTGACGGGTCTATTCACGGGATGTGCATGTGTACTTGCACGTCGAGGGGCGGCAGTAGGGTACACAGCAGGGAGGTGATTCTGGAACACTCCGAATTCCAAAACAGACTGAATTCGACGTTCCACGGGATCTTTACACTTCTCTTCGTACAATTTTACAAGGAAATAAAAACTTTTGCTACATCAGAGTTTACATTTACATTACTGTTGCCGCTGAAATCGGTGTGGGGGCAAACAGATAGATTTGTGGGTTCGAGGGAAGTTGAATAGTCAAACCTGAACACCTTCACCGGGGCTTAATCGAGATTCTCCCGCCGTTGACCTGCAAAAATTGCGAGACACCGGGGTTGATTCCAGCGATGCACTCTCTGACGCTCTTGTCAGTAATCTGAAAGATTATGAAAGAGCTTTGATTGGCGAATGATTGATTACCTGATAACAGTGGGGGATGGGGGGTATTTATAGCCGCCTTAGGAACCAGTTTCGGGATAAGATCAAATCCCTACTTCCCAGTGAATGGATAGAATTGATCAGGACCGTTGATTAAGTTCAATCATAAACCCTAATTCTCCTATCCAGCAGGACTGGATTTCTTGCGAGTTGGAATCCGCGCCCAGTAAGATGGACTCGTTTATGGGTTATTGGGCCTTTGGAAAAAGGACCAGTTCCCATTTCAGACCCGTTTGTAGGTGAAATTACCATTTTACCCCCGAGCTTTAAGATTCGTGCCTGATTTGGACGGTTCCGATTTAACCCTATTTTTAGCCATATCACGAGCCCCCCACTCCCAAAGACTGAGTTTGATCAGCCTTTGAGGAGTACATTTATTATTTTAATGGCTTGCAGAGTTGTGTCGGATTCCAAATAAGGGGTATCGAATCGTTATATGAGGTATCATGGTGATTTTCGGTGTTGGTTGCATGCTCAAGGTTGTTCTTGAGCTCTCCTAGACTTTTGGTGACTTTTCTTAATTTTTATTTATTTTCCGGATCAGTTATTTAAGTTTGCGAAGCGGTGATTTATTGTTCGGGGGCATTAATTAATTATCCTAAGCAACAATTATTTACCTGGGGGTTCAAAAATATTTCCCCAAATTTATAATTATTTTTTAGAATTTTTAGTTAATTTTCTTGAATTTTTAATCATTTATTCGTAATTTCTAAATTAATAATTCGAATTTAATAAATAAAAAATTGATTTTTAATACCATTTGTGACGTGGCGCAATCTGGGCCGCTCATCAGCAAAAAGTGCGAATATCTGGGCAATCGGACGGTCTGGGTGGCTCGGTGGCACTTTTCTCCGTTTGTGGAGGTCGATGCTCCGGTTGCTCGGTCATAACTCCTCGGTAGCTCGGAAGCTCGGCGCTCCGGTTGCTCGGTCATAGCTCCTCGGTAGCTCGGAAGCTCGGCGCTTCATGAGCTGCCGAGCTATGTTGCTGAAGCTGGAGCATCCATCATGGCGCGAATCACGAGGTAAGAGGCTCAGATCACGAGAAAACGAGATTTTATCATTTTGTGGGCGTGGCGTGATCTGAGTCGCTCATCATCTTTTGGCACGAATCTTGGAACAATCTGACGGTTTGAGTAGCTTGGCAGCATTTTTCTCCAAATGTGGAGGTCGGTGCCCCGGTAGCTCGGCAAAGTGCCTCGGCAGCTCGGTAGCTCGGCGCTTCGTGAGCTGCCGAGCTACGTGGCTGAATCTAGAGCGTCCACCAGGGCATGAATCACAATGCAGGCGGCTTAGAACACGAGAAAACGTGATTTTGTCATTTTATGGGCGTGGCGTGATCTAATCCGCTCATCATCTTTTGGCACGAATCTTGGGACAGTCAGACGGGCCAGGGAGTTCGGCATCATTTTTCTTCAAATGTGGAGGTCGGTGCCTCCGTAGCTCGGCAGAGTGCCTCGGTGGCTCGGCTCCTTCTGAGTCGTTGAGCCACGTGGCGACATCTGGAGCATCCATCAGGGCACGAATCACGATGCTGTCTGCTCGGATCACGAGAAAACGTGATTTTGTCATTTTGTGGGCGTGTCTAAATCTGAGCCGCTCATCAACCTTTAGTATGAATCTTGGGACGATCTGACGTCCCATAGAGTTCGGCATCGTTTTTCTCTAAATGTGGAGGTCGGTGCCTCGGTAGCTCGGCAGAGTGCCTCAGCGGCTCGGCTCCTCCTGAGTCGTTGAGCCACATGGCGACATCCGGAGCGTCCATCAGGGCACGAATCACGATGCAGGCAGCTCAAATCATGAGAAAACATGATTTTGTCGTTTTGTGGGCGTGCCTAAATCTGAGCCGTTCATTAACTTTCGGCACGAATCTTGGGACAATCTGACGTCCCACAGAGTTCGACAACATTTTTCTCCAAATGTGGAGTTCGGCGCCTCGGTAGCTCGGGAGAGTGCCTCGGTGGCTCGGCTCCTCCTGAGTCGTTGAGCCACGTGGCGACATCCGGAGCGTCCATCAGGGCACAAATCACGATGCAGGCGGCTCAGATCACGAGAAAACATGATTTTGTCGTTTTGTGGGCGTGTCTAAATCTGAGCCGCTCATCAACTTTTGACACAAATCTAGGGACAATCTGACGTCCCACAGAGTTCGGCAGCATTTTTCTCCAAATGTGGAGGTCGGTGCCTTGGTAACTCGGGAGAGTGCCTCGGTGGCTCGGCACCTCGTGAATTGCTGAGCTGCATGGCTAAGACCGAACCGTCCTTCTCTGAACTGTCGCCCCCCTTCTTCATTCTGTCGTTTAGTCTTCTTTAACGGGTCCAAAGCATTTCAAAAGCCCAAGAGTTGCTTCATTGACTATAAGTTTTCACCCCCCCCCCTCACCCTTTCTCTCATTCTTTCACTTTTCACTCTAAGAACTCATTTTTGCTCTCTAGTTGCTCTGCTAGCGGAGATTTGAGCTCAAGGGCGGTTGTGTTAGCTGTCGCGGCAAGCCAGGCAATTTTCGACGAGGTTTTTCTGACCGTAAACGTCACATCAAGGTTAGTATATATATTCTTAATCTCATATATATACCCTACGAGATGTCACGAGTGTCCTCGGTTAGTGAGGCTTCTTCCTCGGGGGGTTGGAGCGACGAACGGTTAGTTCACGAGGAAAGGGGAGAAGTGGTGAGTAGACGGAAGGGGAAGGAGATAGTAGGGTTGTCGATGGCCGAGGAGACGGGGAAGGAAGTGGCCTGATCTTCCGTTGTTGAGACGGTTGTAGAGACCGTGAGACAAGCAGGTGAAATGGGGCGGCTACCGACCGTGATATCCGGTCACGAAGGAATCCGGCAGTACACCGGCGAACTGCTGACTAAGGCCATCTACGGACGCTCGGAAACATACAAGGAGAACGAACTGAGGGAGGTTACCAAAGTCGACGATATCCCCTCGGTTCTAACCGAACTAGATCTGCTTCAGATTTGGAAGAGCTTTGTCATTCCCCCGGAGTACACCCTGATTCTCCCCGGTCCCGGGGTGCAAGCGTGCACGGCCTTCTCGCCAGATACTTGCATCTTCGACTGGGACGCGTTGAATGCCGGACTACGTCTTCCCCTCCATCCCTTCATGACCGAGGTTCTCCGGTGGTATGGACTGAGCCCGATCCAGTTCATTCCGAACATATGGCAACATGTGCTCGAATTTCTTCTCCAATGCCGAATAGCGGAGGTGGAGCCCCAGCTCGTCGTTCTCAGGAGTTTGTACCAGATCAATCAGATGAGCAAGACCGAACACCGGTACAATCTGTCACATCGGAAAGGCGTCAAGCTGATAGAGAACCCCGACTCTATCAAGTTGTGGAAGGGTAAGTTCTTTTTGAACCGAGGCCCTTCGGCATGGGGCTTCCCGACCCGATGGAAGGAGGACGTGCCGAAGTATGTGAAGGCCGAGCCGGTGTTGACTCCGGCCGAAGCAGATGTTGCGGCGAAGCTGGTTGGACTCCCGATGTTGAGTTGGAGAGACATGACCGAGGAGGTGCTTCACGGGTCGGGCCTTAATCCGATCGACCCGAGTACGCTGCGGACATCTCTCTTTTTTTTCTTTTATACTTTCTGTTATGCCTTGTATTTTCTAACTTTGTTTTCTTTATTCGACAGAGGCTCCGAGCATGGGCTTCCGAGCAATTATGGCCGAGCGAAACAAGGCCTCCGATGCTAAGAAGAGGAAGAGGATGAGCGCGGAGCCTTTGTTCGGCCGACCAACCAAGGTTCCTTCAGCTGCAGTCGTGGATCTGGCATCTCCTCGTCGATCGGCCTCGGTTGTAGGTCTTGTTCAGCCGACCCCCTCTGGTCCTTCGGGCGAAGGCTTCTTCGTCTTGGTGGCTCTGGCACTCGAGGCCCCGCCCCTTGCCAAGCAGGCCGATGCCATACTGACCGAGGCCCACAAGAAACTGTTTGTCCCCAATTGGTGGGTGGTGAACCACAACAGTTTCTTGGGGGACTCGACGATGAGTATGTAGACTCTTCGTCATCTCCCGAACCCAAAAGACCGAGCCGCACTGAAGGTAGGGACGACAGGCGACGATGCTCTAGAGGTAGCTCGGTCACTCATGTCGGTAAGTTTTCTTAGTTGATTTCGATGACCTTTTGAAAATTTTCTATGTTTTTAGCTTGGCTTTTATTGCGCTCTAATTGCTTCTTCTTGCAGGTCACGTGCCACTTCAGCCACCTTCTCGAGCAGTATGCCGAGCAAGAGAAAGAGTTGAAAGCCGCTTGTGACAAAGACCGAGTGGAAAGGGCGAGGGTCGTGAAGCAGTTCGAGGCGGAGCAGCGCCGTTCGGATGCTTTGGCGACACAGGTCGCTGACTTAGAGGTGGCCTTGGTGCAGGCAAGGGAGAAGCTCGCCTCGGAGGTGGCCAAGGTAGCCGAGGAGAAGGCCGAGGCAAAGAGGGCCCTGCAGGCGGTGATGCAGCAAAAAGACGAGGCCGTGGAGGCGGCAAGGGCAGAGATTGAGGCCGAGGCTAAGAAGCATATGATGGCCAACATGGAACAGTCTTATGCCACCGCGCTCGAGCACGTCGAGGCTCGAGTCCCCGGCTTCGACAGGTCGGGGTACGGACTGTGGGGTCCGGTCGGCGAGGAGGACCCGGAAGCCGAGCAAGCGGCCAAAGGAGAGGAAGGGGAAGAGCAACAAGGTGACGATGCTCCGACCGATCCCGAGGTCGTGGTGGTGGAGGGAGGGGGCGACGAGGCTGCGGCCGACCCCCGAGCCATAGTGGCAGAGGAAGGGGAGTCGTCCACCGAGGTGCCCTCACCGAGCTACCACCCAAGGTGTCCCCTTTTTCTTCTCTCTTCATGTATTGCCTTGTAGCGAACTGACCACCGCTTTATGTTATAAATGAAATTTTTCTTTCTTTGACTATGTATTGGGGTCGATCTTGTTTTGGAGACGTCTTGATTTGAAATTTTTCTAAGGGCTGAAAATAATTTGGTTTTGAAATCCAACTAAGTTTTGAGCATCACTCACTTGAGAACAACTCGCTTTGTCGTCTTGCTAAGTGTTGGTAACAACATTGCTTTGAAATTTAGCTATGTGTTGCTCGAGCTTAGTGTTGTTGTGTTTTCTCAGATCACTGAGTTGCGTCTAGCGGAGGCATCGCCAAACACGGTAGCGTCTGAGGTCTCTCGTCTCCGAGCTGACTTAGAAGCGACGAAGCTGACCCTTTTTCGCAGTCGAGAGTGTTTTCTCAAGAGCGAGTTGGATCTAGACTACCTCAAGCTAATGTTGTCGAAGCGTCTCTCTGAGCTAAAGCAACTAAAGAAATGAGCTCGAGAGGTTCCTCCCGAAGGGGAGCTGGAATCTCTTCGACAAGCGCTATTTGATGTCTCAGTGGAGAGAGATGAACTGTTAGTTGAGGTTCACGAATTGTCGATAGCCGAAGGCAAGCTTTTGGCGGAGAGAGAAGAATTAATAGTGGCAATGGGCAAGTTGACGGCCGAGCAAGATGAGCTGTTAGCAACCATGAGCAAGGCGACGGCAGAGGCTGACGAGCTGAAGAGGGTTACGGTCGATAAGAGCATCGAAGTTACTCATCTCCGTCGAATTATTACTGACAGCTCTGGTGCTGCTGGCTCCGCTCGGCTTCCTCGCTTCAAGATTGCCGTAAAGGATGACTATTTGAAGGATCGAATCGTCAAACTCGAGGAGGAGGTCGCTCAGCTCAAATCCCAACCTGAACGGATTAATGTCAGAAGCACGTCGTGTACCCGTGAAGAGAGCGATAGGGGAATTTCTTTTTACGAGCTTGCGACTCACTCGCCTGCTGCTTGGCAGAGCCCTGTTGATGCACCAAGTGGTGTGGCTGCTTCATCGAGCGGAGCGTCCGTTGGGGCCACCGTCAGAGGCAATGCTGAAGATACGTCTGAGTTTGCCGATCTAGCGACAAGATCTGAGGTTAGGCATCGCCGTCCCCGGGTGTCTTTGAACTGGAACATCCCTGCCCTGAGGAGGCATTGAAAGAGTTATCTTGTAATTTTGGATTTTTGAATTTTGTAACTCGTTGTAGAGGAGAGTAGCTGGTCTTGTAATCTGAGTTTCCTTAAACTTTAAACTTTATAGAAGTGAGTGCTTGTTTATTCTATCGCGCTTGTGTGTTTGCGTGTTTTGTTAATCATCTATGGTTGTATGACCACTTCTTACCCGCTTATGAGCGAAGAGTAAAAGCAGAGTCGAGCCCAGCTCTGAACTCCGAACTCTTTGCTTGAGTAGGTTTCAACGGTTGTGGGAGCAATTCCGAATGGTGAACCGCTTCTAGATCGCTTAAGAGCGGGCTTGCAAAGTGGAATCGAGCCAAGTTTTGGACTCCGAACACGTCGTTGAAGTAAGTTTCAACGGTTGTGGGAGCAACTCCGAATGGCAAACCACTTCTAGCTCGCTTAAGAGCGAGCTTGCAAAGCAGAATCGAGCCAAGTTTTGGACTCCGAACACGTCATTTGAGTAAGTTTCAACGGTTGTGGGAGCAGTTCCGAAGGGCGAACCACTTCTAGCTTGCTTAAGAGCGAGCTTGCAAAACGGAATCGGGCCAAGTTTTGGACTCCGAAAATGTCGTTTGAGTAAGTTTCAACGGTTGTGGGGAGCAGTTCCGAATGGCGAACCACTTCTAGCTAGCTTAAGAGTGAGCTTGCAAAGCGGAATCGAGCCATGTTTTGCACTCCAAACACGTCATTTGAGTAAGTTTCAACGGTTGTGGGAGCAGTTCCGAATGGCGAACCACTTCTAGCTCGCTTAAGAGCGAGCTTGCAAAGTGGAATTGAGCCAAGTTTTGGACTCCAAACACGTCGATTGAGTAAGTTTCAACGGTTGTGGGAGCAGTTCCAAATGGCGAACCAGTTCTAGCTCGCTTAAGAGTGAGCTTGCAAAGCGGAATCGAGCCAAGTTTTGGACTCCGAACACGTCGTTTGAATAAGCACAATTAAGGTTTTAAACAGAGAGATAAAACAATCACAAGAGTACCAGGCAAAAAAAGTTCATTATTGATAACTGCTAACCAGCCGCTTCTAAGTTGCAACCCTGTTATTACAATGGGAAAATAAAGAAGAAAGTACAAATAAAAAGATAGGAATGGCTTGACATTTGATGCTACTCGGAGAGGCGTTCAAACACCCTCTTGGTACTTCAGTAAATGGTCGGCGTTCCAAGTTCTTGGTATCTCTCTGCCTTTGAAGACTTCAAGACGATATGCTCCTAGCCGAACTACTTTGGAGACCTTGTATGGTCCCTCCCAATTCGGGGCTAGCTTGCTCTTTTGACTGGGGAATGAGATGGCTATCTTTTTGAGGACTAAGTTCCCCTTTTTGAGATCTGTGGGACGGACCCTTTTGTTGTAGGCCTACTCGATTCTTCTCCGATAATTTTCCTGGCGAATCGAAGCACTTTCATGGAGTTCATCGATTAGGTCCAAATTTGCTCGGAGCTCTTTGGCGTTCTGCTTTTCATCATAGGCAATAAGGGGAGGGGATGGCAAACCAACTTCTAAGGGGATTATAGCCTCAGACCCGTATATGAGATTGAAGGGCGACTCTCCTGTGGGGGTCCTTTTTGTAGTGCGGTAGTTCCATAATACGTTTGGAAGTTGTTCTGCCCATAAGCTTTTGGCCGATTTGTCTAATCTCTTCTTGATGCCTGAGAGGATCTGCCTGTTGGCGTTCTCTACTTGACCATTGGATTGAGGATGGGAGACGGAGGAGAAGCGGTGCTGAATGCCGAGCTCTTCACATAAGGAGCGGAATGCTGTCCCTGTGAACTGTGTTCTGTTATCTGTTACCAGGATTCGAGGTATGCCGAACCTACAGATTACATTTTTCCAGAATAACTGCAGCACTTTATTCTCAGTAATAGTAGTCAGTGGTTCCGCCTCGATCCACTTAGAGAAATAGTCGATTGCCATGACTAGAAACTTGAGCTGGCCTGGAGCTGTTGGAAATGGACCTAGCAAGTCCATCCCCCACATTGCAAAGGGAATTGGACTTGAGAGAGATGTGAGTTGTGCTTGGGGTAGGCGGCGGATGTTGGAGAATTACTGTCAGGAGCTGCATTTCTGGACATACTGTTTGGCATCCCGAAGTAGGGTAGGCCAAAAGTATCCGTAGTTCTAAACTTTCCTGGCGAGGGACCTTGATCCTGAATAGGCTCTGCCTATACCTTCATGGAGTTCTTGCAAGGCATACATGGCTTCTTCTGGGGAGAGACATCTCAAGTAGGGTCTGCCATCTATTTAGGTATAAGAGCATTTGTACAAGACTCCCTCAACAAGGGTGTACCGCTCCGCTCTCGTTCGGATTCGGCGAGGTTCTTTAGTATCTTGGAGAAGGTTCCCGTCTCTGAAGAACTCAATCAAAGGCTTCATCCAGTTATCCCTGAGCTGGACGGGCAGCGACTCCATCGAGTCGGGGGCTTCTTCGTTGATGGTGGGTATTAGTAGGACTTCGATCAGGACGGTATGCTCGAGACCTTGGAGAGAGGAAGAGGCTAGTTTTGAGAGGGCATCTGTTTGGGCGTTCTCTTCTCTAGGGATCTGCTGGAGTTATGCCTCTTCGAAGGAAGCCATGAGACTTTGGACCTTGGCTAGGTACTTAGCCATTCGGTCGTCTCACACCTCGTATTCTCCTAAGACCTGATTTACCACAAGCTGCGAGTCACTGAATATTCGGACACGATGCGCTCCTGCCTTGCGAGCCATGCCCAGACCTGCTATTAGGGCTTCATACTCTGCTTTATTATTGGAAGCCTTGAAATTGATGTGGAGGGAGTATTGGAGAATGAAATCATCTGGGCCTGCCAGAATAACTCCTGCTCCGCTCCCTTCGGCGCAAGACGACCCATCTACATACACCGTCCAGATTGGAGGTCCATTTGCCGCTTGACTTACTTCTGGGATCGTGCTTTCTACTATAAACTCGGCTAGGTCTTGGGCCTTGATAGAAGTTTGAGGCTGATAAGATATGTCATGTTGACATAGCTCGATTGACCACTTCATTAGACGTCCGGAGGTCTCGGGCTTATGCAGAACCTGCTTGAGCGGCTAGTCGGTAAGGAAGACCACCGAGTGGGATTGTAAATAAGGGCGGAGCTTCCTGGAACCAAGGCGTATGCTATCTTTTCCAATCTCGGATAGCAGAGCTCAATGTCTCTAAGGACCTTGCTCACATAATAGATAGGCTTCTGAGCCTTGTCTTCTTCCCTTACTAGGACAGCACTGATGGTTTGTTCGGAGGCAGCGAGGTAGAGGTAGAGTGTTTCTCCGGGAGTAGGCTTGCTGAGGAGTGGGGGGTTGACCAGACAGGCTTTCAATTGGTCGAACGATTCTTGCTGCTGTTGGCCCCACTCAAAGCCCTTAGCCCCCCTGAGGGCTTTGAAGAAAGGAAGACACTTCTCCCCTGACTTAAACAGGAAGCGCCCTATGGCCGCGAGGCGTCCTGTAAGATTTTGCACTTCTTTCACATTTGTAGGAGGAGCCATGTTGAGGATGACTTTTATCTTCTCGGGGTTGGCCTCAATCCCCCTCCGACTGACCGTGAAGCCCAGGAACTTACCAGATGAGACCCCGAAGACACACTTGTTCGGGTTTAGTCTCATATTATGCTTCCTCAACACGTCGAAGGCTTCTTGGAGGTCGGCGACATGGTCGGATCCTTGGATACCTTTTACTAGCATATCATCGATGTAAACCTCCATGTTCCAGCCGAACTGATTTTGGAAGACCTTGTTGACGAGGCATTGGTAGGTGGCACCGGTATTTTGGAGCCCTAAGGGCATTACCCTATAGCAGTAGAGGCCTTGATCTGTGATGAAGGATGTCTTTGCGATATCTGGGGGGAACATGCGGATTTGGTTGTAACCGGAGAAGGCATCCATGAAGCTCAGAAGCTCATGACCCGAAGTGGCGTCGATCAATGTGTCGATGCTGGGGAGCTCGAAAGGATCTTTGGGGCATGCCTTGTTCAAGTCGGTGAAGTCGATGCAAATCCTCCAACTTCCATTGGCTTTCTTCACCATAACAACATTAGAGAGCCACTCGGGATAATTGACCTCTTGTATGAACCGGGCTTTGAGGAGCTTCTCCACTTCTTCCTTTATAGCTTGCTGGCACTTAGGGGCGAATTTACGCCTCTTCTACTGGACCGGCTTGGACCGCGGAGCGACACTTAGGTGGTGGACGAGGAGCTCTTCGAAAACTCCTGGCATGTCGGTAGCCGACCATGCGAAGAGGTCCCGATTCTTCTTTATGCACTGGATTGTATCAGCGCAGAGGGCAGAGGGAAGGGTTTTGCTGATGAAGAATTTGTGGGTCGGATCTTGCTCCAAGAAGAGCACTTCTTCTAGCTCGTCTACCAGGCTCTAAAATAGGCTTGGTGTTCCCCTGGGGAATTTCAAGGGTCTCGAGGGAAAGGACGGGTCCTCCGGTCGAGGTCATGTAGCATTTGGGGGCCATCTCTTGACTTCCCCTTACTTCCCCTACACCTGCCTTAGTGGGAAACTTCATTTTCAGATGATATGCTAACGGGACGGCTTCTAAAGCAGTTAGGCCAGGTCGACCTAGGATCACATTGTAAGCAGCTAGGATGTCGACAACCATGAAGTCCATTGGCTCCGTTCGGGTAGTAGGAGTTTTGCCAGTGGTTACGTCGAGGATTATGACCCCTTCGATCGTCACTGGCACTCTCGTGAACCCATGGAGAGTGTAGCTGGCGGGCTTTAACCTGTCCCACGATAATTTGAGTCCTCAGAAAGCCGCTAGGAAGCAGATGTTGACAGAACTGCCATTATCCACTAGAATCCTTTCTACTTTGAAGTTAGCCATATGGGAGGTTTGGACACCCTCTAGATCTTCATTCGAGAAAGTAACCGGGACTCCAAGACCATTGGGAGGGGGTAGGCTGTGCACCGAATTAACTTCCCTGATGAAAGCCTTTCGAGAAGAGTTAGAGGTTCCTCCCATTGGACCTCCGTAGATGAGATGCAAGATGCGTTCTTCTTTGAATTTGGGAGTCACGTCATGCCTCTCGGGGCGCTTGTTGGCCCCCCAGGGGAGTGGAGGAAGGTCAACCCGGTCCTTTCTTACAAACTTGGAGATCTGCCCTCTCTGAATAAGGGCTTCGATCTCATTGTTCAGGGCCCGACAGTCATTGGTCTCATGGCCGTGGTCTCGATGGTAGCGGCACCATTTCTCCTTATCCCTCTTTTTCCCGAGGGTATTCATCTTCGGGGCAGGAGACAAGATCCCTTATTTCTCCACTTTCATGATAATGGTTGAGACATTGGCGTTGAGAGGGGTAAACTTTTCAAACCTGGGAGGTGGACGACGCTCACCCCCGTTGTCCTTCTGGAGCTTGTTGGCTCCCTCGTCTTCAGCAACCTTCCTCTTATTTCCAGAAGAGGATCCCTCGAATGTGGGGCGATGTTCAGCCTCCTCCGCGCAAATGTACTTCTCGCTTCGGAGAAGAACGTCAGAGAAATCCCACAGGGGCTTTTTGGCTAGGGCTGACCAGAGGTTGGAGTTGAGGACGTTGGACTAGAGGGCGGCTGCAGCGATCGATTGGTCGAGGGAGGCGATGAACCTGGCCTCCGCGGTAAATCGCTTGACATAATCTCTTAACTTCTCATCCTTCTTCTGATTGAGGAAGAGTAGTGAAATGCTCATCTTATTGGAGCGGTGGCTGCTCACGAAGTGGGTTATGAAGAGGGTCTCAAACTGTTCAAAAGAGAATATGGAGGATGGAGCGAGGTGGGAGTACCATTCCCAAACTGGGCCTTTGAGAGTGCCTGCGAAGGTCTTGCATAGGAGAGCATCGGAGGCTTGATGAATCATCATGAGAGTCATGAAACTCTCGATGTGATCCATGGGATCTCACTCCCCCGTATATGTCTCGAACTGCCGGGGCTTGAAGTTCACTGGAACGGGTGCCTCCATGATGGTTCGAGAAAACGGAGGTCTTCTTGGACGGAGGGTCCTTCCTCTCAGTTCCTCGTCCCTATCGAGTTGACCGAGGCGCCTCTCCATCTCGTGGAGATGGCGATAGACAGCATCATCCCTTCGACTATATCCTGGTGAGCCTCTGGACTTGTCTTCGTACGAAGGGGAGCGTGGGCTACGGTGTCGGTAGCTCGGAGATGGGTGAGGGCTAGTAATGTGCTGGCGGTGGCTCGGAGCTTGAGGAGGACTGAGGGACCGATGGCGAGGGCTGCGAAACGACGGAGGAGTGGGGACCCTCTAAACATTAATGTTTTTGTTTGGCTGGAGATTGAGGGCCTGCAAGATTGTTGCTTGGAACTCATGGAATTCTGCTCGGGTGATAGGTCCGTTCTGGTCCCTCTGGGGCTGTCGACCAGCGGGAGAGTGATGCCTTCTTCGATGGTACTCAGGGGACTTCCACCGCCTCCTTTGAAGAGCGGACCTCCTGTGGTCGCGACAGTGAGGAGATCGCGCATTTGGACGTTCTGAGTGGGAGACTCCCTCATGGGCCCTCCTTTCATCCAAACGGTGGCGAAGGTCCTCTTCTTTCTTCCTGTTGATGATGACGTTGCGGAGGTCTTCTGAGGGCCGAGGGTTATGGGATGCCATGGAGTCGGTTGAAGGGTTATGTACGGAGATATGGTTGCGGTGAAGAGGTTGCTTCTGAGGGTGAGGACGAGAGGTCCCTATACCAGCATTTTGGGCCCAAGTGGAGCCTTCTGGTGTTGAAGATTTTGAGGAGGAGGCTGCTCCTACTGCAGCGGCTGATCGGGTTGAGGAGGTAGCTATCCCTGAGGCTGGATGGGTTGGAGGGGAGCCTCCGGTTATGGTTGAGGATGAGTGGGTCCACGGTTGGACCCTCTATATCTCAGTTTCCATGGTGGCATGGCTGGAGGCGGTGCTGACTGGTGGAAGAGGTTAGGATTGCTATTCGTGTTTCCCACAGACGGCACCAATCTGTTGTCGCTGAAATCGGCGTGGGGGCAAACAGATAGATTTGTGGATTCGAGGGAAGTTTAATGGTAATACCTGAATACCTTCACCGGGGCTTGACCGACATTCTCTTGTTGTTGACCTACAAAAAGTGCGAGACACCGGGATTGATTCCGGCGACGCACCCTCCGACGCTCTTGTCAGGAATTTGAAAGATTATGAAAGAGCATTGATTGGCGAAAGATTGATTACCTGGTAAACAGTGGGGGATGGGGGGTATTTATAGCCACCTTAGGAACCAGTTTCGGAATAAGATCAAATCCCTACTTCCCGGTGAATGGATAGAAGTGATCAGGACCGTTGATTAAGGTCAATCATAAACCTTAATTCTCCTATCCAGCTGGACTGGGCTTATTGCGGGTTGGAATCCGCACCAAATAAGATGGACCCGTTTATGGGTTATTGGGGCTTTGGAAAAAGGCCCAGTTCCCATTTCAGACCCGTTTGTAGGTGAAATTACCATTTTACCCCCAATCTTGAAGATTCGTGCCCAATTTGAATGGTTCCGATTTAACCCTATTTTTAGCCATATCAATTACATATTTACAGCAGAAGCAATTTACAACAAATTACATGAATTGAAATGTACAACACTTGGATCATTCTTTAATCAGCATGCATTCTTTAGTCTTGTTAATCACTTTACCCTGCATAAAAACTGTGGGCGCGTCAGTTGCTTATAACCGACGAAATATTATACACGGCTATCCACTCTATGCCGAGCAGTATAACGATTCTCAAATACTTAAACAAACTGCAAACTTGATCACAAACAAAACTACAAGGGACTATCCTATTGATGTCGTGTTGTGCAGTGCACTTGGTCCTTAATGCAGTTATGTATATTACATGACACTAATGCGCAATTGTTCAAATTCTATGCATCCCATACTACATAGGTCTGAGGGCAAGCCCTTAACCGTTCTTCATCTTGTAGGGTTCAATCCCTCGTCATGACTTAAACAACTACTGTAACTACGATAAGTATCCTACATGTTCTATGAGTTACGAGCTCATGTCCAGACAGCCTAGAGGGGAATCTCACGTCATGTCACAACGCATCATGAAAAACCTAGGGACAATTCATCCAGCATCATGGGACATGACACCACCCGCAGTCACCAAACACCCCCACGAGCGTCGCCTTTTGTACGGACTCCTAGAGATATATGCACATCATGTCACGACGCATCGTGAAGACAGCGTGTGAATATTCTCACACCGTAGCTCCGAGGCCCTCATACTCGTATTTTTCTCTTATTTTCATCACATCTTAACTATGTATCTATTCCTTAGTTTGTCACGCCCCGCTTCCCAAAAATATGGAAGACGAGCACGTAACATTGGCCCAGCGAATGATTTTCATCATCCATAAGCAGTTCAGAAATCATTACAATATCTCACAGAAATAATCAGAGTCGAAAAGCAATATCAACCACACATGCATAATTTAATCAATATACCAACATAATTTACTTGAAACAAAATGTACTAATCTCAAATAAATCAGATCTGAACAAATCAACAATCCTGGGTCACATCGCCCAAATACAAGATAATTATCCAAGTAATCAAGTATATTTTATTCAAATCAAGCAATAAATAATAATAATCATAAAGCAAAAAATCTAGCACTAATACATCATCTCGCCAATATCATCTAGCAGCCGACCATCCTGATATGCAATTAATGAATTGCAAGAGAAGGAAAAAGAAAACAAGTACCCGTCAATTGTAAGTTACGGGCCACTTATAACGTAAGATACAAGTACATGGGATAAATAAATCTAACTAACAAGTCTTGCATGGTATAAGTGTGTCAACAGAAAAGTAATATCTAACATGAATCAGACAATAGAATCAAGCAACATGGTATACAAACAAGTACAGGTAACATGTATCAAGTGTCAAGTGAACAGGTAAACATGTATCATGTAACAGGTAAATAGAAACAGGCAATCATGTAACAGGATAATCAGGTATAAGGTGATCAGGAGCAAGTAATCAGGAAAACAGTTAATCAGGAAACAAGTATAGAAAATCAGGTTATGTCATGTCAAATCTTTTGTTATTACTAACTAGGTAGCACTTCATGCGCCCCAAAAACATAACACATGGTTGCTACAACAAACAGTTTCGCTTTAGACTTCGTAGTGGAGTCCATAGGGCAGTGTACTCAGGGATCAGAATAACAGGTAAAAGGAACAGGTAGAACCTAGTGGCTCTCTTCTGAGTACACCTTCCTATAGGGAAGTATGCACTCAGGTACAGGAAACAGGCATAACCTAGTGATTATCTTTTGAGAACATCTTCCTATCGGGAAGCATCTAGTCAGGTATAGGTAACAGGATCGTGAATCATGTAGTCATGAACATGTAACAGGCAGGCAGGACACAGGTCCTCTTTTCAGTACACGTTTCTATATTTTCCACTACTAGATCTTTCCCTTAACCCCGGCTTGGTCATTTATTATTATAATCAGGCATGCATGTATGTGTCACAAAACAAAGCAAGGAGAACAGGGTATAAACATGTATTAGGTTTAGGGTGCAAGATGAACAAGTACAAGATAACACATAATAGGGCAAAACAATTAGTTTTCAAATTCAGGACTGCAAGACAGTGTTGTACTAAATCAGTGATTCCCGCTACTAAAAACACCAAATCTGGATCCGTCAGAGAATCTGGAAAATAGACTTCCAACCAAATCCAGCAAGCATATACAAGTCATACAGTGTTTCAGAAAATCATAACTCAAAACTGAATCTAAACCAGGAAATGCGTTCAGCCAGGAATCAGTAAATTATATCCAAGTATAGGGAAACAGCAAGAAATCATCATAATAAATTCTAGGAAAAATCTGGGGTAATCCCCTATATGTCTAGCATCAAAATATAAAGTTTCATAATTTTCTAGAAAGATTTGTTTAGTCAATAAAAATCAGAAAATATCAAGAAACGGTGGTTTGGCAAACCTAGAGTTCCCAAGACTGCTGTACGGAAACAGTAATATCTCGCAAGCCGTGAAACGAAATCTAGATCCGTCAAAGGAAGATTAAAATAGACAAAATAATCTAACCTTCATATTTGACAAATATTTGTCATATAGTAAAACGAAATAGGGTAAAAATACGATTCTTTACAGAACAGCGAGCAAATTATAGCAAGTATAGCTTTCATAAACAAATATAAAACGGCATATAAACTCCTCCATAAAATCCACCAAAATTCTGGGTTATCCCTAGATAGGTATAGAAAAACTAACCAAAGTTTTAGTCCAAAATAATATGTGTATCACAAGTATCAAAATAATTTAGTCATCAAAATCATCAAGAACGAAATTTGGAATTTATCTACACCTCTGTAGTAAAATAGTTATATCTCACTCATACGAAAACGAAATCAATCAAGGTCAGATGGATTGGAAAGCAGACGAAATTCTCTACAATTCACGTTTTATATTGAAATTAAGATTCTGAACTTAATATGGTCTAAATTACTGATCAAGACAGATTACCGGTAAAATACAGAATTTTCTCAAAAACCAAAATCAACATAATTCAACTGAAACTTGATCCAAACACAACCAAACAAGAAATCGAGTCTACCAAATGTCCAAACAACTTGAAATAGGAAATTAACATATACAAAATCTAACACATGGATCTCAACAAACGCCCAAATTCTCACAAATATCTCATACATGATCAAAATCAAGAACGGTCAAATCCTAAGTTGTTTTATGTCAAATTTGTGTCGTGAGTCCACTAAGGTCAAATAGCACAGTAGAGACAAAATCCATCAAACAAAATACACAGACGAGTTGTCTCTAGAACCCAACTACACTATAAGTGGTATTTTTGACTTGAATCATACAAAGAAATTGGAGTACAAGTTACTTGCCTTAATCGAAGACGAAAACGAAAAACACCAAGAATAATGGGAAGGGATTCCGACAATGAACAAAACTCACGAACGGAAAATCAATGAACCCACGAACGAAAAATCAACGAACCCACGAACGAAACCCACGTACAAAAACCACGAACAAATGAGAACCCACTCGCTAACAAAGAGGGACGAGGAGCGGGATGGAGCCGGGGGTGCAGTGGATCGAAGGTGCAAGAGTGGATGGGATGAAATGACGGGTGGAAGCCGGGATGGTAAAAAAAATAGCACAGCGGCTAGGGGAAAATAGGATCTATATATAATGGTTAAATGAAGTTAGGGTTAGGGGGAATTTTTTGAGGCGGCTACAGGCATCAGGCTACCGGGTTGCATGCAGAGTTGGGTATGGGCTTACTTAAGTGGGTGCTGGTTAGTGAAGAATCAGGGTGGATCATGCATAGGATGTATAAGTAGGTTTAAGGCACTGATTAAATGTATCTGGGTAATGGGTCGGTAGGTAAATAGGAATAGTTAGTGGTTGCTTAAAGGGTAATAATGGTTTGGTGCTATAGTATAGGATTAAATGAATGGAAAGTAGGTATTGGGTAGAGATTTGGGTAAACAGAGTATAGAAAAAAATATACAGGTGGAGTATTAGGTGTAGGTAATTAACGGGTAATAATGTGATGATGGGTATTAGGTGATTAATTAAATTGGGTAAAAGATGATTAGGATTGATAATAAGTTTGGTTAAAATAGATCCAGGGGTAATATTAATAGGTAATGGATATTAGAATGGGTTGAAGAAAAATTAAAATTAAGGAAATATGGTGATCAAGAAAATAGGTATACAAAAAAAAAAAAAAGACGACATAAAAAAAAAAGAGAAATAAAATAGGGCACGAATAAATAAAATAAAGAGGATCACAAATCATGGCTCGATCAAATAGAGACGAACAAAAGAGACCACGGGATCAAGAATTCAAATAAAAAGAAAATAAAATAACGAATTGAAAATATATAGAAAAAAAAAATCAAATATGCATTTCAAAAGAATTACAAGAGGAATACAAAGAGGGAAAAAAATACAGTAAAACGAAAAATACACAAAATAAGAAACAGGGGTTACAATCCTACCACCTAATAAGAAGAATTTCGTCCTCGAAATTCAAAAAGAAAATACATAGGGTAACCCCAAAAACAACAAAAAAAAAGACAAAACAAAAACTACTCAAACAAATGAGGAAACTTCTGCTGAATCTCCTCCTCCAGCTCCCAAATCGACTCACCGGGCGAGTGAGGATTCCAAGCAACCCGAACAAACTTGATGACCTTGTTCTTAAGTACTTTCTCTTGCCAATCCACAATAGCAACTGGCGGAATCTCACAAGTCAAATCCGGCCGAACGATCAACTCAGAATAGTCGATTACGTGGCTCTCATCTCGGATATATCTCCTGAGTTATGAGACATGGAAAACATCGTGTACTCCTGATAAAGTTGGCAGCAATGCAAGATAATAGGCCACCTTTCCTACTCGCTCCAAAATCTCAAACTGTACAATAAATCAAGGGCTAAGCTTGCCCCCACCACCGAACCGAATGACACCATGCCACGGCGATACCTTAAGGAAAACATGGTCACCAACAAAAAAACTCCAAAGCTTTCTGATGGACATCAGCCCATCGCTTCTGCCTATCCCGAGCTGCCTGGAAATGCTTCATGATTTGAACCACCGCATCAACTGTCCTGGTGATCAAACCCAACAACTTCCTCTCACCAATGTCATCCCAGCACACTGGCGATCTGCACTTCCGCCCATAGAGTGCCTCGAACGGAGCAGCTTTAATACTGGCCTGAAAGCTGTTATTGTACGAGAACTCTACGAGATGCAAATGGTCCTCCTATGACCCACCAAATTGAAGCATACAGGACCTAAACCTGTCCTCAAGAATCTGAATAGTCCGCTCTGACTGTCCATCAGTCTGGAGAGAAAAAGTTGTACTGTACTTTAATTTACTCCCCAAACTGTTCTGAAGACTCTCCTAGAATTGAGATCTGAATCTCGTATCCCTGTCGTATACAATACTGATGGGAACCCCATGAAGTTTGACAATCTCTTGCAAGTACTTCTCTGCTAGGCTTTCAGTAGACTGATCGACACGAAAATGAATGAAGTGAGCACTCTTCGTCAAACGGTCGACAATCACCCAAATATCATTGTGACCCTTAGGACTCCATGGCAAAGCGGTCATAAAATCCATAGTGATATGCTCCCACTTCCACTATGGAATAGGAAGTGGTTGAAGAAGTCCAGCGGTTCTCTGATGCTCTGTCTTAACCTGCTGGCAAATCAAACACTGAGCAACAAACCGAGCAATAGCTCTCTTCATACCATGCCACCAGAAATGAAGCTTCAAATCCCGATACATCTTAGTACTGTCAGGATGGATAGAATATAAGGACTGATGAGCTTCTTCAAATAACCTCTGACGAACTTCACCCTCAGGGACACATAATCGGGAACCAAAACGAAACGAACCATCAGCATGAATAACCATGTTCGTTCTGGACCCAGACTCAACCTCAGCTCGAAAACCCTGCAACTGTGCATCACCAGCTTGCGCCTCTTTAATCTGCTGAACAAGAGATGACTGCAGCTGGAGCACCAAACAACTCCGACCAGAACTCGGCAACACAACATCCAAATCCAACCTCCTCATCTGCTCAATGAGTTCACTCTGCTGAGTGAGAAACATAACTGCTGGTCTCCTACTCAAAGCATCAGGCACCAAGTTTACTTTGCCAGGATGGTATTGCAAACTGATGTCATAATCGGTCATAAGTTGCAACCAACGCCTTTGTCTCATTTTTAACTCCTTCTTGGTGAAGACGTACTTGAGAATTTTGTGATCTGTAAAGATCTCCACTCGGTCGCCAAGTAAATAATGTTTCCATAGCTTCAAAGCATGGATTACTGCCGCTAACTCCAAGTCATGAGTCAGATAATTCTTTTCATGCGGCCTCAACTGCCTTGATGCATACACAACGACTCGGCTCTTCTGCATCAAAACTGCTCCAAGACCCTTACCAGCAGCATCACAGTGAATTACAAATCCGTTTGAACCATCTAAAATAGTCAACACAGGCACTGACGTCATTCTGTTCTTCAACTCAACAAATGCCTTATTGCACTCATCAGACCAAAAAAAACTTCTGATCCTTCTCAGTCAATTTAGTCAACGATCCTGCTATCTTCGAAAAGTCTTGGACGAACTTCCGATAATAGCCAGCCAAACCAAGAAAACTCCTGACCTTTGAAACTGACTTGGAAATAGGCCAATCCTTCACAACCTCAACCTTGGCCGGATCTACGGAAACACCCTCACCTGAGATAATGTGCCCCAAGAAAGAAAACCTGGCGAGCCAAAACTCGCACTTGCTGAGTTTCCCATATAGCTGATTCTCTCTCAAAGTCTGCAGAACCGCTCTAAGATGCTCAGCATGATCTTCCCGATTTCGAGAATACACCAAAATATCATCAATGAAGACCACCACAAATCTATCTAAGTACTGAGAGAAAACCCGGTTCATAAGACTCATGAATACAGCCGGTGCGTTCGTAACCCCGAACGGCATCACAAGATATTCATAGTGTCTTTATCTAGTCCTGAATGCAGTCTTCTGTATATCCGCAACCTTCACCTTGACTTGGTGATACCCAGAATGAAGATCCAACTTCGAAAAAATAGCAGCCCACTCAACTGATCAAACAAATCATCAATCCAGGGCAACAGATACCGATTCATCACAGTAACCATGTTCAGTTTCCGATAATCCATGCACAGTCGACAACCACCATCTTTCTTATCGACAAAAAGGACCGGAGCACCCCAAGGCAAAACACTAGGTCTAATGAAACCCAAATCAAGCAATTGCTGAATCTGCACCTTAAGCTCTGCCAGTTCAACCGGTACCATTTTATAGGGACTCTTTGATATTGACGCTGTTCCAGGCTGAACATCAATACCAAACTCTACTTCCCTATCAGGGGGTAAGCCAAGCAACTCATCTGGAAAAACATCTAAGAAATCTCGAACTACTAGAGGCGCAGCCTCACAGCTTGAGTGCAATTCCATCGCACAATCTACCTGTTCAACTGTAGTCTTTGCTCGGCCAAGGAAAGACTCCCCGGCATGGAACTCGAATTCTGCTTGATCTGAAATTCCGAAGACAACTTTCTTTGCACGGCAATCAATAATGGCATGGGCTTCACCCAACCAATCCATACCGAGAATTACGTCGAATCCTGAATTCCCAATTATAATCATGTTGGCCTTGAAATCTGAATCCCTAATAACAATGGGACATTTTCTGCACTCACGGGAACAAGTGACAACATCACCACCTGTCAAAATGTTCCAAGCCTTTGACATGTTGCCACACTCCAACCGATGGCAAGTGACAAATAGAGAAGAGACAAATGAATGGGTTGCCCCAGAATCAAAAAGAATATAGGCAAGAAAAGACTAAACAAGGATGATACCTAAAAGGAAATCAAAGACAAGGAGAAAGAATAGATAATTAAGGGTGAGGGAAAAGCAACAATGTAGAAAGATAACATAAAGAAGCAAAGCAAGACCAACAAAAAGAAAACAAATGAGAAACAAAACAACAAAACAACAAAACAAAATATACTTGCCACAACTCCTTCAGCTGTCATCTGCAGCAGTCAAGTTGAAAGCCTGACCTCTCCTCGGAACAGCGGTCCTCTGTTCGACAATCTGGCGCTGAGGAGGAAGCGATAGCCTAACTGGACCTCGAGCTGGAACTGCCTACTGAACAGGACCCCTGCCTGAAAGAGCCAACTGCTGCAGCGACTGTGGACAATCTCGTACTGTATGATCAGTAAAGCCACACCTAAAGCATCGGCGATTGGCGCTGTCACGTCCCGCTTCCCAAAAAGAATACGAAATACGAATACGAGACAAAAGCCCAGCGAATGATTTTCATCATCCATAAGCTGTTCAGGAATCTTTACAATATTTCACACGATAATAAGATTCGGAAGAAAAAGATACAACTAGGCATGCAAAATTGAAACAAGATACCAACAAAAATTACTTGAAACCAAATATAATAATCTCAAATAATCAAATTCTGAACAAGTCAAATATTCTGGGTCACATCGCCCAAATACAAGATAAATATCCAAGTAATCAAGTACATCTTATTCAAGTTCAAACAACAATAATAATAAAAATCATAAAGCAGAAAATCCAGCGCTAGTACATCATCTCGCCAATACCATCTGGCAGCCGACCATCCTGATCTGCAATTAGTAAATTTTGCAGGAGAAGGAAGAAGAAAAACAAGTACCCGCCAATTGCAAGTTACAGGCCACTTATAATGTAGGATACAAGTACATGGGATAAGTAAATCTAAGTAACAAACCTAGCATGGTGTAATCATGATAACAGGATATAAATCATAGCATGGCAAGATGAGCAAGTATAATAGTATGTGTCGAGTGTCAAGTAAACTAGTATCATGCATCAAGTAACCAGTATCAAGAATCATGTAATCATGTAGCATGTAGCAAGTATCAAATCTCATGTATCATGTAGTCAAGTGTCAAGTGGGCAGGTATCATGTTCAAGTGTCATGTATAAAGTCTTGTAGTTATTACTATCTAGGTAGCACTTCATGCGCCCCAAAAACATAACACATGGTTACTACAACAAACATTTTTGCTTTAGATTTCGTAGAGGACCATACAGGGCAGTGTTCTCAGGGACAAGCTCCAAGTATCATGTAAACAAGCTCCAAAACCCAAACAAGCTCCAGTGTCATGTGTGTACGTGTCATGTATATCGTGTCATGCTCCACATGTAAACAAGCTCCAATAACCACTAGGTTATTCCGAGTACATGTTTCTGTACTATCCACTACATGATCTTTTCCTTACCCCGGCTTGGTTATTTTATTATTATTAGTGTCCAACAAGCATGTAGGTGTGCAAAACATATCAAGAATAACATGGCATAATCATGTAACAAGTTCGAGTTGCAAGATAAACATGTACGTGTGCAAGGTATCTCATAAAAGAATAAAATAAACAAATCTCAAGTTCAGGACAGCAAGACCTTACTGCAGTAAAACAGTGATTCCCAGTGTTACGAGCATGCAAATCTAAATCCATCGAGCCTTTAGAAAATAAACTCCCAACCGAATCCAGCGAATACAAATAAGTCATATACTAATTCAAAAAAATATAACTCAAAACTGATTTGAATCCAGAAAATAGGTTCAGCCAGAAATCAGGAAAACGCATTCAAGAGCAGGAAAACAACATGAAAACACATTAAATAAATCTATGAAAAATCTGGGGTATTCCCCTAAATGTATAGTATCTAAATATAAAGTTTCATAATTTTTCAGTAAAATCAGGTCAGTCATCAAAAATAAGAAAGCATCAAGAAACCATAGTTTGGCAAATCTAGAATTCCCAACATTGCTGTACGAAAATGATGATATCTCGTAACTAGTGAAATGAAATCCAATTCTGCCAAAGGGATATAAAAATAAATAAAATATACTAACTTTCATATTTCACAAATATTTTTCATACAGTAAAATGAATCATAGTGAAAATAATGTTCTTTACAGAACAGCGAGCAAAATACAGTAAGTATAGTTTTCACAAACGAGCATGAAACGACGTATAAACTTATCAATAAAATTCACCAAAATTCTGGATAATCCCTAACTAGATAAAGAAATACTGACCAATGTTTTGCATCAAAATAATATATGTAGCATCAGTATCAAAATCATTTAGTCATCAAAATCATCGAAAAACAAAATCTGGAAAAGATCGACACCTCTGTAGTAAAACAGTCATAACTCACTCATACCAAAATGAAATTGAGCAAGGTTAGAGGGGTTTGAAAATAGACGAAATTCTCTAAAACTCATGTTTTATACCAAAATTAAGATACTGACTTTAAAATAGTATAAAACAACAAACAAAACAGATCAGCGACAAAATACAGATTTTTCCCTTTAACAACAACTCAACATATATCATACAAAACTTGTTCAAAGCACAACCAAGCATGAAATCGAGTCTACCAAGTGTCTAAACATCATGAGTTAGGGTATCTAGCATGTTCACACCAAATATATCACATGGGTCTCAACCAAAATCACGAATTCTCACAAAAGTCTCACATACATGATCAAAATCAAGAACGGGTTAAAACCTAAGTTAATTCATGTCCATATTGTGTCGTGAGTCATCTATGGTCAAATTTTCACAATAGAGACTAAACCCATCAAACATAACACAAATAAGAGTTGTCACTAGACCCAACTACACTATAAGTGGTATTTTTGACTTGTATCAAACAAATAAATTGGAGTACAAGTTACTTGCCTTAACCGAAGATGAAGAACAACGAAAACCAAGAGTAACGAGCAAAACTCATGAACGAAAATCTACGAATTCACGAATGACGATTCACGAATCAACAACTCACAAACGAAGATCCACGAACCAATAACTCACGTGCAACTTACGTGCACGTGCACCAATCAAGAGGGAGAGATGAGGGATTATGTGGTGTGCGAGGTGGTCGGGATGCCCAAGGAGAGAGGATCAGGAGTAGGGGAGAAGTGGGCTCGGGTGTTGGGGTTTGGATGCAAGCTGAGAGGGGTAGGGGCTGTCGGGATAGTGCACATAGGCTGGGGGAGAGGTGTCAGCCTGGAGGGGGGGTGGTCGGCTGGGTGCTGGCATCGGGTTGAGGGTGCAGCGGCGCAAGGGACGGGGAGAGAGGGGGAGTAGCCGGGAAAGAGAAAGAGGGGGGCTAGGTTGTTAGGGTTAGGGTTTAGGGAGAGAGATTAGAGATGTAATAGGTTATATAAGGGGATTAGGATTATTGGGTAATTGGGTTGTGGGTAATTAGGAGTAGTAATAGGTTATACAAATGGGTTGTTGATTTGGGTCAAATTAAATAGGAATACAAATAGGATTTTGTTTTAATTAGGCTTTGGTGAACAAATTGAGATAAAAATAATGGGATTAAAAATAGGATCACAACCAAATACCACCACCACAAACACCCAAAAATAAAATAAAGAGAACGAGACCAATGGAAGAAAGATAAATTAATAGAAGAACGAAACAAAAGAGATAACCAATCAACACAAGAGCTCAAAATGAAATAAAATGAATACATATTGAAAACAACTCCAATATACGATTAAAAAAAAAATACAAAAGAGAAAAATACACCAAAACGAAAAATACACTCAAAAATACACAAAAATGAAAAACAGGGGTTACAGGCGTGCCTACATTCCTTGCAATCATGCCCAGGCAACCGACAGATATCACAGAAACTAGCCCTCTGGGAACCAGCAGAAGAGTAAGGAGCTGTCCTGACTGGATGGGTGGGAACAGGCCTCCGAATAGGCCCACCAAAAGGCCTAGCAACAGCAGCGGGAACAGTCCGCTGATGAGGAGTCACTCCACCGCAAGCCAGCTCCTGAGCTCGAGCTACCTCAAGAGCCTCGGTGTAGGTGCGCTAGCGAAGAGAGATAAGATGCCTCTTGATATCCTGCTCAAGCCCATTTGTGAATCTACGAGCCATATCCTCTTCGGTTGCCACAAGAACGGCAGCGAAGCGGCTAAGTCTAACAAACTTAGCTGCATACTTATCCACTGACCTGGAATCCTGTTGCAAGAAAGTCCATGTTACAACATTGCATGAACAATTATGTAGAAAATTCAAAATAGAATAATGACTTAACCTATTTTAGGGCCAGGATTTGCTGTTCCATCTCAACTCGAGTACTATTGGGAAAGAACTTCTCTAAGAATCCCCGAGTGAAAGTAGCCCAAGCAATAGGCCTCTCAAGTCGCTCAGATTCGGCCATCCACCAGATATGGGCCAAATCCACCACCTGGATGGAAACCACGTCCACCCGATCAGCCTCGGCAACACGAGCCACTAACAACAAGCACTCAGTCCGGATCAATCACTGTTCAGCCTCCAAAGGCATCTCAGTGCCGGAAAAATGGTCGGGATGCAGCCTCATAAAATCTGTAACTGTTCCTGGACGAGGCGGAAGATTTTCCTGCACAGGCACAACAGGAGGCTAAACCCGGGCAGCTTCAAGAGCATCCATCACAAGATCACTCTGGTTTTGCTGCTGATTAATCAGCCGCTCAAGCACAGCAGTGAAAGCCTCAATCAGATCAACCTGCAACTGAGAAGTAAAACCTCTACGAGCCATAGTCTGCACAAAACCAAAAACAATTAGCATCCAGAATCAGAGTTGATATTAATTCATTTATGAATGCATGGTTGGTGAAATATTGAGCCGATCCCAGTTCGAGCCAAGCTTGTCTAACATATTAGACAACTAATACATTAACCAACCTGGCGCTCTGATACCACTAAAAATCCTCTCACGCCCCGCTTTCCAAAAATACGGAATACTAGCAAGTAACATTGGCCCAACAAATGATTTTCATCATTCTAAGCTGTTCAGGAATCTTTACAACATCTCACAGAAATAATCAGAGTCAGAAGCAATATCAACCACACAAGCATAATTGAATCAATATACCAACAGAATTTACTTGAAACAAAATGTATTAATCTCAAATAAATCAGATCTGTACAAGTCAACAATCCTGGGTCACATCGCCCAAATACAAGATAATTATCCAAGGAATCAAGTACATTTTATTCAAATCAAGCAATAAATAATAATAATCATAAAGCAGAAAATCCAGCACTAATACATCATCTCGTCAATACCATCTGGCAACTGACCATCTTGATCTTCAATTAATGAATTGCAGGAGAAGGAAAAAGAAAACAAGTACCCGTCAATTACAAGTTACGGGCCACTTATAATGTAGGATACAAGTACATGGGATAAATAAATCTAAGTAACAAGTCTAGCATGGTATAAGTGTGTCAACAGAAATGTAATATCTAACATGAATCAGATAATAGAATCAAGTAACAGGGTATACAAACAGGTACAGGTAATATGTATCGAGTGTCAAGTGAACAGCTAAATACGTAAACATGTGTCATGTAACAGATAAATAAGAACAGGTAATCATCTAACAGGATAATCAGGTATCAGGTGATCAGGAGCAAGTAATCAGGAAAACAGGTAATCAGGAAACAAGTACAAGAAATCAGGTTATGTCATGTCAAGTCTTGTGTTATTACTAACTAGGTAGCACTTCATGCGCCCCAAAAACATAACACATGGTTGCTACAACAAACAGTTTCGCTTTAGACTTCGTAGTGGAGTCCATAGGGCAATGTACTCAGGGATCAGGATAACAGGTAACAGGAACAGGTAGAACCTAGTGGTTCTCTTCTGAGTACACCTTCCTATAGGGAAGTATGCAGTCAGGTACAGGAAACAGGCATAATCTAGTGGTTATCTTCCGAGTACATCTTCCTATAGGAAAACATGCAGTCAGCTATAGGTAACACGATCGTGAATCATGTAGTCATGAACACGTAACAGGCAGGAAGGACACATGTCCTCTTCTAAGTACTCGTTTCTATATTTTCCACTACTAGATCTTTCCCTTAACCCCGGCTTGGTCATTTATTATTATAATCAGGCATGCATTTATGTATTGCAAAACAAGGCAAGGATAACAGGGTATAAACATGTATCAGGTTCAGGGTACAAGATGAACAAGTACTGGTACAAGATAACATATAACAGGGTAAAACAGCTAGTTTTCAAATTCAGGATAACAAGATAGTGTTGTACTAAAACAGTAAGTCCCGCTACTAAAAACATCCAAATCTTGATCCGTTAGAGAATCTGAAAAATAGACTTCCAACCGAATCAAGCAAGCATATATAAGTCATATAGTGTTTCAAAATATCATAACTCAAAACTGAATCTAAACCTAGAAATGTGTTCAGCCAGAAATCAGTAAATTATATCCAAGTATAGGGAAACAGCAAGAAATCATCATAACTACTAACCTGCACATGCGAAGCATGTTTTAATTAAAATTTTTATTTTTATTTTTATAGAGTGAAAGATAATACGTAATCTATCATCATCGAACCTGAGACATTTATTTACCCTTACAGTCGAGCTCCTCCCCTCACCCAACCCGAGCTCCCTCCAAAACCAAGCTTGCTCACTGTCTTCATCCCAAAGCTCTCCCGATCTCCAACAACTTCAACTCCTTCTCTTCTATCAATTCCTCATATATTGTACATTCAAAACAATTTCATTGATTTCTTCAATTCCTCACATATTTTCTTCCCTTTCCAGGTCACTTCAACCATATTTCAATGTTTACACTAAATGTCATCTTCTACAATTTCCTTCTATAGTTACATTCAAAACATGTCAAGCTTATCTTAATAAATTTCTTATTTAGTAACATAAGAGCATCCACCGTCGTGATTGTTAGAAAATGCATAAATGCATATTTACATATAGCATTTTGGCACTTTGGCCATTCGTCGAATGGTATTTTATAGCAATTTAATATATAAAAAAAGAAAGAAAAAATCAGACAGAGTTTGAAGTTGCGTCAGAGGAATTTAATTATTTTTTAAAGGGTAGACGGAACATCAATTCGCGCCGGAAGGGGAAAAACCCCAAAAATTGAAGGGACGGAACTTCACTTTGCGTCCCACGAAATTTAAGGATATTTTTACGATTTTTTTATTAATTAAAAACATTTTTTAAGTTACAAAAAAAAGGTGGGCCATATATGAACACTTTTTATATTCAATTTTTTAAATAAAAAGACGTAGGACGGAAATTGAAGATCCGTCTGACGAATTAAAAAAATATTTTTTTCGTTGGACGGAAATTGAAGTTGCATCTCTTATATTATGCATTTTGCTATATCTTCTGCCATTTATAGCAATCTACTGTCGCTATTTTGTCAAAAAATGCATAAATAGAAAACGACTACAGCTGGTCGTTTGCTATAAAATGCATTTTATGTATAAATTGCACCCGACTATGGATGCTCTAACTACTTAAATTCCATCACAACCATTTTTGTTCAATTGCACTAAATGTCATCTTCTACAATTTCCTTCTATAGTTACATTCAAAACATGTCAGGTTTATCTTAATAAATTGCTTATTTAGTAACATAACTACGTAAATTCCCATTTTATCACAACCATTTTCTTCAATTTCCCACACATTATATACTCTAAATTACCTGGAAATGGCCTTTGAACAACACCCTAATTGCGGTATTAATATTCAACACTCGAACATTCCCCATCTTCAGCCCATAACAAATGTACGTCCGATTCACCGCAATCTGCCTGCCCAAAACCAACCCCAGATCTGAATTATACTTCGTAATCGGTGTCACCTCTGGCTGCGACGATTGCCCCACCACCAATCTCGCATCCACATCAACAACTGCCCTGTCCCCACTCCCAATCGGCCATCCCCTCGGCATCTTGCTGCTCGAAACCCTAGCCGCCGTAGTTGGCGCTGGAGGGAAATCCGATGTGGGTGTTGCGGGAGAGGGAGGATGGGCGTTGTTGAGGAGCGCCATGAGATTGGCGCCCGCGTTAGGGTTAGGGTTGGAGTTTGGGAGGAAGGGGAAGAAGGTGAAGGGGTGGAAGTTAGGGTTAGGGTTAGGGTTTGGGGAGGGGGGGGGGAAGAGGGGGTGAATGGCGAAAGGGAGAGGCAGTTGGTTGGGGTTCGAAGATGAGGAGGCCCTGGCAGTTGAGAGAGGAGTTAGGGTTTCCCTAATGTGCGTTGGGGAAGGGAGAAAGGGGACGGCACAGGTTAAGAGGAAAGTGGAGAGGACGGAGGCAGGTTAAGAGGAAAGTGGAGAGGACGGAGAGGAAGAAGAAGTGTGTGAGGAAATTGGAAAGGACGATGGAAAATTATATTTCTGATATCTGATTGTGGAGGGATCATGGGCAAAATTTGACAGAATTAACCCTATATTATTTTTTAGCTTTTTATTGTATACAGGGGCATGATAGTAAAAAACTCGCAAAATGAGGCTTTGCTTAATAATAGTATAGATAAATTCCAGGAAAAATCTGGGGTATTCCCCTATATGTCTAACATCAAAATATAAAGTTTCATAATTTTCCAGAAAGATTTGTTTAGTCAATCAAAATCAGAAAATATCAAGAAACGGTGGTTTGGCAAATCTGAAGTTCCCAACACTGCTGTACGGAAACATTAATATCTCGCAAGCCGTAAAACGAAATCCAGATCCGTCAAAGGGAGATTAAAATAGACAAAATAATATAACTTTTATATTTCACAAATATTTGTCATACAGTAAAAGGAAATAGGGTAAAAATACGATTCTTTACATAACAGGGAGCAAATTACAGCAAGTATAGCTTTCATAAACAAACATGAAACGGCGTATAAACTCCTCCATAAAATCCACCAAAATTTTGGGTAAACCCTAGATTGGTATAGAAAAACTAACCAAAGTTTCAGACCAAAATAATATGTGTAGCACAAGTATCAAAACAATTTAGTTATCAAAATCATCAAGATCAAAATCTGGAATTTATCTACACCTCTGTAGTAAAATAGTCATATCCCACACATACAAAAATAAAATCAATCAAGGTCAGAGGGGTTGGAAAGCAGAAAAGTTTCTCTACAATTCATGTTTTTTACTGAAATAAGATCCTGACCGTAATATGGTCTAAATTACAGATCAAGACAGATTATCGGCAAAATACAGAACTTTTTCAAAAACCAAATCAACATAATAAAACCAAAACTTAATCCAAACACAACCAAACATGAAATCGAGTCTACCAAATGTCCAAACAATATGAAATAGGGTAATTAATATATCCAAAACAAGTCTAACACATGGATCTCAACAAACGCCCAAATTCTCACAAATATCTCATACACGATCAAAATCAAGAACAGTCAAATCCTAAGTTATTTCAAGTCAAATTTGTGTTGTGAGTCCACTATGGTCAAATAGCACAATAGAGACAAAATTCATTAAACAAAACACACACACGAGTTGTCTCTATAACCTAACTACACTATAAGTGGTATTTTTGACTTGTATCATACAAAGGAATAGGAGTACAAGTTACTTGTCTTAATCGAAGACGAAAACGAAGAACACCAAGAATAATGGGAACGGATCCCGGCAACGAACAAAACCCACGAACGAAAAATCAACGAACCCACGAACGAAACCCACGTACAAAAACCACGAACGAACGAGAACCCACTGGCTAACAAAGAGGGAAGAGGAGCGGATGGAGCCGGGGGTGCAGTGGATCGGGGTGCAAGAGTGGACGGGATGAAATAAGGGACGGAAGCCGGGATGGTAAAAAAAATTGCACAGCGGCTAGGGGAAAATAGGATCTATATATATTGGATAAATGAAGTTAGGGTTAGGGGGAATTTTTTGAGGCGGCTACAGGCATCAGGCTACCGGGTTGCATGCAGAGTTGGGTATGGGCTTACTTAAGTGGGTGTGGGCTAGTGAAGAATCAGGGTGGATCATGCATAGGACTATAAGTAGGTTTAAGGCACTGATTAAATGTATCTGTGTAATTGGTCGGTAGGTAAATAGGAATAGTTAGTGGTTGCATAAAGGGTAATAATGGTTTGGTGCTACAGTACAGGATTAAATGAATGGATTTTGAAAGTAGGTAATGGGTAGAGATTTGGGTAAACAGGGTATAGAAAAAAATATACAGGTGGAGTATTAGGTGTAGGTAATTAACGGGTAATAATCTATTAGGTGATTAATTAAATGGGGTAAAAGATGATTAGGATTGATAATAAGTTTGGTTAAAATAGATCCAGGGGTAATATTAATAGGTAATGGATATTAGAATGGGATGAAAAAAAATTAAAATTAAGGAAATATGGTGATCAATAAAATAGGTATACAAAAAAAAAATTGAGATGGCACAAAAAAATAGAGAAATAAAATAGGGCACGAATAAATAAAATAAAGAGGATCACAATTAATGGCTCGATCAAATGGAGACGAACAAAAGAGACCACAGGATCAAGAATTCAAATAAAAAGATGATAAAAGAACAAACTGAAAATATATGGAAACAAAAATCTAATATACGGTCCGAAAGAAATACAAGAAGAATACAAAGAGGAAAAAAAAATACACTAAAACGAAAAATACACAAAATGAGAAACAGGGGTTATATAGTTATTTGAATCATAAACAAAATCAATTCTCTAGAGTTAGCCCTTCCACTATACCGGTCTTAACCATTTATATCACATGACCCAAATCTTGGTTTTTTTCATTTCAAATTTCATTTCAACATATTTTTTTCAATGCCAGTATGAGGTTTAGCTACACCATATTTCTCAATTTCAATTCATAATCACAAAAATTGAGTCTATATACTCATACGTTCTTTTTCACAATTAACATGATTTCTATTCTTTTCTACGAATCAATCTTACATATCAAGTTCAATTTCAATTCTTGTATTTCATGCTCAAAATTTCTTTTCCATAAACACTTAGATTCTCATACTATAGTTTCTTTCCTTTACTTAATTCAATAGTCACAAAGTCGTATTTTTCACTCATATACAATACCCAAATTAGGCAATAAAATCCATAAATAACATACTTAAATTTTTCTTCATTCAAAATCCTCTTTTACAACTTAGTATAATCTTATCATGAAAATAGTCACTTTTCATATTATCCCAATGTCAGCTTCATGCAATTCTATTAAATTTTTACTTCTAAATCACCTTTATTTTAGTCAAATCATGCACAAATAATTTTCATTGAATTCACATAATTTTAGAATAATTATAGTATTTTTAACAAATTTTTAAAAGCCAAAAAATCAATTTTTAAAACCAAAAAAATCAAAAGTTTTAATCCATGCCGAAGCCAGGAATCGAACACATGACCACAGACTAGCCAACCACCACCGCAAGCCAACTGAGCTAAGGCGCAACCACGTCATGGTACGGGGTTTATTGTTTAAGGGATTTGGTTTCGGGTTGGGGGTTTTATTCAAAACGAAAACAAAAGGCAGAGCCCAGTTTTGAACCCAAGACCACAGACACACCCACACACTACAGTAAGCGCCCAAAGCAACCAATAACTATGTGGTCTAAGAGACCTAACTATATAGAGTGGTTCTTTTAGGGGTTTAAGTCCGAGACTCAGTTTTTTCGATTTTTTACCAAAAATGCATGTTTTGGAGTTCTCTTCATGTCCAAAATTATTTAAAAACTCCAGATTTTATTTTTCATCTTCTTACAGCATTTCAGTAAAAAAAATTTGGATTTTTGATACAAAAAGACATAATTTGCTCTCTACTTCATTTAGTTCTTCAATTTTCGAATTTAGGAAAAATAAGCATATTCTCCTTATAAATTGCACTTAAAATTTTTCTAGATCACTTATAATATTTTTATTAACATTGTACAATTTTCTCAGTAATAAATTTCTATTTCATGCCCTTTAACAATTCAATAATCAAAATCATATATTTCCATAGTTCTTCTTTCAATTATTTAACATACAAGCATGTATTCTTAATTTAACACAGAACAATTAAATAGAGCATGGTAGCATGGTAAATTCTACATTAACAATCATAATTTTGCAATTAATTAACCCTCTTTTAACATACATTCAAACCAATAGCAATTTGTCTCATTTTCATAACACATGGCTAAATTAGTTAAAGTTTTTTCTTAGTTTATCAATCATACCCTAGCATGATGTCTAATTAGAAGTTTAAGAGAACCACCTAAAGAGGAAAAATCAAATAAACTCCTAGAGATTTCCTACAATGAATGAGTGAAGCCTTCTCCTCCTAGATCAAGCTACAAAAGCCACCTCCTCCTTGTTGCAAGTTAGAACCCGAGCCTCCCCCTTTGGAAAAACCGGCCACCTCTCCTTCGATGAAGAACACACTAGCACTCAATCTTTTCAACTCACAAAACTCCTCAATCTTTTGTCTCGCTAACTCGTATTTTTTTCTTTCTTTCGTTTTCAACTTTAGGTGTAAGGAAAACTAGTGTGTGTGTGTGGGGGGGGGGGGGGGTATTTATACAAATTTTTAGGGTGAATGGAAGGCTAGGATTAGATCATATGGTTAAGGATCAAGGGCCAAGATGAAGTAGGGAGTTGAAATAACTTCCTATAATGAAAGTAACCAACTCTCCACCAATCCCATCTCTCCCACTCTCCTAATCCTATCTGGCCTACCCAAAAGTGTGCAGATTGCACATGCTAGTGCATGCACGTGCCACTCTATTGTCCCCCATTTACAAATTTGTTCATGTGACAAAATTAATTGTTCATGAAATGAGTCTACACTACAAGTTAGGCCATTTTAAAAGTGATTTAAGTTAAATGGGCTCACCAATGGGCCAATTTAACCATGGGCTTTCCTAATTAAATTAATTAATTAATATAGTTTGCTTAAAAGAGACAATTAGGCTTAGATTTTAATTAGGCTTTTAAAGAAAATAATTTTTTGGAAAAAAAAAGAGAACAAATACTATATAAGAAATATTTTTGTAAGAGAAATTATTTCCGTCTCCGGAACTACACTTAAAGAGTGAGAAAATGGGAATACAACAAAGAGATAAGAAAAGAAAAGAAGATACAAATCACACAAAGAGCTCTGGATGATCTTTCATCATCTTCTCCTTAGATTCCCATGTAGCCTCTTCAACCAACTGGTTCCTCCAGACTACTTTGACCATCGTTATCGTCTTGTTCCTCAAGACTTTCTCCCAACGATCGACAATCCCAACCGGAAGCTCAATGTAACTCAGATCCAACTGCAAACCCTCTGGCACTGCGAGCAAATGTTGACTAGGATCTGGAATGTACCCTCTCAGTATAAACACATGGAAGACATTGTGCACCTGAGATAACTGTTCCGACAACTCTAACCGATAAGCAGTTTTTCCAATCTGCTTCAATATCTTGTATGGGCCTATGAACCTCGAGGCTAACTTCCCACCTCTCCCAAAGCGAATCACACCCTTGCTAGGTGAAACCTTCAGAAAGACAATGTCACCAACCTCAAACTCAAGGTCCCTCCTCCGATTGTCTGCATAACTCTTCTGTTTACTCTGAGCATCCACAAACCTCTTCCTGATAAGATCGATCTTTTCAGAGGTCTGTTGCACAATCTCAGGCCCAAACATCTGCTGCTCCCCAACTTCGAACCAGCAAACAGGCGTTCTGCACTTCCTGCCATACAGAGCTTCGTACGGCGCCATCCCAATACTAGTCTGAAAACTGTTGTTGCAGGCAAACTCCATCAGAGCTAAATGCCTTTCCCAACTATCTCCAAAGTCTAGTACACAGCATCGAAGCATATCCTCAAGAATACGATTGACTCTCTCAGTCTATCCATCGGTCTGCGGATGAAAAGCAGTGTTGAAATCCGTCTTGGTACCCAAAGCTGTCTGAAGACTCCTCCAGAAATGCGAAGTAAAATACACATATCGATCAGACACAAAGATTAACGGAACACCATGAAGCCTGACGATCTCACCAACATACAGCTCAGCCAATCTGTCCATCGACGAAGTGAGTTTCATCGTCAAGAAGTGAGTGGACTTAGTTAGTCGATCGACTATGACTCAAATCCATGGTTTTAAATCTCGGATTTCAGACTCGTCTCGGTAAGAGGTGTTTCGTCTCGGATCGGAGATATCGGAGGAGATCTCCGGGAAATGTGATCATTTCGGATGTTCATTTCCTATGCTCAATAAAAATTTTTTTTTTGTTACTAAATAAGATAATTATATGTCCTACATGTCCTTTATCATATAAAATATTGTATAATGTAACTAATGACATGAATCAATTGCGGTAAATCTTCGCATAATTTAACCAGAATATAGAAGAGAATGTAATATAAGTATATAACTAAATTGAATTTGCATTGATTAGAAAAAATGTATTAGTTAATAAACTTACTTGACTTTACATATATACAAACAATAGCGATACGAAATCCTCACATTATTTAGCTTAATGTCCTATATTGAATGACATGCAAAAAGTAAAACAAATTTTTTAAATATATTCACAATAGCATGTGTCTATTTCGGCTGATATTTTGCCAATTTCGGCAATATTTCAGCCGATATTTCGGTAATTTCGGCTGAAATCAACATATTTCGGTCCAAAACGATATAGAGTATAAAATATGGGATTTCGTATCGGCAAGCTAGCCGAAACGAAATTTCGGCTGTATCGGAGGAAATTTAAAACAGTGCCCAAATCGCATCATTGCCCTTGGAACTCTTGGGCGAATTCGTGATGAAATCCTTACTAATGTTATCCCACTTCCGTTCCAGATTAGGTAACGGTTGCAATAGACCTCCGGGTTTCTGATTCTCGGTTTTGACCTGCTGACAGATCTCACACCTCGCCACGAACTCAGCCACATCCCTCTTCAGACCTAACCACCAGAAATGCTGCTTAATGTCCCTATACATTTTTGTACTCCCAGGATGTACAGACAAAAGGGTAGCATGTGCCTCCTGAAGAACGCTCTCACGCAACTCTGCTGGATCTGGAATACACAGCATCTCTCCAAACCACAACACTTCATCCCTGATCTGAAACTCGGACAATCTGCCAGCACCGACCTGCTCCTTCAACTTCTGAATCTCTGCATCTTCCTTCTGACTTGCCATAATCCTTTCATTCAGCATTGGTTGAAGCCTCAACTGAGCTAAAGATGATCCCAAGTTTTGCAGAACAAATTCAATACCAGCCCGATCCAACTCTTTTACAAGTTGCCTCTCAGTTGTAATCAAACTAGCCAGACTGCTTTTGCGGCTAAGTCCATCAACAACAACATTAGCCTTCCTCGGGTGGTACTTAATCTCAGGACGAATGTCCTTAAGTACTTTTAGCGACCTCCTTTGCCTCAGATTCAGAACTTTCTGTTGATAGATGTACTTCAAGCTCTTATGGTCCATGTACATGTTCAGTTTCTCACCATACACGTAATGTCTCCATTGCTTTAAGGTGAAGATAATCGCAGCCAACTCCAGATCATGAGTCGGATAATTTTTTTCATGCGGTCGTAGTTGCCTAGACCTATAAGCGATCACTTTCCTTTCTTGCATTAAGACACAACCAAGCCCACGATGCGAAGCATCGCTGTAGACATCATACTCAACACCTGCTCTAGGCAAAGCAAAAATGGGAGCAGTAGTCAGCCTCTCCTTTAACTCCTGAAATCTTGCCTCGCACTGCTCAGTCCACTTGAAGTTCACATTCTTCTTGGTCAGACCAGTGAGCGGCACGGCTATCTGAGCATAGCCCTGAATAAACCTCCTATAGTATCCTGTCAATCCAAGAAAACTCCTGATTTCTTTCACTGTAGTAGGCTCTGCCTAATTCTTCACCGCCTCTATCTTCTGTGGATCAGTTGCCACTCCCTCTTTAGAACGGATGTGACCCAGAAATGCCACTTCAGATTTCCAGAAATTGCACTTGGACAACTTGGCATACAACTCATGCTCCTGAGCTTCTTCAAAACTGCTGCCAGATGCTCTGTGTGCTCCTCCCTGACGAAAGAATCAATGAACGGCCTCAGAACTCTATTCATCATATCCAAGAAAATTGTAGGTGCATTCGTCACTCCAAATCGCATATCTAAGAATTCGTAATGCCCGTGTCGAGTTCTGAACGCAGTCTTATACACATCTTCAGTCTTCACTCAAACTTGATGATAACCTGATCGGAGATCTATTTTGGAGAAAACAGCCGCTCATTGTAGACGATCGATCAGGTCGTCAATTCGAGGAATAGGATACTTATTCTGAACAGTGACCTTATTCAGCTCTCGGTAATCGATGCATTTCCTCATCGAACCATCCTTCTTCTTTACCAACAGCACTGGTGCACCCCAAGGCGACGCACTCGGTTGAACAAAGCCTTTCTCCAACAGTTCCTCAATCTGCCGTTTGATCTAGTCCTGCTCCACAGGCACCATCCTATACGGTGCCTTGGAAATTGGTGCACTCCCTGGCTGAATAGTGATGCTGAACTCCACATCACGATGCGGGGGTAACCCAGCCAAATCTTCCAAGAATACAGTCGGGCAATCCCGAACCACAGGAATTTGCAGCACCTCTACAGGAACATCCCACTTGCAGATGGTTGCCACCAGACCAGAACATCTCCTCTTTCCTTGGAAAGTGACTTGAAGACCACCTGGAGCCTTCACTGTTACTTCCTTGGTCTTACACTCGATGCTTGCACTGTACACCTGACATCCAATTAATGCTAATGATAATATCGACTCCCAAGACATTCAGCTCGATCATATCAATCCCGAAAATTCTGTCCCCAATCTCGATCTCGCAGTCCGCATAGCACTGATCAGTGGTTAAAGTTTCCCCTGATAGAGTAGCTACTGCCAAGACCTTGCCTGGAAAGACTTTCGGTTCGACTCCCAAAACTTTAGCAAACTTAGGTGATAGAAAAGTGTGAAAGGACCCAGTATCGAACAAAACAACAGCTTTCTTTCCATTCAAAATAAGTTCTCCTGTTACATAACACACACTCGTTACATAACAGTTCATTATATAAAGCGGGAAAAAGAAACAATAGAAAACACTCCTAAACATCCTCCCTCGTACCAGTGATGACCTGATCCACCTCATCAGCATCAGCTTCAGTCAAGGCAAATACTCATCCCTGCTGATACGGCTTCTTTCCAACTTGCTGCATTGGTCCACTACAGGTGACATTCTGTGCCTTGGGGCATTGAGACTTGTAATATTCCGTCTCACCACAGTTGAAGCAAGTCACCACATGAGATCTCACCCAATTGTTTTCGGGTCTCCCAGCAATGTTGACAGCATTCGCTCCCGTTGGTTTGAACCTCCGGGATGACGGCTGTCCCCTAAAATTACTAGAAACTGCGGGCCTCTTCCCAACATTCCAGTTGGTCCTCCAATTCTGAATAGCAGGGAACTGCTCTATATCTGCCTCAGTGGCTACACCTCGTTTAACCAACTTGTTAAACCTCCTGATACTAAGGGGTATCATCCTGGATCTCAGAATTGGCCTCAAACCATGCTCGAACTTTCGAGCCTTCTTCGCCTCGTCCATCACCAGTTCGGGCACATACCTAGAGAGCTATGTGAACCTTGTTTCATACCTCCTAACCGACCCCGCCCTGCTGCAGTGCTAGAAACTCCAAGACCTTCTTCTCCTGGATGTCTGATGGAAAATAATGACTGTGGAATTCCTCTCAACCAAGCACAATATCTCCCATCGTCCGCTTCATCGACTACCACCCACAGCCGCATCCTTCTTGAACTGCAGCGTAGCCAGCTTCTCCTTGCTGCCCTCCGGAGTCTCCAAAACTTTGAAGATAGTATCTACCAGTCGGATCCAATAGTCAGCCACGTCAGGGTCTGACTTCCCCTCAAAGACGGGTGGTTCCATCCACTTGAATGATTCCACGAGTTTGATTGCTTCGGGTACTGGGTTCACAGGCACTCTCCCTTGGTTCTGATTTATGGCAACGGCATTGAGTGTCTGATAGACCCTCGCTAGCTCCGTTTCCAAGTCCAGACCTTCTCCGCTTCGAGCTTTTCTTCCGGCCATATTCTGATGCAAAAGATCAATTAAATTCGAAGTAGAAAGCATGAATTTAAATCAAATATTCATTTCATTGAATTCTAAACTTTATACATCCGAATTTAAAATATTTCTGACATCAAATGAAAGCAGTAAGAAGATACAACAGTCTAGTTCCTCCGGTTCTTCTTGGATTCTCGAAGCTCTTCTCGTAGTTCTGCCACTTCTTCCTTCAGTATATCGTACATGTATTTCCTCTTCTCGAGTTTCCAAACACGATGACTGAGAGTTGCAATGCTCTCCTTGCACTTCGCACACTGTGCCTGTGGTAGCTCCGCTCTCTCCTTCTGAGTCTCTACCTGCCTCTTAAGAGACACAATGAAACTACTCAGAACTGGTTCTTCCTCGTCAAAGAAATCATCAGATGAATCCGGAGGTGGAGTGATCTCTCGGGACTCAGGCCATTCCTCTTCAAATTCTTCAGGATCCTCTTCGTCTGAATCAGCTTGCCCGGGGTAGTAATCCTCCTCAACTATGTGCCCAGTCGTCATCTCCAGCTGGGTCGAAGTGGTCCGCTATCTTAGAGAAAGGAGATGAAGAAGCATAAATCATAAAGCATCACAAATGTAAGTGACTTACATTTAAATCTCTAGACTCAACACACGCTCTAATGTCCACTTCTAGGATGTCATTCCTTATAAATTTGTACTACTTGGAAGCGTGGCTCTGATACCACTCTGCAACACCCTGAATTCTAAAACAGACTGAATTCGAAGTCCCACAGGATCTTTACACTTCTCTTCATACAATTATACATGGAAATAAAAACTTTTGCTACATCTGAGTTTACATTTACATAATATATTTACAGCGGAAGCAATTTATAACAAATTACATGAATTGAAATGTACAACACTTGGATCATTCTTTAACCAGCATGCATTCTTTAGTCTTGTTAATCACTTTACCTTGCATAGAAACTGTGGACGCATCAGTTGCTTACAACCTGACGAAATATTATACACGGCTATCCTCTCTATGTCAAACAGTATAACGATTCTCAAATACTTAAACAAACCGCAAACTTGATCACAAACAAAACTACAAGGGACTATCCTATTGATGTCGTGTTGTGTAGTGCACTTAGTCCTTAATGTAGTTATGTATATTACATGACACTAATGCATAGTGTTCAGATTCTATGCATCCCATACTATATAGGTCTGATGGCAAGCCCTTAACCGTTCTTCATTTTGTAGGGTTCAATCCCTCGTCATGACTTAAACTACTACTATAACTACGATAGGTATCCTAGAAGCTCTATGAGTTACGAGCTCATGTCCAGATAGTCTGGAGGGGAATCCCATGTCATGTCACGATGCATCGTGAAGAACCTATGGACAATTCAGCCTCCATCATGGGACATGACATTGCCTACAGTCACCAAACACCCCACGAGCATCGCCTGCGGTACAGACTCCTGCAGACATATCCACGTCATGTCACGACTCATCGTGAAAACAACCTGTGAATATTCTCACACCGTAGCTCCGAGGCCCTCATACTTGTGTTTTTCTCTTATTTTCATCACATCTTCATTATGTATCTAGTCCTTAGTTATTTGAATCATGAACAAAATCAATTCTCTAGAGTTAGCCCTTCCACTATACCGGTCTTAACCATTTATATCTCATGACCCAAATCTTGGTCTATTTCATTTCAAATTTAATTTCAACATTTTTCTTTTCAATGCCGGTATGAGACTTAGCTACACCCTAGTTTTCAATTTCAATTCCTAATCACAAAAATTGAGTCTTTATACACATAAGTTCTTTTTCACAATTAACATAATTTCTTTTCTTTTCTACGAATCAATCTCACTTATCAAGTTCAATTTCAATTCTTGTATTTCATGCTCAAAATTTCTTTTCGATAAACACATTAGATTATCATACTATAGTTTCTTTCCTTTGCTTAATTCAATAGTCACAAAGTCGTATTTTTCACTCATATACACATTATATTCTCACTTGAATTTTGCTTCATTCAAAATCCTCTTTTACAACTTAGTATAATCTTCTCATGAAAATAATCACTTTTCATATTTATCCCAATGTCAGCTTCATGCAATTCTACTAAATTTTTACTTCTAAATCACCTTTATTTTAGTCAAATCATGCACAAATAATCTTCATTGAATTTACATAATTTTAGAATAATTATAGTATTTTTTCCAAATTTTTAAAAGCCAAAAAATCAATTTTTAAAGCTAAAAAAATCAAACGTTTTAAAATCCCTACCGAAGCCAGGGATTGAACCCATGACCACAGACTAGCCAACTGCCACCGCAAGCCAACTGAGGTAAGGTGCAACCACGTCATGGTACGGGATTTATTGGTTAAGGGGTTTGGTTTCGGGTTGGGGGTTTTATTCAAAATGAAAACAAAAGGCAGAGCCCAGTTTCGAACCCAAGACCACAGACACACCCGTACACTACAGTAAGTGTCTGAAGCAACCAATAACTAGGTGGTCAAAGAGACCTAACTGATATAGAGTGTGGTTTTTAGGGGTTTTAGTCCGAGACTCAGTTATTTAGAATTTTTACCAAAAATGAATGATTTTGAGTTCTCTTCTTCTCCAAAATTATTCAAAAAATCCAGATTTTATATCTCATCTTCTTACAGCATTTCAGTAAAATAAAATTTTATTTTTGATACAAAAAGACATAATTTGCTCTCTACTTCATTTTGTTCTACAATTTTCGAATTTAGGGGAAATAAGCATATTCTCCTTATAAATTGCACTTAAAATTTTCCTAGATCACTTATAATAATTTTATTAACATTGTACAATCATCTCAGTAATAAGTTTCTTTTTCATGCCATTTAATAATTCAATAATCAAAATCACATATTTCCATAGTTCTTCTTTCAATTATTTAACATACAAGCATGTATTCTTAATCTAACACATAACAATCAAATAGAGCATGGTAGCATGGTAAACTCTTCATTAACAATCATAATTTTGCAATTAATTAACCCTCTTTTAACATACATTCAAACCAATAGCAATTTGTCTCATTTTCATAACACATCGCTAAATTAGTAAAAGTTTCTTCTTAGTTTATCGACCATACCCTAGCATGATGTCTAATTAGAAATTTAAGAGAACCACCCACCTTAAATGGAGAGAAAAAATCATATAAAATCCTAGAGATCTCCTACAATGAACGAGTGAAGCCTTCTCCTTCTAGATCAAGCCACAAAAGCCACCTCCTCCTTGTTGAAAGTTAGAACCCGAGCCTCCCCCTTTGGAAAAAACCGGCCACCTCTCCTTGGATAAAGAACACACCAACACTCAATCTTTTCAACTCACAAGACTCCTCAATCTTTTGTCTCACTAACTTGTAATTTTTTTCTCTCTTACTTTTTCAAGTTTATGTGTAAGGAAAACTAGTGTAGGGGGGGGGGGGGGGGGGAAGGGGGGGGGGGTATTTATACAAATTTTTAGAGTGAATGGAAGGCTAGGATTAGATCCTTTGGTTAAGGTTCAAGTGCCAAGATGAAGTAGGGAGTTGAAATAACTTCCATGATGAAAGTAACCAACTCTCCACCACTCCCATCTCTCCCACTCTCCTAATCCTATCCGGCCTACCCAAAAGTGTGCACATTGCACATGCTAGTGCATGCACGTGCCGCTCTAGTGTCCCCATTTACAAATTTGTTCATGTGAGAAAATTAATAGTTCATGAAATGAGTCTACACTACAAGTTAGGCCATTTTAAAAGAGAATTAAGTTAAATGGGCTCACCAATGGGCCAATTTAACCATGGGCTTTAATAATTAAATTAATTAATTAATAGAGTGAGCTTAAAAGAGACAATTAGGCTTAAATTTTAATTAGGCTTTTAAAGAAAATAATTCTTTGGGAAAATAAAGAGAACAAACACTATATAAGAAATATTTTTATAAAAGAAATTATACAAATGAAATTATACGTGCAAAACCCGTAAAATCACAAAATCTTCATAAATGAAAATTAGGGTGTTACAGATTCTCCGGTTTTTTATCAGCTATTGTTACATGATGCTTGCGCGTTGAGGGTTGTGGTGCCTATTTGCAGAGTAATATGGATATTGTTTACATCATCGTAGTAGGATAAGTTGCATAACGAGGGATCTAACCCAATAAAGTTTAGAACGATAAGGACTTGCACCGGACCTATGTAGTATGGAATGCATAGAATCCGACAAGTATGTATTAGAGAGTCATCATATTGTATTTGTATTTTCTTGACTTGGTTTTATGCATTATGTTTTGTTGTCTTCGTACACATGATACTTATTCTAGTTTCACTTGATGTTTTCATGTTGTATTTATTGTTACTTCATATTCTATCTGTTACTACTGTTGGTATGTGTTGTTTATAACTTTATTCTTCATGTTTAATTTACATTGTATTTCTTTCGATGTCACTCACACCGTTATGGCTGACCCCGTAGTTTTGGGGATTAGGGTTATCTCTAGACTCATATTTTACAGGTAGGTACCTATAGTATTGGGATTTGGATGCATGTGGTAGAATGATAATGTGGCGTATGTGAATTGTAAAAGAATGTGTTGTAAAAGAAAGAAATTGTAATTCAAGATGTTTAATTTTTCAATGTGCTTTGTAAAAAATTGATGTAATAAATGTTGAAAAATTTACTTGTGTTTTGACTATGTTTACTATTACATTGAGGTTGATGCTGGGAATTGTGCCATGTATTTCTGAAAAATTATATTGGAAATTTGGGGCGCTACATTATGTTTGTGCATTAGATTTTCAGGATCATGACATACATTGTTACACTTAGAATGCATTTACTTTTCGCATTATTTTGGCATCAAATCTTTGACTGTTGAGAATTAGAAGATCGTTATTATTACTAGATTTTTGTCAGTTGCATTCAACAGATGTGTCCACACTTTGGAAGATTTGCAGGATTCGTGTCCAATGGGTGGAATGGACTCGAGTTTGTCACTAACTTTAGTGGGAGACCGAAGCTGGAGTATTAGAACAAGTTGTAATCTCTGTGTGGAATTCAATGATGTTTGTAATGAATGATGAGTTAATAAAGTATTAAAAATTTTCCTGTAATTGATATTATGTTTGTCATAAAATGAAATGAATGATTCTGGATGAGTCACAGATTTCCTGTGTATGGAATTCGGAGCGTTACAATATTTTTCCCTTTAGGCCTTTACTCCATATACTAATGGATGCTTACCTTGCATTAATACTACCCGAACTTCTGTTTGTGAAGCATCACACTCTAGCTCAAAAGTTTCTCAAAAGTCTGGAAGAGCTAGTACAAGAGTGTAATTGAGTGCACGTTTCAGTTCCTAAAAAGCTTATGTAGTCATTGCATTCCCCATATCCCCTCACCAATTTTCTGTTGTAACCTGTTAGGCCCAAAAATCCTCTTAGTTCCTTGACTGTAGTTGGTTGTGGCCATGATTCAACTGCTTTAATCTTCTTTGGATTTACAAAACTCCCTCAGTAAGGATGACAAGTCCCAAATAATCTACTGGCTTACAACCAAATATGCATTTGCTAATTTTTTTCCACCAGCTTATTCTTCTTAAGTAATTCCAAAGTTTGCCTCAAATGCACCAAATATAGCTTAAGAGTGGGACTATATATAAGTATATCATCAAAAAAATTCAGTATAAACATCTTGGGATGCTCTTAAGGCCATCTCCAACCCTCAACTCCAAAATGGTTTAACCTTTACTTCAAAATGAAATAATTGTCACATCAAACAATAACCCCATCTCCAACCCATAACTTCATTTTTAACTCAAAAAATGAATATTCTCTGCAAAATCTTTTTTTTATCTACTTTTTATATTAATTCTCTTCTAACTCCTCATTATTTATCTAATTCACCAATTAGCCACATAAATTTTTTTGTTAACGTATTGATCCAATAATATGCCTCAATACTTAACATTAATAAATAATATTTTATTATAAAATGACCAGTCTACAAGTAATATAATACTTAAAAAATATTTTGCATTAATTAAAACAAATGTGAACCAAAATATTACATTCAATAATTAAACATAAATAGGAATACTAAAATTATATATGTATGGTTTAATTAACCATCTGAGTTGGTGTACTCCTCCCACAAATGATCAATTAAAGCAATACGAAGCGCGATGTGAGCATTTTTATCCGTGATTTCTCTTTGGCGAGCACTAAATTGTTGAAATCTTGTATTTTGATCTATAACTATTTCAACTTCTGGAACTGCAGCCTCCCTCATATCTTGAATTAGTGCATCAAGATCACATTCATCCTCGATAATTATGTTGTGCATAATAATGCACACAGTCATTATGTCATTTAACACATTATTGCTTCAATAACATGTCGGTCCTACCACAACTGCGAATCGTGATTGGAGAACTCTGAATGCATGTTCAACGTCTTTTGTACATTCATCTTGTTTCATAATAAAATATTTTTTCTTCCGACCAAGCAGCTGATGTATAGTTTGTACAAAGATATATATCATCAGCTAAATAATAACCCATGTTATACTCTTTTCCTTGAATAACATAATGAGCAGGAGGAGCAATACATTAAGCTGGATTAGAAAAAAGATGGGATGAATCCAATACATTGATATCATTGTTAGTGTTCAGCATAACAAAATAAGCATGTTATATCCAAACATCATAATCTGCTACAGCTTCAAGAATAATAGTTGGATGCCTATTACGACTTGTATATTATCTAGCCCATGTTGTTGGACAAATTTTTCACTTCCAATGCATATAATCTAAACTGCCCAACATGCCCGAGAAACCACATTATTCACCAACATGGAGTTACCTTGCGACATCATTAGCGGTAGGTGTTCTTAGATATCGCTATGCAAATAGTTTCACAATAGCACGGAAAATCTCTTCATACTTCAATCACCGTTGACTCGCCTATTTTAATATACTTGTCCGTTGCATTTGCCGGTAGACCATATGCCAACATCCGGAATGCGACTATTACTTTATGTAAACTTGATAATTCCACTCTACTAAATCCAGCACTTCTTTGGTGGAAATAGTCGTCATGACCTTTGACCGCATCACCAATACGAATGAACAAACTCCGAGACATTCTATACTTCCTGCTAAACATGGCTTCACTGTAGTGTGGGTTCTCGCCAAAATAGTCGTTGAACGAATTATTATCCCCATTTTTCCTATCACAATTGATCACTACATGACCCGGAATCGAGCCACTATGGTGGCTTTGTTGATTGAAGTAGGTGCGAGGATCATGTTGTTGTTAGCGATCCCATGATATATCGCATCTTCAGAGGCCGTAATATTTGCCATACGTTCATCGCTGGTGCATTATTGTCGACATTTGAAGAGGAAGTAGAACTAGCTGAATTCGATGGACCTCCAATAATTATATTCATTTTCAAAGTGAATAAAATGAACATGTTTGTTGGATAATGATTTTGAGCAAATGGAAGACAGAATGATAAAATTTGAAAAAAAAAACTTGAATTCAGGTTTGTGAGTGATATGATAATGTAGTATGTTAGATATAGTAAATCAATGAACTGACTCCAACGGCTTTATTCCACCGGCTATATTCTCCTGGCTATATTCCAGGCTACATTCCAATGGCTATATTCCAGGCTACATTCCAACTGCTATATTTCAACAACTATACTCCAACGGCTATATTTCAACGACTATACTCCAAACGGCTACAATCTAACATCTATAGATAGAGATATTGTTTGCTTCTTTCTGATTCTACTCATTTTTTTCTCATTCCACTTGTTCAGAAGAAAATGTCTACCCGAGGTTCTTCATACGTTATTAGCAAAGATGTGCACCCTTGTCAAGTTTATTTAAAAATTTCTGAAGACCCTATTGCGGGTAGGTAGTAGTATGCAGATTATTTTTTGTCTCATGTGAGGGGGTAGCTCTCTTGGCTCTTCATATACTTAAGGGAATTCATTTAGAACTTGTTGGACTTCCCACTTCATGTCACTCTTCATATCCAATTAAGTATCAGCATCTGCAAGGTTATACTAGTCCAGTGCAGTTATGTATTATTTTTATAGCTACAATCTCCTCCCTCGGTAGACTACAGCTGAATCATATAGGCTTGACATGAATTATGCAGAGCTTTTGGTAGTTGTTGGCGTTAATTGGAGTGATTTTTTGGATAGCTCTAGGAGAATTTTGGTTTGCTTTCTTGCTGAAATTTTATTCATGGTAAGCTGGTCAAAATCCATGACTATTCCCCATAGTGATCTTAACCAATGTGCTCCCAGCACCATTTGAAAAGCTCCAAGTGGTAGTATTAGCTAATAGCAGAGTGGTCCCTTGGACTGTAAATTGAGCTCCCTTTAGAATGCCCTCACTATGCATCACTTGTCATTGGCTATAATGACTTTAAAATTTGGCCCAGGAAAAATGTTTGAGTCTAGTCTTGACTGCAGTCTGGGGCTCCAATTAATTATGAGTACAACAAGTATCAATGATAATGCCAACATCTCTCCCCCTGAGTTTGCCCATGAACTTCATAGTTTGAGGTGATAAGAGATCCTGTTAAGGCGGGAAAGGAAATTTCATTAATTACCCCTTCCATGTCATTGCTCCCCCAATAATTCATCTTTCGATCCTCCTCCTTCAAATTCTATGTAGTACAATTTCTGAGTCTTGCACCTATGGCCAGCTTGGTACATCTTATCACAATTATAACAGCATCTTTCTCCATTTTTTCCTTCATCTCAGCTTTGGATAATAGTTTTGGGATTGGGGTTTTGCAGAGGAGTTGGGACTAGGAGTTTCTATGAATTTGGAAGTGTTGTTGGGGTATTGATAAGTGTTTTTAGTGGTTCATGGCACCTCTCTTCATATTGCCTGGCTAAGCATACTGCTCTGTTATTTGATTTGGCCTTCTGCACCTTGACATCATGCCTCACTTCAGGCCTTAGACAACTGATAAAACAGCTAGTGAGGTACTTTTTAAAGAGACGTTCCCCAAAATTTGAGTCTATCAAACTCCAATACATAATCATTCAAATCCCCTTTTTTACTCAACTTTGATAATGCTCCAACATATCCAACTTCTTGACTTTTTTTCCAAAATATGCCACTTTCGAAACTAATTTCCAAAATAGACTACTGCAGCCTGCTCAATTGTGAGGCCGCAGTTCCCAACTGCGGCTTTAGTTTATTTCATATTTTGGTTAGAGATAGTTGAAGATTTAGACAAATTTATCTAAGTATAAAAGGGCTAAATAAACAATTTTTTCTCTTCTAATAGAAATTTTTTTAAAAATGAATAAATAACTTATGCCGCAGTTCCCATCTGCGGCCTCTGTTATATTTAGGCCGCATTTCCCAACTACGGCCTATATTCAGTCCTTTTTTACATAGGAAAAATTGTCTAAGTCTTCAAGTCTCTCTAGCCCAAATATTAAATGAACTAACGCCACAATTGGAAACCACGGCCTCGAAAAAACACATTCGGAAGAGGCAAAATTTGTTAAAGTCTCTAAGTCTCTCTAGCCCAAATATGAAACGAATTAAGGCCGCAGTTGAGAACAGCGTCCTCAAAAAAACACAATTGGAAACTGCGGCTCACAATCGAACAGGCCGCATGATGTAAAACCAACCCTAAAATTAGAGAATTTCCAAGAATTTTAATGGGTTAATTTTACCAACATGAAAGTGCTGATCTAAGTTAGAAATTTTTAACAGTTAACAGGTTTGATGGGTTTTCAAGAATTGAATCAAATGTAACAGTCCCAATTAATAATTCAACCTTATAATCAATAAGTAAATCCCTACGTGTTTTAGCAAGTAAAAAGTGCAATACCGATTCGTACTCTAATCTAGCATGTGGATCACTCAATCTCAATATTTTGTGGTCGACAGACAAATTAGATAATATGCTAGATAATATGGCAGTAAAACACAAATACTTAATAAGGGAAAGAGTATACCGAATGTGAAGAAACCCAGCGTAGATGTAGGAGCGGACAACAACCAAGATCACAGCAACACAAGGAGCAAAGTCAGCAACTAAGCCAACGCAGTTGGCAGATCGGGTCAGCAACTAAGCCAACGCAGTTGGTAGATCAGGTCGCCGGCGATGAGGGGAGACGGCGAGCGGGCGGCGGCGCCGACGAGGTGCGGGCGCTTGGTCAGGGAGCCGGGGCGAAGGTGAGGGAGAGGGGCAACGGACAAAGGTTAAGGCGTTGGAACTGCGGTGGGTGTCGAAAAAAAGGGGATTTGGGGGTCGGTAGTGGAGGAGGAGGGAGGCGTAGGGAATGAGGCTGTAGGGGTGGAGAGGGGTCGACGAGTTTGGAGGTGGTGACGGGAGGAAGTCGAGGATGCGGGAGAGAAACAGCGGGGACGATGGCGGGGGTTTTCGTTGGGTGTGGATTTGGATGTCGGGTGGAAGAAGGAGAAGATGCTGGAGAAGAAAAGAAGAAAGGGAGAAGAAGAAAGAAGCGGCGGCTGATGGGGGGGGTTTAGGATTAGGGTTTGGTTATTTGGGATTAGGGAAAATTATATTGGGGATTTTTTTAATTGGGGATAAATTTTAGAATTAATCACTAATTCTAAAACTAGATTAGGATTTATCACAAACCCTAATTTGGATCTCAATTGTATCACACAAAGGAGAAGGAGGAAGAGCAAAACTCAATACAGATTTTTTTAATCAATAATGGCATGCTTTCTCATTAATCTCAATGCCTTTAAATAGGCTCAATTACATCTTGAAACACATCTCCAAAATATTCTCAAAATCTAAAAATTACAAAAAGATTACATATGGCTATAATTGCCAGAAACAAAAAAAAATAGAAATAAAATAAAAATCCTAAACTGGAAAGATGTCCTCATCATTCTCTCCGGGTGGGAAAGAGCTCGACCCAGTCGAGTCAAAACCAGTGATCCTGTCATGATGCTCCAAAAGATCTGGATCCAGTTGCGGGAGCCCCTCACGATCACTGCAAGTGTCATCCGATTTCGGCTTATTTTTCCACCTTACCAAATACTTGTGCATACCACCATCTCTAGTAGAGATTATCTGATCATCTAAAATATTATCCAATTCTTCTGTCGATGGGTAAGTTATATCTGGTAGTGGAGGTAATGGGGGAATCTCACCATTAGGCTGCAGGGTAGGCTCATCTATAAGAAAATTTCTAGGGTTGAATTCTGAGCCTTCATAAAGTACTAGATCCTCAATATTGAAAATCTTACTTATGCCAAAACCTTCAGGAAGGTCAACGACATAGGTATTATCATTGATTGTATGTAGAATCTTAAATGGGCCTGCAGCACGTATGTTCAAGTTCTTAACGGGTCCAACAGGAAACCGTTCTGGATGAATCCGAACCATCACTTCGTCACCAATATCAAAAGTTATAAATTTCCTTCTAGTATCTGCTATTAACTTGTATTTAAATTTATTCTCATTAAGTTCCTTGGAAATTTCTCTATGCAAGTCATGAATGTTATATGCAAATGTGGGTGCAGACTCTGTGACATTGTGATGTTCTAATACACGAGTAAAATCTATGGGTTGCCAAGTGACTTGGGAAGGAATGGGTGTCTCGGGTATACTCAATAGAGGTGACTGGATAGGCTGAATACAATTGAGAGACTGGTCATCCTCTTTTTCATCAAAGTCATCACTTATATTAGGTTCATAGGTAAACTCATTGTCGGGCTCATCAGCGATGACTACGGTACTCTCTACTATGTTGATCCTACTTGGGCTAGGACAGTTGCCAGCAACATGACCGTATCCCTTATATTTATAGCACTTAGTGAGAGGGTCAATCTTACTGTAATCTTTTTCGGTGTTCTTACCCTTATGTTCATCTCTATCTGAATTAAAATTTGAATTAGGTTTGTTGGGGTAAGATTTGTTGGGGTGCTGAGAGGGAGGCTTAGGTCTAGGTGAGTCAGTAGAGGTCATTCTAGAGGAATGATCTCTCGAGTCGCTGGACCTAGAATGAGAACTAGCTTTAAGAGAATCCATGTCGAGGACTAGGGCGTAGGCTGCCGCTATTGAGTCCATGTTTCTATAGATTAGCTCGTTCCTAAGGTCAGCTCGTAGTCCAGCTCTGAATCTAGAGAGAGTTTGTTCTTCACTCTCTTTACCTAACGCGTTGCACCGAATAAGGAAGTCATCGAATTTATCAACATATTCTTGTGTGGATTTACTTCCTTGATACAATTGGTTCCACGAATCTAGCAATCGGGTGTGGAACGATAACGGTACATACCTCTCAGTGAGCTTCTCTTTCATGGCCTCCCAAGTGGCTATGGGTGCCAGGCCTCGGCCTCTGCGGGCATGTTCCAGATTGGTCCAATATTGTTGAGCTTTATCCGTTAATTTCATAGTGGCAAATTTAACTTTAAGGGCTTCGCTCATGTCGAACCACACAAAGTAGTGGTCCATGGCACGGATCCAATCGAGGTAAGCTTGGGGTTCCATGTGGCCTTCAAATTGGGGAACGTCAGCCTTAACGTTCTTTTTATATTGTTCGTCAGGGTCACGTTCTTGACATCGATCGTCATGAACATTCCCTTGAGGGATCTGACGATGGCCATGAAGCTCAGGGACACTTGTTTGATTTAGCTCCACTTTCTCAAGCCTCTGATTGATATTGGCAAGAGTTGCTTGGATGGCAGCTAGGGTAGCGGAGATATCAGAATTGTCCATTTCAGGTCTGGAAAGTCTAGGGTTCCTAATTGGGTGATTGGGAAGGGATAGGAAAGGTTCTTCAGGGTCTGTGATGGTGCTGCGAAGACGCATTCACCAAAAGTGGAGACTATGGGGTGTGTGTCCTAATTTTTTTTTTTTTTTTTTTAATGAATCTGAAATAAACTAAAATAAAAGAAGAAAAAAAGATAAAAACTACACAATCCTAAATGAATGCAAAAATGATGCCTACGATGCAAGAACTAAGGTTTTAAGAACCTTTGCTCTGATACCAAAATGATGTAAAACCAACCCTAAAATTAGAGAATTTCCAAGAATTTTAATGGGTTAATTTTACCAACATGAAAGTGCTGATCTAAGTTAGAAATTTTTAACAGTTAACAGGTTTGATGGGTTTTCAAGAATTGAATCAAATGTAACAGTCCCAATTAATAATTCAACCTTATAATCAATAAGTAAATCTCTACGTGTTTTAGCAAGTAAAAAGTGCAATACCGATTCGTACTCTAATCTAGCATGTGGATCACTCAATCTCAATATTTTGTGGTCGACAGACAAATTAGATAATATGCTAGATAATATGGCAGTAAAACACAAATACTTAATAAGGGAAAGAGTATACCGAATGTGAAGAAACCCAGCGTAGATGTAGGAGCGGACAACAACCAAGATCACAGCAACACAGGGAGCAAAGTCAGCAACTAAGCCAACGCAGTTGGCAGATCGGGTCAGCAACTAAGCCAACGCAGTTGGCAGATCAGGTCGCCGGCGATGAGGGGAGACAGCGAGCGGGCGGCGGCGCCGACGAGGTGCGGGCGCTTGGTCAGGGAGCCGGGGCGAAGGTGAGGGAGAGGGGCAACGGACGAAGGTTAAGGCGTTGGAACTGCGGTGGGTGTCGAAAAAAAGGGGATTTAGGGGTCGGTAGTGGAGGAGGAGGGAGGCGTAGGGAAGGAGGCTGTAGGGGTGGAGAGGGGTCGACGAGTTTGGAGGTGGTGACGGGAGGAAGTCGAGGATGCGGGAGAGAAACAGCGGGGACGATGGCGGGGGTTTTCGTTGGGTGTGGATTTGGATGTCGGGAGGAAGAAGGAGAAGATGCTGGAGAAGAAAAGAAGAAAGGGAGAAGAAGAAAGAAGCGGCGGCTGATGGAGGGGGGGTTTAGGATTAGGGTTTGGTTATTTGGGATTAGGGAAAATTATATTGGGGATTTTTTTAATTGGGGATAAATTTTAGAATTAATCACTAATTCTAAAACTAGATTAAGATTTATCACAAACCCTAATTTGGATCTCAATTGTATCACACAAAGGAGAAGGAGGAAGAGCAAAACTCAACACAGATTTTTTTAATCAATAATGGCATGCTTTCTCATTAATCTCAATGCCTTTAAATAGGCTCAATTACATCTTGAAACACATTTCCAAAATATTCTCAAAATCTAAAAATTACAAAAAGATTACATATGGCTATAATTGCCAGAAACAAAAAAAATAGAAATAAAATAAAAATCCTAAGCTCGAAAGATGTCCTCATCACCGCAATTTGCAACTACGAGTGTTCTATTTTCAGAATTAGTTTCGAAAGTGGCCTATTTTGAAAATTAGTTTAAAAAAGTGACCTATTTCGGAAAAAATCCAACATCTCCTGTATGAATTCTTCCCAACTAATTATATCCTTCTTGTTCCTAATTTGCCTTTTGTACTATTGCTTTCTCCTCTCTTTAAAATTTAGTGCAGCATAAGCAACCCTCTCCCCATAATGAATAGAATAGAATTCTAGGAATTGCTCCAATCTACAAATCCCTTTTGGAGGATCTCAACACAAAAAAAGTTGGAAAACCAGATTTGAAAGGAGTTCTTACAGCTTGGTGGTTCTCCTGATTGTGACGAACATGAGGAAACTACTCCTTCCCTGTTGTTGCCATTAGGGTTAGACTGAGTGCGCACCACCACTTGAGTATGATTTTTTATCTGATCCACCACCACCACCTATTGTTCTCGATGACGATGGAGATGTGGGAAGCATGATCGTCATCGAAGAGGAGATGAAGGCCATGAAAATTCAAATTGAATCGATGCAAACTCAACGCTCATCTCCATCGTCGTCGCTCTGATACCAAACTGTCAGGGATAAGAGGTTTTGGAGTTAATTTGGACATTCATGAGTAAAATTAGATTGGGGAATTAAGGTTTAGGGTTCAATTTGGGGAAGAACAATGAATTGTATTAATTGATACAGTATACAAAAATCACAACTGGTATAGAGACTAGAAGCTTCTACAATGACAACTGCAGCATCATTCTCATAATTCGTGCTCGCAATGAACAAAGGACATGTGTCGCCATGACTCTACCTAACTCACTCTGCAACTAATTCTGAAAAAAAAACAAGAAAGATAAAGAAAAAGAAATAGTGCAGGTCCATGGGCCAATTTAATGGGCTAATACACTTAGATATAAGAAGGTAGAATCTCAGCCCATTTATTAACACTACCACTACATCGGCTCAGCCCATTTATTAATACTACCACTACATCAAGTTAGATAGAATTCTTGTCTCGTCGGATTGGGAAGCGAAATTTCCGCTTGTGTGTGCTAAATCTGTACCCAAGCCAATATGCAACCATGTGCTCATTGTCCTTTCATCAGGTGAACGCAACACTAGGAGTAAGCCTAAATTCAGGTTTGAGAGAGCCTGGCTTGAAATTCAGGGTACTGAAGCTGCTGCAATTTGGAGTGAAAAAATCCGTATGCTACAATCCAAGCTCAGGAAATGGAACCGCACTTGGTTTTCTACAATCTGGCGTGCAACGGAATCCATTCTGGAGGGTATTGAGGAACTGAAAAGACTGGAACAGACTAGAGACCTCACGCAAGATAAGCGTATCCATCTGTTAAAGCTACAGGACGACAATGCTCAACTGTATATGCTTGAAGAGATCAAATGGTAGCAAAGATCCAGAATTTCGTGGCTCAAAGAAGCAGACGTGAACACGGACTTTTCCACCGCACTGCTAGTGCACGATAAAGGTCCAACCTCATTGTAGCGTCCCGAATTTCCAATAAATAAAATTAGAAATACGTGGCACCAATTCCAGAATCAACCTCAATTGTAATCTCAATTGTAATCATAAACATAACATCCAAATATAAAGAAATTAAAACTTTTTATTACATCAACTCTTTTACAAAGCACAGTGGAATTAAAACACACCGGATTGCAATTCTTTTTACAACACAGCCCCACAAATACAATTTTTCTTTTTACAATCAATCATTTTACAAGATATGCATAAACATTTACTAATCTATCACATTCTCCCAACTCCATGCTAATGATACCTACCTGTAAAATATGAGGCTAGAGATAACCCTAATCCCCAAAACTACAGGGGTCAACCATAATAGTGTGGGTAATATTCAAAGGAAATACAAACTTAAATGGAAACATAAAGAATAGAATTATAAGTCAATAACTAAAACATATTAACATAGTAATAACAGATTAAACATGAAATAATAATAAATGATGCATAAATCATCAAGTGAAACTAGGCTAAGTGTCAAGTGTAAGAAAACATAAAACAAGCATGCATAATACAAGTCAAGAAAAACACAAATGCACATAATGATTACTAATCTGTATCTATGCATCATACTCTATATAGGTTCGATGCAAGTCCTTACCGTTCTCTATTTGATAGGGTTCAATCCCACGTTATGCAACTAACTTTCTACGATGACTACTATGAGATTTAGACATTTTGCAAGTAGTGGCTCTCGCCCTTGGAATACAGGAGACCAATTCCACTTCGTGGATCATTCTATGGCATATTTCATCCATCATCTTGGAATACGGGGGAATGTCTCACTCCGTAGGTCATTCTGGAACCTTCATTTCACAAATATCCCATGAGCATCGCTCTCCTCCCAGACTACAGGAGATCAATCCCCTCCGTGGATCATTCTATGGCCTATTTCATCCATCGTCCCAAAATATGGGGAAATATCTCAGTCCGCGGATCATTCTGGAGTCCATAACTCACGTTTGCTCCCATTTTATCATATCACCATCTAGTGTTTGTCCTTATATTTATTAAGTTCAACTAATTGACCACAATTCCCCTAGAGTTGGTGTACCCTACCGGACTTAACTCAACTAATCAACATCAAGGCCCCTAACTGGCTATAAACCACAAAATCTCATCTGCCGGCATACTAGGGTCCCACTCAACCTCTAGAGTCTTATAACTCCACATATCATCAACCATCTTTTTAGGGTTCACATCATAACCCCAATCCTCTAATCAGAACTCATATTGGTTAAATTACACAAACTACACTTCATTAGTCACATTTCTTTTAATCAACCAATATTGCCAAGAGAACTTGTTTATATGTATGGAAGCACATTTTATCCAAAAAAAAATATCGATTTTACAAAATCAGAAATTTATACGATTTTGTCATTCAAATCAGTACACTCTACAATCAATATTAAATTCTAGAAAAATTAGCTTAATTCCAGTACATATCAAGGAATCCACAATAAAAATTTGGGCTCAAATAAATTAATTTAAAGGGTTGATATTAAATAAATTCTGAGAACTATCTTTCATTAAAAAATCTGAAACTTACATGATTTCGTTCCTCAAAACAGCACATTCTATAGTCGATATTAAATTCTGGAAAAATTAAATTAAATTCAACACATAACAAGGAATTCACCATAAAAATCTGGGCTCATGTAAATTAAATTAAAGGGTTCATATTCAATAAATTCTGAAACCTAACCGTTATTTTAAAAAACTGAAATTGCGACAGTACAGTGGTAGAAATTGCATATCTTACAATCTATAAGACGAATTGAGGATTTGTCAGATGTTCTGGAAACTAGACACAATGTGATACAATTTCTATTTTATATGTTTTAGGTAATTTCATCAGCAACTAAGTTGAAATCTCATTCCAAACTGAAACAGAAGACAGTCCAGACCATACAATGTCTTTAAAATATCATCAAAACTCGATCAAACTACTCATATATATTTGTTTAAACCCATATATAGATGCCCCCATATGTATACTAGAGTCCCCCAACATAGCACATAAAGTCACGGAAAAAAACCACTAGAAAGCACCCAAAAAGTCTAACAAAAACCTCAAAAACAACAAGGTGTTGCTGCTGTTATTACTGTAGCTGGGGTTGAACAGTAACCGAGGGTTACTGTTCATCCAAAACCTAGTACTGTTCGGTTTGAACAGTAACCCTCGGTTAATGTTCACCCGACCCTGACATAGGGATTTGATTTTTATTATTTATTTATTTTTTGTATATTTTTTGCCAAAAATACTTTTTTATATACACAACAATTACCTGGAATCATACAACTTTATTTTAATAATAGAATAATGAAAAATCTCATCTTTTATTCATCCAAAACATGTTTCTTGAATCATACACAAAGATCTAACATCTACAATCATATATAGTCTCATTAGGTTTATTTCTTTAAGCAAAATATTAATCTTTTATGCATAAGTCACTTAAAATAAATTACTTACGATCCATACAATAATTATTCAAACTCTAATGCTTAGTTTCAATTTCTGATGATTAAAAACAACCAATAACATGGAAAGATCTCAACTTTATAATCAATCAAGCATGAATTCAATAGCATATAACAAGTTCTAATTATTTCTACATATCTTTATTAACTACAATCAAATCCATAGATCCCAAATTATATTTTTCATTCATCATCAATTTCAATATTCCAAATTAATAAAACATGATCATCTCTCATTAAAATTGCATCGTTAGTTTATGTAAACAGCTAGAAGCTCATTCATCATGATAATATAAGTGAAACACATCAAAGACGAGAAGTGTCACTCACCTCAACGAAGATCAACTTGAAGAACAATAACAAAAATAAAGAAAGACCTTCTCCTTGCAAAAGTCCAAGATCCAAGCTTTAAACTCAAAGAAAATAATAAGAAAATTTGTTTTTTGGTTCACCAAGAGGTAGACGGTAGCTGCCCGTAATATAGGCCGGGATTAGGTCTTTATGGTTTCTCAAAGTTTACAAAAATACTACTCAAGAAATTATTTGTTTACATATATGGATCCTTCCAATTATTAGTTAATCAAATAAATTTAAAATAAAATAAAATTAATTCCCTTCACATCCTAAATCTGGCCGACCAACATATGCAGCCCAAAATTTCAAAATCTGGAGTTTTTTACTCCAAGTGGCAATTTTGCACAAAAACCTTCATTTTTTAGTGTTTGCAAATAAGCCATAAAATATTCATAAAAAGTCCAGAAAAATTAGAACTATTATCTGGCTAAGTTTGAAAAAACCCCACTGAACTTTGGGCCAGTTTAAAAAAAATGCACTAAGTTTTTTAAAATAAAAACCGCACAAAATTATGTCATAAAAAAACACACTTTAATGGAGTTAGGTTTCTGTTAGGTTTTACGTCAAAAAACCCCTTTCATCTTTCATTTGTGTTTTAAAAAAACATCACTTAACTAATCAGATGTTTAAATAAACCCCACTGAACTAACCCTAACCATAACCCTAACCCTAATCCTTACCCTAACTCTGTTAGTGTTTGTTTTTTTAAACTATAGTTTTGTGCGGTTTTTTATTTATAAAAAAACTTAAAGTGTTTTTTTTAAAATGGCCCAAAGTTCAGTGGGGTTTTTTTTTATAAATTTAGCCTTATTATCTACTAATAAATATTAGATTTTCCAAATAAATTTTTTGACTTTTATACTCCAGAAAGAATATTTTCAATAAAGCCCCTAACAATCTCAAAATTATGTAATTATATATTTGTTCAATTAAATCAATAAAAATCAACCAAATATGGAAATAATCTAATTTCCTAAGCCTTCTACTGAATAACCGGCCTAAAATGCAGCCAATTTTAAGTTAAATTTTCACCCCTAAACGACTTTTTACAAAAGACCAATTTCTTTCCAAAATTTACAAAAGTAGTTTTCTTTATTCAGAAAAATCCCAAAAATTCAAATATACCCAATAGAAAATAATAGAATTTGTTCTGCAACTCAAAATTCTAAATTCACATTTCGAAAATATTTGCACGTGTTTTGCACATGTGAAAATGTCAATTTTACGAAAATTCAAATTAGTTAAATAAGTTGATTTAAAAATTATTTATTAATTCAAGATATTGTATTAAAAGTTGCGGGGCATTACACTCATCCCCTCGATCCAAACGGAATTAGGAGTGATAAAAGAGGATCAACAAATCAGACATGCTTTCCAGTCACATTTAGAAAACATTTTCGGTTGCAAAGTAGAGTTTTGGGCTCCCCTAAATGCGGCATTCTGGCAAGATAGACCCCCTATCAGATGTTTTGGGAAGAAAGTAAGGACGATGTCATGGCAGTTATGTCTGTATTCTACGATCACAGTGTGAAACTCGGCAGGTTCAACTTAGCAAAAATGGTTCTGATCCCTAAAAGAAAGACTCACATAGGGTTGGGCACTTTCGATTCATTGTTCTTAACTATTTGGTCAAAATTATCACCAATGGTTCTGATCCCTAAAAGGATGACTCACATAGAGTAGGGGACTTTCGACTCAACAGTCTTCTTAACTGTTCGGTTAAAATTATTGAAATGCCCCATACTTTTTAAATATAATATTTTGAATTAGTAAATAATTTTTAATGAATTTATATGATAAATTTAAATTTCTATGAAATGGTCATTTTGCACGTGCAAAACACGTGCAAATTTTTTTGAAATACAATTTTAAGAATTTTGAGTTGCTAAATAAATTCTATCATTTATAATTGGATATATTTGAATTTTTGGGATATTTCGGACTAAGAGAAACTACTTTTGTAAATATTTTAAAAGAATGGGACTTTTGTGTAAAAAGTCGTTTGGAAGCAAAACTTGAATTCAAAATTTTGTTGGGCTACATTTGGGGGCCAGTTTTCAGAGGATTAATTTAGGGGATGAGATTTTATCTATTTAATTTGAGTTAATGGAATAAATAATTAATTTTGCAATTTGGGACTTTTATGGGGTTTTATTTATTAAATAACCCCAAAGAAACCTTAAAATCATCGGCGAGGGTAGCAAATTTTGTTCTCCATTTCTTTTGATATTTTTGGTGATTTTCTTGAGTCATTGATGAGTGGATCAATCGCCTGGAGGACAAGGTTACTAGTTGTGTCAATTTTCTTCTAGAGTGGGGTTACACTCTATCTCTCTTGTTTTGTTATTATCTCATAGATGTGAAGTATCATGTTAGGGATGAAATTTTCGTGATCCTTGGTTGTATGCTAGCTTGATTGTGGTATTGTTATGTGATGCTTGTAGAGATGTATGTTTGATATGAGATTTATTGATAACGTGACACAAAAATTAAATCTTGATTATATGTTGATCTAAAATAAGTTTTTCTTGAAGTACTGAAGTTTCTTGCATGAAAGATCATGTTTTTATTTATAGAAACTGATTTAATGAAGCCATAAATTGTTGTAGTTGATTAGAACTTTTGTTGTATTCTTAGAGTTCATGTTGATCATTTAAAGATGATAGTTTTAGGGTTTATTCAATGTTTTAATACTAAATAATTCTTATATGACGAATTTTTATTGTTTGAACATGATAAGATGCGTAGATTGCAAAAGAATCATAATAGAAACCCTAGGGTTAGGGTTGGGGTTGAACATTGGATTTCGAGTTCAGGTCTATTCATGTTGATTCTTTGAATCAAGATGACAGGGTTGTGGTTTGGACTATCTGGCTAACGCATGGTTGTTGGCGCTGGGGCTGCTGTGGTCTGCGGGTTCGAAACCCGGGGGGCTGTATTTTCTTTTTTGGGGGGATGAATAATTAATTAAATATCCATTATGTTTATATATATGGAAGATGAGTATATACATGTATTTGAATCTGGTATTTGCATGAAGTTTAACTGATTTTTTCATCAAGTTTCGATTGTGAGAATTTTAAGTTTTGTGGGAATCTAGCTTCATATTTAATGTGATCAAATAATAATTTACGTGATGATTTTATTGAAAAGACAGAAGTAGCAGTATTTTCTTCACTCAAGATTAGGTTATTAAGGGTGCAAATCTATATTTTTTTTATAGAAAAAGTTCACAGTTTTGTGGGGATATATGTTCCAGTATTTAAAGATGAAAATTTGGGATTTAAAGAGGGTTTATTTCAGTTTCTAAAGAGATGAAATTTCAGGTTTTTAAAACTATAGAATTACAAATTTTAGGGATAGGATCGCAGAAAATAAAGAAACTTGTTTCAGTTTAAGTTAATTGGATTAAAGGAAAATTTATTCTGTTTTATGTATTTATGGAAAATTAGATTTAAATGTGGAATTTAAAGGAATCTGTGGATTTGATTTTGTTTCCATATAAGAAAGAATCTTTTATGTTAATAACGGTTTATTAAATGGAAATGTGAATAATGAAGATATTTGTGAATGTACAAATGCTTATTTTGGAACGAAGTATTTCATGTTTGAGATTTTTAATTACAGTTGTGGTGTTGTGGGAAAAGTGTTGTTTTTCAGAAAAGTGAATATAAAGAATATTTTGAATGTTCGAACCAAGTGGGGTTATTTTTATTGTGATTAGGGTTATTTTGAGAACCCTGGATGACGCTTGAGGCATTAAGTTAGGAGTACTAGATAATGAGTGAACTCTAGAGTACCAACACTGGATATTTTGATTGTAGGAAATTAGCTTGAGGGGCTAGTGTTCCTGGATTGGCAACTGAATTCTGGTAGTGTAGAGCAAGTTCTAGGTGGCTCAGGTTAATATCATTACAAACCTAAGGACAAGCACTATGTTGGGAGCTGTGACGGAACATGGGCAACGTAAGTGGGATGTGTTGTCAGTCGGACGGATGTATTACGGGACTGTGTATTTGTTGTCTCTCTAGTATGTTCGCGCGTCGAGGGTCGGCAGGCCTATTCGCGAAATATCTAGAGCTGAGACAGATTTGGTATGTTCGCGCATCGAGGGTTGGCAAGCCTATTCACGGTATGTTCAGTGTATCTGCGTGTTGAGGGTTGGTAGGCCTATTCGCAGGGTATACCGCAGGGTGGTGATTCTCCAGTGTTAGAGTGGTGCTTGTGGGATGCTTGCATGTTTACACTTGTATAACTTGGCGGGTTGCGTACCGGGACTCGGGTCTATTCACGGACTGTCTAATCTTGTCTCTGTCACTAATGTTTAGTTTTCATGGCGAGGTATTGAACCCTAAAATATGGTGAACGCTAAGGGCTTGCTCTCGGACCTATGTAGTATCGGATGGATAGAATCTGAACAAGTATGCATTAGTGTGCATTGTGTTTTCTTGAACATTGTTTTATGCATTTTCCTTTATTTTTTCGACACACTTATTCATTTAGTGTAGTTTCACTTGTTGATTTTATGAGTCTTCTATCTTTGTTTTATTTTATGTTGTGTGACAAGTTTTTGATTGTGAGACTTTGAAGGGTTACGATTATGATAGTATTTCGTCAGTTGTATTCTATCGACAGGCCCACTTTTCTGGTCAGTTTTGCAGGATTTGCTAGTAAGTGGCTTGAGCAAGGTTAGAGCTTGGACTTCGAGATGACTAAAGTTAAATGTTGAGATGTATTGTAAAAAATATGTTTAATTTTTCATTGTGCATTGTAATAAAGAACTGACGTTGTAATTTTTCCCAATGTTTATACTTTGTTTGGATTACATTGAAGTAAAGATTCTGGAGTTGTGTCTTTTATTTCTATTATTGAAATTTGGGGTGCTACAGAAGTTGGTATCAAAGCATGCTTCATTAAGTAACACAAAACATGGTATAAGGAAACCTATGTGGACATTAGAGTGTGTGTATCAGTCTTAGAGTCATGAATGTGTAGTTGTTTGAACTTGCATTTGTGTTACTCTATACTTGTACTGAAGTTCTTTTTCCTTCCTCTTTAGGATGGCTGATAATCATGATCCTATGGAAAACTTGGAAGAAGAAGATGTTTTTCTCGAGGACCCATTAACGGATTCTAAGGAAGATCTGGATGATGACCCGGAAGAGGAATTATAAGAAGAACCAGTGCAAGAGGAACCACAAGTGCCTTGGGAGATTACTCCCCTCCCCAGGAATCTTCGGGTGAACCTTTGGATGAATCACCAAAGTTGACCGAGAAGGATCGTGTGATTGCATCACTTCGACGTGAGGTGCACGTGTACCAATGGCGAGTTTCCAACTTGAGGGAACATCATGAGGAGAACCAGCGACGTATCACGTCTATGCAGCAGATGATGAAGATTCTCAACGAAGGTCAACGTGCGGCAGAGGAGAGTTTCACCAAACTGGACGAATACACAAAGTGGGGAGAGTACGTTTACTGTCGACATTGCGACAGGCTGGAGATGAGACTTGATGCATGACAAGATGAGATCCGAGAGATCAAGAGGAGTAGCAAAGATTGATTATTATAATGATTGTATTATTTGAGTTTTCTAAATTTTAAATAAAGCTATGTAGTTATTTTTCAAGAGATGTATGAACTACTTTGATAAATAAATTTATTTATTGACATTTTGGTATATGAATTTTTGGCAATGTTTTATGTTCTGAGCATTCTTATAATTTTATTCTCTTAACCAAATGGTGAGTTTTGTAGACTCAGAACGATGGCAGGAGCTCGAACCAGAAGCAATGGTGATGGAGTAGAAAACTCCAAAGGGGGTAGACTTGACTTGGAAGTTGAGATTGCGATAGTTCATTAGACCCTCAATGCTTTCATGACTGTTGGGATGGGTTGGAACCCTGGATCGGGACCAGCAAATCCAAATGTGGACCCCGTCAGACAGGTGGAGTCGTTCAAGAGAATGAAGCCGCCTGTGTTCGAAGGGCAGGTTGACCCTAATGAGGTCGACGACTTGATTTGACAGATGGAAACTATCTTTGAAGTGCTGGAGACTCCCACAGCTAACAAGGTGAAGTTAGCCACGATGCAGTTGGAGAAGGATGGCATGTCTGGTGATAGTCCGTAAAGAGAACTTTTGGTGAGGAGCCTGTAACATAGAATGCGTTCCGAGAGGAGTTTAAGGACCATTACTTTCCAATGGATATCCAGAAGAAAAAGAAGTTGGAGTTCTTGAGCCTACAGCAGGGCCACTTGTCGGTGAAAGAATATGAGACTAAGCTCACTCAGTTGTCGAGGTACACTCCTGAGCTCATTGCAGATGAAGCTAAGAAGGTGAGAAAGTTCGAGTAGGGCCTAAGGCCGAACCTAAGGTCTCGGATGATACCGTTGGGAATCCGAAGGTTCGACAAGCTCGTCAGAAGAGCAGCAATGACTGAAGCATATATGGAACTGTTCCAGTCGAAGAAGGAAACCTGGAATAATAATAAGAGGCCAGCAGTGGTGACTCATAGTAGAGGCAAGTTCCCAAAAAAGAGGGGCAGGTTCAGTAAGCCTGGCAGAGGTGCAGCGCCTGTTTAGTGAGTGACTTGCTATAATTGTGGAGAAACAGGCTATATTAGGACCTTATGTCCTAAGCTAGCAAGGACCCAGACTTGTTTCCAATGCAGCAAAAAAGGGCATATCAGGCTTAATTGCCTGCAGCTGAAGAAGGGTGGCGTAGGTGGTGGCAAGCAGCAGAGTCAGGGGCAAGTATTCGTGTTAATAGAGGAGGATGCTGAGAACTCTGATGACGTGATTATGGGTATGCAAGAGTTTTATATTTATGGCTGAAGTGTATTGAACAAAAACTTTGGATGAGAATAATATTGAGTAATGAATATTATAATTTCTTATGAAACATGACATGTTTTGTTGAATGGAATAAAAGCTAAAGTTTTGTTTGATACTGGATCTTCGCTTACTTTTTTATCGCCCAAGTTTGCTAAAGTGTGAGGTGTTGAGCCTAAGATGTTTCCAGGTAGGGTTCTGTAAGTGGCAACGCTGTCAGGAGAGGAATTGATTGCTGATCAATGTTTTGCAAGGTGTGATATCAATATTGGAGGAAGACTTTTTGGGATTGACCTTATTGAGCTAGATGTCTTGGGTGTTGATGTGATTATGGGATTGACTGGATGTCAATGTACGATGCTACAATAGAGTGCAAGCATAAGGTGGTGGTGGTGAAAGCAGCGGGAGGACCCATGGTGACTTTTCAAGGGAAGAAGTGGAGCACGAAGGTGGTTGCAGAACTAGTAGAGATGAGATTTTCGGAGGAAGTCAGGGCAATTCCTATAGTTTGAGATTTTCCAACAGTGGTCTTCGATGAGCTACCGAGGTTACTATCGCAGCGTGATGTTGAGTTTTGCATCAACTTTCAGCCATGTAGTGCTCCAATATCTAAATCTCTTGTCAAGATGGCGTCTGTAGAACAAGACCAAGTGAAGAAGCAGTTCGAGGAGTTATTGCGCAAGAGATTCATCAGGCCAAGTGCCTCACCTTGGGGTGCACCAGTGTTGCTCATGAAAAGGAAGGATGGGTCAATGAGGATGTGCATTGACTATCAGGAACCGAACAATGTGATGATTCAGAAAAAGCATCTGATCCTGATGATTGATGATCTTTTCGATTGACTGCAGGGTGCAGCTGTGTTCTCGAAGAATGATCTATGGTCTGGATACCATTAGATCCGAGTAAAGGAGGAAGATGTGCATAAGAATCTTTCAGGACTCGGCATGGGCATTATGAGTTTCTGGTGATGCCGTTTGGAGTGACGAATGCGCCTGCGATATTCATGGATTTGATGAACAGGGTTCTGCGGCCATTCATCGACTCTTTCGTCGTGGTATTTATCGACGATATCTTGGTGAACTAGAAGTCGGAGGAGGAACAGGATGAGAATTTGGGAGAAGTTCTGAAGAAGTTGCAGAAGCAGAATCTGTATGCCAAACTGTCGAAGTGTGAGTTCTGGCAGTCGGAGGTGGCATTTTTTGGTCACATCCTTTCTAAGGAGGGAGTGGCTACTGATAATCAGAAGATTGAGGCGGTGTAAAGTTGGCCTGGACCAACGACTGTGAAGGAGGTCCAGAGTTTCTTGGGGTTAACTGGATATTATTAGCGTTTCATTCAAGGTTACGCCAGATAGTAGTTCCACTGACAGGTTTGACAAAGAAGAATGTGGAGTTCAAATGGATGGAAAAGTGTGAAGTCTGTTTCCAGGAATTTAAAGAGAAGTTGACGACAACACCTATTCTTGTGTTGCTGCAAGCAGGTGTGGATTATGATATCTATAGGGATGCATCTTTCAGAGGTTTGGGTTGTGTTCTGATGCAGGAAGGGAAGGTCATTGCGTATGGGTCGAGGTAGTTGTGTCCTCATGAGAAAAACTATCCAACGCACGAGTTAGAGCATGCAGTTATCATGTTTGTCTTGAAGCAGTGGAGGGATTATGTGTATGGTTAGAAGGTCAACATGTACACTCATCACAAGAGTTTGGAGAATATATATAAGTAGAAGGATCTGAATCTACGTCAGAGACGGTGGTTGGAAGTTTTAAACGACATTCGTCCTGACATCAACTATCACCCAGGAAAAATGACTGTGGTGGCAGATGCACTCAGTCGGAAGGTTAGTCTATCTCGACTGATTACGTTGCAGAAGTTGGTTGAGGAGCTGGATTTGGCAAGTATCGAAGTGGTATTGCAAGGTTTAGGGGAATCATTGGTTCAGTTGAGACTTCGGCCTACTTTGTGAAAGCAGATCATTGAGGGCCAGAAGTCATACGCGGAGATTCAGAAAATGTTAGTGCAGATTTCTGTCGGCAAATTGTCAGAGTTTCATTTCCAAGATGGGGTGCTTTGGATGGGAGAGAGGTTATGTGTGCAAGAAAGAGAGATTTGAAAGAAAGCATATTGAAGGAGGCACATACAACCTTATTGTCCGTACATCCCAGAAGCACGAAGATGTACAAGGACATCAAGCAGTGTTTATGGTGGCCAGGCATGAAGAGGGACGTTGCAGACTTTGTGGCAAGGTGCTTGAATTTTTAGCAGATCAAGGCGGAGAATCAGAAGCCTGGAGGATTACTGCAGCATTTGCCTATTCCGGAGTTGGCAAGCAGCTTTTAGGACCAAGAATGACTTTAGTACAGTGTTTCATCCTCAAACAGATGAACAAACTGAAAGGGTGAATTGAGTATTAGATGATATGTTGAGGGCAAGTGTTATCGACTTCATCGGAAGCTGGAAGAAGTACTTAGCACTGGTGAAGTTTGCCTACTACAACAACTATCATGAGAGTATTGGCATGGCACCGTATGAGGCTTCATACGGGAAAAAGTGCAGAACACCCGTTTGTTGGTATGAAGTTGGCGAGAGGTAGATGTTTGGGCCAGAGATCGTGCAACAGACTTCAAAGAACATCGAGCTGATTCGGAAGAGGCAAGTCGAAGCGCTGCGAAGGCGGAAGAATTATGTAGATGTTCGATGCCGAGACTTTGAATTTTAAGTTGGAGATGAAGTTTTTCTGAAGGTATCGCTTACGAAAGGAGTCATCAAATTCTAAATGGGAGGCGAATTGGTAACAAGGAATATTGGACCCTTCAAGTTTCTGAAGCAGATTGGTAAGGCTGCTTACTGATTGGATCTACCAGAAGAGTTAGCACAGATACACAATGTATTCCATGTGTCTATGTTTAGGAAATATGTACCAGATCAGAATCATCAGTTACCCGAGGTACCAGAATGATTGCAGTTGAATTTGAGCTACAAGAAGCAGCCTGTGGAGATATTGGATCACCGAGAGAAGGTTCTGCGGAATAAGGTCATACCGATGGTCAAGGTGCTATGGAGGAAGCAATTATTCGAGGAGGCTACATGGGAAGTTGAGGACCGGATGAAGACTGATTTTCGGAATTGTTTGTGTAAATTCTGTGTTGTTTTCTTCTTATTTTCCCATGTTAGCAGTAGTTTTGAGGACATAACTCTTCTAAAAAATGAGTGATGTAACACCCCATAATTTTCAAATATAATATTTTGAATTATTAAATAATTTTTAATGATTTTATTTAATTATTTTGAATTTCTGTGAAATGGTCGTTTTGCACGTGCAAAACACATACAAATATTTTTGAAATGCACGTTTTGAGAGTTGCTAATAAATTCTAGCATTTATAATTGGATATATTTCAATTTTTGGGATTTTTTTGAATAAGAGAAACTACTTTTGCAAATATTTCGAAAGAAGGGGACTGTTGTGTAAAATGTCGTTGGGAGGCAAAACTTGAATTCAAAATTTTGTTGGCCTAAATTTGGGGGCCGGTTTCAAAGGATTGATTTAGGGGACGAGATTTTATCTATTTTGTTTGATTTTGATCTGATTTAATGGAATAAATAATTAATTTTGCAAATTGGAACTTCTATAGGGGTTTTATTTGTAAAATAATCACAAAGAAACATTAAAATCATCCCGACCTATTTACAGGGCATCAAAATTTTGGCGTCCTTTTCTTTGGATATTTTTGGTGATTTTCTTGAGTCGTTGAGAGTGGATCAGTTGCTAGGAGGAAAAGGTTACTAGTTGTGTCAATTTTCTTCTTGAGGTGGGTAACACTCTATCTCTTTTGTTATGTTTTTTATTTCTTGGATGTGTAGCATCATGTTAGGGATGAAATTTTGTGCTCCATGATTTATGCTGTAATATCCCGATTAGATATTATATTTGTATTATTATTTTTTTTAAATTAAAATATTTTTATGGAAATTACTTGGTTTTACTAATAAAAACTTATGTGTATATATATATATACAAGTAAGTATATATATGTATTGTATCAGTTTTGTGCACTTGTACAAAATCCTATAAAATGCGTTTTTGAGAAAATGTCTGAAATATGCGGGTCTGATATTAAAAATCATCATTTTATTATTTTTTTATTTTTATTTTCAGAATTGAAATATTTTTTGTGGATATTACCCGGTTTAGTTAATAAACTTTATCTATATTTATATACTAGTCTGTATATATCTGTATTGTATCTAATTGGTACGGAAATCTTCCAAGCGGGTAATAAAATTATTTTTATTATTATTTCAGAATTAAAATAATTTTGATAGAGATTATTCGTTTTAACGAACAAAAATTATATGTATAGACAGATATATGTACGTATATGTACAGTATCGATTTCGTATGTTTGTATGAAATCATGAAGTATGTGATTTTGAGAATATGTCTCTTATTTTTGGTCCAACATGATCAAATGGAGGGTAGGGATCGATTAGGGTGTGATTGCAATATTTATTTGCAAATATATCTCAAAATTGTTTAGCCACAAATGAGAACACATGGCTTCTTCTCACCCACAAGCCCATCTCCCCTCCCCCTCCCTCCCCCCCCCCCCCCCCCCCGCAAGCCCAGTTTCCACTTGTGTATCTCAATCTCATCTCACTCTCATCTCATTCTCCTTCATCTAGTTGTTTTGTTTTAAATTTTAGGAAAAAAATGAGAAGAAAAGAAAAGAAAGAGAGGACCAAAAGATGGGATATGGTTTCATGGGTTTCATTTCATGAGTTTTCTTGAAGAGGAGCAAGTACAAGGAGCAAGGAGGAGAAGAGCAAAGCAAGTCCTTCCTACAAAATTTGGGTGGGGGTTTCTCAACATTGTTATTGTTATTATTATTGTTATTATTGCTAATAAATTCAAGAACTTGGACTAAATTTCATGTGCATAATTATGTTCATGGACTAGAATAAAAGGCATATATGATTGAAGTGGTTGAACTCAAATATAAACCCTAAAAACCCAATCCAAATAACTAGTATGTTGTTATGATAGTTAGAATTAATTACTTATGTTAAAGTTGAATTTTGACTCCAAATTAATTTGAGAGGTTCTCATATGTGTCCTTACCATGCTCTAACTCTTACACAATTTTTGGGGTTCGTTTTATGGGTGAAATAAATCGTTTTCCCAAAACAGCGAGTTTTTCAGCAAAACCGTTGTTTTGGTTAATTTTCACATGTGTTCAAAGAGCTGGATTTTGAGCTCTATAAGGAATCTGAAAAAGTGGTCAACTAGAAAGTTGTAGTAGATGTTCTCCCTTTTCTAAAATGTCCAATTTTATTAGATTCCAATAAGTATAGAAAAAGTTGTGAGCTTTACAAGTTTCAGCTTTTGCTGTCCTTTTTGTTGTTCTTGAATTGTGTTTAAAGAGTTGGATTTTGAGCTCTATAAGGAATATGAAAAGGTAGTCAACTAGAAAGTGGTAGTAGATGTTCTCCCCTTTCTAAAATGTCTAATTTTGTTAGATTCCATTAAGTATAGCAAAAGTTGTGAGCTTTACAAGTTTCAGCTTTTGTTGTTCTTGAATTGTGTTCAAAGAGTTAGATTTTGAGCTCTCTAAAGAATCTAAAAAAGTTTTCAACTAGAGAGTTGTAGTATATGCTTTTCCCTTTCCAAAATATTCAATTTTGTTAGATTCCGATAAGGATAGCAAAAGTTATGAGCTTTACAAGTTTCAGCTTTTGCTGTCCTTTTTGCTGTTCTTGAATAGTGTTCAAAGAGCTGGATTTTTTAGCTCTATAAGGAATCTGAAAAAGTGGTCAACTAAGAAGTTGTAGTAGATGTTCTGAGCTTTCCATAAAGTCCTATTTTGTTAGATTTCGACAAGTATAGCAAAAGTTATGAACTTTAGAAGTTTCAGCTTTTTTCTGTCTGTGTCGCTCTTTGTACTGTGTTTAAAGAGCTGGATTTTGAGTTCCATACATGGAATGTACAGTGTATATTCACCCATAGAGGGTCGGTAGATCGGTTCGTGGAATGTACGGTGTATCTGTGCGTTGAGGGTCGACATGCCTATTCGCAGGGTATACGGTAGGGAGGTGATTCTCCTGAGTTAGTGCGAAGCTTGCGGGATGCATGCGTGTTTACACTTGTACAGCTTGGAGGGTTGCATATCGGGGATGGGGTCTATTCACGGAGCGTCTAATCTTGTCTTTGTCTCTGATGTAGTTTTCATGGCGAGGGTTTGAACCCTAAAATGTGGTGAACACTAAGGGGTTGCCCTCGGAACTATGTAGTATGGGATGCAAATAATCCGAACAAGTATGAATTAGTGTGCATTGTGTGCATTGTGTTTTATTGAACATTGTTTTATGCATTTTCCTTTGTTTTCTCGATACACACTTATTCACTTAGTGTAGATTCATTTGTTGATTTTATGAGTCTTTTGTCACTGTTTTATTTTATGTTGTGTGGCAAGTTTGTGATTGTGAGACTTTGGAGGGTTACTATTATGATAGTATTGCGTCAGTTGTATTCCACTGATGTGCCCACTTTTCTAGTCAGTTTTACAGGATTTGCAAGTAAGTGGTTTGAGCAAGGTTAAAGCTTGGACTACAAGATGACTGAAGTTAAATGTTGAGATGTATTGTAATAGATGTGTTTAATTTTCCGCTGTGCATTGTAATAAAGAACTGTTGTAAAGAAATGTTGTAATTTTTCCCCGTGTTTATACTGTGTTTTGATTACATTGAAGTAAAAATTCTGGAGTTGTGTCTCTTATTTCTATTATTGAAATTCGGGGTGCTACAATTATCACCAAGGTCCTTGCGAATAGACTATCAAAGGTGATGGATGTTTGATCGGTTGCGAGTAGTCCAAATTTATCAAAGGGAGGCATATTTGTAACGCCCCGATTTCCATACACTATGAACCCGTGACATAAGCCAGAATCTTTTCCTTCAATTAGTCACAATACACAGAAAAACAGAAAAATTTAAAACTTTTTATCTAAGACATGTATTACATGTCCGAATGTTATAAAATTACAATACATTACATCAGTGTTACAATAATGCCGTACAAGCCAAGTGTTACAAACTTCCAATAAAAATTACATCAGAGTAAATAACACTTGGTACTTTAACTTGGATGCTTCTCAACATAAATAAATTTACAATTGAAACAATGGTAACCAACATATATTACTATTGAAATAGAATCAACACTTTGCTTCTCTTGCCTTGAGTCATCCTGAGTCCTGTACCTGTAGTTTTGCAATCCAGTACCTATTGAACTGGGGACGTTAGTACATATACTGACGCTTTAAGACTGATGACTAGCAGTGATTCTCAACTTTAAACAAACAGATTGATGAAAAGAGAAAAGTGTATATATAATTGATGTGTCAGTGCATGGTATGACTTAAATTCTAATGCAAGATTAACTAATGCAAGGATGCACTTATTCTAATGCAAGCAAGACTCTGGAACAGTATGCAGCCCGTACTACATACACCCCATATCAAGTTGTTTCTTCATATATAGGGATTTGAACCCGCGCCATGAATTCTACTATTGTACTCAACATGTTTCTGAACATACAGTGTGACTGATGAGGTTGCTCTGAAACGGTCTAATCCCACAATTCGCAGTCATATAGTGGTGTCTCCATTTGCCACTATTGCCCGGTGTACCGGACCTCACTCAAAAATCTGACGAAACCCTTGTAGTTAACTACAACACAGGTTAGCTCGAAGCATCCCGTATGGTCCCCTAGCTCATAGACCGTAGTTTATGGCTTGTTCGCCTTTCTTGATATAGAGCATGATGGAGTTCTGGGTGTCCATCCCCTAGCCCCGACAAGATACTTCCTGCCCTTATCATGGCACTTCAGAAATTAACAGACGAGATACGGATCTCGTATTCCCAACTTGTGAGAAGGCACATACCGTATCCCTTCGACAGAAAGGGTACAACCAATAACACCACCTAGTGTTGTCCTATAGAACAGGTAGGATCATAAGGTATCACCCTTAATTCCAACTCTTTTACTTCGGTGAAAATGATAATAAATAAGGGTTAAGTAGTAATAGCCATAAGTTACTACTCTAACGATATCACTAACCCTAAACAATCCGAGGGATGACAACAATACTAACACAACATGCTAGGTCTTAAGTTAGACTTCCCAAGATAAATCTACTAGGAACTCAACCTAGACTTACCAGAATCCCTAAGGATCTTGTTCATAGCCTATCGATCCAAGACCCCGGCAATACGAACGTATTCGCATGCTACACCCTGAACCTGGATTCCGTTTACATTTTTCAGCCCACGATCAACCTACATTGGTTAAGATCTGACTGTGCACGAGGGGTGACTCGTCCACAATCTATGAGGAGTAAAATGAATACACGTCTTGATGGTCGGTGGCTCCTAAGGCAATGATATCACCCTAGACGAGTACAACAGCTGCGTACTAGCTAATAAGCTACATACAAGCAAAACAACTTACATACGAGCCAAATAGCTACGTATGATCCAAACGAATTACATACGAGCAAACTGGCTATGTATGCGACAAATGAATTATATAGAAGCAACCATAAAAGTCTTCTAACAACCTAGAAGAAAAACAACATGATACTAGCAAAACTTGATCTTTTATATTTAGAAGCAACAAAAGAATCTTCTAATAGCCCAATATAAATATACTACTAATGAGAACTTGATCTTTTATACACAAAGGCAACATAAAAAAGCCTTCTAACAACATGAAGCAATTAAACATGCTACTATTATCGAAATTCAACAAAATTGAACTTTTTACAAAGGTGAGAACATCTACTACAACTCTCTAGTTGAAAACTTTCTTAGATTAAGTCAATAAGAGGTAGAGAAACCTCGAACAACCTAAACAGCGAGCTTCAGCCAAAAAGGCCAGCTGCTGTGACTTTGTAAAAGTCATAACTCATACTCCGCTTATCGGAATCTAACCAAATAGGACATTTTGGAAAGATGAGAACCTCTACAAAAACTCGCTAGTTGAAAACATTCTCAGATTCCGAATGGAACTCAAAATCTAAGTCCTTTGAACACAATTCAAACAACAAAAAGCATAGCCAAAAGCTGAAACTTGTAAAGCTTATAACTTTTGCTGTACTTGTTGAAATCTAACTAAATTGTACTTCCTGGAAAGCTAATAACATCTACTACAACTTCCTAGTTAACAAATTTCTCAGATACCGAATGGAACTCAAAATCCTGTCCTTTGAACATAATTCAAAACAACAAAAAGCACAGCCAAAAACTGAAACTTGTAAAGCTTATAACTTTTGCTATACTTGTCGGAATCTAACAACTTCCTGGAATGCTAATGACATCTTCTACAACTTCCTAGTTAACAACTTTCTCAGATTCTGAATGGAACTCAAAATCCAGTCCTTTGAACACAATTCAAACAATAAAAAGCACAACCAAAATCTGAAACGTGTAAAGCTTATAACTTTTGCTATACTTGTTGTAATCTAACAAAATTGGGCTTTTTGGAAAGGGGAGAACATCTAATTCAACTTTCTAGTTGACCACTTTTTCAGATTCTGTAAGAAACTCAAAATTCAGTCCTTTAAACACAATTTAAAAACAACAAAAGCACAGCAAAAGCTGAAACTTGTAAATCTTATAACTTCTGCTATACTTATCGGAATCTAGCAAAATTGGCCATTTTGGAAAGGGGAGAACATCTACTACAATTCTCTAGTTGAATACTTTTTCAGATTCCGTAAGGAACTCAAAATCCAGTCCTTTGAACACATGTCAGAATCCACAAAACAGCAAATTTTGCTTTGATGCTCGCTGTTCTGGGGAAATGATCTATTTCACCCATCAAATTAACCCCAAAAAGTCTACAAAAATTTTAGCATGGTAAGTACACATATGAGAACCACTCAAATTAATTTGGGCACAACATTTCAAGTTTAGCATAAGAAATTAATTCTAACCATCAAAACTACAAGGTTGAATCTTTAGGGTTTTGTTTTAGTTCTACTACTTCCATCTTTGAATTTAAACACTTTCAATCCATATTAATCATATGCATCATGAATTAGTCCAAATCTTGAGATTATTAATCAATAACAACAATAATAACAATACATAAAAGGTGAGAAACCCCCACCCAAAGTGTAGGAAGAACTACCTAGCTTCTTCTCCTCCTTGCTCCTTGTTCTTGCTCCTCCTCTCAAGAACAACCCATAAATGAACCCATGAAATTTGATTGATTTGATCTCTCGTTCTTTTGTTTTCTTCTCAATTTTTTCTAAATTAGAACAAGTAGAAGTAGAAGAAATATGAGAAGAAGAGATGGAGTGAGATGAGTTGGAGAAGGAAAAAAATGAAAAATGGCTCTGCCATAGGGTTGGCCGACCAAGGGGCTTTATAGGAGAGGGAGAGAGAGAGATGTAGTAGAGAGAGAGAGAGAGCCACTTGTTCTTCTCATTTTTGTCTCAAACAATTTTGAGATATATTTGCAAATAAATTTTGCAATTGACACCCAATCTAATCTCTACCCTCCATTTTGATCATGATTGATCAATAATAAGAGGTATTTTTTCAAAATCATATACTACATGTTTTCGTACAAACGTACGAAATCGATACGGTACATATATGTACATATATCTGTCTATACAGATAATTTTCATTCTTTAAAATTAATTATCTCTATCAAAAATATTTTAATTCAAAAATAATAATAAAAAACTTTTATTACCGACTCGGAAGATTTCAGTACCAATTTGATACAATACAGTTGTATACAGACTGGTATATATATAGATAGTGTTTATTAGTAAAATTGGGTAATATCCACCAAAAATATTTCAATTCTGAAAATAATAATAAAATAATAATAAAATAATAATTTTTTAACATCAAACCAGGATATTTTAGACATTTTCTCAAAAACACATTTTACAGGATTTTGTACAAGTGCACAAAACCGATATAATATATATATATATACTTACTAGTATATATATACAGATAATTTTTTATTAATAACACTAGATAATTTCCATAAAAATATTTTAATTTTAAAAATAATAATCATTCAAATATAATATCCAACCGAGATATTATAGTATTTTCGATTGTGTGGTTACGACTGAAAGAGTTATTCATCATTGCCATGTATCTAGTAGCAGGAGCTATCGGCTAAAGCTTGACTGTGTAGATTGGGATTGTCTGGTGGAGGCACTCAGGGGCAAAGGCTTCAGAGATAGATGGATCAGATGGGTGCGCCAATGTTTGACCACGAGTAGGATGTCTGTCATGGTTAATGGTATTGCTGGGTCTCCGTTCTCTTATGGAATGGGTCTGAGACAAGGAGACCCCATATTCCCCCTTTTGTTTACTATTGTGGCGGATGTCCTTAAAGGTATGATTGATAACTACAGACTATCAGGGTGGATCACCTCGGTTGATTGTGTTCGTAACCGATCGGGCTGTACAATCCTTCAATATGATGATGACAAGGCCCATCAATCTTATGCTCCCACCTTCATAGACCAAATCAGTATTCCGCACTACCAACTCCTTGCCGAGCTTAATTGCAGTCTCTTGATAGCTAGCTCTCTTGCCTGAGCCACCACCACAAAACACATAGATCCTACCGAATTTTGAATGAGAAGACAATGAGGAGAGCTTCTTCATCCCTGTTTCAAATTATACGATCAGGTATGATGCAAGCAAAACTAAAAGCAAGTACAATCAAGACTTCAAGGTATAATCAATCGATAACAAATGATTATGTAATCAAGAATCATATAATCGGGAATCATGTAATCAAGAATCAGGAATCATGTAATCATGTAATCAAGAATCATGTAATCGGTACTAATGTCAATGTCCAGTGTCGTTCTTAAGTTTATCAATTTTATTCACTTATCTAATGCATGCAATATCTCATACCACAGGTTCGGGTGCACATCAATCAGGAGACATTTGGACTTAAAATAATGAACTCTACATGATTATGTACTCAGAAATCATCTACTCATGTGATCAAGAACCCGAATCAAGAATTAAGAATCAAGAATCAAGAATCAAGAATCAAGAATCATATAATCATGTAATACGAAAAACACGAGCCCCTTTCTGAGTGCACTCTCCTATATTGTCCACTACTAAGTCGTACTCTTATTATCCAGGGTTGTTATTTTTTTTATCAGAGTCAATCATGAATATGTAGTCGATGCAATCAGTGAGGGGGAAAGTAGTATCAAGATAGTCATATCACCTCTTAGGATATTGGATTTTATAGGTGGACCCCAAGGATTCTAGACGTATCCCTCGCAGATTCTAGAGGTGGGCCCCGTTGACTCCTACGACATGGCACTTAGTTTTATATGGCACTTAGTTCCGTCATCTAAAAGAATGGCAATGACTATCATGATAACAATGCATGTAACGATAGTAGCAAGACGATAATCAGGAATGTATTTAGAAATGATGTAATACATGATATAAAGTCATGACGGTAATCAAGAAATTATCAAGTGGTAGATGCAAATGCTTAACATAATGAAAATCTATCAACCTACTATATCGGTACAACTTATTAACACAAGAATAATAATATATATAGTTAAGGCATACTAACTACAATCTGGACTGCAGTACACGCCTACACTAAAACTTACTTTCTACGAAAATGCAAATCTAGTTCGGTCAGAGATTTTAGAAAGTATCTCTTCCAAATCCAATGCCTACTCACTCGACAGGTTCTATGTTTAGTAGCTATGCCTATCAATCTATTCTTTGCAGGTCTAGTGCACAGACAGTTCTCTGAAAATTTAGACGTTGTAGTACTAAAACTTCGATATCTCACAATCTATAAATTGGTTTGTGAAATCATAAGATGGTTTGGATTGTACACTCAAAGGGCTATAAAATGTATATATAAGAACCTAACTTTGCTTATAGGAAACTGAGTCTAACTTCAGTACAATGTTGGGTATTCGACAGAGCAGGACATCTGAATATTCAATAACACGATGAATTGATACGGAGATGATTAATGGTTCAAAATTTAAATCAATAACATGGAACAAGGAACTAAAATAGGGTTCGATGATAAAATATGATGATAACGAAGGCTACTTCCTAAGAGTTCAAGGGATGCTTGCCTTTTTCGATGATTACGATAGTGGCAAGAACAACGGGAAAAAGAAGAATCAATGACTACTACTGCGGAAACTGGCAGCAAGTAGCAAGCGACAGCAAGCGACGAAGACAAGGTGCAACAATAACAAACACGACAGCAAGGAGGCAACGACAACAGTAAGAACATCAGCAACAACGAGCAATGGCAGCAATGGTGAGCAGTTAGCAACAATGAGCAAAAAAATGAGATGTTCACACTGTCGGGTATCAGGATTGGTTGCGAACAGCAAGAAGGAGGCTTGGAAGGCAGCAATGGCAGTGGGGTGGAGTTGTAGGGGCTGCGGGTGCTATTATTGGGTGGCGTACGTGCAAAGGAGGGCGAGGAGAGGGTGGTGGCTGCAAGGCAGCTGGTGGTGGAGGCCAGGATGGGGAGAGGATGCAGTGGTGTGTGTGGGACTATGGGAGCACGGTGGAGGCAGGGAATGGAGTGGAGGATGTAGGTGGAGTGCATGGAGCTTTGATGTTTCGATGGAGAAGATGGAGGCTCGGGTGTTGGCTATGGAGGTGATGGTGGTGTTGGGTTTCATGGTGGAATTGGAGATGGATTGTGGGTGGAGTAAATGGAAGTCGTGTGTGGGTTACGGGTGAAGGATGTGTTGTTGAAGTTCAGAGGTGGAGGTGTTGGCTGTTGGTTGGTAGGGTAGTCGGGGGTGAGGTGGAGAAGGTGGTGGTGTTGTTCAGGTTGTTTTGGTTGCAATGGAGGTGAATATGAGGTCGGGGTGTAGAAGAAGAAATGATGTGTTTCTTGGAGTTGAAGATGGTAGTGGGTTGTCAGGTTGTAGACGAAGGCAATGGAGGTTTGAAGTGGAGAAGTTATGGTGTGATGAGGGGTGTGTGTGTGTGTGTGTGTGTGTGTGTGTGTGTGTATGAGAGAGAGAGAGAGAGAAGTAGTAGGGTTTTCTTGTTTGAAAGTGATGGAGTAGTATGGTGGTAATATAGATGGAGGTGAAGTGAATAATGGTGATGGTGTTATAATGTGGCAGACAAAAGGAGTTGGCAGTTCTGTTGAAGAGGTGATAGGTGTAGTAGGGTTTGAGTTGGTAGTTTTGTTTTGGGTTGAATGAGATGAAGTTTGGGTTAATGTATAGGAAAATATATAGGTAGGGAGTATGGTGATGAGATACATGAAGGTGGAGTTATGGAGTTGTAAAAAGTGGTTGGTTGTTGCATTTGTGGGGATTTTGATCAGGGTTAGAAAGATTTATATTATTGGGTTTCAGTTTGGGTTTCAAATGAGACTAGGCTAAAGAAAGAAGTATAAGCCTTCAGGTGAATAATATTTAACTAGAAAAAATGCTAATGAGCCTAAAAGAAGGAAACATATAATAAATGTGTGAAATAGAGAAAATACGTAGGAAATATTTACAGATGAAATAGGGAGTTACAGAACAAGTCGAATTTGTTGCTGATCATCGACAAAGTTGAATCCAAACTGTAAGGTTGGAAAGGCAAATCCCTCTCTCTTGGAGGGAGAGTCATAATCAACTCTTTCTTGTCCAATCTCCCAACCTATCACATGTCCTTCTTTGAAATTCCAAAAATAGGGGATCTAGAGGATCGATCGTGTTCAGAAAAGGTTTCTCTAGAGAGGAGCTGACGATGACAGAGAGAGGGTCCCATTTTACTAGGTGGAAGAAAGTCTATATGAAAAAGAATCACCGTGGATTGGGTGTCAATCACCTGAGAGATATGAATCTGGCCCTCCTTGGTAGATGGTGGTGGAAAGCATATCATTTGAATGGGAAAGGTTGGCAGGACTTCGTCCAATCCTATTGTCAAGGAAAGGGTTCACGTAATAGGGGCTTCAGGGTCCATGGTCTCATGGTTTTGGAAAAGAATTTCAAAAGCTTAAGACACTTTTAGCTCTGGGGTTACATCTTTCATTGGTAATGGTATGACAACTAAATTCTGGTGGGATAAATGGTGTGGAGCTCATGCCTTATGCGACCTGTTTCTGGACATCTATGAGATAGCTACTCAACCTCATGTATTTATGGACAAGACGTGGAAACAGGGTTCGTGGAGACCATCTTTCAGACCCCGCCTGACACAAGAATCCCAGTTGCACTTAGTAACGTTGCAAGAGTACATCACGCAATCGGTTGTGAGGTGTTGTTCACAAGGCCCAGATTGGGAAGTGTAGGGTTTGGAAAAAAATTTATCCTTCATGGTCCTCTCCCTCTATAACCGCATCCACTTTAGAGGTTGTCGACCGAGTTGGTCATCGATTCTTTGGGAAGCGAAGTCCCCATTGCAGGTTAAAATCTTGCTGGGGTTAGTTCTAAACTATGTTATTTTAACTAGAGAAAATCTTGTGAAACGTCAATCACAAATTGGGACCAACTGTGGATTTTGCAGTGCTGCCCTAGAGACGAGAAATCATCTTTTCCTAGAATGCCACGGGAGCATATCGGTGCTGATTGAGGTCCTTTGTACACTAGGCACTACGATGTACCCCCTATCATATGAGGAGTTGTGGCTTTGCCCCAATTTTATATCTAAAAGAAAAGAAATGAAAGAAGCGTGGTATAGTCATGTAATACCCTGAATTTTCCTAATATATAAAGATTATTTATTTTTACATATGGTATGCATGTGTAATATTTGTTTATTATTATTTTTCAACATGATGAATAAGCATATTGTTTTCTATAAGGATTTTTCCTAAAGCCCAAAGGTTAATTTACTTATCTTCTTTTAAAAATATTTATTTTTGGCCCAATTAATTTAAGCCCATGGATTTAAACCTCTTGTATTATTTCCTACAACTTGTATGTGTAGCATCTTTTCTTTTATTTCCGGGTATTTGATGTACAATTTTGTAGAGTGGTTTGTGTGTGCACGTGCATTCAATGTACACGTGCACAAGCACACAAGTATGGCCGGATTGGGTGAGTAGTGGGGATGAGATGTGGGCGGTTATGCAAGGTGTGGGTAGTTTTCACAACTTCCTAGTAAATCTTAGCCCTTGATCATCCAACTCCCTAGTGCATCCTAACCCTCCATTCCACCTATATTCTAGTATAAATACCCCCTCTTGTTCTCTATTTCTTTTACACTAGATTAATTTTATAAGGGAGGTTTTGTGAGAGTTGTGTGTGGGAGTTTTTCTGTGGAGGACGAAAGAATACTCTGAAGGATTTCGGTGTGGAACAAGGAGTAAGGAGCAAGAAGTGCTGCACCGCATTGAGGACCTTGCTGGATTCGATTACTTCGTCAAATAAGGTGGGTGTTTCTCAGGACTTCTAATGTAGAAAACATGCCGTAATATAATGTTTGTTACTGTACTCTTGAGGAGTAAGATAGTACGTAATAGAAATGCTTGAGCATGTTTATTGTTGATAATTATGGAGGACTAATAGTGTAGAAATGGCACGGAAAACAAAGATGAATTGCGTCGGTACAGTCGACTGTCGGGTAGACAAGTCGACTGGTACGAGACAATTATTTTGTGATGTGGTGATAAATATGTGTGCAGATAGACCTAATGGTGTGATTACTAAGTTTGTATTTTCCTTATGACACATATGATGGAGGGAAGGTAAATGAATGAAAAGAACTAGCGATGATTAATAAAATTAAGAACTGTCGGAGCAGTCGACTGACACTGTGTTCAGCTGACTGGTGCTTCAATTTAATTATGGTTATTTGGAAATTCCATGTAATGAGATATTCCATCATGTTGACCTAGTGTAATGAATTGAGAATTATATCTTCATCTTCGTAAGGAAGTTATGAATAAGTACGAATGCATGTTTGAAAATATTCCCTCGAAGAAGAGATAACATTCGTAACTTGAAGTTTCATGGTTGTGATGTTACTGAACGAAAAGAGACACTGTTTATGAAACATGAATATATGTATATTGTAAGTTGATATCATGATGCAAGTGCATGTAAGAGCTGTTAGATAATCTCTTAATTTGAAGTATGGATCTGTCCAGTCGACCGAATGCGTGTAGCAAGTCGACTGAGCTGAACGTAGAAATGAACTGCTAAAAACCCCAGGACAGACGACTGATGAGATAACAGTCGACTATCACGAGGATAATACTGTGAACATGAAAAGTTACGGGACAGCCGACTGGCCAAGTGCAGCAGTCAACTCTCCCGAGTATTTTTATAAAGAATCTGATTTGACTGTAACAGTCGACTGGTCCTTTTCCAAGCCGTCTGTACAGAGTGGAATTTGATATGACAGAAGTTTTATTTTGATTACTGTTAAAGAATTGTGACTGATGCTGTTAGAATCTATTCTGCTGTTGCATGAATGTATATGAAATGAATCGTATTTCTGAATTGAGAAACTTACATGAAATGAGTCATGCTTGAATAAAGAATTACATGAATATGAAAATTAAAGAACATGATATGCTGAAGCACTGAAAAATGAATTCATGAGTTAGATTTGCTCAAACTGGAAATTGTGAAATTGAAATTGGAACGAAAGAGTAGCTAAGTCTCCCCCGGCAATGGAATTGAAATTGAAAAGAAGACCAGGGTCGGTCATGTATTGAAATGAATGAATAAAGTCCGGTTTAGGGAGAGGCTAACTCTAGAGCTTTGATTTTATTCATGATTCTATTAAAATAAGGACTAGTACATAGTGGAGATGTGATGAAAGTAAGAGAAAAACATTGAGTATGAGGGCCTTGGGTAGCGGCGAGAGCATATCCCAGGAATTCCCATGATGAGTCTGGGTGAGGATACTACTCCAGAGTATCGTCCCAGTGGCGACACTCGTGGGATGTTCAAAAACTACGGGTGGTGTCATGTTTATGGTGAGAGCGTATCCCAGGAATTCCCATGACGAGTCTGGGTGAGGATACTACTCCAGAGTGCCTAGACATGAGTTCGTAGGTCAGAAAACATCTAAGATACTTACCGTAATTACAGTAGTAGAGTAAGTCATGGCGAGGGATTGAACCCTATGAAAATGAAGAACGATTAAGAGGCTTGCCCTCGGACCTATGTAGTATGGGATGCATAGAATCCGAACAAGTGCGCATTAGTGTCATGTAAAATTAAATAATTGCATTAAGAATTAAGTGCACAATCACGACACGACATCTTTAAGAGTTCCCTTTTGATTTACATGCTTATATTGAACAAGTTTGTGATTGTTAAGAAATGAGATTTGTTATACTGTTTCTGGCATAGAGAGGATGGCCATGTATAATTATCGTCGATTGAATAAACTGACATACCCACAGTTTTGTATGCAGGATAAATTATATGTAAAGAGGAATGGATGCATAAAGATCTTATCATGTTTTTGTATGTTTATGTAAATGTTGTATATTTTGCTTCCGCTGTGCAAATGTAAATGTAATATGATGTAAACTCTGATGTAAAAAAAGAAAAGTTTGAATTTCCTTGTAAAATTGTACTCAAAGAAAGTGAAAAGATCCTTTAGAACATCTCGAATTCAGTGATTTGGGATTCGGGGCGTTACAAGTCATCGCCGCAATGACCTGGGTTTTATGGCTAGACAGAAATAACTTACTTTCGTGGGACTTGTAATATTATTTCTGGTAATGTAACTTATATCATGCATCTTATTTTCTATTAGGCTACAAGTGCAGTGTCAGGACCTAGGGGTAAGTTAGCTAGAGCATTCCAGGTGGAGGAGTACGACAATGAGGAGGTCGAGATTGGCTCTACTATCGAATGATCGGAGCATGGATTACCCACCCTCCAGGGTTGTCTTGGAGGGACCCCCGTTCTTTCATTCTTTTTTGTACTCCTTTTGTTACTACTATGTTGATTCTGTTGTTAGATTGGTCCGACCGTCCAGGGGTTTGTTGGAGGTTTTATATTTATTTTTTTTGCTTCGTAATTCTTCTACTTGAGCCCAGTACTATGGGTTTGTTTTGTTAAACTCTCATTAATGAAATAGGGTGGCTACACTCAACTTTTTTCTGTAAAAAAATAATATTCTTTTCTTCTTTTGTGGTCACTTTCTTTTTTGGTTGTTTCTTGTTCAATTGTCGAAGCTTCTACCTTATCCTTATTCAGCCAGCTTTCTATTATGACAGAGGGCACAAGATAAAGAGTAGAGATCTTGAAAAAAGTGATAGAATTAGGGCTTATGGGTCTTTTCTTTTTTTTTTTTTTTGGGGGGGGGGGAGGTGAACAAGATGAGGAGAAAAAAAAGAGTGGAAAGCATATATTTATAGACAAATAATCAGAGAGGATAAAAAAGAGAGTGGAAAGCATATATTTATAGACAAAGAATTAGGCTATGTACGCAATATCAAGTTTTGCATTAAATTAGTAAATCCACAATGAATGATAATAGTTTATGTAAAATTGTTTATTTATTTATTTATTTTTATCTACAAAGCTCTTTGTAACCCCTGTTTCTGATTATACAGATTTTCATGTTTTTCTTTTTTTTCGTATTCTTATATTTCAATTTTCTATACATCTTTCTTTTCTTTTGAACCCAATTTCATTCACTTGGACATTCGATTATTTTGTTAGAACCAAAATCCAATTTCTTTCTACAATCTTATTCTTTTTTCTCTTGATTAATTATTAATTTGTCTAAGCCTAAACCAAGTCCAATCTTATATTATTTGATTTAATGTTTTTTTAAAATCCAAACTAAATCCCAAGCAAAGCCCACCTCCCGAAACCCAACTCACTACCTATTTACCATATAATGTCCTATATATACACCTACTCATCTATTTAACCTATTCACTTTTTAATTAACCCTAATTACAATCCTTAATCTTGTCCTTCATCTCCTCCACAGCCGCCAATGCCTTCTTCATATTTTCATCCGGAGAACCCATCCCGAAACCTCCACCTTCTACTGCCTCCTTCCTCTTTCCAATAGCACCACCTTCAAACACCCTCTCTCTCACCCGAAACTCCACCATCACATCTCCCTTCATCACCTTCTCCTCACCTCTCCACTAGAGACCACCTTGCAGCTCCAATCCTCTACCCGACGATGTTGTCTCTCCTCACTGAGCATCGCACTCTCATTTTCACCACACCGCCGCTCCACCTTGACCGCCGACAATCACCGTTGCTACCTCCAACTCCTCCATTACACCTCAACTGTTGCTACACCCGACCATCACCTCCCCACCACAGTACCCCCCTCCCCCCGAACTTCTTCTACATCCCTGAAGCTGCTCCTCCAATGCCTCAAAACCCGAGCTCACCATCGCTGTGACTCTGCTACCCCTAATACCCGAGCACCAGCTGAAATCTTACAATCTACAACCAGAACTCGCCTTGCTGCCATTCCCGAACAACCCCCGAAATGGTGGTTCTTGTTATTGTTATTGCTACTGAGGCTCATTGTTGCTGTCGCCGCTGTTGCTCACTACCCCGACTACTTATCCCCTTGCTGCCCTGGCCATTGATATTGTTGTGCACAGCCGTTCTCACTATTGTTGCTATCCTCTTGTTGTTGTGTCGTTGGCTCTTTGCTGTTTTTTGCTGTGTTTGTAGTCATTTTTGCTATTTCGCTTATCGTCGTTTCATCTTCTTGCCGCATTCATAATCATTGCGTAAAAGGCAAGCATCTCTTGAAATTCTTTTATTGTTCATGTTCAAGAAACGTTTGTTGATCTCCCCAAGTAGTTCTTTACATTGATTATCATATATCACTGAATTGTCGTATTTCAAGGAAAACTATTATTGATTCATCTGCAAATTGAAATAATAATTTTCAGATATTGAACAGTTAACACACTTCATATCGTGCTATCAAATACTTGAAAGTTCTGCCCCGTCGTTTTTCTGAATTTGTAATGATAACTTGACATAATTCCTGATATTGAAACCTAGAACTTTATATATGGAAGTTGTAGCCCTCAGTGTCTGGAATCCACATCTTTTGATAGTTTTCAAAACCGATTACTAGATTACAAGATATTGACATTTTAGTGCCACATCATGGGAAGAAAAGGGCCACCTCTAGATTCTGTGGGGGCCACCTCTAGAGTCCATTACCTGACTACATGATAGCCTGTTTACATGTTCCCGTTTACAAGTTACATGGAACTAAGTGTCACATCGTGGCATGACGGAGGCCACCTCTAGAGTCTATTACGTAACTACATGTTTCCTATTTCCTGTTATTGTCACTGCAAGACCCGAGTAGATAATCCAATAGAATTCACCACTAGAGTCTAAACTTTTACAGGTTTATATGCACCCGAACCTGTGGTGTGTGACACAAGATTGCTTGCATTAGATAGGATGAATAAAAGATTGATAGACTTAAGGTTAACACTAAGCACGTGCATGATTCTTCTCACAAGTTTACATGATTCCTATTTACATGTTTCATGATTTCCGTTTGCGTGTTTGCATTTTCCCATTACATGACTTGTTCCCCAATTTATGATTCCAGATTAGTTGACTTCATATTTGCATATTTCCAAATTCATGATTCCTTGGTCACCGATTGAATATACTTTGAAGTCATTTTTTCCGTATACAAGTTTACACTTGTTACTTGTATCATACTTGATTATATTATTCCTTGTTATATTGTACTTCCTTGTTTCACTGCCTATTGCTATTTACTGTCTGAATCTTTCTCTAAAGGACACTCGACGGGACGAGTGGGTACGCGCAACGGTTTATGGCCTATCAGTCTTCCCTCTAGCTGCTAGCTCTATCGGGAATCGGTCTGTTACTGCTTTGCTTTGCACGAGAGCAACTTGATTCCTTGTCCCGAGAGTCTTTAACAAGGGAGAGGATCAGAGCAATGTAGTAACAATGAGCTAATCGGTAGAAAGCGATCAAACGAGTTTCAGTTCTTAGACTGGGCGAGAGTAGGTGGATTAGTCCGACTGGAGAGAAAAAAAAGTGTGGAACTAAAAATATTTTCTGGGGATATTCATTTTCTCGGAGCGACAGATAAGATCCATTTTCTTCCCTATGAGTTCCAGTATCTCTTCTTTATAGTTAATGTTTATACAGGTACAAACGATGAGATACCGAAGGTTGATGACCGAACTTTTTAGACTGTCATAATGGAATTGCTATTGACATTGCTCTACTTTCCTGTCGCTACTAGTTGTAGCGAACTGTTTATTACATTGTATTTTCTCGGGCCTTTTGTATGTTCTTGTATTTCAGGTATTGGTTATTGATTATATTATTGTTGATGTGATTACTATAACTACCTATGTTGTTGAGCTTACTGGGCCTTAGTTGCGTCCCTGTACTTCCATATTTAGGAAAGTGGGGCGTGTCAATGATATAGTAATACTATAATAGTTTTTATTCTTTCCAAAAAAGTATGGAGAAAAGCATAAATCATGAATTTCTTTCTGCTAAATTTAAAAGTTTTCTCCTTTTTTTTCGGTTATGAAATGATGACCACCTATTAAGGTGACGGCTCAAGCCCACCTATTCAAGTGGTGGCCCAATCACACTACCAAATCTGTAACCCCTATTTTTTATTTTATGTATTTTTGGGTGTATTTTTTTTCTTTTTGTGTATTTTTCTCATTGTATCTCTTTTTGGGCCGTGTATTGAATCTTCATTCTCTATATTCAGTTATTTGATTTGTCGTCTTCTTATTTGAGTTTCTTGATCCCATTGTCTCTTATTGTTTCGTCTCTGGTTGTTTGAGCTATTATTTTGAGCTCTATTCTAATATTGTTCATGCCCTATTTTATTTTATTCAGTTTTGTTCCCATTTTATTCTTTTTTATCCTTATTTCTTCTAAACCTTTTTTTTTATTACCCTATTGGATCCTGGATATCATATAAACCCATTATAATCACTACTCCTAACCCGAACCTAATTTACACTAATACCCTATAAGCCTAACTATACACGTTACCCATTTCCATACCAACCCGTTAACACTTACACTCCAGAAACCCTAAAACCTACTGTTTACCCCCCTCCCCTGTTCTCAACCCTAGCCGCTGTCAACCCATTTCCCCCCTTCTTGCTCTTGCTTTGCCGATTCCATCGTCTCTCAGGCAAGTAACTTATATTCTTTTGTTTGTGTAATATAAGTACTAAATACCGCCTGTAGTGTAGTTAGGTTCTAGAGACAATTTTTGTGTGAATTCTCCGTTATTTATTGTCTCTATTGTGATGATTTGACCATAGTCGCCTCGCGATACATATGACATGAATCAACCTAGGGTTGACCAATTTTTGATGTATATGTTCATGCTACTTTGAGATATCTGTGCTTGATGTGTTATTCGTGATATACTTGTCGAATACTTGTAAAATACCCTATACTATGTTGTTTGGACACCTAGTAAACCATATTTCATATTTGGTTATGATTTGTACAAATTCCGTATGATCTTTGTTGATTTGTGCATGAGGAACAATTCTGTACTTTTCGGTTACATTGCTTTTGATCAGTATTTTAGACCCTGTTAAGGTCAGTATATGAATATTATTTGTGAACATGAACTATAGAGAATTTTGTCTATTTTCCAACCCTTCTAACAGATCTCAGTGTCGTTTTACGATTTGTAAGTTATGTCTATTTTACTACTGAGGTGTAGAGAGATTTCCAGATATTTTTTTTCTATGAATTCTGAAGAGTAATATATTTTTATCGTGATGTTAAAAGTAATATTTTGATCCGATATTTTGCACAATACAACTAGACCTAGTTTGGATTAACACTGAATTTTTGTGGATTTGTTTGATGAGTTTTACAAATCGTTCTATGTTTCTAAACAATTATTATACTAGTAGAATTTTCATACTGTTCAGTAAAGAACCTGATTTTCTACCTAATTCTACTTGCTGTTTATTAAATATTTGTGAATATGAAAGTTAGCATACTGTGTCTATTTTATAACCCTTTTGGCTGGTTTGGATTTCGATTTATGGTTTGTGAGGTATTGCTATTTTCGTACTGCAGTGTTTATAATTGCATATTTACAAAACTACTGCATCTTGATATTTTTTGATTTTTGTTGACTAAACTATTTATATTGAAAATTATGATACTTTATATTCTCATGTTGTTTTCCTAACTTTGAATACAGTCTTCTGATTTCTAGCTGAACATGTTTTCTAGATTCAAATCAGTTTTGAGTTATGATTTTGTGAAATATTTGTTGACTCTTGGTTTGGTGTGCACAAAACGTGCTCACTTGTACTAATAAGTTTGAATTTAGTGTATCAGATTTTAAGGAATAATTAATATCAAAGAGAGATCCATGAGAGATTCACAAATATATAAACAAGGAAAGTAATAAAGGGAGATTGCATCTACAAGCTAAAGAGGAAAGAGCTCTAAATTAATTGGCCTCCAAGCAATCTATCAAGTCTGGATTTTTAGCAATATTTTCGTGAGATAATTATTGTAATTGATTGATTAAAGAGAGATGAGTTTATGGTAAGAAAACAAAGTGGATTCGATCTATACAGCCACGGTCCGGTCGACTGTACCTAACGTCGCAGTCGACCACAACTTCTATTGGCGAAGACAGCGGTCGACCTTTCATCTCTCTAGCTATGCCAGAGAACTGAACGGTCGACCGCACACTTTGACCGGTCGACCGCAACTTGGCTGTATCTCTTTTTTGGAATGTATCGTTTCTTCTTTTGATCGATATACTTCCTCTTCTATTTAATCGAATAAATCCACTATGTCTTCTTCACCTATTCCTTCTGAGAAAATTACTTTGAACTAATCTCTTGTAAATCAATCCGAGTGTGAGCATTGAATTGGTTGTATTCTTTAGTCAAGATCTCAAACGATCTTGAGTTTTATTTTCTTTTCTTTTCCACTTCGGTGAGATTGACGGGACTTGTATTAGAAGTCCTGTGGGTGTAATAGGTCTCTCGACCTGAATCCGAGAATTACTGTACTAAGGGTTTTTGAGTATAGTGGAACGCTTGTAGCTGAGAATTGCTACAAGTAGGTGGTGTGGACGTAAACCTGGGGGTCGAACCACATTATATTGCTGCGTCATATGAGTTTGCTTTTCTTGTCTCTCTTGCATTACTTTAATTTACTTTACTTTGGTTCTTTAATTTTTAAATCCGCACGATCACCTTATTCACCCCCCTAAGGGTGATTTACAATATTGATGACTTATATATGTTTGCTGGATTTTTCCAGGAGTCTATTTTCCAGATTCTTGGACGGATTCAGAATTGCATTTTTGTAGCAACGGGAGTTCCAGATTTAGTGCAGTACTGTCTTACTGTCCTGAACTAGAATTTTCGTTGTTCTGTTCTTTTATGTGTTATCTTTATTCTGTACAAGTATATCTGTCACCCTTAATCTGTTACATGTTTAAACCATGCTATTCTCACTCTGTTTTTGCATATACATGTTTGTCTGATAATAATAATAAAATTAACCAAACCGGGGTTAAGGGAAAGATCTAGTAGTTGAAAATATAGAAATCTGTACTGAGAAGAGGGCCCATGTTCCCTACCTGTTACGTGTTCATGACTACATGATACACGACTCTGTTATCTGAACCATGACTACATTACATCTCTATAGGAATGTGTACTCAGAAGAGAACCTATAGGTTCTATATGTTTGTTTAATCTGCATCTGATATCTGTCTGTCTGATCCCTGAGTACACTGCCTTATGAACTCCACTACGAAATCAAAACGTAACTTGTTTGAATGTAGCAACCATGTAGTAAAAACCGAGATGCATGAAGTGCTACCTAAATAGTAATCACACAAGACTTATAAGAACATGACATCTGTTATCTGTTATCTGTTATCTGTATCTGTTATCTGACATCTGTTATCTGATTATTTGTTATCTGTCTGACTATCATCTGAATATCTGTCTGAATGCCACTTGACACTTGACACATATTATCTGTATCAGTTATACACCATGCTATCGGTTTGTTTTCCCTGATTCATGTTAGATATTATATTCTCTTGATATGCTTATACCATGCCATGCTTGTTCTGTTGTTATTTTATATTTGATATTTATTCAATGTACTTGTATCATGCACTACAAGTGGCCCGTAACTTGAATTGACGGGAGTTTGTTTTTCTTTTTGCTCTTCCTGCAATTTATTAATTGCAGACCAGAATGATCAGCTGCCAAATAGAGTTGGTGATATGAGATATTAGTGCTGGAGTTTCACATTTATTATTAATGTTTCTGTTGCTCATTTGAACAATTGTATTCGATACTTGGATTTATTCTGTATTTGGGCAATGTGACCCAGGATATTGACTTATTAAGATATGATTTATTTGAGATTATAATATTTTTGGTTCAAGTAAATTTTTATGTCGATATATTTGATTTGATTTTGCATATATGGTTGATTCCTCTTACTTCTGACTCTGATTATTTCTGTGAGATGTTGTGAAGATTCTGAACAACTTATGGATGATGAAAATCATTCACCGGCTTAGTCACGTATCCATATTCCGTATTCTTTTTTGGGAAGCGGACGTGACAGTGCTCTAGAGACAATTCTTGTGCAAAACCCCTGTTATATCTGGTCTCTATTGTGTTGGCCCGCTCGTAGTTGCCTCATTACACTCATGACATGAAATACCTTAGGGATAGCCACTTCTTGTTGTATACATGCATGTTGTTCGTGATTCATGACATGTTAGGTGATCTAGTATGCTTGATGTGTTGATAGTAGTATAACTTGTTGTAGACTTGTAAAATACCCTATACCATGTTGCTTGGACATCTAGTATACCCTATTTAACGTTTGTTATGATTTGGATGTGTTTCACATGATCTATGTGGATTTTATGCATGAAGAAGATTTCATTTTTTGTGTTATACCATTTTTTATCAGTATTTTATACCTTATTAAGGTCAGTATATGAAAATATTTGTGAATATGAATTTTAGAGAATTCTGTCTATTCCCAGATTTTCTGACAGATCTCAGTTTCGATTTATGAGTTGCAAGTTATGACTATTTTACTACAGATGTGTTTGCAATTCCATATCCAGTTTTATACAAATTCTGTATGGTAGTTTATTTTTTTACTGAAGTTAAAGATAATATTTTGATCCAATATTTTTTTTTTACAACTAGACATGATTGGGATTAACCCCAGTCTTTATGGATTTAATTGATTACTTTTAAGAATTATTCTATGCTTGCAAACAACTATTATACTTGCAGAATTTTCATACTGTTCAGTAAAGAACCTTAATTTCGACCTGATTCTATTTGCTTTCTATAAAAACTTTGTGAATATGAATTATAGCATACTGTACCTATTTTTTCACCCTTTTGATGGATCTGGTTTTCGGTTTATATTTTGTGAGATATTGCTATTTTAGTATTGATGTGTTTATGATTCCAAATTTACAAAACTAATGTATCTTGCTGCTTTCTGATTTTACTTGACTATTCTATCTATCTTGGAATATTATGAAACTTTATTTTCTGATACTAAATATACTTGGGAATACCCATTTTTTTGTGGATTTAATTAGTGAGTTTGTATGTCGTTTTCCTGTTTATGGATAAAAACTTCTTATTTCTGGCTGAACATATTTTCTGGATACAAACCTATTTTGAGTCATGTTGTTGTGAAATACCATATGACTTATATATACTTACTAGATTCGGCCGAGAGTCTATTTTCTAGATTTTTTGACGGATCCAGATTTGGTGTAGTACTGTCTTGCTGTCCTGAACTAGAATTTTTGTTCTTAGTCTATTTTGAGTCTTTTGTCACCCGTTCGTGTCCTTTGTTCAACTTGTACTTGTCCCTTGTTGTCTCTCCATGTTTCTTGACATGTTTCTGCACGTCCATGATTGCTTGAATAATAATAATAAGAAACTAAGCCGGGGTTAAAGGAAAGGATATATTAGTAGAAAACACAGAAACGTGTACTTCGAAGGGGATCTATAGATCCTACGTGATTACTTGATACTTGATACTTGATACTTGAGGCTTGATACTCGATACTTTAGGCTTGTTACTTGATACCTGATTACTTGATACTTGTCCCTGAGTACACTGCCCTCTATGATCGACTATGAAATCTAAAACAAAATTATTTGAATGTAGCAACCATGTGGTAAAAACCTGGGATGCATGAAGTGCTACCTAGATAGGGTTAGATACAAGATTTGAACATGATCAATTGACACTTGCTACTTGTTACTTGTACATGATACTTGATTCTTGACACTAGTTACTTATTACTCGTTTTCATGATAGTTGTTTACTTGACACTTCTTACATACAGTTGCACTTGTTCATCTTGCCATGCTAGTTGTTTCTATTCTTGATCTAGAGTTAGTGCTCTATTTTGTTGTCACATTATTTTCATGCTATTCTTGCTTTCGCTGTTACTTTATTCTTCTTTATCTTTCCTTGTAACTGTTGCCTGCACTACAAGTGGCCCGTAACTTGCATTTACGAACGTTTTGTTTCTCTTTCCTTTTTCCTGTAATTGTTAAATTGCAGATTATGCTAATTAGCTGCCCGATTCTAGCTTGCTGGAGTTCTTGCTACAATTTACTTTCCTGTTACTTTTGAATAAATGTATCTATTACTTGGATTATTTTGTATTGGGATTTGTGTCCCAGACTTGTGACTTGTTCCAGATCTGATTTATTTGAGATTATTATTTTTTGTTTCAAGTAAATTTTGTTGGTACATTGATTTATTTATGCATGTGTGTTTGGTTCCTCCTTGTTATCTCTTGATTATTCTTGTACTTATTGTAAAGATCCTGATAGCTTATGGATGATGGAAATCATTCGCTGGACTTAGTCACAAATCTGTATTCCATATCTCCTTTTTGGGAAGTGGGGCATGACAAGATTTTTAGTGGTATCAGAGCAGGGTGTGACAAGGTTTTTGGGAAGCGGGGCGTGACAAGGTTTGAGGTTGGTGACCATGTTTTCCTAAAGGTATCGCCTTGGCATAGTGTCATTCAGTTTGATGGTGGGGGCAAGCTCAACCCTAGGTTTATTGGACCATTTGACATTGTGGAGCGAGTAGGCAAGGTGGCCTATCGTCTTGCATTGCCGCCAGCTTTATCAGGAGTGCACGATGTTTTCCATGTCTCACTACTCAGAAGATATATCCGAGATGAGAGCCACGTGATCGACTATTCGGAGTTGACCGTTCAGTCGGATTTGACTTGTGAGATTCTGCCAGTTTCTATTTTGGAGCGGCGGGAGAAAGTGTTTAAGAACAAGGTCATCAAGTTGGTTCATATTTTTTGGAATCGTCACTCGCCGGGTGAGTCAACTTGGGAGCTGGATGAGAAGATTCAACAGAAGTTTCCTCATCTGTTTGGGTAATTTTTTGTTTTGTTCTTTCTTTTCTTTTCGGGGTTACCCTATGTATCTTCTTCTTTGAATTTCGAGGACGAAATTCTTCTTGTTAGGTGGGTAAGATTTGTAACCCCTATTTTTCATTTTATGTATTTCTGGGTGTATTTTTTTTCTTTTTGTGTATTTTTCTCGTTGTATCTTCTTTTGGGCTGTGTATTGGATCTTCATTCTCTGTATTCAGTAATTTGATTTATCGTCTTCTTATTTGAATTTCCTGATCCTATTGTCTCTTATTGTTTCGTCTCTGGTTGTTCGAGCTATTATTTTGAGCCCTATTCTAATATTGTTCATGTCCTATTTTATTTTAGTCATTTTTGTTCCCATTTTATTCTTTTGGATCCTTATTTCTTCTAAACCATTTTTTTTATTACCCTATTGGATCTGGATATCATATAAACCCATTATAATCACTACTCCTAACCCGAACCCAATTTACACTAATACCCTATAAGCCTAACTATACTCGTTACCCATTTCCATACCAACCCATTAACACCTATACTCCAGAAACCCTAAAACCCAAACTCCTATATATGCCAACTATTTACCCCCTCCCCTATTCTCAACCCCAGCCGCTGTCAACCCATTATCCTCCTTCGTCCCGTTCTACCTCTCCCACCTCCTGCACCTCCCGATCCTCTCCCTTTACCTCCAGCGTCCTCCTCGTTCCTTCTCCTTCCGTTGCATCGACAGCCAGAGCAGCAAAGCCTGATCTCCCGCTCATCCCGAGCGCCACCCTTGCTCCTCCCGACTACAGCACTAACACAGCCCCGACACCCCCTCCACAACATCGCCGATAGCACCAGTCGACAACCTACAGCCAGCCGCCCTGCCTCCGCCAGTGCCTTTGCCGTCACTGCCCCGCCTTGCCCTCGTCGCCTTGAGCTCTGCCATGACCACCCAGCACTCAACAACCCCCTTGGCTGCTACTGTCTTTGTGTGTTCCGCAACAGAGCTCCCCTTCAACCGTGGCCGTCGATCTCCTCTAGATCATCATTCATTCATCATCATCAAGCAATCCTAGCCGTCCCTTGATTAGATTTTGATCATCATGATCATGATCTCCATCATTTGATCTAGACCGTCCGATCTTGTTGATCTTAATCATCGCTATTGGATCTAGCTGTTGGATCTCCTGATCTTCATCATCTTGATCATCCTCTTGACCATCGAGATCTGTGTCCAATTGTCGTTATCTCATCAGATTCGCTTTGTTCGTATTCATGTTCGTGCCCGGAAATCCATTCCCATTATTCTTGCTTTTGTGTCGTTCCCGTCGTCGTCTTTTGGCAAGAAACTTGTATTCTTTTCTTTATGTAATATAAGTACTAAATACCGCATGTAGTATAGTTGTATTCTAAAGACAATTCTTGTGCAAAACCCCTGTTATATCTTGTCTCTATTATGTTGACCTGCCCGTAGTTGCCTCATTACACTCATGACATGAAATAACTTAGGGATAGTCACTTCTTGTGGTATACATGCATGTTGTTCGTGATTCATGACTTGTTGTGTAATCTAGTATGCTTGATGTGTTGATAGTAGTATAACATGTTGTAGACTTGTAAAGTATCCTATACCATGTTGTTTGGGCATCTAATATACCCTATTTCACGTTTGTTATGATTTGGATGTGTTTCATATGATCTATGTGGATTTTATGCATGAAGAAGATTTCATTTTTTGTGTTACCCCGTTTTTTATCAGTATTTTAGACCCTGCTAAGATCAGTATATAAAAATTATTTGTGAATATGAATTATATAGAATTCTGCCTACTTTGCAGATTTTCAGACAGATCTCAGTTTCGATTTATGACTTGCAAGTTATGACTATTTTACTACAGATATGTTTACAATTCCAGATCTAGTTTTATACAAATTCTGTTTGGTAATTTATTTCTCTACTGATGTTAAAGATAATATTTAGATTCAATATTTTTCTGGTTACAACTAGACTTGATTGGATTAACCTCTAATTTTTATGGATTTAATTGATGACTTTGATGAACTATTCTATGCTTGCAAACAAATACTATATTTGCAGAATTTTTATACTGTTCTGTAAAGAACCTTAATTTCGATTTGATTCTATTTGATTTCTATGAAAACTTTGTGAATATGATTTATAGCCTACTGTATCTATTTTATCACCCTTTTGACGGATCTAGATTTCGATTTATATTTTGTAAGATATTGCTGTTTTAGTACAGCTGTGTTTATGATTCCAGATTTACAAAACTACTGTATCTTGCTGCTTTCTGATTTTACTTGAGTATTTCTATCTATGTTGGAAAGTTATGAAACTTTATTTTCTGATACTAAACATACTAGGAAATACCATACATTTTTATTGGTTTTAATTAGTGAGTTTTTATGCCAATTTCCTGTTTATGGATACAAACTTCTGATTTCTAGCTGAACATATTTTTTGGATACAAACTTGTTTTCAGTCCTGTATTTGTGAAATACCATACGTCTTATATATGTTTGCTGGATTCGGCCGAGAGTCTATTTTCCAGATTTTCTGACGGATCCAGGTTTGCATTTTTTAGCAACGGGAATCCCAGATTTGGTGCAGTACTGTCTTGCTATCCTAAACTAGAATTTTCGTTGTTTTAGTCTATTTTGAGTCTTTTGTCACCCATTCGTGTCCTTTGTTCAACCTATACTTGTCCCTTGTTGTCTCTCCATATTTCTTGACTTGTTTGTGCATATCCATCCTTACCTGACTAATAATAATAAGAATTAAGCCGGGGTTTAAGTGAAAGATCTAATAGTGAAAAATACAGAAACGTGTACTCGAAAGGGGATCTATAGATCCTACGTGATTACTTGATACTTGATACTTGAGGCTTGATACTTGATACTTGATTACTTGATACTTGTTCCTGAGTACACTACCCTCTATGATCTACTATGAAATCTAAAACAAAATTGTTTGAATGTAGCAACCATGTGGTAAACACCTGGGACACATGAAGTGCTACCTTGAAAGGATTAGATACAAGACTTGAACATGATCACTTGATACTTGTTACTTGTTACTTGTACATGATACTTGATTCCTTACACTTATTACTTGTTACTCGTTTACATGATACTTGTTTACTTGACACTTGTTATATACCACTTGCACTTGTTCATCTTGCCATGCAAGTTGTTTCTATTCTTGATCTAAAGTTAGTTCTCTATTTTGTTGTCACATTCTTTTCATGCTATTCTTGCTTCCACTGTTACTCTATTCTTGTTTCTTTTCTTGTACCTGTTGCCTGCACTACAAGCAGCCCGTAACTTGCATTGAAGGACGTTTTGATTATCTTTCCCTTTTAAATTACAGATTATGCTGATCAGCTCCCCAATGGAGGAGGTGACCTAAGTTTCTAGCTTGCTGGAGTTCTTGCTACAATTTACTTTCCAGTTGATTTTGAATAAATGTATCTGTTACTTGGATTATTTTGTATTGGGCTTTGTGTCCCAGACTTGTGACTTGTTCCAGATGTGATTTATTTGAGATTATTACTTTCTGTTTCAAGTAAATTCTGTTGGTACATTGATTCATTTATGCATGCGTGGTTGGTTCCTCCTTGTTATATCTTGATTATTCTTGTGCTTGTTGTAAAGATCCTGACAGCTTATGGATGATGAAAATCATTCGCTGGACTTAGTCACATATCCGTATTCCGTATCTCCTTTTTGGAAAGCAGGGCATGGCAAAATCCTAACCCTAGCTCTATCTCTCTCTATCTCTTTTGCAATATGTTATCAACACGACGCCTCGAGGAGTTATCGTTGATTTAACCACGACAAGAAAGGTATGTCGTCGCCGCTGTTATTGTGATAAATTATCCGATTTGCTGCTTGTTGATTAGCAATATAATAATTTCCTTCCATGCTATTGTGTAGATATGTTTCTACATCCATATGTTAATTCCTTGCAATGGTTTCTATAAGATAATCATGATTAACAGATAATATGGATGGATTCGATAATGATTAATATTTTATTGTAGTTAAATTCTAGTTAATATGTTTAACTGTGATTATTAAAATGGGTTTTTTTCTTCTGCATCACACTGTCATCATGGATTATTTTGTTGGCCAATTGCTATTGCATACTTACTAAGTTTCAAATTAAATTTCTCATTAATCAATTTCATAATATTCTAACTAGCGGATGTGATTAAAGTTGCCAATACAAAATGTTCTATGTAAATTATCCTGCATCTCGCAAGAAAGAATCATTTTAATCTTGCAATAAAAATCTCATCTTTATAATCTATTGTTTATTATTTTATCAAGATCTGATATTTCTACCATGTTTGATTAAGAAAGGGTTTGGACTGACATCTAGGGCATGATTTGTTTTGTTTGTTTTGATTGTGAATATGATGATGGTACGAGGGTTTGGAATTGTACCAACATCCGTTCCTGATTCTTTCTTTTCTATAACTTGTAGATTCTATCTATTTGTCCATATAATTCAATTTTGTTCGTGGCATATAACCATACATATAACCGAGGTTATTTTATGAGCTATATACAGAAATTTTTTAGGCAAATATCTAGAGTACTTGTAGTTCCCTAATCTAGCCAACTTATATATTATAATAGGATTGATCGACAAATATGAATCCACCTGAGAGTGCACAATTGCTTATTTGACAATTGCATGTGTGGATTATAGATTTAACCATTAACATTACATTATATTATGATCTGCCAGTATCCACAATTTTATTATTCTGTACTAGCAAACATTTGTTTAATTGCCTATATAGAGTATAGGTTTGGGCTGACACTTTACCACTGATTTTCATTTTTAGCTTTTTAAATTTGATACCATAAATATGCAATTACTATCCTATATGTAATATGATTTGATCAAATCATCTACAACTAGTCCCTATCCATATGAATGCTGGTTATTTGCTAACTTAGACTACAAATAAAAGGGTCTACCCCAGTGAAACTACCCCCAACATTTGGGTAGTCATGTCGAGGTATCCCTGGCATTTTTTTTGAAAAACGTCGGGTTAGGGGTAGGGTATGAAAACCCCAATTCCAAACCCTATCCTATTTCTCTCTCCCTCCCCCGCCACTGTCCCCCTCCCCCATCGTCGTCCACCTCCCTCCCCCACCGCTTTCTTCCTCTCCCACAACTGTCCCTGTAATATCCTAGACGGATATTACCTCGTATAAATTATTATTTTATTATTATTTTATTATTATTTTGTTTTAATTCCAAAATCAAATTATTTTGGTGATTTTCGCCGGTCCGTTCACAAACATTATCTGCGCGCATATATCGGTCGGTGTACATCCGAAGTACATCAAATTGGTAGCGCGATCCTCCGAATTGATAATAAAACTTATTTTATTATTATTTTCAAATTAAACTATTTTATGAGAATTATATAAGGAATTTCGGTATACACATACATATACATATACATACAATTGTATGGTACTTAGTACATTATACAAAACATATAGTATGTACTCTTGGACAATGTACTCATCCTTGTCATGACAACCTAATTATATGATTAGGGTTTTATTTAAGTGGTTAAACTAGGGTTTTGTATGCATGAGAAGATTAAGGTAAAAATCCCTTCTAGAAACCTTATCTTTCTACCATGCTTCCAACTTACCCTAGGACCATACCCTACACCTTACCCCTCCCTCACCTAGAGCATGGCCGGTTGCTTCTTCTTGGGGGGTTTTGTGCATAATGTTGAGTGCACTTTTGCACTCTCCACCATTCTCTCCACCTATAAATACCCCCTCCTTCTCCACTTATCTCACTTTTTACAAAACCAAAGAAAGGAAAGGAAAAGAAAGAGAGAACCTCATTCTAACTTGAGAGTTTTTCTTGTAGGTTTTTCCTAGGAGTTCTAAAAGCTTAGGGGAAGGAGAAGTATAAGCAAGCAAGTCCTTCCAACAAAGAAAAATTAGGTGGGGGTTTCTCCACCTTCTCTTTGTTGTTTAAAATGATGTTTTTTTGGGTTCCTTCTTCTTCTTACCTTCCTAGTTTTGTCTCTTTTTATTTTGGGGGTGTTTTCTTGTGATGTGGTTATGTGTTGTTTGTTGTATATGTTATAGCTTAAAAAGAGAAAGAGATAAGTAGTAGTAAAGAACATAAAGGTTGAATCGTGAAGTGGAAATTGTTGTTTTAGTATTATGAATTGGACTAAAATGAACACATACACATGGACTTAGCATATACAACCATTTTTGGTTGTAGGACTTGAATGAGGACTCATACATAATCATATGACATAGTGCATACACCACTTTGTGGTTGTAGAAGATAAACTTGAACTTGGACTAGGAAAGAAAGCATATGTTGGATGGACCAAAAAATAAAGGGTTCTTACTTTATCTTATTATTGTTATTTTCCTTTTATAATCTTAAGTAAGAAAGAACTCATTGTAGATGTTAATCCTAATTTATGAAAAAGAAACTAATCTAAAATCACTAGTTGTAGAATGGTTAAAAAGATCACTTTTTATGATCACTAGTAATAATAAGAAATCGATGCTAATAAAGATTTAGTAGATATTTAAGTAGTAGTATGTTTAAATAAAGTAGTAGTAGTATGTTTAAATAAAGTAGTAATAGTAGATGTTAAAATGAAGTAGTTATAGATGTTATGTACATTTTGGTAGACACTTATGGTTAAAATGAAGTAGTAGTAGTATGGTTAAATAAAGTAGTAATAGTAGATGTTAAAATGAAGTAGTTATAGATGTTATGTACATTTTGGTAGACACTTATGGTTAAAATGAAGTAGTAGTAGTAAATGTGTATGTTCCAAATAAAATGGTTGTAGTAGATGTCTACACAAAATTGTAGAAAAGGTTTATGTTTTATGGAAGTGGTAGTAGATGCTTATGTGTTAAAATAAAGTAGTTTAGTAGTAGATGTTTATGTCTAGATAAAGATTTTTGGTAGAAATTTTGGTAGTAGATGTTATGTTGTAGTGGATATTGTGTTTAATTAAATTGTAGTAGATGCATATGAACATTAAATGGATGTTTATGCTTATATTGAAGTAAGTATCATGCCTAGATAGTTGTAGGAAAAATCATGCACCATGTTAGATTGTTGTTCATGCTTGGTTAGTAGAAATTCATGCTTAGGAATGTGTAGCATTAATGTTAAAATTATAAACCATGCCCATGATGTGTATCTTATTATAGGAAATACATTCTTGAAGTAGGTATCATGTTGTAGGAATTATTATACCATGTTAGTTTAATTGTAGGAAAGTTGTATACCATGCTAGTTTAATTGTAGGAAAGTTGTATACCATGCTAGATTAATTGTATACCATGTTAGTTTAATAGTAGGTAAGTTGTATACCATGCTAGATTAATGGTAGGAAAGTTGTATACCATGTTAGTTTAATTATAGGAAAGTTGTATACCATGTTAGTTTAATTATAGGAAAGTTGTATACCATGCTAGATAAATTGTAGGAAAGTTGTATAACATGCTAGATTAATGGTAGGAAAGTTGTATACCATGTTAGTTTAATTATAGGAAAGTTGTATACCATGCTAGATAAATTGTAGGAAAGTTGTATACCATGCTAGATTAATGGTAGGAAAGTTGTATACCATGTTAGTTTAATTGTAGGTAAGTTGTATAACATGCTAGATTAATGGTAGGAAAGTTGTATACCATGTTAGTTTAATTATAGGAAAGTTGTATACCATGCTAGATAAATTGTAGGAAAGTTGTATACCATGCTAGATTAATGGTAGGAAAGTTGTATACCATGTTAGTTTAATTGTAGGTAAGTTGTATAACATGCTAGATTAATGGTAGGAAAGTTGTATACCATGTTAGTTTAATTATAGGAAAGTTGTATAGCATGCTAGATAAATTGTAGGAAAGTTGTATACCATGCTAGATTAATCTTAGAAAAGTTGTATACCATGTTAGTTTAATTATAGGAAAGTTGTATACCATGCTAGATAAATTGTAGAAAAGTTGTATACCATGCTAGATTAATGGTAGGAAAGTTTTATACCATGTTAGTTTAATTGTAGGTAAGTTGTATACCATGCTAGATTAATGGTAGGAAAGTTGTATACCATGTTAGTTTAATTATAGGAAAGTTGTATACCATGCTAGATTAATGGTAGGAAAGTTGTATACCATGTTAGTTTAATTATAGGAAAGTTGTATACCATGCTAGATTAATGGTAGGAAGGTTGTATACCATGCTAGATTAATTTATCCATGCTTACATGCTAGTAGGAAGGTCGTATACCATGCTAGATTAATTTATCTATGCTTAGATAAGTGTAGGAAAGCGGTATATCATGCTAGATTAATTTATCCATGCTTACATGCTTATAGAAAAGTTGTATACCATGCTAGATTAGTTTATCTATGTTTAGATAATTGTAGGAAAGTGGTATATCATGCTAGATTAATTTACCCATGTTTACATGCTTATAGGAAAGTTGTATACCATGCTAGATTAATTTATCTATGCTTAGATAATTGTAGGAAAGTGGTATATCATGCTAGATTAATTTATCCATGCTTACATGCTTATAGGAAAGTTATATACCATGCTAGATCAAATAAATATTCATGCTTACATGATATCCATGCTTAGATAAGTATATGTTCATGCTATGTTAGTAGATGATCATGCTTAATTATTATTCATGCTAAGTTAGTAGATGTCATGCTAATTATTATTTATGATTAAGTTAGTAGATTACCATGCTAATGATTGTTCATGCTAAGTTAGTAGATGATCATGCTTAGATGATATCTATGCTTAAATAGTGTATGTTCATGCCTAAATATTGTTCAAGATTGAGCTAGAAGATACTCATGTTTAACAAATGCCATGTTAGATTAAGGTAGGGATTAATCTACCATGCTTAGAATGTGTAGGAGTTATAATTCATGCTTAGAATATTGTAGGAGTTATAATTCATGCTTAGAAATATTGTAGGTTAATGCTAATTATATATCCATGCTTGGGTTGTGATGATTAATCATGTTAAGTAATGAAGATCCATGCTTAAGGTGGTAGAGAGATATATCCTCTAAGTAGTAAGTATTCACGCTCAAGTTGTAACTTATGCTTGACTATAATAGACTTCATGTTTAGATCATAGTGATTATTCATGCTTAAGCTTGTATAAGCACATGCTTAAATCATGTTCGTACTTAGGAGTATTGTGGTGGGTGGTTATGTTATGTACCATAATTAGATTGTCGTAGGTAGATGCTTGCAATTGTATGCCATGCTTAAAGTGCTATAGGTTGAAGTAATAAGGATTGGGAAGATCACTAGTAATAGTTAGTTTGATAAAGGTTGTTATGTCGCCTTCAGTTTTTCATTGGTAGAATACCGATCATAGACCATTAGTAGATTCTTCTGTTGCTTCTAATAATTGAAGATCAAGTTTTCTAGTAAGCACGATTGATTGCTTCTAGGTTGATTACCTGTATGGTTGTTTGCATATGGTTGTGCTCGTACGTGGCTCGACTGGGCCGTATGTAGCTGTGGTTCTCATACGTAGTTTATTTGGCTCGTATGTAGGTTGTTGTCGCGTACGCGGCTCGACCGGCTCGTGCGTAGCTGTTGGTCTCATACGCGGCTTATTTGGCTAGTATGTACGTTGTCAGTTCATACGTAGCTTGTTGGCTCGTAGGGGTTCTGGTTACTCGTATATAGCTTATTAGCTAGTACCCAGTTGCTGTGCTCGTCAAGGGTGATATTGTTACCCTAGGGGCTATCGACCAACAAGACCTATGTTTTCTTACCCTAAGGAACTATGGAGGAGTCACTCCTCGGGTACCATCGGATCTTAACCTGTATAGGTTAATCGAGGACCGGAGTATAGACGGAATCCAAGTTCGGGGTAGTGGCATGCATATATATTCGCATTGCCGAGGTCTTGGATCGATAAGCCACGAACCGGATCTTGAAGGGTTCTGGTAAGTCTAGGTTAAGCAGCCTAGTAGAGTTGTCTTGCGAAGTCTAATTTAAAGGCCTAGCATGTTGTGTTTATAATATTGTCATCCCTAGGATTGTTCGAGTCAGGGACATCATTAGGGTAGTGACTTATAAAGATCATTTTACGTAGACCCTTGCCGAAAAGAGAAGAGTTGGTTGTAGGGGCGCCTTACGACCAACTTGTCCCTTGAGGCAGGCCTTAGGTGGTGATATTGGGTTGTACCTTCCCGTCAAAGGGATACGTACGGTGGCGTCTCACAAGTTGAGAACACGGGTTGCGTATCTCGTGCTGTTAATTCCTGAAGTGCCGTGGCTAGGGTGCCACAGGATGCATTGTGCAGTCCTGCGCTTGCGAGACCCCAGAGGGTGCCACAGGGTAGGCTTCGTGCTATCCTGCGCTTGCGAGACCCTATGGTTTGATTTTGGAACGAGGCCCGATACACTGGGATCGTCTGGTTTGAAGTGAGGTCCAACATGCCGGGTAGTAGTGGAAAACGGAGACACCATAAGCAGACTGCATAGGGGGACTTGACCCCTTCTGCAACCTCACAGAGTCATGGAGTATTGTCAGGAACAGGTTGTGTACAATTAGAAATTCATAACGCGGGTTCAAATCCCTATATATGAAGAAACGGCTTGAGATGGGGCACATGTAGTATGGGCTGCATGTTGCTTTCGGAGACTTGCTGACATTAGAATAGGAAGCATCTTAGTTCTAGTTAAATATCGCATTAGAGTCTAGTCATAGCACTTACGAACACTTAAACTACACCAACACCATTGCCATGTTTTGTATGTTGTTTGGGAGATTCGCTGCTTTGTTATCAGCCTTTAAGCGTCAGTGAATACTGACGTCCCCACTTCTATTGGTACTGGATCACCGAAGTACAAGGACGAGATTCAGGAGGACTCAAGGCAAGGAAAGCAAGGAGTCAATGTCATATTTAGTTCCGCTGTAATATGTGTATTAGTTGAAAGTACTCTGATGTAAGATGTTGAAGGTTGTAATACTTGGAAATGTAAAGGTAATATTGTAACTCTATTGTAAGGTATTGCAATTGTATAATATTCAGACTTGTAATACATTGGGTGTTGAATAAAAAGTTTTAAATTCTCCTATTTTTCTGTGTATTGTGACTAATTGAAGAAAAGGTCTTGGCTCGTGTCTCGGTTTTCCCAGTATTGAAAATCGGGGCGCTACAGTCCCCCTCCCCCGCCATCTTCATTCTCTCCTCATCTGAGAATTGCGAATCAAGGGGCGAAGAAGAGGAAGGATGAGAACAAGAAGCACATGGACAATCTCCAACGCCTCATCATTGCTAGCAACGTAAGTTGTTTTTTCTTCTCCAATCTTTGTTTATCTTCTTCTCTTTTGGTGCTCAATCTCAGATCCCCAATTCTTTTGTTGATGTGATTTTTGAACTTATTTTAGATTCATCCAATATATTGAATTCTAGATGGAAACTCAATCTTTGTGAAAACCCTATAAATTAATTTGGTTTTTTACATATTCGTAGAGTTTATTGATTTAAGTCAGGAAATAGGGAATTCATGGGTTTAATTTGATAGTTTAGACCAGTGTGAGATTAAAGACAATAGCGGCAAATTTTTTTTAGCATTTTCTCTTTTGGAAATTATCGTAGCTAATAACTCCACCTTTTAGCAGTAGTTAGTTGATTGATTCTATCTACAGTAGGGGAGCAAGGTAATGCTTAATGTGAAACAAAGAATCAATATTTGTTTCTTGTTGTTTTCTTTAATGTTTATGTATAGTGATTTTATGTTCACGTATAGTAATTACTGTTTGTGTTGTTGTTGATTGGTTTTGGCTGTAATGTGTTAATATAGGTGGGAAGCTTACTTATCTGACTACAAAGAAGGTGGCGAAGGGGCCGAGATGTTTTATGACTAGCAAGAGGATCCAAGGAATATGTGTTTGTTTTTTCATTCAATTTTATTTGTTAGTAATGCTGTTTGGTAACTTGATTATGTGTGCTGGGATTGCACTCACAAGATGTGTGGTTAGGATTTATGTTGGAACTTGTTGACTATCGCAAGCACCTGTTTAGAGCCTAAGTCCTTACTTTTTTAGGCCTTTAATTTTTGCGTTGTAGTATTTTTTTATAAACTTCATTGTTTCCGTATATTAACCATTTATGAAGTACATATAGTTCATTACATCTTAATTCAAAGGTTTTGCCCCTTTTTAGGAATTTGCATCTCTTCCTTCTTTTTAGGCTATTAAAGAATATTTCTTGAGGTTTTTCTTAAATGTGATATGTTGATCATAATGTATGATGCATGATTGAGTTGTTTAAAACTTATTGCAATTAGTATTAGAAAATATATAGAAGTCGTGAGCATGAGTTATAGATGTAAGTTCATTTTTCATAAAAGACCAATTTGGTTATCTACTCTCCTAATTACTTTAGAGAAATATGGCTAGTTTTCATTTGCATAGAGCATCTGTAGTAATTGGGAGTTAAAATTTGGGTATTTGGCAAATAAAAATAGGAAATTTGAGTTGTAGCTGCAGTCGTTTGAACTCAAAATATGGGTTTTAATTTTTCAAAAGTGACAGACGGCAAGTGATCTTCCGTCCCATAATTTTTTTTAAATTAAAGAAGTATTGGACGAGAATCCGATTAACTTTAAAAAAAAATCAAAAGCCATCGGATGGGAACTCATTTCTCGTCCGTGAGCTTTCCCAGATTTTCTAAATTATTATTTAATATAATTAATTCTTAGTTAAAACTTAATAAATCTTAAATCTTAATTAAAGCTCAATTAAATCCTAATCTGTACGCAGAATAATTTCTATAGGCTCTAATGCATAGAAAACCCTCAAATCATTTCCCTTGGAAATTGATCGACGGGAAATGTTTTCCCGTCCGATCATTTTTTTCTTAAAAGTTTGATCGGACAGGAAATCAGGTTTTAAATTTTTTTTTTAAAAATTAGAGACGAAAGATCATCTTGTACGACCCCGCAAAATAGTATATATCTATTTTGTAATTTAATCCGTGCACGATTGAGAGTTGCACGTATTAATGATTTTTTCTCAATTTTAATTGAGTAAGTATTGAAAAATATTATTATTCGATATGTTTCGAACTCAACAAATGTGCAATTGTAGAACCAGAGTAGGGATATACTTGTCTCAATTATAATTGAAGATGAAATGTATAAATAATTGACGATTATTTATATAAATTTTGTCTCAATTTGTTTGTATAAATAATTGACGATGATATGCTCGTGTTTATTAAATTGTCTTAAAATTTACTTTTGAGTGTGCTACAATTTGTTTGTAGAAATTTGTTTTTTGTGCACCAACTTGAGTGTATGTTTGAGTCAACCAAACTAAACATGGTTGGACATTTGTGCTCTAGCCATGATCAATTTGATTCTATGAGCATAACATGTCATGTGCACATTATATATATATATATATATATATATAGTATACTACACACTAAAGTATTGTTGCGGCTGATTTTGGTGTGGGAGCAAACAGATAGAACTTGTGAATTCGAAGGAAAACGAGTGGATCAAACCTGGGTACCCTCACCGGTGTTTGACTGAACTCTCGCCGCCGTTGACCTGCAAAAAGTGTGAGACACCGGGGTTGATTCCGGCAACGCATCCTCCGACGCTCTTGTCAATAATCTGCATGATTAAGAAAGAGCATTAACTGGAAAAAGATTCATTACCTGGTAACAGTAGGGGGAGGGGGGTATTTATAGCGGCCTCAGGAATCAGTTTCGGGATAAAAACAAATCCCTACTTCCTGATGTGGATGTATAGAAGTAGTTAAAACCACTTCTTCAGGATAATTATGGATCTGGATCTTCTTTATCCTGTTGATCTGGTCTCATAATGGGTTGGAACCCGTACCCAGTAAGAAGGATCCGTTTTCAGGGCAGTTAGGCTCTGAATATAGGCCCAGCTCCTGATTCGGACCCGTTAGTTGATGAAATTACCATTTCACCCCTAGGGACTTTAAGATTCGTGCCCTGATTCGAACGGTCCCGATTTAATCATATTTTTAGCCATATCATGAGCCCCCCACTCCCGAAGAGTGAATTTAATCAGCCTTTGAGGAGTAGTTTTACTGTTTCAATGGCATACGGGGTTTTATCAGAGTTCGAAAAGGGGTTTCGAGCCTTCCTTGATGCATAACGACGCTTTTCTGAGTTGGTAGTGTGCTCAGAATCGTTCTTGGGCTCGGTAGGATTTTTAGTGGTTTTTCTAAAATTTTTAACTATTTTTCGGATCGGTTATTTAATTTTGCAATGCAACAATTTGGCTCCAAGAAATATCAATTAATTAATCTAATAAATAATTACTTACTCAGGAGCTCCAAAATATTTTTCCCGAATTTGTAATTATTTTTTAAAATTTTTAATTAATTTTCCTGAATTTTAAATTATTTTTCGCAATTTTTAAATAATTAATTCTAATTTTTAATTAAAATAAAAGCATTTATCAAATAAAATCAACGTGGCGTAATCTGAGACGTTGATCATACCGTGGCATGCTTTTCGGAGTTGTTCGACGACTGTGAAGAGGGCGAATTTTTCCTGTTTGAAGGTCGGTGGCAATCGACCTCGGGACGCTCGCCGAAGTCTAGAGGAGCAACACATGGCATGTGGGCCCCTATTTCTTCGCGTTTTGGATGTCGGTGGCAAACAACTTCGGAAAGCTTACAGAAGTCTAGGGGATCGACACGTGGCATGTGGGCTCCGGTTTCTTCGTGTTTTGGCCGTCGGTGGCAATCGACCTCGGGGACGAGTAAGGGAGTGACACGTGGCCAGTGGATCCCTTTCACCGTTGACTAGTCAACGCAATTGTTTGCGTGTGGACAGTCGGTGGAAAATGACTTCGGGGACAAATGGGAGAGCGACACGTGGCTAGTGGGTCCCTTTCAACGTTGACCAATCAACACAATTGTTTGCGTTTGGACGTCAGTGGCAAATGACTTCGGGGACGAATGGGAGAGCGACACATGGCTAGTGGGTCCCTTTCACCGTTGACCAGTCAACGCAATCGTTTGGGTGTGGACGTCTTGCCACGACTTCGAGGGACGAATGGGAGAGTGACACGTGGCCAGTGGGTCCCTTTCACCGTTGACTAGTCAACGCTATTGCTTGCGTTTGGACGTCGGTGGCAAACAGCGTCGGGGACGAACGTGAGTGACACGTGCCCATTTCGTACGTCTCTTGAGTTGCTCAGATATATTTTTGTCGTTCCTGCTAAATGGGCCAGGCCTTTGCATTGTTGGGGGCCTTTTATCCTTGGGAAGTGCACCAACTACCCCAATCTCTATAAGTCTCCACCGCCACTCTCATTTGCCCTATATTCTCGTTTTTTACTCAGGCGAGACTTTTCACTAGCGAGAGCTTCCAGCGAGTTTTTACGGTGCCCCGGTGTGTTTTCTGACCGTTGCTGTCAATTCAAGGTAGTTTTATACTTAGCTTATTCCCTTCCTTTAGAGAATGTCTATTGACCCCGTAAGGCAGGAGCCCTCCCTTCCACCCGCAGCCGAGGCCTCCTTTAGTCAGGTCCTCCCAAAAGATAAGGGCAAGAATGTTGTAGAGCCTGCTTTGGTAATTGTGGAGACGAGGGTTGAGGAGGAGCGGAGAATGGGAGAGTTCGGAAGGTTACCAGGGGTGCTAACCGGACTGCAGAGGGTTCGAGAAATTCCGGAGGACCAGGCGGAGCGGATTATGTATGGGATGGATCGTAGTTTCGAGGAAAACGAAGCAAGAGAGACGACAGAGGTAGATGAGACGGTTTCTATCCTCACTGAGGAGGACTTGGGACGGATTCAGGAGTGCTTCCAAATTCCGAAGGAGTTCACCCTAATGCTCCCTGGGTCGAGAGTGAGGGCCAACTCATCGATGCCAATCAACATGTGCTTCTGGCCTGTCAATGCGTTCTTGGAAGGGGTTTGGCTCCCACTCCACCCCTTCGTCATCGAAGTGCTGTGGTGGTTCCGTATCATCCCCGTTTAGTATATGTAGAACGTGTGGCTACTGATCAACAGATTTATCTTGCATTACCAAGCGGTGCTTTGTGCCGAGGTTGAGCGTTCTCCGGACAGTGTATCGGATTCACCAACAACACAAGACAGAGTATCGTTTCTATCTTGCTCCGAGGTATAGGGCAAAGCTGGTAAGCTGTCTGGACTCAATAAAAAATTGGAGGGATAAATACTTCTTAATCCGAAGTCCGGGCTCTTGGGAGATCCCTACAACTTGGGTAGAGGCGGTCTCGAAGAGAGTGAAGTAGAGTCCGACACTTGGTTCTGAGAAAGAGGACATGGTTCGGACGCTACTCGACCGCCCGAAGTTTGACTGGATGGACCTGACCGAGGAGGTGCTCTTCCGGGGGGGGGGGGGGGGGCTTAGCTCGATAAACCCCAGTATGGTTTTGCTATATTTGTATCTTTTTTATATATATTTTTTGGATCAGTGCTAGTTGCAAAGTAGGCCATATTTTCTAACTTTTTCCTTCTCTCTTCTTGCAGAGTCTATGGACTTCGACGACTTGTTGACGATGTGGGTTGCCCTGGGCAGCAAAGCCCCGAAGAAGAGGAAGAGAGTTGCATCGAAGGCGACCTCGCCGGGGGTAAAGGCGCATCGTACCGTCGCAGAGCAATTGGCGAGGCGGCCATTGGCTCCGAAGCGTTGACACCAGTAGTGGCATCGGCCTCAACCGACACGGGGTTCTTCCCCTATCGATAGCCTTAGGTCTGGAGGCCCCACCACTAACTACCCATGCAGAGGTGTTCCTAAATGAGGAACACAAGAAGATATTCGTCCCAGACTGGCAGGTCCACAAGCTCGACAGGTTCCTAAGATACTCGTCAATGTGCATGCAGGTAATTCGGCATCTTGCAACCCTGAAGGACAAAGCAGCCATGGAGGCAGGGAGCGTGGGAGACGACGCGCTTGAGGTCGCTCGTTCGGCGATGTCGGTGAGTTTTGAAGACAGTTCTTTCTGTTGAGCACTTAATCTCTCCCCCCATTTTTTGTTTATAACTCAAGTTCTACTCCCCTCAGATTGCTTGCCACTTTGGTCATCTGATGGAGAAGATGGTCGAGCAGGAGAAGGAGCTGAAGCTGGAGGTAGACAACGCTCGAGCAGAGAACGTCCGGGTCGCCAAGGACCTCGAGTAGGCGAGGTTTGAAGCCGAGTCGAAGAACTTGAGATTGGGGCACCTCGAAGACATGGTCGCCAAGCTGGAGGCTGACAACGCTCGGCTCCTTAATGCTGCCGAGGAGGCGGCTAAGGACAAGGCGGATGCAGTGGCCGCGGCGAAGCTAGAGGCAGCGAAGATGGCCGAGAAGCAGGCCATGGAGAAGGCTCAGGGGGTTCCTCATCATGAACATGGCGAAGGCGTATGCTCGAGCCATCGATCAGGTGAGGGAGAAGTTCCCTGAAGGCTGGCATCTCTTTCCGGACCCCGTCCCCGGGCTCGACGACGTCTCGGAAGGGGACGAAGAGGGCGAAGGAGAAGAAGAGGAGGAGGAGGTCGAGGTAGGAGTTGCCAAAGCTGAGGATGGCGCTCCGTCGGAGGCTACACCCCTGGCTATCGTGGCCCTTGAGGAGGCATCTTCAGTTTTGGATCACGCGAAAGAGGTCGACCCTTGATTTGTCATGTATTTTTGCTTCTTTTTTGTTTTTCGACTATGTAGTGCCGAATCGCGGACTGGCCACCGCTTATACTGTTTGATTACTCAATGAAAGAATCTTTTTGAACAAGTGTTGGTGAAGTTTCAAAGCCATGTTTGTCTCGTTTTTGGGTTGCCTCGTAGTTTTGGTTATCTTCATGGACTTGCTTTTAGGTCCTAAGACATTTGCCTCTTTGTTCACCTCTTTCAGGATAGCAGCGCCACCTGTCTTCGTGCAGAGCTCGACGTCGCTAGGTTGGGGTTCACTAGGAACCAAGAGCGGCTTCGTAAAGTGGAGTGGGATCTGAGTCATCTGAGATTGATCTTAGTTCGTCGCGACATAGAGAGGAGACGATTAGAAGAGAAGATTAATGAGACGTCCCCCGAAGGCGATGAGGTGTGTCCGTCGATAGCTTTCAGCCTCGGCTTGAGACTTAAGCACCTTCGTCGCTCTCTGTCTGAGGTGACAGCGGAGAGGGACGAACTGAAGAAGGTAGCTCTCGATAAGAGCATGGAGGTTGCTCATCATCAGCGGACAATCACTGACGCCTCTCGTGGTGCAGGCTCGATGCGACTGCCACATTTGAAGATAACTGTGACGGATGACTCACTTAAAAAATGAATTGTCGAGCTTGAGGTGGAGAACGCTTGTCTTCGATGGCGATATGAAGGAAGCAATGTCAGAACTTCCTCTTGCACTCGGGAGGAGTATGATAAGGGATAACGTTCCGCAAGCTCGCACTTCGCTCGCCCCCTATACATGGAGACCTCGGAGATGCACAAAGTGGGGTGGCAGCTTCGTCAAGCAGAACATTTGTTGGGGCCACCGTTAGATCAGGTGCGGACGATGCTTCTCGTCTCGCTGGCCTAGGGACGTCCAACAAAGTAGGGCGTCGGCAGCACGTCATTCGTCGCCCACGTGTGTCTCTTAACAGAAGTATCCCTACCCTTAGAAGGGGCTGAAGTAGCTTTCTATAATCTTGTAATCTTGGTTTCACAAGTTTTGTATCTCGATGTAAAGATGAGTCGTTGGTCTGTAATTAGACTTGTATCTCAAACTTTAATGAAATAGTACTTGTTTCATGAACTTGTGTGTTTTGCTAGCATTTGCAATTTTCAATAGTTGTAGGAGCAATTCTGAATGGTGGGCGGCTTTGTACTCACTCGTTCGCAAGTAGCAAAAGTTGCGTCGAACCAAGTGTTGGACTCCAAACTTGTCATTTAGAGAATATCAATAGATGTAGGACAAATTCCAAATGGTGATCCGCTTCGTACTCACTTAGAAGTAGGGCTGCAAACGAATCGAGCTATTTGCGAGCTATTCGGCTCGAGCTCAGTCAAAGCTCGGCTTGAACCGAGCTCGAGTCGAGATTGAGCTCAAAACTGAGCTCGTTTCGTAAACGAGCTGAGCTCAAGCTTGGGTTTTTTTTTTTTGGCTAAGCTCGTGAGCTATTCGGGTCGAATACGGTCAAAGCTCGGCTTGAACCGAGCTCGAGCTTAAAACTGAGCTCATTTCGTAAATGAGCCGAGCTCGAGCCTGAAGGTATTCAGCTCGATTGCAGCCCTACTTAGAAGCAAGTAGTTGAAGCGGAGTCGAACCAAGTGTTCGACTCTAAGCGCGTCATTTAGAAAATATCAACTGCTGTAGGAGAAATTCTGAATGGTGATCTGCTTCGTACTCGCTTAGAAGCAAGTAGTTGAAGCGGAGTCGAACCAAGTGTTGGACTCCAAGCGTGTTGTTTGAAAAATTTCAGTAGCTGTGGGAGCAATTTCGAATGGTGAACCACTTCGGACTCGCTTAAAAGTAAGTATTTGAAGCGGAGTCGAACCAAGTGTAGGACTCCGAGCGTGACGTTTTAATGCAATTTTTTTAAGTACAATTAGACTGCTCAAAAATCGAGAACTTGCGGTGAAAGATGGGTTTTATTGAAAACAATTAGGCGGCCGCTTCTAAGTTGTGAACCGCTCTTACACTTTGATAAAGAAAATACAAAATAAAACTTTTGACAAGTTTTACGGAGCGCTCTTGGGGAAGTTGCTTGGAGCGGTATTTAGACACCCTCTTGGTACTTCATCATGTGCTCCACGTTCCATGTCCTCGGTATTCTCCTGCCTTTTGGGTCTTCGAGTTGATACGTGTAGTGCCCCAGATCCCCGTTACCGGACATCCGTGACACTCACCAGAATCTTTTCCTTCAAATGCATTTCAACACAGTAATAACACGAAAATTTAAAATCTTTTTATTGCCAAATAAAGTCATTACATCATTGATTACAACCGATATCTTGTTCTTGGACAAGGAGTATAAATTACATCAACTCATTACAACCTATTACAAATATTTACAGACTCCACTATAAAGTTAACAGCTGCCTCCTGGAATGGTAATCGACTGATCACTGCCGAACTTCACTGAGTGGCCCATCGGCTCCCGTGGGACTTGCTCCTCGGCTTGAGACTCTACTGCGTGACTCTGATATTTCTGCACCTGTTTGAAAGGTAGGAGTCGATACCTAAAAGGTGGGGAACGTCAATACTTCGACTGATGCAAAGCTGATAATAACAGCGATCCTCTAAACTAAAATCACAACCATAATTTTATGCAAAGAGAAAAGTGATGTGCCAAGATCCTGGTGCAGTGATATGCCAGGATCCTCGGACTAAATGCATCAAATCACATGCCTAACTCCAATGCAAGCAAGACTTTGGAAACGAATGCATCCCATACTACATACGCCCCCAAATCTAGTTGTCTTTCTCCACAATTTAGGGATTCAAACCCTCGCCATGCATCCTACTTTTGTACTCAACCTGTTCCCAATAGATTGTCCGTGCCCAAGGAGGTTGCAGTTGGTCGGTCAAGTTTTGCCACTGTAGTGCCTAAGTGGTGGTCATGTTTGCCACTCAGTACCCGCATACGGACCTCTTCAGAAAGCTGCATTAAATTTGGTCGCAAGACCGATGCACCTACTCGGTATGCCTGACGTCAATGATATGTGCGTTCACCCCCTCGCCGGGGTATGAACTGATGTATGAAGTAACCCACGTGCATAGGAACGTGATGGCCTCGAGGGTCAAATCCTTCTAGCCTCCCGTTCCTTACTCCGGCAAACTTTGGGAATTAACAGATCGAGATACGAGACCGAGGACTCAATTATGAGTACCGAAAACGTATCCCTACGACAGGAGAGTACAACACCCGACTATGGTCTGCTAGTACTATTGCAATAACCAAACCCCTAAGGCATCACTCTAATCCTAGCCTCTTCTAAACAATTGGGTGAAAAGAGATTTCTTCCAAAATTCTGCTTGTCGACCTCTGGCCCTGGCGATACCGGTTCGGTTTGCCACTTCCCCTAGCTTGGAGTTTATCTAGCATCATGGCCTGCATTCACCCCTAACCGGGCAATGAATGTGTGTGTTCACCCCTACCCGGGCAATGAACTTTTGTGTTTAGCCCTAATAAGCTTAATTTTACGGCATGGCTTGGACGTCCTATGCTTCGATGGAAGTTCATAACTTAGGGTCGAAAGATGTAGGGCATCACCCTACCCTAGTGACTAACTCGAGTCACAAATCCACCATGGGAGTCAACAAAACCAACAACAGATAACAAACGTTTCCAGACAAAGAGTTATCAACTCTAATGGATACACGGGGGAAAGGTCCACACAACACCTAGTCAAAACGCAAGACTAACCTATAGGGTTTCTGCCAAATTCTATACTCATCCAATAGTCATCCAATAGTCACCAAATTTACAGTAGAAAAATCATCATAAATTGTATACTCATCCAATAGTCACCAAATTTACAGTAGAAAAACTAGACATCATAAATAACAACATGCAAAAGGTTTCACGTCCAAATTCTAAGTATACATTGATCATCTTGTTCTCCTGTCACAGTTCTAGATACTGTTGATAGATTAATTTTAAACATGCCCGTAAAATCATCCGATTAATTTCGTGATTTTTCTGTAGAGTCTATATATATGTGGAAAAACTTGGTAAAAATTCCAGATTAAGATCTTTCTCCAATTAATTATGAAAAATCTAACAATCTCAGGTAACACAGTAAACAATTTCTGTTACTGCCCTACGGTACTGTTCCACAAATAGTTTTTATTAAAATACCAAACAACATCAGAAAAATTCTAAATAATTCATGAATTATCTAGACATATAAGGGAAAAATATGAACAAATTTCATCTTCTAATTCTATCTGGTTTGCTCTCGAAAAATTCTAGAAAGTGACATGCAGATCAAGATTCCAGGTTATAGTTTCAGATTCAACTTCCAATCTTTTAAACAATCATTCTAAACTTATACTACTTCACATGCATGCAAGAATCAACAAGAAACAAAAAGAAAGGTTTAGAGAAACTCCCCACCCTGAGTTGATTGTAGAGTAGATGATAGCTTTGAGCTTCACTTCTCCTAGAGTTCACTCCAAGAGCTCCTTCTTCAATCCTTCTTCCTTTCTCTCCTTCTCTTTCCTTTCTTGGGTTTGAGTTCTAAAGTTTTCAGAACTTGGGAGCAGAAATGAGGGGTTTTTAATGGGAAAATGAGTGAGGAAAGAGAGAGGAAGGTGGGGGGTAGTAGGGTGTAGGTTTTTGGGTGTAGACTAGGGTGGTTTTGTGAGAAAAACCATGGTCTTTTGCCCTTGGTTTGGGGTACAATGGTTGGCTGCCCTATTTAGTCCTTAATTGGGTTCTTAGATGAGAGATGAGAGGTTTATCGAGTGTACGTAAGATATACCCATCATAGTATTATACAATGATATATTTGCATGTGTACCGTACCAAAAACTAGTGTTAATACCAGTATCGGTCCTTCTCATTCTCGTGCATCTTCTAGAACGCAACCATCCTCGTGAACCTGCCCCGCAAACCTAACCGCACACCAACGATAGCAAAATCAAACAAAACACTGCAATCATATGCACGCATACCGACAATATATATATATATATATATATATATATATATATATATATAAGCGCTGCACAATTCGGGGTATTGTAATACGCAGCTGGGCAAATAACTCTGGAGATCCTATATGGTTCTTCCCAATTGGGTGCCAACTTGCCCTTTTTGCTCGGATTGGAGATCGACAACTTCCGGAGTACTAGGTCTTCCTCTTTAAGATTTGTTGGCCGTACCTTCTTGTTGTAAGACTGAGTGATCCTACGGTGGTAGGTCTCTTGTTGAATGACAGATCTCTCACGGTCGTAAAATAAACATAACTTAGAAACCATAAATCGAAACTGAGATTGTTAGAAGGGTTAGAAAATAGTCAGAATTCTCTATAAATCATGTTCACAAAATATTTTCAAATACTGACCTTAATAGGGTCTAAGATACTGATCAAGATGGGAAAACCAGTAAAACTGAAAATATCTCATGTGCACAAAATCAACTAGTTCGCATAAAACTCATCTAAAATATATAACCAAACATGAAATATAGTGTACTAGATCTCCAAGCAATATGGTATAGGGTATATCACAAGTATACAACAAGTCTACCATGAATAATACGAACGAGCACATGATATCATATGAACAACATGCATATATACAACAAGAAGTGGTCAACCCTAGCTTATTTCATGTCATATATGTAGTGAGGTAACTATGGTCGAATCAACATAATAGAGACAATACCAACAAGGGAATTCACACTTAAATTGTCTCTAGAACTCAACTACACTACAGGCAGTGTTTAGGACTTGTATTACACAAAGAAAAGAATACAAGTTACTTGCCTTAAAGACGACGATAGGAATGACACCAAGCAAAAATAATGGGAATGGATTCCCGGGCACGAACACGATAGAACGAACATGAAACACCACGAGCACAAAAGAGAACCAACCAATCCAAGAACAAACGAACGAACGAATAAGCGAACTCCCCAAAAACGCGTGCACACCACGACAGCATGAACAAGAGCAACAGCAAGACCGGCACACCACAACAGTAAGGATGGCACACCACAATAGCAAGAACAAGACCAACCAATGGTGATGGAGATTGTCGCTAGGGCCTTGCTGCGGCAGTCAAAGGAGCACAGCAGAGACAGGAGGGGGTGGTCTAGCGCTCTGCAGTTGGTGCAGACGGCACCGAGGACATCGGGAGAGGTGAAGGGATGCAGAGAGAGGATCACGGGATGGTGCAGGCTAGCGGCTTGGAGGTCGGGAGAGGGAGAGAGAGATGCAGCAGAGAGCTCGGCCTAGGGTTTTGACGGGTTTTGGGATGAACAGCACCAGGAGGGGAAGGGTGGATGGTAGTGGCTACAACGGGTGATGGGTTTCGAAATATATAGGGTGACGGAAACAGAGTTAGGGTTAGAGAGAGAGAGGTGGCTTAACAGGGGAAAGGGGTTTTTGGGTTGTGAGTAGTTAACGGGTCTAGGTAGTAAGTGAATAGGTTTAATTAGGTGAAGGGTATTAGGTTAAGTGTAACAGTGCATGGGCTTAGACTTGGTATGATGGTTTAGTAATTCGGATAGGAAAAAGGTTATAATGGATTAAAACAAATTGGTTTTAAAAAAAATATAGGACAAGAACCGCATAATAGGATTGAACATTCTAGAAAATTTGGTTTAAAAAAAAATAAAGATCGATAAATCGAGAAGGAGAAAAAAAATAGACCGACAGAATCAAGAACTCAAATGAGATGATGAATCAACCAACGAATATATAGAAGAAAAGATCCAAAATATGGTCCAAAGATACAAGAAGAATCAAATACAAGGAAAAAAAGAAAATATACTCAAAATACATAAAAAGGAAAATAGGGGTTACAACCTCGCTTGTAGAGTATCTTGATTCGGTGGAGGGGAGGTGCCGATACGGTGTCACTTGATATTCATGCTCGATTTGGTGGAGGGGGGTCGCCGATACGGAATTAGCAGCGGATAAGATATCGGCAACAACCTCTTGATTTGGGTTTGACACTGAATTAGGGGGGAGAAAGAGAAATTGGAGTTCTCTGGTTTTGGAAATAGAGGGAGCAAACTGATCTGAATAGGAGAGAGAGAGAGAGAGAGAGAGAGAGAGCGATAGACAGACAGACAGACAGAAATAATTAAATAAATAAAGGATTTGTTTTTTGGTGGGGGGATTTGAATTTGAGTTTTGGGGAAAAAATTTAAGGGAGAAAATGTCTTTTAGGAGCTTAGATCTGGACCATTTATTTCCTTTCTATTGAAGGCGAGCCACTTGATTGCTTTTCTTTGTGTTTTATTATATAGACTAGGTATGACCATGGCACGTGCCTGCGGCACGTATTCGGCACTGCATATAAATTTATTTGTACTTATTTGAGTTAGCCTAATACAATCACCTTTAAATTGTTTCCTACGGCACGTTTAAATTGTTTCCTACGGCCTCCTTTGAAATTATATTGTTTCCAAATAGTTTTCTAATACAATCACCTCTAAATTATTTCCTACGACACGTTATCGCGAAGATTGATTAATTAATTAACTTGTTTAGTAAAAATTTTGATAGACTTCTCTAAAATTTTACAGATAGGATTGTAGTAAAAATTTCGATAGAATCTCCCCTAAAATATTTGTCCTTTTAGAGCAATTTCTTACGAAATTCTGCTCAAAATTAAAAAATTAACATCGCAGGCATTCAAAAAGAATCCTCCCAAGGCCAATCCAAGCAACATCACACAGGCATCATATATATAGGGCTCTAAGGGAAAAATTTTTCATATGACTAAAGATACAAAATAAAAACCAAGATATCGTTTGAAAACATCACAGATTTTAGGAAATTTAGTAAAAATTTTGACATAATCTTCCCTAAAATATTAGCCATTTTATAGCAATTCCTTACGGAATTATGCTCACAATTAAAAATATAACATCACAGGCAATAAATATGAATCCTCCCCAGGTCAATCCAAGCAACATCACACAGGCATCATATATATAGAGCTCTGGGGGGAAAAAAAAGGTCATATGACTAAAGATACAAAATAAAACACCACGATATCGTTTGAAAACAGAATAGATTTTAAGAAATTTAGCAAAAATTTTGACAGAGTCTCTCCTAAAATATTAGCCCTTTTACACAATTCCTCACGAAATTCTTCTAACAATTAAAAATATGACATCACAGGTAATAAATATCAATCCTCCCCAGGCGAAACCAAGCAACATCACACATGCATCATATATATAAGGCTCCGGGGGTGAAAATCATAATATAATGCAAGATACAAAATAAAAACAAAAAATTCGTTTGAAAACGTAATGAATTTTTAGAAAAACCATCGAAAAACCTTTCAAAAACCAAACACAAAACCCAATACTTCACAAAATTGCGAGTACAGGGTATTAACATAAATATATTATATTATCATCATATACAGATACTTACAACTATTACATCCTCCACCAAAATATACACCAACCAACCAAAATAGACAGTAACATAAAGAGAAAAAGAAAGAATTACAAACATTCTGAGAATATGACGATTACAGATGGACAGACGACTAAACCCAGCATAATGAGAGACCTGAAAAATCACGATCAAGAATGAAAAAATCATTTTAACGAAAAAGGAACCAATGAACTAATGAGAATTTCTACTAAATATGAGAAACTCTAATCTTATTTTCCTTCTCCAATCACTGACAATCAAGATTAGATTTAGACATGAAACTAACATGAACTATATACTTTTATGATCACATAAACCTAAAATGAACAAAACAAACATGAAAGATGTAAAAGATTCAGTCTTTATCCTTTCTTCTTAAACCATAATTCATACCCATCAAAATTCACACTACGAACAATGCAAACAGCATTCACTCGCAAATATTAGCATGTTAAGCATCAAATGGAATGAGAAAAAGAAATGTTTTGTTTGTCAATGAGAAAAAGCAAGTTCTATACTGTAAGACACATGGTGAAATTATTTTGGCAAGTTGTATACTATAAGGCACTATAAGGCACATGGTGAAAAGTATAGATGGTCTTTATATTGCAATAGTGAACGTACTACATAAATATTGATTGGAACACATAATGAGCAACAGTGAACAGTGAACAGTGAACGTACTACAGAAACTAAAGAAATTTGCAGTTTCAAAAAACAACATAAATAGTATTAAAATAGTAAATTATCCTACAAAATAAATTTATCGAATAATACTAATTCTTACCTGAATTTTGGTTTACGTTCTCGGTGATTGAGTTGCATCGGATGCATCGGATCGCGCAGAAGAACTTTCACTGTCAAAATCTGTAACACAACTCAAGGTATAAGTCAATTTAACTTGAAAGGAAAACAAAATTTCCTGTACTATCAATGTTTAACCTAGTTATTAATTAATATAAAAACAATTCAAAAGAGGACCATGAATACAATAAAGTAAGGTTCATCAAAAAGGAAAATAAACCCCCCCCCCCCCAAAGTCAATGGGTAGAATGGATTTAGTTTTCAATTTGAGGTGGAAATTATGTATATTGCAAAGAACAACACATAAATAAAATTGTTACCAATATTCCATGGATTTTAAATTGTTACCAACACATAGATAAAATTGTTCTTTTGAATATTAGCTACTTCCTTGGATTTTAAATTCAATAATTGAAATATCAATATTCCTCCAACCAAATTAACCTAGTGAACTTGTGGATAAATTAAAAACATGTGATTATTTAAATTCAGATTAACCATCAACCAAAGTCAAGAAATTAGAAATCTCACATTTTGTAATTGCTGACGCATGTACGCGTTCACATGAACCAGTTGGGCAACCTGTTTTTGAAAGCGCTCATTTTCTATTGACAGTCAGAAGGCAGGAAGACTCTTTCTGTTGTTTCTCACGGTATCTGATAAAAAAATTTAAATTTAAAAAACTTTATATTTAATAAAACCAGAGTATAGTCATATCTGAATCAAGATTATGATGTTATAATGATCAGAAAGTAATTCAATGAAATGAAAGAAAAATATAGGTAAAAGGAGACTGTGATCCATCTAGAATATCACTATGTTTGTAGTTGAAGATAACAATCAACAGGATGGTCCCAAAAAAATCACAGTCATAAACATCAAATTCTGCAATGTTCATTCTAGGCTAAAAATACAACCCTCAAGTTTCAGTAAAACTATATTTTAAAAAAAAACTACCCTTAACCAATTTTCTAACAAAAAATACTAATGACTGCCCCCAAAAAGCATTTTTATTCTAAAACAGAAAGTTAAATTGTAGTCTTTGAATTTTGTTGAAACTTCATGGGAATATATTGCATTTTACCCCCTATGTTATTCCTATCACAAAGTTAGCAAGGCAAAAGTTCTCTATCGTTGCAAAAAATGCAAGATAAAATAGTATTATTATAAACAGTGAGAAAACAGTGAGAAACTATTCCAAAGAGAAACAGAACGGGAGAACCAATTAAAGGGTTTTCTGACATTATATCCCACAAAATGATCAGAAATGAGAATTATAGAACAAATTTATATTCAGATTACTTGAATAAAGAACTATCAAGGAATCAAGGTATGCATATAATTGTAATAAAACCTTTGGAAATTTAAATTGATCCTATCAAATTCACCCAGCGTTATAAGATTCTTGTATGTAGATTCATAGTTTCCTACAGATTCAAAGTTCAAATATTAACTACCTACTTGTGAAAAGAAACCCTAGAATAAAGGACTAACATATCACGACCAAAAAAAGGCATAGATGGAGAAATTTAATTCTATTTCATGTCTGTCAGCACTGACATATATGGTTTAACCAAGTGAATTCGCCAAGTTAGTAACTGATTTATGTTTTGAGATGGATCTGTCTATTGCAATCATCTTAATTGGACATATCTTCCAACATCATGGCCTTAGGGTTAATTATACTTGTCTGCACGAATAGCATTTTATTCTTAAATGCCAATTTAAGAACTTAACACAAACCTAAATTCTCATCCTACACTTGCATAGCTTTCAGATTATGCAGTTATAAAACAAAGAAAGAATAAAGCAGTTGAGGTACCCAAGACCCAAACTACCGCAGGAGGGAAATATCACAAACTATGACATGCCAAATGAGATTGCTTCATACAACAGTATAAAGTAAAATCTACCTTTTTCGATTCTGCATAGAGACACATTCCAGCAACATAGAATAGGACCTTTCGGCATAGTGTGGCACCAGTGCCTCTAAAGAAACCTTTAAAGCCATCCTGGCGAAGAGTACCTACAATAGCTTCTCCCACATTATAAAAAATGCCAGCCTGTAATCGTTGCTTTAAAACCTCACATGGAATTCGAACTGCCGTTTCCAAGATTGTGCTGCAGAAGGATGCCATAGATGCCATAGAACTGCCGTTTTTATAAGATGGTTACCATTCAAGTCTCCACCTTTAAAATATTGCAAAAATTAAAATAAAACATTGCCAGTTCTACCAGGGTACATTAGAAAGAGAAAACCAAACATAAATTTCACAAACATGCTATATATTATATTTATACATCGACATATTCTCGGTTTGCCTGTGAATAAGATGAATACATTAGTTTTGAAGGGATATATTAGTAATAACTTCAACTGATTATTTAAATTTTACTATCACTTGGTGCATTTGAAGTAGGAAGGCCATGATCAAGGATGAAAGGAGGGTAAACAACTCCTGATTCTATTTGTTTATGGAAAGATAATCACCTTATAACTGATAAACAATGACAGAGGACAGAGTACTGAGACACCTCTGTCATTCTCTTGTGTTATAATTCGATTATTAGCTCATAACAATGCATGTGTGATGTTGCTCGGATTGGCCTTGGGAGGATTCTTTTTGACTGCCTGTGATGTTAATTTTTTAATTTTGAGAAGAATTCCGTAAAAAATTGTTCTAAATGGACAAATATTTCAGGGGAGATTCTATTGAAATTTTTACTGCAATCCTGTCTGTAAAATTTTAGAGAAGTCTGTCGAAATTTTTACTAAAAAACTTAATTAATTAATCAGTCTTCGCGATAACGTGCCGTAGGAAACAATTTAGAGGTGATTGTATTAGAAAACTATTTGGAAACAATATAATTTCAAAGGAGGCCGTAGGAAACAATTTAAAGGTGATTGTGTTAGACTAACTCAAATAACTACAAATAAATTTATATGCAGTTCCGAATACGTGTCGTAGGCACGTGCCACGGGCATACCTAGTCACCTTATAACTGATAAACAATGACAGAGGACAGACTACTGAGACACCTCTGTCATTCTCTCATGTTATAATTCGATTATTAGCTCATAATAACATTCTTCAATATTCTATAATTATTTGCAATACTAACTATACAGATATCTATTATATCTATCATCCCTTAGGAAAAAAGGTCTATTAACAATTACACAAATAATTACACAAATAATTATGTCTCTTCCACAACAAATAAAACAAAAGAGCTCTACCCCCATGCACAAAGATCCACTCCTCATTTAGGCATTCAGATAAGTTGTTTTCTTCTTCCTTTTTTTACTCTTCATGAATTTGAGAGTTGAACCTTTGGTACTGATACTATTAGTACAGCAAACTACAAAATACTCGAGTGAACTAAGGCTACAAATGGAAGCAAAACATAGATATTGTTCATTAACAAAATTGTGCAATAATAAATGGAAGAGGAACTAATAAATGTGTGCAATCTTCAATCTTGTTATTTAAAACAAGCCCAAGTCATTCCTCTTTCTTTCTAATAATTAATTGGGCACCTAGAAATTTCCTTTTCTCACTCCACCATGTTAATTTAATAGGGTACTGGAGACTTCTTGAACTGGCATTTGCCAAATATATTACTTCTCTAAAAATGTTACTAATTTCCTTGCAGTACAAAATAGTGCTAGAAGTGATACCTCTACTTAATGAACATCTCATTATATTCATCAGCATTCGTCAAAATTTCTAACCTTTTCAATTTAAGCTAATTAATTCAGAATTTGAATTCCTCAAGCAACCCCAAGAATGAAATATTCTCAAAACATCATGTTGTTTTAACTGTCTTTTTAAAAGCATTATTTCACTTGTGATGTTCAAAATAATCTATAACCTGTACAAATAATGCAGATACAGAATGCAAAATTACCTCTTAACATCCCTCCAATTTTAAGAAAACTAAACTGCATGTTTCCACTTGAGACCCTTCAATTCTATGTTCTTCAATAAGCACACTATCCCTTTTCCCGCTGTAATTAACACTTACAATCAGTATCCCAGCATCACTGTTGCCAACTAAAATTGAAACATTTTCACAAAACCACCAAAGCTATGATTTGGAAATGAAATTATCTCATGAAATTTCGAAGGAGGCATGTATAGAGAATACCCAATAACTACACACACCTTTAGATCAAGACCCAATAAATACACTCACTTTCGCAAAACCAACTACATTACCAACAAAATTAACCCTTTATATCAGAACTGTAAACCATTTTTACCAAACCAACAAAATCAACCACAAAGTCTGCCAAAAAATAAACTTCCCAAAAATGTTCACAACCAACCAACCAAATCAAAACAAAAACAGAAACCAACCCGAATTAGTGCAGAGGGTTCTAGCACTACTGATCGAAATGCAGCTCTTCATCAACCTAAACCTAATCCAGCACCCTGCCTCACTCTCCTCCTCCTCTCTAATCTCCCCCTTTCTTTATCAACCTAAATGTGTTTTGTGAGTACCAATTATTAGTATCAATTTCGGGATTAGATGCAAAATTAGATGCAAAATGGAGTTGAAATTATTAGATGCAAAATTAGATGCAAATAGTATCAATTTGGGGATTAGTATGAATTTCTAAACACTATAAATTTCTAAACAGTTCAAAATGGAGTTGAACTTACAGTGATGATTAGGTTGTCGGAGCTTCGAGTGCGGGTTTCGCTGAGGTGGAGGTTGGGTTGACGGAGTTGACGGAGCTTCGAAGGAGGTGGAGCTTCGAAGGAGTTGATGGGGTTTCGTAGTATCAATTTCAGGATTAGTATCAATTTCTCAACAGTATCAAAATGGAGTTGAACTTACAATAATGGTTGCGATGTCGGAGCTTTGAGTGCACTGAGGTGGAGGCTGGGTTGACGGATCTGACCTAGCTTCGAAGGAGCTGACGGAGCTGATGGGGTTTCGATGAGGCAGAGCTGATGGGTTTCGATGAGGCGGGATTTTGGGAAGAGAGAAAGAGAGACAGAGAGAGAGAGAGCGGGGGATGGATTCTGAGTTGGGGAAGAGAAAGAGAGAGAGAGGGGGAAGAAAGAGAGAGAGGGGGGAAGACAGAGAGAGTGAGAAGCTGTAGGGGGGGTGGGGGTTCTGAGCTGAGAGAGAGAGAATTGGCTTTAGGATTTGAAATTGTGGGGTTAAAAATTTTGGGCGGGAAAATATTGTTTGTGAGAATCAATTTGAGCCGTTGATTTTAGGGAAGATTCAAGGAGAGCCACTTGATAGCTTTCTTTGTAATTTATTATATAGATATATCAATTCTATTTATCGTCCGTATATTTCACATATATCAAACTCCAATTACTTCGTATTATCATATATATCCAATATGTTACTCCAAGCACCAAATATTCAACATTGTACAAATTCACCATTTTATCTCCTTTATAACCTAATTTCTCCTTTATAATATAATTTCTCCATATATCATAAAAGTATATAACTCCATTAATTTCATAAACATATGCATGCCATAATATCATTCATATGAATACACAACTCCATAAATACACATGCCTTTAATATTAGGCATATAAATACACAACTTCATAAATATAGTTTTATCAATAGATTTATATATCCCCCGAACATATTCATATCTCCTGTATTATATTCATTCAGGTATATATATATATATATATATATATATATATATATATATATATATATATAGGGTAGCGATCCGGTGAGAACCGTTCTCACGATAAGCTTCGTGAGAACTCCACGCCTATCCATCCTATGGATAATCCGAACCGTTCTCATTGTTTTACATAACTAAATTAGTCTAGAAATATAAAATCAAGTCATTTGATATTCATTTCTCCATGCATCATGTCACTATAAAAAAAATGATTTTTTAGCCACACAATTTGTAACACTTCAATGCATGGGCAATCTAATCTCAAATGAATTGATTTCTTATCCATAGACTAATTGAGTCGTGTAGATCAAAATGAACGGTTCAGATCTTTCAACTAATGTCCCAAACAAAAGTTCTCACGTGGTTCTCACCAAAAGAGTTCTCACTCGATCATTTCTCTCTCTCTCTCTCTCTCTCTCTCTCTCTCTCTCTATATATATATATATATATATATATATATATATACACCTCTTTACATTTTCACATTTACAATGCCGTATATGCATACATCATTAAATCACCATAAAAGCATATATATATATAAGTACCTCAGTTCATTTTCCATATCCACAATACATTAGTATTATCATAATTTTCCAATTCTAAATATTACCACCCCATATTCTAAATATACACACCATTAATTTCTTACACCCCATAATTTACTCCATATAATACTTATAAATTTCTACGATATATTTTACGCATCTAAAATCGATACACTTTACATATTACACATAGAAATCATGGTTTAAAATTTATAATAGCACATCATGTATAGAAATAAAATAAATCATACTCACTTGACATTCCGTGAAGACTCGACGCACCACTTCTCCATCACGCATCCGAAGTCGCTAACATCTCCTATTATTAAATTTCAAAGCCTATTAGGGCTCAAGACATCCAAACCCGTCACCGGTAATAATAATACTAATCTTAATGTCACTCAGGCGTTTTCTTGAACATCTTGCATGCACACATGCGATGCACGTATTATTCAAATTCCTACGGGATTTTATTTCCATAAAGTTACTAAAAATCACCCCATATTAATCTAAAGGGTATACTACAATTTCAACTATTATTAGTGAGATAGTTCTAACATTATTAGCTTCCCCTATATAATCCCAAAACCCTAATGTATAAGCAACTTATACAATCATAATCAATTTGCTAATTTATTGACTCTAACTTCAAAATAGACCTCTAACCAACCCTATACTCCATTTCTAAGTAAAAGAAATTAAAAGCATAAGAAATTACACAAATAATTAATAAGAGATATACCACCACTAAATCATTTCTCCAAATTGACTCCACCACTAGCTAGAGCACCCTTCACTTAGCCTACCCCTCGAATTAATATAAATTTTATGGAGAAACGGAGTGGATTTTGGCTGGGGATTCATGGCCGAAATTTGGGTTTTCGGGTTTTTGTTTTTGGTCGGTCGAAGCCAGAAGGAGAGAGGAAAGAATGAGGGAAGGGTTATTGGGAAATTAGAAATTTATTAAGAAGGGTTATTTACATAACCCCTAACCTTCAATGCATTCACAAACTCCAATACTTTACTATAATAATTAAATAAATACACTTAAATACTCAAAATAATCTTCTCAAAATTCTACAATCAAAATAACATCACAAAACTTATTTCGAGACGAATATAATGAACTCATGTCCACATCTTCTCAATTTAACACAAAAATTCAATACTTCAAAATGTAAATAGAATTAATATAAAATAAAATAAAATATACAAAATATTCCACTCCGCACCAGGAATTTATAAAAATAGTTATTTTCAACATTTTAAAAGAAAATGAGGTGTTACATTTGCCCGGCCATTTGTAGGGAGGGAGAGAAGGGTGAGGTGTGGGTGAGAAGAGGACAAGTGTCTTCATTTTTGTGGTACAATAATTAAATATTTTGTTTGCAAAATAATATATTACAATCAACACCCAATCTAACCCTAGCCCTCCAATTTGATCATGGCTGATAAAAACTAATTCAAAATTTTCAAAATCACATACTACAAGATTTTGTACAAACATACTAAATCGACACAATACATATACGTACATACTAATATATAGTTGGATAATTTTTATTAGTTAAACTAAACAATCTTTACCAAAAATATATTAATTCCGAAATGACAATAAAAAAGTAATTTTCAATATCAGACAGGGATAATACAGATATTTTCTCAAAAAATGCATATTACATGATTTTGTACAAGTGCACAAAATCAATAGATAGATATATATACATACTAGTGTGTGTGTGTATATATATACATATATATATATATATATATATATATATATATATATATATATATATATATATATATATATGTATATATAAAATTTTTATTAGTAAAACTAAGTAATTTCTATAAGGAATATTTTAATTTTTTTAAAAAAGTAATAATAATATAATATAATATCTGACCGGGTCTCACTTCTCCCCACCACTGCTCGCTGCTTCCACCACACCTCAGCCCCGAGCTCCTGCCCTTGCTCGCCCCTACCTCCGCTCGTCGTCAAGCCCACCACCTCATGCCACCGCCCATGCTGCTTTCGCCAACCTTCACCAGTCGCCTCCCTCATCCCGAAACCCACTACAGCCCTGCTCTTCGATGCCACCGAGCCCCACCTTCCTCCACCGCAACCCTCTGTCACTGCTACTCGACCTCCATCACCTGAGCCTCCACCTTGCAGCCACCAGCTCCCCTGTCTCCAGCTAGCAGCCAGCACCTCACCCGAAGCTCCCCTCGCTGCACCATCTAGATAATAGTCTCCCTGCTTCTCATGCACCACTGAGCCGAGCCCCGCCGCTGCCACTCTTTCCTCTGCCGTCTCCTCGCCACCTTGCTGCCATCACTGCACCGGAATCCACCACCTTAGCACCTCGACGTCGGCTCCCTCAACTCCATCGCAGCCCCGAACTCTGCCATTATTGTCCCATATCATCCCCGTCACCACCTTCCACCTCTTGCACCATTTCCCACCTCGACTGCCGCCTTCTGCCCCATCTCAGCCAACACCGCAGACGACCTCTTTGCTGTGGCTGCAGTCACCTTGTTGTCATTCTCTTCCGTGACCATTGTTGTACTTGATGTTGTCGTTGTTGCTCTTGCCGTTGTGTCGCCGTTGCTCTTAGCCTTGTCGTCGCCGTCTCTTGCTCTCGCTGTGTTGTTGCCGTCACTCTCGCTTGTGTTCTCGTCGCACGTGCTAACACCGTGTTAAGGCAAACATCTCTTATACAATCTTTTTATTCCATCCAAGCATTTTCTTTGAAATCCGACCAGTAGTCATTTAATAGAATATCGCATTTAATTGAATTCCATTACTGATTCATTATTTTCATGATAGTACCATGTTATTGATTCATAGTCATCTTATCGTGACATTATTATTGATTTAAAACTTGAACCATAAATTTATCGTATTATTGAACATTCAACTTTATTGTCCGATGAATTGCTTGACTGTGTACTGAGGTTTCGACCCAGTTCCTGACATGAAACTTAGAACTTTGTACATAGAAATTGTATTGAATTGATTCTTGAATCCTAAACATCTTACGGATTCTCAATCCGATTTATAGATTATAAGTTATCACTATTTTAGTACTAGCATGATATAATTTCCAGAACCGAGACTATGCACGAAACCCGTAAAGAATTGATTGATCGACCTAGTTTAACTACCGTTTTCGCTCTTTTCATTTTCCCCTATTTTGTAATATTTTATTTGCAATTGAATAAAATGCTCTATTTTCCTTTCTTGATTATCAAAATAAAATGTGTTCATGAAATTTTTGTTCTTCTTGTCGAACTATTTTCTTGATGACCTTATTTTCTTTATTTAATTGTGGGTATTTTATTTGAACCCTATTATCTTTGGATCCATCTTTTATTAAACCCAAAACCCAACTACAAATAATTCTTGACCTAAACCCACTATTATTGGATCCTGAACCATTAACCTAACATCCTAATTGCACCCTACAAATATAATCCTATTGCAAACCCTAAAATATACAATTTGAAACCCTAATACTAGCCGTCTCCCTCCTCTCCCTATTTCTCTCTCCTCGGCTCAGTTTCCCGCCCAAATATTCTGAGCTCCATCTCCGGTGAACCCCCCAACATTCGGTGACCGACTCTCATCGCCATGCCCACTCAGTCGCCCCTGCCCTCTTCCTATCGACGCCGCCACCCAACACCCAAAACTCCCTGTTTCCCCTGTTCCTGCTCGACGGCAACCCCCGCTCTTTCCTGCTCCAGACCGACTCCAGCGATGCTGCCTGACGTCGATGCTCCCGCCTGCGAAGACGTCGACTGCTGTCGACGTCAAGCACCACCTGCCGAACACCCTGCTATTGCTGGTCTTGCCTTTTGCTGTTGTTGCCTTCGGTTTCTTTTGCTCGTAGTTCGCACTTGTTATTTCGTGTGTTTGTGGGTTCGTTGCTCCGGGATTCTTATCCTGTTATTCTTGGTATTCAATTTCATCGTCAATAAGGCAAGTCACTTCCTCTTGAATTGTTATTGAATCAAAATCAAGTTTTTATTGAAACTCTTACAAGTAGATCCAATTATTCATCGTATTATACATTGTTCATCTCTTTCGTTGGGTATATTGAGGGTTTACATGAGCTAACTCCAATATTCTTGACATCGTGCCCCTATTGACTCCAAAGATTGAATCTTTCATGTGTTCATATAAAATTGATGATAGGGTTACCCATATAATTGTCACACAATTAATCTATTGTAGAAACAATTGCTAGATTGTATGTTTGTTTAATCGATTGATGTTTGGTTTATGATAAATTAATATATGTATGTGTTCTTAAATTTATTGATCATGTTTTTATACCCATCATGCTGATTATGAAGTTTACCGACTATTTGAAGGGGATACCATCATGTTTAATTAATTTATCTCATCAAGAATAAAGAAATACCTGTATGTTGTTGCTGTCTGGATTTTGTCTGTTATTTTCTACATAGTAAATGATCTTAAAATAAAAAACTTTCCGAATAGGATTTGTAGCCCTATGTTTCTAGTATCCAGAAATCTTGAATTTTTGAATTCTGATTTGTGTAGAAAAAATTATGATCGTTTTACTACAACTGTGTTTTTATTTCCAAAATTTCTGATTCTTGTATGTTTCAGGTTTAATCAGTTAAAAAGTTGATCTAATATTAGAATATTGCTCTGAAAATTCCCAGAACATTAGTTAACATGATTAGGAGTTTAATAAATATTTTTGATGATTTTATTATTGAGTTTTTATTGATTCTAAAAATAAAATAACATGATGTCGAAATTCTGCTTGAACATGAAATCTGTAAAGAATGATGTGTTTGACCGAGTTACTGTTGTCGGATTTTGTGTTGTAAATATGCGTTGGAACCGTGTGGAATTCTAGTTTCTATAATTCCTGACGGATTCAGTTTTCAATTTCGGTAGCAGTAGGAAATTACATTTTTGTACACAACTCTTAATGTCCAGAATTTCACTTTTTAGTTTTTCTAAATTTAATTATTCATATATAATAGTATTGCTTGAATTAAAGTGTGTATGTTGCATTGCATGGTCCTAATAAGTTATTGTCATCATTCTAATTATCCTACTTCATGTTATCACCCTATTGTTTCCTTATTGATACTATTGTTCATTTCATGTCTCATAATTGCATATCGTATTGTTGCGATAATAAAATAATTAACAAGCCGGGGTTTAAGGGATTGACAGCAGTAGTTGACGATATAGTGACTGTACGCAGAAGTGTAAGCCATGTTTCCTAAAATATTATGTGTTGGCTATTGTTGTTATTATCGGTTTATTATTGGATTACTGACTACAGTATCTCAATTGATCTTGTATTATTTTATTGTTATTGAGCCAACTAGTGTGCACCAATGCTGCAAATAATCTTATTATGCTGTGTACATGATCTATAGAATCTTCCACTTAAGTCTAAACGAAATTGATTGTATGTATCGAACCTACAGAATGGGATGCCGTATACGTGCATTAGTTAGGATTAAAATGATTAATAGACTTAAGAATTGATACCACATCGACAATGCATATTGTATATCATTACTAGATTTGTCCATGGGCATGTGCCTACGGCACGTCTTCGGAACGATACAACACACGAAAAACTCTGTAAACAGTAAAACAACAATTATGTAGTTCAAGTTTGAATAGTATGATAATAATTGGTTGTAAATAAAAGTCCATGTTTCTATTAGTATATGTCAAAAAATAATTATAAATGAGGGTGTAAATCCAACTTCTTAGAACTTTAAGTGTGGAAAATGATGAAATTTAACTATTGAAGAGATATTTGCTATTTTCAATATAACCTGTGCAATAAAAAAAGCATAAAAATTCTGAAAATTTTACAAACCTGAAATCTTAAAATCTAAATAAAGAAAGAATGGGAGAAAGAGGGAGAGAGAAAGAGAGAAATATGAAAAAGTAAAGAGATAGGAGAGAAACAGTAATAAAGTAATGAGTTTTTTAGTTTTGGGGGGAAAATTTTAATTTTGGGGTTTGAAATTTTGGACGGGAAAGTATGTTTTTTGAGAATCAATCTAGGCCATTGATTTTAGGGGAGATTGAATGAGAGCCACTTGATAGCTTTCTTTGTAATTTATTATATTGATTTCAGTTGATATCGAATATTGTTTAAGTGTTATTGATATTGACCATTGAAAATTTCTATCGATTATTGAATCATTATTTATAACCATTGCATCGATTATTAATGATATTGACTATTGCTATTGTCCAATGTTATTGATTCCTATTGATCCATTAAATTCATTGTTATATCATTATTCTATTATTTCTTGCTTTCTTTACTTGTTGTCCATGACTTACTCTAAGGACAACTTTTCTCCTCTTTTTATATAAAGTGTTCACAGGTGATCATGGAGAATTACCAGCTGAAATTGGAGAACAAATTTTCTGAATATTTAATGCTTCCTAATTGCTTATTATTTTATTGAACTTAATGTATTGAAACTTATTATTACGGTGTTTGGATTTATTATTGTATTGGGCTTATGACCTGGATTTTATTATTTATTTCCAGACGTTAGATTATTGTAATTGGATACTTCATATTGCTTTCATCCAAGTATTATTTTTCATGGGATTATTATTATTCCCTGCAATTTGTTCTGTATTGATTATGTTGTTGAGTTGAATGGATAAACAACTTCTGGATGACATTAGTCATTCGCTGGGCCAATGTTACGTTCTTGTATTCCATATTTTTGGGAAGCGAGGCATGACAAGGTTTTGAGTGGTATCAGAGTCCGAGTTTGAATAATATATCAGTCAAACGTGACTAACGAAAGGAAGTTTGACTTTGATTGATTTATTAATCAGATTTGGGTTTTTTATCAGTTTGACTCAATAGTATGTGCAATATAGGAATCACATGAACAATTGATATCCAACTTATGATCTGGACACTAATCGTTTGATTTTTTTTGTAGACCATGGCTAGAAAAGGTGCTTCATCTTCCCGTGCTGGGGATGATCAGTATGATGAGCCCACTATTGCACAGATGATGCAAATGCAGTATGAGCACAACGAACTGATGATGCAGATACAACGAGAACATAATGAACAGATGAGAATTGCTTTCAAAGCTTCTAATAGGGAACCCCATGTGCCTGCCCCCGAATTGCTGCCACTGAGACCTGGTAATGTGACAGATTTCATAAGGCTCAATCCAAACAAGTTTTCGGGCACTGAAGGTCCACTTGAAGCCAAGCAATGGCTTATCAGGACTGAGTAGTTGTTGACCGCAATACGTATAGCGGATGTGGATCTTGTGGATATGGTGAACATCCAACTTGTTGATCTTGCCCACATATGGTGGCAAGCTGAAGCTGAGCGATTGGGCTGATCCATCCACTGGGCCATCTTCACTGAGTTCTTCCTCACGAAGTTCTTCCCTATTGCCACCAAGGAATGAAATGGAACGACAGTTTGTCTCATTAACTCAGGTTCGTCAGATGGTGTTTAATTATACTTTTTCGTTGTTATTTCATAAAGTACCGATGTTAAACTAAACACGGCCTTGAATCAGGGGAGTCAGACCATGGACGAGTACGCTGCGAAATTCACCTGACCAAGTCGTTTTGCTACTTCTTTGGTAGCAAATGACGAAGATAGAGGCCGTCATTTCTTATTGGGCTTAGATATTGAGATTCAGGATCGTCTTGCTACCTTGCGACTTCATTCTTATGCTGATATTCTGTATGCTACAAGAATTCAGGAGCAGACTAGTATGAGGAAGCGTGCTATTCAGCGGTCTGTTCCCCACCCTGTTGCTGCTAGACCTTCTGGTGGACTTATTAGGAGGCCTGCTCCACCCCTTCCTTCTATGGCATTACCATACCCACCTACTGTTCAGAGGTCGGATCTAGTATATTCACACAGTCGGAAAACTGGGCACTTGCGCCAAGATTGCAGGATAGCAAACTGCCTATGCCTACTGTGTAAAGGCAATGATCATTTGGTTCGTGATTGCCCAAGGTCCAGGACTCTTGCACCAGTTGGATGTTCTGCTCCTGAAGGAGCACTTGTTTGTGGTCAGGGTAGACCATCTCTCCCACCTGAGAGGTATATCTTTGATCAGAGGAGAGCCGCTCTTAGTGGTAATCTTCTTACAGGTCGTGTTCAGGCATACAACTTGACTATGCATGATTGTGAGACTGCTTTGGGCGTTGTTGCAAGTATATTTTTAGTTGTATTCACTTTGTATTTCATTTTGACTTCCTTGCTATTTTGTGATTCTATCCTATTGCCTATTCATGTTAGCCTTCCATTCATATCTGTTTCTTGCATTTTGCTTCTGCCTTTTTGTGTTCTTACTTTGACTTCTTGCTAGGCATTATCCTTGTTCACTCCTTTTCTGCTCATGTTCTCTTTGACTCTGGTGCAACTCATTCTTTTGTTTCATTCGCTTCGTCGATCTGCATCTCTTGGCTAGCAGCGCTATGCCAACAGCATGGAACATTACTACAAGTGGAGGTGTTGTCGTGTGTTCACAGATTGTGAGCAGGGTCCCTTGGTTATTGGTGGTGTTGATTTTGTTGTCGATCTAATTGTCATCAACAATTCTGGTTTTGATGTTATCTTGGGGATGGATTGGCTTGGTGTCACTCATGCTGTAATTGACTGCCGCAAGAAGAAGGTGGTGTTCCAAATATCGGGTTATCAGGAATTTGAATTCTGTGCCGGTGAAATGCCGCTTGCTTGTGTAGAGAAGTTGGCAAGTCAGGAAGTTTGAGTTATGGAGGAAGAATGTGCAGATGATGTTGTTGCACTGTTGGTTGTGCAGGATTTTCTGGATGTTTTTTCCTGAGAAACTACCGAGATTACTGCCAGATCGTGAAGTGGTGTTTAGTATTGATGTTCAGTCGGGTACAACTCCAATATCTAAGAGTCCGTACAGAATGGCTCCTGTTGAGTTGGCTGAGTTTAAGCAGCAGATTCAGGAGTTGCTAGATAGAGGTTTTATCAGGCCAAGTGTTTCGGCTTGGGGAGCTCCGGTAGTGTTCGTCAATAAGAAGGATGGTAGTCACAGGTTGTACATTGACTACCGTGAGCTCAATAATGTCACAGTGAAGAACTGGTGTTCGTTGCCAAGGATTGATGACCTATTCGACCAATTGGGAGGTGCTTCTATATTTTCGAAGCTGGATCTTTGTTCTGGTTACCATCAGGTTAAGGTGAAAGCCGAGGATGTACAGACGACTGTTTTTTGAACGAGATATGGGCACTATGAATTCTTGGTGATTCCTTTCGGAGTTACTAATGCTCCAGCTATGTTTATAAGCTTAATGAATCGGGTTTTCTCTCCCATTCTGGACAAGTTTGTAGTGCTGTCCATTGATGATATCCTTGTCTACTCTCGGAACCGTGATAAGCATGATGAGAACTTGATGGTTGTTTTGCAAACTTTGCAGGAGAATCATCTGTATGGGAAGCTTAGCAAGTGTGAATTTTGATTGGATCGTGCGGCATTCTTGGGTCATATTATTTTTGGTGATGGAGTATCTGTCGAACCGTACAAGATTTTTACAGTTAAGGATTGGCCATCGCCGAAGTAAGTATCGGAAGTTCAGAGTTTTCTTGGTCTAGCTGGGTAATACAGGAAGTTTGTTTGGGATTTCTCGAAGATTGCAGGATCGTTGACCAAGTTGACTGGGAAGGATCAGAAGTTTGTGTGGGATGAGTCTTGTGATGAAGCCTTCTCTGAACTGAAGAATCGGTTGACGTCAACACCTGTGTTGACTATACCATGGATCAGGTAGTTTCGTAATTCACTGTGATGCTTCAGGAAGAGGTTTGGGTGCTGTTTTGATGCAACGAGGCAAGGTTGTTGCATATGGATCTAGGCAATTGAGGCCGCATGAGAAGAATTATCTTACACATGATTTGGAACTTGCTGTTGTGATCTTTGCCTTGAAGCTTTGGAGGCATTATTTACTTGGAGACCGAGTGGAGATCTTCACTGAAAACAAAAGCCTCATGTATATGCTCACTCAGAAGGAATTGAATATGAGGCAAAGGCAATGGTTAGAATTGATGGCGGATTATGATATCAGTTTGTAGTACCATCCTGGCAAGATTAATTCGGTACCTGATGCTTTAAGTAGGAGATCTGTTGCTATGGTTCTTACTGAGCAGATGGAGCTTGTGGAAGGTATGAGGAGATTAGAATTTTAAGTGGTATTACCTAGTTCCGAGCAGAGTTGTATGGTGCTTCAGTTACATTTGTCTTTGGTGGATCAGATTAAGGAGGCATAGTCTGGTGATGTGCAGTTGTAGAAGTTTCGAGCTGAAGTTCAAGCTGGTTCAAGGACTGATATAGTGATTCATGAGGATGGATCTCTCCGCTTCAGGACTCGTCTATGTGTTCTGAAGGGGGAAGTCAGGCAGAGTTACTTGAAGAAGCTCATCGTTCTCCATATTCTATTCATCCCGGTGGTACAAAAATGTATCGGGATTTGAAGTTGCATTTCTGGTGTCATGGTATGAAGAGAGATGTCAGAAGATTTGTTTCTCAATGTCTGATCTGTCAGCAAGTGAAAGCAGAACATCAGAGGACTGTTGGACTTCTTCAACCGCTTCCTTTCCGGAGTGGAAGTGGGAGAATAATACTATGGATTTTGTGACTGCTTTGCCTAGAAGTCCCAAGGGTCACAATGCCATTGGGTTGATTTTGGATCGCTTGACAAAGAGTGCTCATTTCATTCCCATCAGAGTTGGTCAGTCTACGAAAAGCCTTGTAGAGAAGTGTATGCAGGAGATTGTGAGATTTCATGGTGTTCCTGTCAGCATTATATCAAACAGAGATACTAGATTCAGATCTCAATTTTGGGAGTCTTCAGAACAGTCTTGGGAGTAAGCTGAAGTTCAGTACTGCATTCCATCCACAGATAGATGGACAATCGGATAGGACTATTCAAACGTTGGAGGATATGTTCAGGACCTGTGTTCTTCAGTTTGGAGGATCTTGGGAAGATCATTTACACTTGGTGGAGTTTTCATACAACAATAGCTACCAAGCTAGTCTTAAAGCAGCTTCGTATTAAGTCTTGTATGGTCGGAAGTGTAGCTCAGCAGTGTGCTGGGATGACATTGGTGAGAGGAAGCTTTTGAGGCCAGAATTTATCACGAAGACTGTTGATGTAGTGGCCCAATCAGGAAGCAATTGCAGGTAACACAGGACAGGCAGAGGAAATGGGTAGACATTCACGGGAGGCTGTTGGAGTTCGAAGAGGGTGACCATGTGTTCCTCAAGGTATCACAATGGAGAGGTGTTATTCGGTTTGGTGGTGGGGAAAAGTTGAGCCTTAGATTCATTGGTTCGATTGATGTGGTGAAGCGACTAGGCAAGGTGGCCTATAGACTCACGTTGCCGCCAGCCCTTTTCTGGAGTGCATGATGTCTTCCATTTCTTTCAACTCAGGAAGTGTGTCAGGGATGATAGTCATGTCATTGACTATTCGGAGTTGTCGGTTCGACCATATTTGTCATGTGCGATTCATCCAGTGTCGATTGTGGATGTACGGGAGAAGACTTTGAAGAATAAGGTTATCAGATTGGTTCGTGTTGCTTGGAATCCTCACTCACCTGGTGAGTTGACTTGGGAGCTTGTAGAGGAGATCCAGAAGAAGTTTCTCCATCTTTGTGAGTAGTTCTTGTTCTTTTCTTTCTTCGGGGTTACCCTACTACCACTTACTTATATTTCGAGGATAAAATTTTATTGTAAGGTGGGTAAGATTGTAACTACCATTTTTGCTCTTTTCATTTTCCCCTCATTTGTAATATTTTATTTGCAATTGAATAAAATGCTCTATCTTCCATTCTTGACTATCTTAATTAAATTTGTTCATGAAATTCTTGTTCTCCCTGTTGAACTATTTTCTAGAAGACTTTATTTTCTTTATTTAATTGTGGGTATTTTATTTGAACACTATGATCTTTGGATCCATCTCTTATTGAACCCAAAACCCAACTACAATTAATTCTTGACCCAAACCCACTACTATTTGATCTTGAACCATTAACCCAATATCCTAATTGCACCCTATAAATATAATCCTATTACAAACCCTAAAATATACAATTTGAAACCCTAATACTAGCTGTCTCTCTCCCTGGCTCTATTTCTTGCCCAAATATTCCGAGCTCCATCTCCGGTGAACTTCCCAACCGCCATTGACCTACTCCCATCGCCATCCCCCTCAGTCGCGCCACCCTCTTCCCATCGACGCCGCCACCCGAACACCCGAACCCCCCCTGTTTCCCCGTTCCCGCTCGACAGCAACCCCCACTCTGTCCTGCTCCCGTCCGATGCCAACGCCGCCGCCTGACATCGATGCCCCTGCCTCCGATGCCGTCGACCGCTGTCGACATCGAGCACCGCCAGCCGAACACCATGCTGTTGCTTGTCTTGCCTCTTGTTGTTGTTGCCTTGGGTTTATTTTGCACGTAGTTCGCACGTGTTATTTCGTGTGTTCGTGGGTTTTTTGCTCCAAAATTTTTAGCCCATTATTCTCGGTATTTAATTTCATCGTCAATATGGCAAGTCACTTTCCTTTTGACTTGTTATTGAATCAAATTCAAGTTTTTATTGAAACTCTTGCAAGTAGATCCATTTGATCATCGTATTGTACATTGTTCATCTCTTTCGTTGGGTATATTGGGGGTTTACATGAGCTAACCCCAATATTCTTGACATCGTGCCTTTATTGACTCCAAAGATTGAATCTTTCAAGTATTCATATAGAATTGATGATAGGGTTATCCATATAATTGTCACACAATTAATATATTGTAGAAACAATTGCTAGGTTGTATGTTTGTTTGATCGATTGTGTCACGCCCCGCTTCCCAAAAAGGAGATACAAAATACCGATACATGACTAAGTCCAGTGAATGATTTTCATCATCCATAAGCTGTCAGGATTTTTACAACAAGCACCAGTATAAATAAGAGAGACAAGAAGAATAGTCAACCATGCATGCATAACTGAATCAACATAGTCAACAAGATTACTTGAAACAAGAAGCAAGAATACTTAATTTCAAATAATCATGTTTGGAACAAAAACACAAGTCTGGGACACAGAGCCCAATACAAAATAATCCATGTAAACCAGTACAATTATTCAAGATAAACAACAAGAAATAAATAGATATAGCAAGCAAAATCTCCAGCCAACTAAAATCTCAGATCACCTACTCCATCTGGCAGCTGATCACCATAATCTACATTTAACAAATTGCAAGAAAAAGAAAAGAGAAACAAAACGTCCGTCAATGTAAGTTATGGGCCGCTTGTAGTGGAGGCAACAAGTACAGAAGGAAACAAGTAAACAAGAATACAGTAACAGCGCAAGTACAACATGAAAAGATGTAACAACAAAATAGAGGGACTATCACGCCCCGCTTCCCAAAAAGAGAATACGGAATACGGATACGCGAAAAAAGCCCAGCGAATGATTTTCATCAACCATAAGCTATCAGGATCTTTACAACATTTCACAAGAATAATCAGAGTATGAAGCAAAAGAAGTCCACCAAGCATGCACATATGAATCAAAATACCAATAGGATTTACGTGAAACCAAAATATTATAATCTCAAATAAATCAAATCTGGACAAGTCAATATTCTGGGTCACATTGCCCAAATACAAATAAATCCAAGTAGCAAAAATAAAATTGTTCAAAATAAGCAACAAGAAATGATAACAGCAAAACTCCAGCAGCTAGTATCTCATGTCACCAACTCCATCTGGCAACTGTTCTCCAAAATCTACAATTTAATAAATTGTAGGAAGAGGAAAAAGAAAATAAACTCCCGTCAATACAAGTTACGGGCCGCTTGTAGTGCAGGATACAAGTACATGGGGAAAGATAAACAAATAGCATGGTATAGGCAAAACAACAAAATATAACAACTAGCATGGCAAGATGAACAAGTGCAAGTAGCATGTATCAAGTGTCAAGTACAAGTAACAAGTATCGAGTATCAAGTATTATGTACAAATAATAAGTATCAAGTGTCAAGTACACAAGGATCAAGTGTTAAGATCAAGTAGCATGTACAAGTATCAAGTAGCAAGTGTCCAGTGATTATGTTCAAGTCTTGTGTTTATTACTATCTAGGTAGCACTTCATGCATCCATCTTTTTACTACATGATTGCTACATTCAAACAAGTTGCGTTTTAGATTTCATAGTGGATCATAGAGGGCAGTATACTCAAGGACAAGCCTCAAGTAATCAAGTGTCAAGTATCAAGCCAAATATCATGTATCAAGCCTAAAGAGTGAAGTATCAAGCCTCAAGTATGAAATATCAAGCCTCAAGTGAAATATCAAGCCTCAAGTAATCACGTAGAATCTATAGATCCCCTTCCGAGTACATGTTTCTATATTTTCCACAATTAGATCTTTCCCTTAAACTCTAGCTTGGTTATTTATTATTAGTGTCAAACAAGCATGTATGTGTCACAAACAGGGCAAGTATAACATGGTATAATTAAGTAACAAGTTCAGGTCAAAATATAATCATGCATGGGGGAAAGACAGCACACAAAAGAATAGAACAACGAGAATTATTGTTCAGGACAGCAAGACAGTACTGCACTAAATCTGGGATTTCCGTTGCTAAAAACATGCAAACCTGGATCCGTCAAAAGGTCTAGAAAATAGACTCCCGATCGAATCCGTAAATTATATATAAGTCATATAGTATTTCACAAAATCAAGTCTCAAAACATATTTGAATCCAGAAAACACGTTTAGCCAGAAATCAAAAGATTGTATTCAATGTCAGGAAAATAGCTTGAAAACTGATTATCTAAATCCATAGAAAATCTGGGGTATTCCCCTATATGTTCAGCATCAGAATACAAAGTTTCATAATTTTTCAATATAAATAGTTTAGTCAAGAAAAATCAGAAAACATCAAGATGCAGTAGTTTTGTAAATCTGGAATTATAAACACTGCAGTATGAAAACAGCAATATTTGACAAACCATAAATCGAAATCTAAATCCGCCAAAAGGGTGATAAAATAGGCACATTAGGCTAACTTTCATATTCATAAATAGTTTACAAACAGCAAGTCGAATTAGGTCGAAAATCTGCTTCTTTACTGAACAGTATGAAAATTCTTCATGTATAATAATTGTTTAGAAACATAGAACAGTTTGCAAAACTCATCAAATAAATCCACAAAAAATTCAGGGTTAATACCAATCAGGTCTAGTTATACTTTGCAAAATATTGGGTCAAAATAATACTTTTAACATCACGATAAAAATAGATTACTCTTCAGAATTCATAGAAAACAAAATCTGGAAATCTTTCTACACCTCTGTAGTAAAATAGACATAACTCACAACTCGTAAAATGAAACTGAGATCTATCAAAAGGATTGGAAAATAGACAGAATTCTTTACAGTTCATATTCAAAAAATATTTTCAAATACTGAACTGAATAGGATCTAAAATACCGATCAAAAGCAAGGTAATAGAAAAATACAGAATTACTCTTCGAACATAAAATCATCTAGTTCATGTAAAACTCATCCAAATCAACCCAAACATGAAATATGGTGTACTAGATGTCCAAGCAACATGCTATAGGGTATATCACAAGCCCACAACAAGTATAGCACGAATAACACATCAAGCACACAATATCAGAAAATAGCATCCATTTAAACATCCAAAAAGCGGTCATCCCTAGTTGTTTCATGTCAAGTATGTCGTGAGGCAACTATGATCGAATCAACACAATAGAGACAATATATAACAGAGGATTCACACACGAATTGTCTCTAGAACCAAACTACATTACAGGCGGTATTTAGTACTTTTATTACACAAAGAAAAGAATACAAGTTACTTACCTGAGAGACGATGGAATCGATGAAGTAAGAGCAAGAATAACGGGAATGGATCCCGGCACGAACACAACCACGAACAAGATCACAAACAAGATGAACAACCAATCGCGAACAAGATGAAGACGATCGAGATCACGAACTCAATCGAACGACTGAGATCAAGAGATCAAGATCAAGATTATCAGATCAGATTGGACGGCCAGATCTCCCTAATGATGAAGATGAAGATGATGATCAAGATCGATCGATCAAACAGCTGTGATCGAAGGAAGTTGATGATCATCATGATCGTGATGATCAAGAGGAGATCGAACAGGTCCACATCCAATCAAGCATGATGATGATGATCATAATAATCAATAGCCCACAATCAAAAAGGAGATCAAACCCAACATCACAACGATGGCTGGCTCTGGCCTCGACAACGGGTGGCAGTGTGAGGGCTGGCTAGCGATGGCAAGGCGGAGGACGCCAGGGGCTGACTGCGGACAACGAGCACAAAAGAAAGAGGAAGACAAGAAGGAGAGCAGAAGCAGGGAGTCACGGCGGAAGGTGCTGCTGCTATCAGGAGGGTGATAGCACTGGGGAGCGGCGCTGGGCTGCGTCGCGAGGTGGTCGCGACTGGGAGAGGCAACATGATGGAGTTGGAAAAGCTCGAGAGGAGCAGGACGACGGGGCTAGACGGAAGACGAGGAAGAGAGGGAGCGGCTGATGGCAATGCGACGTCGGGGCTGATGCTCGACGCAGCAGGAAGGATGGGTTGGCAGAATGGGAGTGTAATATCCCGATCGACTATTAATAATATTATTTTATTAACGTATGACTACTTGATTATTTTATTTTTCTTTCCCCATTGTGCTATCTTTTAGCCATGGCAATCTAGTGGATAATTAGGAATTGTTGTAGCTAAACCTAGGGTTACAAAAACATAAGGATTAAGAATTCTTCTAGAACAATTCTCCTCCACATCACCCTCCACCTCACCAAAGACCCATACCCTCACCATACCTCCACATCACCTTGCCTCCACTAGATGAAACCGGCCCCAAAAGAAGGAGGGGTTTTTGTGCAATTGTGTGGGTTCACATTTGCAATATCCACTTTCTCCCCTCCTATAAATACCCCCTTCCTTCTCCTTAGTTTCATTTTAGAAAGATCAAAAGAAAGAAAGAAAGAAAGGAAAAGAATGAGTGAACTAACTTGAGAGTTTTTATTTGTAGGTTTGGTAGGAGTTCTAGGAGAAAGAAGGACAGTAATCTAGTTCTTCCATCAAAGAAACAAGGTGGGGGTTTCTCCTAGGTTTGTGTTTGATTAATTGTTTGTTTGCTTGTTATTTGAAAGATGGTTTTCATGTTCTTCTTCTTCTTACCTTCTTGTTTACCTTTCTTTTTGGTGTGGTTATTATGTGAAATCTTATATTGTATGTTATAGTATGAACCATCTAAGAAGAGTTCTTTTGTTTGTTGTTGTATGATAAAGAGTTAACTACTTGGACTAAAAGGATACATGCACATAAACTTTTGCATACAACCATGTAAGGTTGTAGGACTTGAATGTGAGACCATACATAAGGCATATGAATTTGTTTACAACCATTTGGGTTGTAGGACCTATGTTGAACCATGGACTAAAAGAGAACATATGTTGATTAAACCCAAAAATGAAGTGTTCTTACTTGTTGTATTATTGTTTAGTTTTAATCTTAAAGTATGAAAAAGAAACTAGCTAAATCACTAGTGGTAAAATAAATAAATAAAAAGATCTTTTCTTTCTAAACACTAGTTGTAAAAAGATCAAAAAGATTTCTTTTATGTCCACTAGTAAGAAACCTATGCTAATAAAGATCTCTTTTTTTGTAGTAATTTAGTTGTAGATGTTTATGCTAAATTTTAATTGATGCTCATAGTAGTAGTAGTAGATATATATGTTCTAATAAAGTTGTAGTAGTAGTAGTAGATATGTATGCTTCAATTTAAATAGCAATAGTAGATGTGTATGTTTCCATTAAAGTAGTAATAGTAGATGTGGAATTTATTATATCATATTTAGGGATGAGATTCATGCTTCAAATGTTGTAGGATCCCTTCTAAAAATACTTATCATGTTTAGAAGCAATATTCATACTTCAAATGTTGTAGGATCCCTTCAAAAAATACTTATCATGTTTAGAAGTAATATTCATGCTTCAAATGTTGTAGGATTGATTCTAAAAATCCTACCATGTTTAGATTAGTCTATTCTTGCTTAGAATGTTGTAGGATCCATTCTAAAAATACTACCATGTTTAGATTAGCTTATACATACTTAGAATGTTGTAGGATTGATTCTAAAAATCCTACCATGTTTAGATTAGTCTATTCTTGCTTAGAATGTTGTAGGATCCATTCTAAAAATACTACCATGTTTAGATTAGCTTATACATACTTAGAATGTTGTAGGATTGATTCTAAAAATCCTACCATGTTTAGATTAGTCTATTCTTGCTTAGAATGTTGTAGGATCCATTCTAAAAATACTACCATGTTTAGATTAGCTTATACATACTTAGAATGTTGTAAGATTGATTCTAAAAATCCTACCATGTTTAGATTAGTCTATTCTTGCTTATAATGTTGTAGGATCCATTCTAAAAATACTACCATGTTTAGATTAGCTTATACATACTTAGAATGTTGTAGGATTGATTCTAAAAATACCTACCATGCTTAGATTAAATTATTTGTGTTTAGAATGTTGTAGGATTCATTCTAAAAATACTACCATGTTTAGATTAGCTTATACATACTTAGAATGTTGTAGGATTGATTCTAAAAATACCTACCATGCTTAGATTAAATTATTTGTGTTTAGAATGTTGTAGGATTCATTCTAAAAATACCTACCATGCTTAGATTAAATTATTTGTGTTTAGAATGTTGTAGGATTCCTTCTAAAAATACCTACCATGCTTAGATTAAATTATTGTGTTTAGAATGTTGTACGATTCATTCTAAAAATACCTACCATGCTTAGATTAATTTATTTATGCTTAGAATGTTAAAGGATTCATTCTAAAATTCCTATCATGTTTTAGGAAGGACATTTATGCTTAGAATGTTGTAGGATTTATTCAAAAAAAATATCTATCATGTTAGGAATGATATATATGCTTAGAATGTTGTTGGGTTGATGTAAAATTACTTACCATATTTTAGGGATGATGTAGAAGTATATAGGCATGCTTGAGAATGTTGTATGTTCATACTAGTTATATGTATGCATGCTTGGGAATGTTATATGTTCATACTAGTTATATATGTATCCATGCTTGGGATCACTACAAGTGCATGCTAAAACACATTCACAATCAAGAGTGTTATAAGTTGATGGTTATGTCATATATACCATGTTTTAGTGGTGGTAGGTTGATGCTTGCAATTGCATACCATGATCGAATTGCCATAGGTTAAGTAATAAGAAAGAGCCATGTGGAAATTGTAGGAGTAACTACCTTGGTGTAGTTAATGTTAGTATGGAACCATAACATATGAGCACCCTTCATTCATAGCAATAAGGGTTGAGAAGTTCTAATAGTTGTAGCTTGAGAAAAAGGTAGTTTAGGGTCTTCAAGTACCCTAAGGGTCATCGACCATCAAGACCACATCCTACCCCCTTAGAGTAAAATGGATAGATCTCACATCGGGCGTCGACGGATCTTAACCAATGTAGGTTGACCGTGGGCTGAGAGTGTTGGTAGAATCCGAGTTAGGGGTAGGAATGAGTGAGAGAGATATTATTACCAGAGTCTTGGATCGAGGGACCACGAGTTGGAACATGATTGGAAACTATGCAAGATCGCATAGGAATAATAACCTCATTAGGATAGTGACTTATAAAATCATTACTTAACCTTTTGCCCGAAAGAAGGGGAGTTGGCAGTAGGGTGCACCGTACGACCAAACCTTTCTTTAGGGCCGATCTTAGGTGGTGTTATTGGGTTGTACCTTCCCGTCAAAGGGATACGTACGGTGTCGTCTCACAGGTTGAGGACACGGGTTGCGTATCTCGCTCTGTTAATTCCTGAAATACCGTGGCTGGGGTGCCACAGGATGCATTTGGGCAGTCCTGCGCTTGCGATACCCCAGAGGGTGCCACAGGGTAGGCTTCGTGCTACCCTGTGCTTGCGAAACCCTATGGTTTGATTTTGGAACGATGCCCGATATACTGGGATCGAGTGAGGTCCGGCATGCCGGGTAGTAGTGGAAAATGGAGACACCATAAGCAGACTGCATAGGGGGACTTGACCCCTTCTGTAACCTCACAGAGTCATGGAGTATTGTCAGGAACAGGTTGTGTACAATTAGAATTCATCACGCGGGTTCAATCCCTATATATGGAGAAACGGCTTGAGATGGGGTCGCATGTAGTATGGGCTGCATGTTGCTTTCGGAGACTTGCTGGCATTAGAGTATAAGCATCCTGGTTTAGTTGACATGGCATTAGGATATGAGCATCCTAGTTTAGTTGACATGGAATTAGGATATGAGCATCCTGGTTTAGTTGACATGGCATTAGAATATGAGTATCATAGCTCAGTTGACAGTGTATTAGTGTTCCAGTTAGTTGACAGTGCATTGGTATTCCAGTTTGATTGACATTTATTAGATTCTAATCACTGCACTCACGAACACTTAAACTACACCGACATACTTCACCCTATTTATATATATTATTTGTTTTGGAGATCCGCTGCTATATGATCAGCCTTTAAGCGTCAGTGAATACTGACGTCCCCACTTCAATAGGTTATGGACACAAGATCACGAACCAGAAGGACTCTAGCCGAGGCATGATCTACAAGTGGAAAAGCAATGATTATCTTTTATTCATGTACACTCTGATGTAACTTATTGTATTAGTAGAAACACTCGGCCTGTAATATTATGTTAATAAAAAGTTTTAAATTTTCCTGTTTCTGTGTATTGTGACTAATTGAATGAAAAGGTCCTGGCTCGTGTCTCAGTTTCCCAGTATATGGAAAATGGGGCATTATAGGGAGGTGGAGATGAGAGGGATGAAGAAGGCGGTTGTGGGTTTAATGAAAAGGGTTATATGCAGGTGTATTGTATATGGGGAGAAGAAAGGTTTCGGTGCATAGGGAATTGGGTTTCGGGTGAAGGGTAATAATAGGGTAACGGGTATTGGATAGGGTTATTAATGGGTATGGGTATAGTTTAAATGGGTTTGAATAGGTATTTGGGTTTTAATTGGGTTTACACAATGAGTTAAATGGATCCAAATAGAGATAATGACTATTGGATAAAAATCCAATAAGAGATGGGGAACTAAAATGAGTCAAATAAAAATAAGACATGAACAAATAAAATAATTGGGATCAAAACAAAAACTCGATCAAGCAGAGATGGAAGAATAGACAGATAATTGAATCAAAAGATCAAATAAAATGACGACAAACCAAATAAATGAATATATTGTGAATAAAAATCCAATATACGGTCCGAAAGAGACACAAAATATTTTTGAAATAAAATGAATTTAAGAAAACGAAAAAATTTATAAAGAACCCAAACCCAGATAATACACGAAAAAAGAAAATACACCCAAAATACAAAAAACGGAAAACAGGGGTTACAGGGACTAACTCAAATGAAGAGACAGAAACAACTAGCATGGCAAGATGAACGACTGCAAGTGGTATATAACAAGTATAAAGTAAACAAGTATCATGTAAAGAGCAACAGGTAACAAGTGTCAAGAATCAAGTATCATGTACATGTAGCAAGTAGCAAGTAGCAAGTGTCAAGTGATTGTGTTGTTTTCAAGTCTTGTATTTAGTCCTAACTAGGTAGCACTTCATGCATCCCAGGTTTTTACCACATGGTTGCTACATTCATGCAAATTATGTTTTAGATTTCATTGTGGATCATAGAGGGTAGTGTACTCAGGGACAAGTATCAAGTAATCAAGTAACCAAGTATCAAGTATCAAGTATCAATCCCCAAGTACCAAGTATTACGTGTCAAGTGTGCAAGTGTCAAGTAATCACGTGTCAAGCTCCATGTATCAAGTATCAAGTAATCGAGTATCAAGTAATCACGTAGGATCTATAGATCCCCTTCCGAGTACACATTTCTGTATTTTCCACTATTAGATCTTTCCCTTTAAACCCCAGCACAGTTTCTTATTATTATTATTTAAGCAAGCATGGACGTACACAAAAAGTCATGAAACGTGGAGAGAAAACAAGTGACAAGTACAAGTTGAACAAATGACACAAAAGGATGAAGAAAGACTCAAAATAGCCTAAGACAACAAAAATTCTAGTTCTGGACAGCAAGACAGTACTGCACCAAATCTGGGATTTCCGTTGCTACAGACATGCAAATCTGGATCCGTCAGAAGATCTAGAAAATAGACTTCCGGCCGAATTCAGAAAATATATATAAGTCATACAGTATTTCACAAAAACAAGACTCAAAACAGAGTTGTATCCATAAAACATATTCAGCCAGAAATCAAAAGTTTGTATTCATAAACCAGAAAACAGCATAAAGACGTATTCATTAAATCCAAGAAAAATATGGGGTATTCCATAGTATGTTTAGTAACAAAAAATAAAGTTTCATAATTTTCCAACATAGATAGGATAGTCAAGTAAAATCAGAAAGCAGAAAGATGTAGAAGATTTGTAAATCTGAAATCATAAACACCGCAGTACTAAAACAACAATAGATTGCAAAATATAAATTGAAATCTAGATCCTTCAAAAGGGTGACAAAATAGATACAGTCAGCTACAATTAATATTCAAAAAAATTTTATAAACAGTAAATAAAATCAGGTTGAAATTAAGGTTCTTTACTGAACAACATGAAAATTCTACAAGCATAATAGTTGTTTGCAAGTATAGAATAGTTTGTAAAGGTTATCAATTAAATTTACAAAAATTAGGGGTTAATCCCAACCAGGTCTATTTATACTCGGTAAAATGTTGGATCAAAATATTATCTTCAACATCAGTATAAAAATAAATAGTCATACAGATTTCATATAAAACAGAATTTGGAATTTTCTACATATCTGTAGCAAAATAGCCATAACTTGAAACTCACAAATTGAAACTGAGATCTGTCAAAAATTCTGGAAAGTAGAAAGAATTCTCTATAATTCTTATTCACAAATAATTTTCATATTCTGACATTAATAGGGTTTAAAATACTGCACAAAATGGGGTAACAACAAAAACTGAAATCTTCTTCAAGCATGGAAATCAACTAGTTTATATGAAACACATCCAAACCATAATAAAACACGAAATATTGTATACTAGATGTCCAAGCAACATGGTATAAGGTATTTTACAAGTCTACAACAAGTTATACTATGACTAACACATCTTACACACAAGATCATACAACACGTCATAAATCGTGAACAACATACATGTATACATCAAGAATCTATTATATCTAGGTTATTTCATGTCGTGTGTGTAACGAGACAACTACGGATGGATCAACAACTAGAGGCAAGATCAACAGGGGATTCATGAGAATGGATCTTGAAGCAACTACACTACAGGCGGTATTTAGTACTTGTATTATACAACATAAAGAGTACAAGTGACTTGCCTTATAGACGATGACGGAAACGATGAAGCAAGGGCAAGAATAACGGGAACGGATTCCAGGGAAATGAACACAAGTGAACCAACGAACGAAACACTAGCCACACGAACATGCGAACGCACGATCAAGCGAACAAGCATATCAAATACATGCACCCAAGAGCCAACAATGACGAAGGTGCACAACGTCGAGAGGGACGGCGGACATCGACTGCCGGTACAACAGAAGAGAAGATGGCAGACAGGCGGTGACACACTAGTTGCTAGTGGTGCTGTTCTGTCGTGCGGTGCTCGGGAGGAGGTAGCACAGGGGGTTGCGTCTGGCTGGCTGGTGATGCAAGTGTTTGGTCCTGTATGCAAGGCAAATAACACTATAAGGGGGTGAATAGTGTTGCATAAAAATTAATTAAAAACTTGAACTTTTCGTCCTGTTAAATCGACTGCAAATAGAAATACAGTCGACTGTTGTGTCAGATAAGAAGAGTATTTACAGAAGAGTGAGTTACAAGTCTGATCAGTCGACTTATAGCAGAAAACCAGTTGACTTTCTGGACAAGTTTTTGAAACAAAAAATAGAGAATATTGAAATTGCAAGTTGAGAGAATACAACCACAGAGAGTCAATCACAGCCAAATACAACGATGTATCCTGGTTCGGTTCTTGCGACCTACATCTAGTCCCCAAGCAACCCACTTGAGATTTTCCACTATTCTTGAAAAAGTACAAGAATACACTACAGCCTTTGACAACAACAATGTCAAATCCATAGACCTCTCTCACCACTAGAGAGAGCAAACCACTCTACACCCTAGAGTGAAACCGACTCTAAAACCAAGAGTCCTACTCTCCAACCGAGAGAACCACTCTCACAATCCGAGAGTGAAAAACAACAAAAATTGAGTTTACAACAACCTATAGCCTCGTATGTGATAGTGCTTTTGTATAGTGGCTATTAGGTCAACTTTTGAATTCATTCTAAAACGAAATTAATGTTATATTAGACTGAAATTCGGAGAACAAAGTCTTAGAGAGTTTGTATGCTTTTGAAACACTTGTTCTTGTTGAAAACAAAAGACTCGAAAGTTAAAGAATGCTTGGAACCTTTTCCAAATGAATCATATACTCTATTTATAGAGTAAGAATCACGGAACGTTGTAAAACAGTTCCATAAACCGTAATAAAACGGATATAAAAGATTTGAATTTGAAAAACAAGTTTTAAATTCAGAAAGCTGTCAAAACGGCCTGAATAGTCCACTGGGTTGCCATAATGAGTCAACTGGCCAGAGCTTGTATGAGTTCAGGAAGTTTCGTACTATGACAGTCGACTGGTGCTAAGGAGTGGTCGACTGGTACTCAAGCTGAACTTCTTCAAGCTGGTTTTGACATTTTGATTTTGTAAAACACTCAGATTATTTAAACTATGTGAGTGTGTGTGTGATAAGGCTATTACAACTTTCTAATACTCAAAGAATTAAAAATACAATATTACAAGACACTTTGTTTAAACATTTGAAGCACTTTAAATCTTGTCTTGAACTTGAGTCTTTGTCTTGTGCTTGAGCCTTTGTCTAGATATCTTGCTTTCAAAGCTTCATCAGATTGTGTAGCCATTGTGTATTTCACCATGGTATTGACTTTGATACACTCTACAAGAGATATGAGCTAGAACAACTTTGTACTGTGTTGTTGTCATCAAAACCAAGAATCAACATTTTCCCCATTTTTTATGATGACAATATACATAGCAAGATGTCACACATAATTTAATGATATGCAAATGTGAAATAAGCTCCCCCTAAATAGTGTACAATATACACACAATTGTGAAATAATAACAATATATATAAAACATGCACAAAAAAACCACAAAACCATATTTTTCTCCACCTTTGTCATCAACAAAAACGTAAGGAGGAAGGATACATCATAAAGAAGATTAGGGTTTTTACTTGAGGGGTGCGGCTGAGATTAAAAGTAGGTTTGAATTAAGGGTCGAGAGAAAATTAAACCAAACGAAACATCAAGTAAAATTTCTATCAGTCGACTGGTTACTGCTACAGTCGACTGTCCAGAACACAAAATTCAGCCAAAATCTGAACAACAAAAATACTTTATAAGTTGACTGAAAAAGACGTTTATGTCGACTTAAACAAAATAAATTTTTAAGAAATGTCATAAAAACAACAAATTCCTAATTCTCTTCTAAAGTTGATAGAAGTGTCTTCTTTAAGTGGTTTGGTAAATATATCCGCTACTTGTTTATCAGTAGAAATACAATCCAAAGTTATATCTCCCTTTAAAACATGATCACATAGAAAATGATGTCGAATATCAATATATTTTGTACGTGAGTGTTGAACCGGATTTTTAGATAGATTAATAGCACTGGTATTATCACACATTATAGCAGGTTTTGAAAATGAAATACCATAATCTAATAAAGTGTGTTTCATCCACAAAAATTGGGCACAAACCAAACTTGCAACAATATATTCAGCTTCTGTAGTAGATAGGAATACCGAATTTTGCTTTTTGCTGCACCAAGATACTAGTGAATGTCCCAAAAAGTGACAAGTTCCATTAGTACTTTTACGATCAGTTTTACTACCAGCAAAATCAGCGTCACTATACGACAAAAGTTGAAAATTATTGACGCGTGGATAAAACAAACCATATTCAGATGTTCCTTCAATGTATCTTAAAACACGTTTCATAGCTTTTAAGTGCAATTCTTTGGGATTCGACTGATATCTAGCACACAAACATACACTAAACATAATATCTGGTGAGCCAATCATACCTTGATAGAGTTTTTGATCGACACTCTTACCTAAATCATCTTTGTCAAGTGTAGTAGTAGCAGCCATAGGTGTGGTCTTACTACTAGTGCTATCCACGCCAAACCGTTTGAGTAATTCCTTAGCACATTTTTCTTGATTAATAAATATGCCATTTTTTGACTGCTTTATTTGTAGTCCAAGGAAATAATTGAGTTCACCCATGTGACTCATCTCAAACTCATTTTTCATGGTATTAGCAAACTCTTGACAGAGATTACTATTAGTAGATCCAAAAATTATGTCATTTACATATATTTATATGATTAGAATATTTGTTACTATTTTTCTAATAAACAAGGTAATATCTACTTTACCTATCTCAAAACCAGTTTCTAAGAGTAAAATTTTTAACCGTTCATACCAAGAACGAGGTGCTTGTTTAAGACCATATAAAGCCTTTTCAATTTAAAAATGTGGTTTGGGAACTTTTCATGTTTGAAACTAGGTGGTTGCTTAACATAAACATCTTCCTTAATAAATCCATTCAAGAAAGCACTTTTAACATCCATTTGGAAAAATGTAAAATTCATAAAACATGCAAAAGATAATAAGATCCTAAATGATTCTAGTTTAGCAACAGGAGCATATGTTTCATCAAAATCGATTCCTTCTTCTTGATTATATCCTTGAGCAATTAATCTAGCTTTGTTCCTAACGACTTGTCCTGAATCATCTAACTTACTGTTAAATACCCATTTGGTACCAATTATAGTATGATCAGGTTTTCGTGGAACTAGATCCCATACATCATTTCTTATAAATTGGTTAAGTTCATCTTGCATGGCATTCATCCAAAATACATTCTCACAAGTTTCTTGTATATTCTTCAGTTCAAAATCCGACAAGAAAGCCGTATGAGAAATCATGTTAACATGAGATCTTGTTTGAATATCACGTGAAATGTCACCAATTATTAAGTAATGAGGATGATCTCTAACTTCAACAAACACTTTTGTTAAAGTTTGAGTCATCACAACAGGATCAGTTGACTTAACAAGTCCATCAGCCGACTGATTCACATCGGTCGACTTGAGATCCTTATCAGGCGATTTGTCTAGGGTAGTTTGCTCTAGTGATTTAATAACGTTATTTAAAGGTGATGATTCAATTTCATCATCTTTAATAATAGTAAATGAAGGCAAGGATTCATCAAATGAAACATACATTGATTATTCAATAGTCAAAGCTGACTTATTAAAAATTCTATATGCCTTACTCTTATTTGAGTATCCAATGCAGATACCTTCATTAGATCTAGCATCAAATTTATCTAAATTATCTTTAGTGTTTAGAATGAAGCACTTACATCCAAATACTTTAAAATATGATACTTTAGGAATTCTTTCATAGAATAGTTCATAACAAGTTTTCTTAAGCTTAGGCATAACAAATATTCTATTTAAAATATAACATGCTGTAGAAACAGCTTCAGCCCAGAAGTACTTAGGCAAATTGCTTTCAACAAGCATAGTACGTGCACAATCTTGCAATGTCCTATTCTTTCTTTCGACCACTCAATTTTGTGGTGAAGCTCTAGGAAATGCAAATGAATGTGTTATACCATTCTTGTTGCAATACTCTGAAAACGTTTCATTCTCAAATTCTCCACCATGATCACTTCTAATAATGACTATGGTCAGAGATTTTTGATTTTAAATTCGTTTGCAGAAATTTGCAAATTCTTTAAAGGCATCATATTTATGTTTTAAAAAGAAAACCATGTAAATCTTGAAAAATCATCTACTAAAACAAATACATATCTACTTTTATTTAAAGAAGCGACTTTAGTAGGACCAAATAAATCCATATGGATTAATTGGAGAGGCCTACTAGTAGAAATCATTTCTTTTGACTTAAAAGTAGGTTTGAGTTGTTTACCTAATTGACATGCATAAAATAACTAATCTTTCTAAAATGTTAGTCTTGGCAGTCCTTTAACTAGGTTGTATTCAGACAATTTAGCAATATTTTTCATATTTACATGGACAAATCTCTTATGCCAAAGCCAAGAATCATTGTTAGAAGCTACTAAGCAAAAATCATTAGAAATTTCATTTGTTTTTAAGCATAACTCCTAAATATTGTTTTTCCTAAAACTTTGAAAAATAACATTTTGCATAGATGAATCATATATTAAACATGCATCTTTTTCAAAAAGATTTTTATATCCCTTATCACAAAGTTGGCTAATTTTTAACAGATTATGCTTTAATCCACTAACTAGAAATATTTTTTCTATAGTAGGGGTAGTGTTCTTACCGACCATGCCTATTCAAATAACCTTTCCTTTGTTATTGTCACCGAATGTGACTGTTCCTCCATCTATCTCTTGTATGGAAGAAAGAAGGTTAGCATGACCAGTCATATGCTTGGAGCATTCGATATCAAGTATCCAACGTTCTCTTTTAGGTACCTATAAAATAAGTATTGGGAATTTGGTACCCTTTTTATTGGGTCCGAAAGGGATTAGGTTTTGGGAAAACAAACCCAAAGTGAGTTTGATTTACCACCAAAAGCAGGAATATAATTTACAGAATTACATACATTAAGAACATAAGAATTTATATAAGTAATTCTGTCGTTTAGACTCATGTTAACTGGAACCCAAATGTTTTTAGTCTGTCCAGTCGACTTTATTGTACCTTTCAGTCGACTGTTATGAGAAGTCAGTCGACTGGGAGGTGAAATAGGTTGACTTATCTGAGGTTTTCGTCTCTTTGAATAAGATTCCAAACCTCTGGACAGACGACAGACATTATGGTTCAGTTGACTGGTCTGAACTACAGAATTACTATTTTCATAGAAAACAATAGTTTTTAGTTTCTCAAAAAACACATATAATTTATTTTTCACACTGGAAATAGAATCGGTCTTATTACTACTAGTATTCTTAGAAGAATGATGTTTTTCAAGAGTCTTTTGAAAACCAAGTCTAAATCTTTTATTAGATTGAACTTGATTTTGGAGAACTTCATTTAAATTCTCCTTTCCTTTGTTAAATTTAGATACATTCTTGGATATCTCTCATAATTTTTCTTAAGAGATACAGGATCTACATCCAAATTTGAAAGTCGAGAATTTAAAGATTTGACTTCAACATTTAAGTCAAGATTTTGTTGAGAAAGTGTTTTATTGACTTTGTCTAAATTTTTATCTCTAATTTTCTCCTTCTTAAGTTCTTGAAAAACTTCATTAAAAGTATCTAGTACGTCATTTGAATCAACGTTTTCACTTACATCTTTTTATGTAGCCATGAAACATACGTTCGCTACTTCGTTTGACTCTTCATTCTCTTCTTCCGATGAAGAGTCGCTATCATCCCAAGTTATTTGATATGCCTTCTTGTTCTTCGTATACTAGTTCTTTGTGTACTTGTCCTTCTTGATGTTCGGAGCCTTCTCTTTTGGTTTCACATTTTCTAATAGGCAATCCTTCTTCATATGACTTGTCTTGTTACACTTGAAACAAGTGGAAAGTTCATTAGTATCTTTAAACTTGGAATTAAATTTACCTTTTCGTAAAAATTTCTTGAACTTTCTAGTGAACATAGCTATTTCTTCTTCATCTTCTTCTTCATCTTCGGAATCCGACATAGCCTTGAAAGCGAGTGTCTTCTTGTTTGCTTGTTGAGGTTCTAGATCCTTCTTGCATTCTTCAAGTTGCACTTCGTATGCCATAAGATTTCCCACAAGATTCTCAAGGGAGAGTTGTGTTAAATTGTTGGCTTTTTCTATGACGGTGGTCTTCTTCTCCCATTCGGGGGTTAGGGCACGAAGAACTTTCCTCTCCGTTTCTGCTTAGTGAGTACGTCTTTCCAAGGGCCACAAGAGAGTTTGTAATGTCCGTGAACCGTGTTATCATATCCGATGCATTCTCGTTCTCCTTCATACGGAACATCTCGAACCTGTGAACAAGAATAGATAACTTAAATTCTTTAACCTTATTAGTACCATCATGAGTTACCTCAAGTTTGTGTCAAATCTGATGAGTCGTTGTTGCATTTGACACACGATTGAACTCCTCTTTGGTAAGTGCACAGAATAAAGCATTCATCGCCTTTGCATTGTTCATTATGATGCTCTTCATGTTATCGTTCCATTGTGCATAGGGAATTGTAGGAGCGGTGAATTTTGTCTCAGTCATGTTCCAAATCTCATAGTTGATGGACTGAAGGTAGATCTTCATTCTACACTTTCAATAATTGTAGTTTGTTCCATCGAATATGGGTGGCCTTTGTGTGGATTGGCCTTCATGGTATTGCTTGTATTTGAAGTAGATGCCATTGCACTTAACCAGGCTCTGATACCAAGTGTTGGATCTTGTAGGCAAAGCAAATAATACTAGAGGGGGGGTGAATAGTGTTGTATAAAAATTAATTAAAAACTTGAACTTTTCGTACTGTTAAGTCGACTACAAATAGAATTACAGTCGACTATTGCGTCAGATAAGAAGGGTATTTTACTTAAGAGTTACAAGTCTGATTAGTCAACTTATAGCGAAAAACCAGTAGACTTACAAGACAAGTTTTTGAAATAAAAAACAGAGAATATTGAAATTGCAAGTTGAGAGAATACAACCACAGAGAGTCAATCATAGCCAAACACAACGATGTATCCTTGTTCGGTCCTCCCGACCTACATCCAGTCCCCAAGCAACCAACTTGATATTTTCCATTATTCTTGAAAAAGTACAAGAATACTCCACGACCTTTGACGACAACAACAATGTCAAATCCGTAAACCTCTCTCACCACTAGAGAGAGCAAACCTACTCTATACCCTAGAGTAAAACGGACTTTAAAACCAAGAGTCCTACTCTCCAACCAAGAGAAACACTCTCACAACCCGAGAGTGAAAAACAACAAAAATTGAGTTTACAACAACCTATAGCCTGGTATGTGATAGTGCTTTTGTATAGTGGCTATTAGGTCAACTTCTGAATTCAGTCTAAAACGAAATCAATGTTATATTAGACTGAAATTCATAGAATCAAGTCTTAGAGAGTTTGTATGCTTTTGAAACACTTGTTCTTGTTGAAAACAAAAGACTTGAAAGTTAAAGAATGCTTGGAACCTTTTCCAAATGATTCCTATACTCTATTTATGGAGTAAGAATCAAGGAATGTTGTAAAACAGTTCCATAAACCGTAATAAAACGGATATAAAAGATTTGAATTTGAAAAACAAGTTTTAAATTAAGAAAGCTGTTGAAACGGCTTGAACAGTCGAATGGGTTGCCATAATGAGTCGACTGGTTAGAGCTTGTATGAGTTCAGGAAGTTCCGTACTATGATAGTTGACTGGTTTCAAGGAATGGTCGACTGGTACTCATACAGCTGAACTTATTCATGCTTGTTTTAACATTTTGATTTTGTTAAACACTCAGATTATTTAAAGTATGTGTGAGAGTGTGTGTGTGTGTGTGTGTGTGTGATAAGGCTATTACAAGTTTCTAAGACTCAAAGAATTAAAAATACAATATTACAAGACACTTTGTTTAAACATTTGAAGCACTTTAAATCTTGTCTTGAACTTGAGTCTTTGTCTTGTGCTTGAGCCTTTGTCTAGATATCTTGCTTTCAAAGCTTCATCAGATTGTGTAGCCTTTGTGTATTTCACCATGGTATTGACTTTGATACACTCTACAAGAGATATGAGCTAGAACAACTTTGTATGATGTTGTAGGCATCAAAACCAAGAATCAACAGCAGGGGGCAGCACAGGGAGAGGAGGTGCAGGGCCGCAGGGGGCTACTGAGGTTGGCATCAAGGTGGCTGGCGGACGGTAAGGAGGTCGGGATGGGTTGCGAGCACAGACGGGAGATGGTTGAAGAAGATGGGAAGTCGGGGCAGCTAGGGTTTAATGCACAGGATGGTGAATAGGGTTGTAGTATATATATAGGTAGTTTATATATTAGGTTGTTTAGGGTTTAGGCTGACGGGTAGGGCTTTGGGTGCTAACGGTTTGGGGATAGTGGAACCTAGATCCAATAGATATTAAATACAATAGGGTTTCATCTAGGGTTTAAAAAATAGATCCATCAAGAAAATAGAATAGGAACAAAAATGAATAAAGAAGATAGGGCATGAAAAATTAAAATAATGGGGATAAAAAATAATGGCCCTATCAAACAGAGATGAAATAATATGAGACAATGGAATCAAGGAGATAAATTAAAAGACGAAAAATCCAATAGATGAATATATAGATAAAGAAGATCCAATACACGGTCCAAAAAAGGAATACGAACTGAATAAATACACAAAAAGAAAAATACACCCGAAAAATACATAAAAAAATGAAAAACAGTGGTTAAAAATTCTACCCACCTAACAAGAAGAATTTCATCCTCGAAATTCGAACAAGAGATACATAGGGTAACCCCGAAAAAAAAGAACAAAACAAAAAGCTACTCAAACAAATGAGGAAACTTCTGCTAAATCTCCTTCTCTAACTCCCAAGTCGACTCACCCGACGAGTGAGGATTCCAAGAAACACGAACCAGCTTGATGACCTTGTTCTTAAGCACTTTCTCTCGCCGATCCAAAATAGCAACTGACAAAATCTCACAAGTCAAATTTGGTCGAACGGTCAACTCAGAATAGTCGATCACATGGCTCTCATCTCGGATATATCTCCTGAGTTGTGAGACATGGAAAACATCGTGCACTCCTGATAAAGCTGGCAACAATGCAAGATGATAGGCCACCTTGCCTACTCGCTCCACAATGTCAAATGGTTCAATAAACCTAGGGCCGAGCTTACCCCCACCACCAAACCGAATGACACCTCGTCAAGGCAATACCTTTAAGAAAACATGCTCACCAACCTCAAACTCCAAAGATCTCTGATGGACATTGGCCCATCTCCTTTGCCTATCCTGAGCTACCTGCAAGTGTTTCCTGACCGAGTCACTGCATCAACTATCCTGGTGATCAACTCTGGACCCAACAACTTGATCTCACCAATGTCATCCCAGCACACTGGTATCTGCACTTCCGCCCGTACCGTGCCTCGAACGGTGCAGCTTTAAGAGTGGCCTGAAAGTTGTTATTGTGCAAAAACCCTACGAGATGCAAATGGTTCTCCCATGATCCACCGAACTGCAGCATACAGGACCTCAACATGTCTTCTAGAATCTTGATGGTCCTCTATGACTGTCCATCAGTCTGGAGATGAAAAGTTGTACTATACTTTAATTTACTCCCCAAACTACTCTAAAGACTCTCCCAAAAGTGAAACCTGAATCTCGTATCCCTGTCTGATACAATACTGACTGGAACTCCATGAAGTTTGATGATCTCTTGCATGTACTTCTCAGCTAGGCTCTCAGTAGACTGTCCGACTCAGAAGGAAATGAAGTGAGCACTCTTCGTCAGTCGATCGACAATCACCCAAATGGCATTATGACCCTTAGAACTCCTTGGCAAAGCGGTCACAAAATCCATAGTGATGTGTTCTCACTTCCACTCTGGGATGGAAAGCAGTTGAAGAATTTTGGCGGTCCTCTGATGCTCTGCCTTCACCTGCTGGCAGATCAAACACTGAGATACAAACCAAGTCACAACCCTCTTCATACCATGCCATCAGAAATGAAACTTCAAATCCCGGTACATCTTAGTACCTCCAGGATGAATAGAATACGATGACTGGTGGGTTTCCTCAAGCAACCTCTGATGTACTTCATCCTTCGGGACACACAATCGGGACTTAAAACGAAGCGATCCATCTGTATGAATAACCATATCCATTCGGGAACCAGCCTAAACTTTTGCTCTAAAATCCTGCAACTGCTCATCACCAGCCTGAGCCTTTTGATCTGATCAACAAGAGACGACTGAAGCTGGAGCACCAAACAACTCCAATCAAAACTCGGCAATAACACATCCAACTCCAACCTCTGCATCTGCTTAACCAAATCACTCTGCTGAGTCAGGAACAAAGCTGTCGGTCTCCTGCTCAAAGCATCTGGCACCAATTTTACTCTACCAGGATGGTATTGCAAACTGATGTCATAATCTGCCATAGATTCCAACCAATGCCTTTGCCTCATGTTCAACTCATTCTAGGTGAAGACGCACTTGAGAGTTTTGTGGTCTGTAAAGATCTCCACTCAGTCCCCAAGCAAATAATGTCTCCACAGCTTCAAAGCAAAGATCACTGCCACTAACTCAAAGTCATGAGTAGGATAGTTCTTCTCATATCGCCTCAACTGCCTCGATGCATAAGCAACGACTCAGCCCTTCTGCATCAGAACTGCTCTAAGACCCTTACCAGAAGCATCACAGTGAACTACAAATCCGCCTGAACCATCAGGAATAGTCAAAACTGGCACAGACGTCAACCTTCTCTTCAACTCAGCAAAAGCCTCACTGCAAGCCTCAGACCAACAGAACTTCTGATCCTTTCCAGTCAGCTTGGACAAGGGTCCTGCTACCTTTTCTTGGATGAATTTCCGATAATAGCCAGCTAGACCAAGGAAACTCCTCACCTCCGAAACTGACTTGGGAACAGGTCAATCCTTCACATCTTCAACCTTCGACGGATCCACTGAGATACCATCGCCCGAGACAATGTGCCTCAAGAAAGTAACCCTGTCGAGCCAAAACTCACTCTTACTGAGTTTCCCATAGAGCTGATTCTCCCTCAAAGTCTGCAGAACCATCCTAAAATGCTCAGCATGATCCTCCCGGTTCTGAGAATACTCCAGAATGTCATCAATGAAGACCACGACAAACTTATCCAGAAACTGGGAAAATACCATGTTCATAAGACTCATAAATATAGCTGGCGCATTGTGACTACAAACTTCATCACATGATACTCATAATACCCATATCTAGTTCTGAATGATGTCTTCTGTACATCAGTTGCCTTCACTTTGACCTGAGGATACCCGAAACGAAGATCCAACTTCGAGAAAACAGCTGCTCCGCTCAACTGATCAAATAAGTCATCGATCCTGGGCAGTAGATACCTGTTCTTCACAAACATTATTCAGCTCCCAATAATCAATGCACAGTTAATGACTACCATCCTTCTTATTGACAAAAAAGACTGGAGCGCCCCAAGGCAAAACACTGGGTCTGATGAACCCCAAATCAAGCAACTCCTGAATCTGCACCTTAAGCTCTACTAACTCAACCGGTGCCATCCTGTAGGGACTCTTCATTATTGGTATCGTACCAGGCTGAACATCAATACCGAACTCCAGGTCCCTATTAGGGGGTAAGCCAGGCAACTCTTCTAGAAAACATCCAGGAAATCCCGCACTACTAGAGGCACAGCCTCACAGTCTGAATGCAATTCCATAGCACAAACTTCTTGATCAACTACAGTCTCAGCTCGGCCAAGGGGCATCTCTCCAGCATGGAACTCAAACTCTGTGCGACCTGGGATCCAGAATACAACTTTCTTGGCACGACAATCAATAATGGCATGGGACTCACCCAACCAATCCGTATCGCGAATGACGTCGAATCCTGAATTCCTAATTACAATCAGGTCGGCCTTGAAATTTGTGCCACCAATAACCACGGGACTATGGCTACACTTCTTGGAACAAACGACAACACCACCACCTGTCACAATGCTCCAAGCCTTTAACATGATGCTGCACTCCAACTGATGGCAAGCAACGAAGAGGGAAGAGACAAAGGAATGGGTTGTCCTGGAATCAAAGAAAACATGAGCAGGAAAAGAGCAAACAAGGACAACACCTAAGATAGAATAAAAAGCAAGAGGAACAGAATTGATGTTCAAGGGTGTGGAAAACATAATGCAGAGAGATAACATGAAAGAATAATGCAAGAGAAAGAAAGAAGCAAAAGGAGAAACAACAAAGTAGCAAAGCAATAAAAGCAAAATATACCTGCAACAACACTCTCTGCTGACTCAGCATCTACAGCAGTCAGGTTGAAAGCCTGATCTCTCCTATAGGCAACGGTCCTCTGACCAACAATCTGGTGCTGAGGAGGAAGCGGTGGCATGAATGGACTACGAGCTGGAGCTACCTGCTGAACTGGACCCCCGGCTGGAAGAGCCATCCCTGCTATGGGCAATTTCACACAGCATGATCAGGAGCACCACAACCAAAACAATGGCGATTGGCACCTCTGCAGTCCTTGCGCTCATGCCCAGGAAGTCGGCAAAAGTCACAAAAGCTAACCCTTTTAGGGCCCGTAGAAGAGTATGGAGCTGCCCTGACCGGATGGATTGGGATAGGCCTCCGACTAAGCCCACCAAAAGGCCTAGCAACAATAGAGTGTGGAACAGTCTTGAGCTTGAGCTGTCTCAAGAGCCTCATCATAAGTATGCAAGCGAAGGGAGACGAGCTGCACCCGAATATCTCGCTCAAGTCCCATCGTGAATCTACGAGCCATGTCCTCTTCGTTCACCACAAGAACGGCTGCGAAGCGGCTAAGTCTGGTAAATTCCGCTGCATACTCATTCACGGACCTGGAGCCCACTTTCAAGAAAGTCCCATGTTGCAACATTGCATGAACAGTATGTAACAAAACTCCAATATAGAAATAATGACCAAGCTATTTTAGGGCTAGGAATTGTTGCTCCATTTCAACTCGAGTGCTGCAAGGGAAGAATTTCTCCAAGAAGCTCCTAGTGAATGTGGCCCAAGTAATAGGCCCCACGAGCCTTTCGGACTCGGACCTCCACCAAATGTCAGCCAGACCCACCAGCTGGATGGTCACCACATCCACGCTATCAGCATCGGTAACTCTCGCTACCAAATACAACTGCTCAGTCCTGATCAGCCACTGTTCTGCCTCCAAAGAAGTCTCAGTGCCCGATAATCTGTCACGATGCAGCCTTATGAAATCTGTGACTATACCCGGACGAGGAAGGAGAGCTGCCTGCATAGGCACGACAGGAGGCAGAACTCGGGTAGCTTCCAAAGCAACCATCACAAGGTCACTGTGGTTTTGCTGCATATTGATCAACCATTCCAACACATTGGTAACGGCCTCAAGTCTGGACTGATGTTCCTGAGGACGAGAAGTAGAACCTCTACGAGCCATGGTCTGCACAAGATAAAAAAAAGTTAGCATCCGGATCATAGTTGACTATAATTTATTCATGTATGCATGGCCTGAGCTAATCCCAGATCAAGCAAAGCTTGTCTAATATATCAGTCAAACTAATACATTAGCCAAAACTGGGCTCTGATACCACTTAAAACCTTGTCAAGCCCTGCTTCCCAAAAAGGCGATACGTAATATGGATACATGACTAAGTCCAGCGAATGATTTTCATTATCCATAAGCTGTCAGGATCTTTACAACAAGCACAAGTATAAACAAGAGAAATACAAGAAGAATAGTCAACCACGCATGCATAACAGAATCAACATAGTCAAAAAGATTACTTGAAACTAGAAGCAAGAATATTGAATTTCAAATAATCATGTCCGGAACAAAAAGCACAAGTCAGGGACACAGAGCCCAATACAAAATAATCCATGTAACCAAGTACAATTATTCAAGATAAGCAACAAGAAATAAATAGATATAGCAAAATCTCCAGCCAACTATAATCTCAGATCACCTAGTCCATCGGGCAGCTTATCACCATAATCTGCAATTTAACAAATTGCAGGAAAAAAAAAGATACAAAATGCCCGTCAATGCAAGTTACGGGCCGCTTGTAGTGCAGGAAACAAGTACAGAAGAAAATAAGTAGACATAACAGTGAAAGCAAGTATAGCATGAAAAGATGTAACAACAAAATAGAGGACGAACTCAAATAAAGAGACAGAAACAACTAGAATGGAAAGATGAACGAGTGCAAGTGGCAGGTAACAAGTGTAAAGTAATCAAGTATCATGTAACGAGCAATAGGTAACAAGTGTCAAGAATCAAGTATCATGTACATAGAGCAAGTAGCAAGGGTCAAGTGATCGTGTTGTTTTTAAGTCTTGTATTTAGTCCTAACTAGGTAGCAATTCATGCATCACAGGCTTTTACCACATGGTTGCTACATTCATACAAATTACGTTTTAGATTTCATAGTGGATCTTAGAGGGCAGTGTACTCAGGGACAAGTATCAAGTAATCAAGTATCAAGTATCAAGTATCAAGCTCCAAGTACCAACTATCACGTGTCAAGTGTGCAAGTGTCAAGTAATCACGTGTCAAGCACCAAGTATCAAGTGTCAAGTAATCGAGTATCAAGTAATCACGTAGGATCTATAGATCCCCTTCCGTGTACATGTTTCTGTATTTTCCACTATTAGATCTTTTCCTTTAAACTCCGACTTAGTTTCTTATTATTATTATTCAAGAAAGCATGGATGTGCACAAACAAGTCAGGAGAGATAACAAGGGACAAGTAAAAGTTGAACAAAGGACACAAACAGATGAAGAAAGACTCAAAATAGACTAAGACAATGAAAATTCTAGTTCTGGACAGCAAGACAGTACTGCACCAAATCTGGGAATTTCGTTGCCACGGACATGCAAATCTATATCCGTCAGAAGATCTTGAAAATAGCCTCCCGGCCGAATACAACAAATATATATAAGTCATATGGTATTTCACAAAAACATGACTCAAAACAGAGTTATATCCAGAAAATATGTTCAGCCAGAAATCAGAAGTTTGTATTCATAAAAAGGAAACCAGCATAAAAACGTATTCATTAAATCCAAGAAAAATCTGGGATATTCCCTAGTATGTTTAGAAATATAAAATAAAGTTTCATAATTTTCCAATATAGATAGGATAGTCAAGTAAAATCATAAAGCAACAAGATGTAGAAGATTTGTAAATCGGAAATCATAAACACCGCAGTACTAAAACAGCAATATATTACAAAATATAAACCGAAATCCAGATCCATCAAAAGTGTGATAAAAAAGATACAGTAGGTTACAATTCATATTCACAAAGTTTTTATAAACAACAAATAGAATCTAGTTGAAATTAAGGTTCTTTACTGAACAACATGAAAATTCTGCAAGCATAGTAGTTGTTTGCAAGTATAGAATAGTTTGTAAAGTTTATCAATTAAATCCAAAAAAATTATGGGCTAATTCCAACCAGGTCTTGTTGTACTCAGCAAAATATTGGACCAAAATATTATCTTTAACATCAGTACAAAAATAAATAGTCATATAGAATTCATATAAAATAGAATCTGGAATTTTCTACATATCTGTACTAAAATAGCCATAACTTGCAACTCACAAATCAAACCTGAGATCTGTCAGAAATTCTAGAAAGTAGACAGAATTCTCTATAATTCATATTCACAAATAATTTTCATATACTGAACTTAATAGGGTCTAAAATACTGCACTAAACGGGGTAACAACAAAAACTGAAATTTTTTTCAAGCATGAAATCAACTAGCTTATATGAAACACATCCAAACCATAATAAAACACGAAATATGGTATAGTAGATATCCAAGCAACATGTTATAGGGTATTTTACAAGTCTACAACAAGTTATACTACGACTAACACATCATGCACACAAGATCATACAATACGTCATAAATCTCGAACAACATACTTGTATACATCAAGAATCTATTATATCTAAGTTATTTCATGTCGTGTGTAATGAGACAACTACGGATGGATCAACAACTAGAGGCAAGATCAACAAGGGATTCATGAGAATGGATCTTGAAGCAACTACATTACAGGCGGTATTTAGTACTTGTATTATACAACAAAAAAGAATACAAGTTACTTTCCTTATAGACGATGACGGAAAAGACGAAGCAAGAGCAAGAATAATGGGAACGGATTCTCGGGAAATGAACACAAGTGAACTAATGAATGAAATACGAGCCACACGGATATGCAAACGCATGATCAAGTGAACAAGCAATATCGAACACACGCACCCAAGAGCTAACAACGGCGGAGGTGCACAACGTCGAGAGGGACGGTGGATAACGACAGTGGGCACGGCGGAAGAGAAGACGGCAGACAGGCGACGGCATACGAGTTGCTGGTGCTGCTGTTCTGTCGTGCGGCGCTAGGGAGGAGGAAGCAAAGGGGGTCGCCTCTAGCTGGCTGGTGATGCACGGGGTGGCACAAGGAGAGGAGGTGCTGGGCGGCGCTGGTTGCACGATGAAGGAGTGACAGGAGAGGAGTAGAGGACTGGCAGTAGGGGGCTACTGAGGTTGGCGTCGAAGTGGCTGGCTGATGGTATGGTGGTCGGGATGGGTTGCGAGCACAGATGGGAGATGGTTGAAGAATATGGGAAGTTGGAGCGGCCATGGTTTAATGCATAGGATGGTGAATAGGGTTGTAGTATGTATATAGGTAGTTTATATATTAGGGTGTTTAGGGTTTAGGCTAACGAGTTGGGCTTTAGGTGCAAACAGTGTTGGGGATAGTGGATCTAAGATCCAATAGGGATTAAATAGAATAGGGTTTCATCTAGGGTTTAAAAAAATAGATCCACTAAGAAAATAGAGTAGGAACAAAAATGAATAAAGAAGATAGGGCATGAAAAATTAAACAAATGGGGATAAAAAATAATGGCCCGATCAAACAGTGATGAAATAATATGAGACAATAGAATCAATGAGATAAATTGAAAGACAAAAAATCCAATAGATGAATATATAGATAAAGAAAATTCAATACACAGTCTAAAAAGGAATACAAGTTGAATAAATACAGAAAAAGAAAAATACACCCAAAAAAAATACATAAAAAAATGAAATACAGGGGTTACAGATTGATGTTTGGTTGAAGATAAATTAATGTATGTACGTGTTCTTACATTTATTGATCATGTTTTCATACCCATCTTGCTAATTATGAAGGTTACTGACTATTTGAATTGGAACCCATCATGTTTAATTAATTTATCTCATCAAGAATAACGAAAAACATGTATGTTGTTGCTGTCTGAATTTTGTCTGTTATTTTCAACCTAGTAAATAATCTTAAAATAAATAACTTTCTAAATAATATTTGTAGCCCTATGTTTCTACTATCCAGAACATCTTGAATTTCTGAATTCCGACTTTTGTAGAAAAAAGTGATGATTGTTTTACTACAGATGTATTTTTATATCCAGAATTTCAGATTCTTGTATGTTTCATGTTTAATCAGTCAAAAGATTGATCTAATATTAGAATATTGCTCTGAAAATTCCCAAAACATTAGTTAACATGCTTAGGAGTCCAATAAATATTTTTGATGATTTTATTATTGAGTTTTACTGATTCTAAAAATAAAATAACATGATGTCGAAATTTTGCCTAAAGAAGAAATCTGTAAAAATGATGTATTTGACCTAGTTACTGCTGTCGGATTGTGTATTGTAAATATACGTTCGAACCATGTGGAATTCTAGTTTTGAGAATTTCTGATGGATTCAGTTTTCGATTTCTGTAGCAGTGGGAAGTGACATTTTTGTAGAGACAACTCTTGCTGTCCAGAATTTCACTTTTCAGTTTTTCTTAATTTATTTATTCCTATATCATAGTATTGCATGAACTGAATTATGTATGTTGCATTGTATGATCCTAATGAGTTATTGTCATCATTCTAATTGTCCTACTTCATGTTATCATCCTATTGTTTCCCTATTGATATTGTTGTTCATTTCATGTCTCATAATTGCATATCGTATTGTTGCATTAATAAAATAATTAACAAGTCGGGGTTTAAGAGATTGACTGGAGTAATTGATGATATAGTGATTGTACACGAAAGTGTGCGCCATGCCTCCCAAAATATTGTGTGTTGGATATTATTATTGTTATCGGTTTATTGTTGGATTACTTACTACAATATTCCACTTGATAATGTGTTGTTTTATTTTTATTGAGCCAACAAGTGTACACCAATCCTGCAAATAATGTTATCGTGTCGTGTACATGATATATAGAATCTTCCTCTAAAGTCTCAATGAAATTGATTGTATGCATCAAACCTGTAGAATGGGATGCAATAGTACGTGCATTAGTTATGATTAAAATGATTAATAGACTTAAGAATTGACACCACATTGACATTCCATATTGTATATCATTGTTTCTATTGATATCGAATATTGTCTAAGTATTATTGATATTGACCATTGAAAATTGCTATCAATTATTGAATCATTGTTCATAACCATTGCATCGATTATTAATGATATTGACTATTGCTATTGTCCCATGTTATTGATTCCTATTTATCCATTAAATTCATTGTTATTTCGTTATTCCATTGTTCATAGTTTTCTCTACTTGTTGTCCATGAATTGCTCTAAGGATAATTTTTCTTCTCTTTTTAGATGAAATGTTCACAGGTGATCATAGAAAATTAACTACTGGGATTGGAGGACAAACTTTCTGAAGATTTAATGTTTTCCGAGTTGCTTATTATTTTATTGAACTTAATGTATTGAGACTTATTATTATGGTGTTTAGATTTATTATTGTATTGGGCTTATGACCCAGATTTTATTATTTCTTTACAAACATTGGATTATTGTATTTGGATATTTCATATTGCTCCATTCCAAGTATTATTGTTCATGAGATTATTATTATTTCCTGTGCATTTGTTCTGTATTGATTATATTGTTGATTTGATCGAATAAACAGCATATGAATGACGTTAGCCGTTCGCTAGGCCAATGTTACGTGCTTATATTCCATATTTTTGGGAAGCGGGGCGTGACACGTAGCTTCTGTAAGTGTAATATATCATGTGAATATGCGTTGGAACCGGCAGAGGGTCTATTTTCTAAATTCTCTGATGGAATCGAATTTGCATTCCCGTAGCAGCGAAAAATTGAATTTGAGTACCAATAGGTGCTGCTGTCCAGAACATGTATTGTTACCTTTTTGTAAATAAACCCGTTATTTTCTACATTTAATGAATTAAAATATATATATTTCATGTATTGCATAGCCTTGATCTTTTCTTGATATTGTATTGATACTATCGTTCACATCAATCGTAACCACTGCATAAATCTTGATACCATAGTTCTCGTTGATCGTATCGATTGCTTATTCATGATTCATGTTAATAAAATAATAACAAGCCGAGGTAATAAGGGATCGACTTGGTAGTGAACAATCGGAGACTGTACTCGGATGAGGGGCCCATGCTTTCCTATATTGTTCTTGTTATCTTGTATCGTATTGTGGATAAATCCTCGTTATGGATCGTGGATTGTGGATTTTCGTTATTGTTATCATGCCGAGTACATGACCTGTAGAGTTCACCACTATATTCTAAATGATCACTATTTGTATGCACCGAACTTGTGGTATGGAACACAGTATTACGTGCATTAAATAGGTTAATAAAATATTGATAGACCTAAAGATTGAAACTAAGCATCGACTATTGATTATTGTTTATTGTGTAGGGCCCCAAATCCCCATACTGGAAATCTGAGACCCTACTCCAGGAGTCGAACTTCGAACAGTCACAATCACAGAAAAGTACAGGAAAATTAAAACCTTTATTCCATATAATTGTTACATTTACAAGTATTACAATATCCAGATAAAAATTACAAGATTTACAAATAATATAATAACACTTGAATATGTCCCTTGGATGCTTGGACCAACTCGAGCTCTGCTGTACCTGTGAATCGGCTCCAGATACCTATAAGGGGGGAACGTCAGTACTTCGACTGATGCAATGCTGATAATAACAGTGATCTCCAAACTAACAATCACAACGATTATTTATGCAAAAGAGAAAAGTTATGTGAAAACTATGGGTTAATGGATTCGGGTTATAGTGTTGTAGACAACTAGATTCATCAATCACATGCCTAATTCTAATGCAAGCAAGACTTTGGAGAACGTATGCATCCCATACTATATGTGCCCCCAAATCTAGCCGTCTTTTTTCAAATTTCAGGGAATTCGAACCCTCGCCAAGCATCCTACTCTTGTACTCAACCTGTTCCAAATAGATTTTCATTTCTGAGGAGGTTGCAGTCCTTCGGTCTAGTCCCGTACTGCAGTCCCTAAAGTGGTGGTTGCATTTGCCACTTAGTATCCGCGCACAGACCTCACTCAAAAAGCCGTGTCAAACCTTCCGGTACAAAACTCTGTACCCATGACGTCAATGATTCAAAAAAAAAACCCACGCGCATAGGAACATGACGACCTCTAGGGTCAAATCCCCCTATCCGATAGGAGTTCCTCTCCTGTTCAAAACCTGAGAACCAAATCCGTATCCCTACAACAGGAAAAGTACAACACCCGAATATGGTCATCTAGTACTAATGCTATATATATATACATCACTCTACCCCAGACTCACTCTAATCCTTCAGGTAAAAAAGATTGCTTCCAAAACTCTGCCCATCGACCACTGGCCCCAGAGACACAATTCCTGCTCGCCACTTCCTCCTAGCTTGGAATTCGTCAATCACCCTGGCCCATGTTCACCCTTCACTGGCATGAATTCAATTCGTCGGCACTGATCGGACATCCAACACCTCGGCGAAAAATCTAATCTTAGGGTCGATAGTCGTAGGGTATCACCCTACCTTAGTGACTAACTCGAGTCACAACATCCTCAACAGGAGTCAAACACCAACAAGACCAGTAATAGACACCATTCATCCCCAAACAACAAGTTATCAACTCTTATGTACAATAAAGGAAAAGGTTCTCCAAACACTTAGTCAAAACCATGACTAAACAAACTATGGTGTCTCTGCCTGAAACTTAAAAGGGTCATAACTCCAACAATACAACTCAGATTTGGGTGTTCTAGCCCAATCTGGAAAGCTAAATACCTAGCTACAACTCTCTAGTTGATCATCACCTCAGATTTAGTCATCTAATTCTTCAAAATAGCCTCACAAACCTTAGCCTGTATACTTCTTGTACACTGGCTGCACCTTATCGATAGCATAAAACTTTACCTGCTCATCAGAATGATACAAATCCATGTTCTGTGGAAAGGTGTGAGTGTCCTCTAAAACTTTCTAGTTGATCGTCAATCCCAATTGTTTCATTTTATTACCCTAAAACAGTCATTTTCCTCCGGTATACAGAACCACACACAAGGCATTACTCAAACAGAGCCTATAGCTCAAAATCTGGTTTCTGTTCCAACTTGCAAAAATCATATCTATTGTTCTGCTTATAGGAATTTCTTGAAATACGGCTTTTTGGAATGCTATTGATGTCTACTAAAATTTCCTAGTTGTACACTTTCTCAAATTCTGCTCATACGGAGCCATAAGGGTACCATCTTATCAGAGTGCCAATCATGATTAGGTTCTGCACAATACATACTAAAATATTCACAATAAATTACATGCATAACCTATTTTCATCAAATTTACATTTCTAGAAACTAGACAACATCATGAATAGTATGCACAAAGGATCACATCCTGATTCCAAATATTCAAGGAGTTCGACCTACTACAATCAGGTATAAAAGTTCTACTGTTTTTCAGTCACTGTTTTGACTACTCTTGATTAATTAATTTTGATCATGCATTAAATTTTGTACAAATAATTTCATTATTTTTCTGTAGGGTCCCGATGCATGCAATATAACATGGAAAACATTTCAGAAATAAATCATGATTCAATTAAGTCTAAGAATCCCACAAGTTCAGTTGTTACAATAGATAGACTCAGTCTGTGCCTTACGACTCAGTCCTCAAAATTGATTTTATTAAAATATCAAATAACATCAGAAAAATACGAAATAAATCATGTAGCTTTTAGACATACATGAGATCATGCTGTGTATATTCAATGATTAAATTCCATTTATTTTGTTCTCTAGAAATTCGGGAACTTAGCATGTAGATCATGTATTCTGTTTCCATTTTCAAATTCTAACAATCTACTCCTAATCAATCATTCTCATAGCTATTACTACTAGATTCATGCAAGAAAATTAAACAAGAGAAACAAGACTAAAGTTCAGAGAACTCCCTACCCCTTTGGTGTCGCTTGAGAGATGAAAATAGCTTGGCCTTACTCCTTGATTCCTCCTCCAAAGCTCTTGATTTGCCTTTTTTTCTTACCTTCTTTCACACTCTCCTTCCTCTCTTTTTTTCTCTAAATTTTCAGAACTGAATTAGAGTGAAAGGGAGGGGTTTAATAGTGAAAATGAGAGGAGTGAGGGTGTGCAAGGGGGTGGCCGGCCTATAGGGTAGAGAGGGGGGTGAGGTGGCATGGTTGTTTTCCTAAACCAAGGGTTCTAGCCCTTTGTTTTTTGGAGATATTTACCTGGCTGAAATTTTTAGCCTTTGATCAAGTTTTAGATGAGAGATGAGGGGTTAGATTTGAGTGCATGCAAAGAATATCCATTGTGGTACCATACAATTGCATATTTGCATATGCATCACACTCAAAACTAGTGTATGTACTAGCTATGATCCTTCTCATTCTTGCGCACCACCATGAACACAACCATCCACGCGAAAAATCCAGTAAATTTAATCTCTCTTCAACATTCATAAATATATATATACAGACATATATATATATATAATATTATCTTATCCGGGGTATTACATATTAATTATTGACCATCGACTATTGGCCCCATTGACTATTGTCTATCGAACATTGATCGACCAATGCATTATTGACTATCGAATATTGTCCCTATTATTGACTATTGTTTATCAATTATTATTTTACTGATTATTGACTATTATTTACCGACCATCGTACAATTGATTATTGACTTTTGATTTCGTTATCGTTTATCATTTATTGACTCTGGTATCATTCCAATTTCTTGCTATTGTTATATAGTCCTTTATTTTCTTAACTTCTTGCTACTAATTTGTCGCCCAAAGCTTGCTTTAACGGGTACTCTACATCTTTCTCTTGAGTTATTGTTTATACAGGTACAAATGATGAGATACTGAAGAACTTGACGTACTGCTATTGCATTGTGTATTCTCAGCATTCTGTAAGTTCTTATATCTTAGATATTGTTTCTTGCATTATATTCTTGTTCCTGTGATTATTATTTTGTTGTTGAACTTACTAGTATTGTACAGCTTATAGATGATATGAGTTTGCGTACTTATATCATTTGCTGGGTCTCAATTACTTGCCCATGTTTCCGTATAACGGTAAGCAGGGCATGAAAGGAATCATGTAAATAAGAATCATGTACTTATGTAATCAATAACCCAAATCACGAATCAAGAATCATATAATCATGTAATACGGGAAACACAAGCCCCCTTCCGAGTACACTTTCATATATTATCAACTATTAAGTTGTACACTTATAACTCCGTCTTGTTATTCTTTTATCACAATCAATTATGAACATGTAGTCGATATAACCAGTGAGAGGGACAGTAGTATCAAGATAGTCATATCAGTTCTTAGGGGATTGGATCCTAGAGGTGGCCCCACGGATTCTAGAGGTAGTCATCGCAGATTCTAGTGGTGGCCCCCACAGATTCTAAAGGTGGCCCTCGTCGATTCCAATGATGTGGCACTTAGTTCTGCCATACAAAAAAATAGCAATGACTATAACGATGCATGTAACTACAGTATCAAGATGGTAATCGGGAAGGTATCAAGAGATGATGCAATACATGATATAGAGTCATGATGGTAGTCAAGAAATATCAAGTTGTCAATGCAAATGCATGATATAAAGAAAATCTATCAATTTACTTTATCGCTACAAGTTATTAACACAAGAATAACAATATATATAGTTAAGGCATACTAACTACAATCTGGACAGCAATATATGTGTAACACCCCGAATTCCATTTACATGTAATCCGTAGCACAACAGGATCTTTTACTTCATCTTCGTACAATTTTACAAGGAAATTAAAAAAAACTTTTTTTATACAACAATTTTTATTACAGAGTACACAACGGAATGAATACAAAATGATATGTACAACTCTAACATCAACATCATAAATCCTGAAAATAATCTTTAGAATCAATTCTTCTTTTGTCCTTTTGTCAATCCAAGCCCTGCACTGAAAAGCTGTGGGCACGTCTGTTTCTTACAACCGACGCAATGTTATAAAATAGCAATCCTCGCTATGCCATAATATAACGAATCTCTTACTTTAGCAAACAAAAACTTGAATGCACAATAAAGTGTAAAGAGTAACTATCCTAAACATGTCAGTTTATGATATGACTTAATGCCTAATGTAGATATTATACTACAATGACACTAATGCATACTAGTTCGGATTCTATGCATCACATTCTACATAGGTCCGAGGGCAAGCACATACGTACCCCACATTGGAGGGTTAAATCCCTCGCCATGCATCTTACTACTATGACTACTATAAGATTTAGACACTCTGCGATATTGGTTCTCGCACTGAAATACTGGAGATCAATCACGCTCCATGGATCATTCTGTGACCCTTTTATCCATCGTCCCGGAATACTGGGGATTGTCTCTCTCCGCGAGTCATTCTAGAACCTTCATCGCACAAATGCCCCATGAACGTCGCTCTCGTCCCGGAACACTGGAGATCATTTCCGCTCTGTAGATCATTCTGTGGCCCTTATGTCCATCGTTCCAGAATACTGGGGACTATCTCTCTTCAAGGTTCTTTCTAAAGTCCATAACTCATGTTTTCTCTTGTTTCATCATGTCACCAACTAGGGTCTGTCCTTAAGTTTAAGTTATAGTTTTTAAGACCTAGAGTTTAGCTTACCCACCGGGCCTAAACAAAACACTGAGACAGTTGCCCACGCTAGCCACTTCTCAAAAATCTATTTATCACGACTGCCGGTAATCTGGGTCTCGCTCACTCTAGAACAACAACCGTCTCAACCGAGACTACATAGGTTACATCTAACCTCAACGTAGATAACACAATTCTTTATTCATAATTCTTTCATATTCATTTTCTTTGTGTTCATAAAAGATGAAGTAATCAACTTCAACTCTCATTATCGATTGAATTAATTACAGCCTTGTAGGCAACCCAACTATTCTCTTAATCAGTTAGATTAAAAATCATGAAATTTCACCAAAATGAATCTAAATTGTATTGTACTTTTAATCTTCTTTAATCATACAAAATCCCCCTTTTATTTTGTATTCAAAGTTCTCCAATACAGTTATTTAATGTGAAATACCACTTCTAATTCTCACAAATATATCATAAATATTGTAGAAATAATTCATAGAGCTTAAATAATATTTTAGAACAATGTTAGAATCTTTCCCAAACATTATAATCATGAAAAACCTCAAAAAAGACAACAACAACAAAAAAAACAAAAGTGTAAGGCTAGACTCCAACTCGAGACCCAAAGCCAGCCAAACCGCAAGCCAACCAACATGCCACTCACTAATTTTGATAAAGAGATTACTGAGTTGTTTTTGTACCAAAATCTTCTATCTGATTCATTAAAAAAATAATTTTGTACAAAGCAGAGCCAACCCCAGGCTCGAACCCGCGACCAGAGCCCCCCCCTCCCCCCCCCCCCCCCAGGTGCCATGTGGCAGCCAAGCGCACCCGCTAACCACTAAGCCCAAGCATCACATCTGATACTAATAAGGTTTAATTATTTATAACTCAAGTCTCTACTTCAATGTAAATTGTGTCTTTTCATATATTTTACAATTTTATTTGTTTCCCCCAAATCAATAGCTAATAAAATATAACCACAAATTTTCATAAATGTTTTCTTACTGATTTTAATCATAATGAAGTTAATTTAAACATACATTTTGTAAATAGTGTTTATTAGAAACAACATAAACATATACTTTTGTTTTATTAACAAGCTACCTCTTTTACACCACTAATCAAGATTATATTATTCTTTTTATCAATTTCATGAGAAGTTCTCATCCCTTTTCAATCATAAATTTTCCCATTGTTTTTCACAATTTTCTTGGCATATATTAACAACTTGTGTATGGATTTAAACCCAATTCATTTAATCTAAACATGATGTATTACTATGCATCCAACAACACCACAGCAATTCTTCCTAAAAATTTCAACTTATCTACATGACAATCTCTCTACTAGCATGCATTTGTTTTCATATTTCATATCTATTAAAAACTCTACTTATCAATACACCATGCAACATAACAAATTTTTAATCTAAGAAAATATGACACATTTTCATTTTACTCAGAAAGCAATTAAACATGCATACTACAATCTCTAAAAAGCAAGAAAATCACCCACCTTAGTTTGATGAACAAGTAAAAAAAAAACTTCTAGAAATTGCTCCTAGTTCCAACAAGACCCTTCTCCTCCTAGCAAAGCAACCGAAGCCTTCTAGAAAAAGAAACCCGAGCCCTCCTTCTTTGAAAAAAGTCCGAGCTCCTCTCTTTCTCTCTTTCTTTTCTTCTCTTTTGTTTCTTTTGATTTTTTGTGAAAAGTACCCAATACCCATACAATAGGAGGTATTTATAGGGCTAAATGGGTGAATAAAGAGACACCCACTACCCAAAATAAATACCCACTATCCAAATTAAATACCCACTCACAGAACCATTACCACAAACTCGCCAACCTTTTGGTGTGCACACACGTGCACGTGCACTCTACGTGCACACTCTTCTCATTTTTTTAATTATTTATTATTAGTCCATTTTTGTGTGTTTGTTACATGACAAGTATATAGGGTTAAAAAGTATACATTTAAAGTGTAAAATAAAGTCATGGGCCTCTCTTTTAATTAATTTCTAGTTGGCTTTAAGATGGACTTTAGGCTTATATGTTTTAATTAAAAATAAATAATACATTGTGAGTAAAATGAGAAGACATCTTAGAAAATTTTATAAATAAAATGCACATCAAAATTTACGTGCAATACACTTGAACACAAAGATTAAAAAAAATGTCTATGTTGGCTCAAAATAGAATGAAAAATGAGTTTTGAGAAGGCGGAGATGTATAAATAGTCAAAATACAAAATACATATGATGTTTAAATTAAAATATGCTACGGATGTTACCCGTAACGATACAAATATACGTGCGTAACACACGAGGGGAAAAATTGTCATTACTCAATTTTGCAGGGTGTTATAATATGTACGCACTAAAACTCACTTTTCTGCTTCTACAGAAATGCAAATCCAGTTCCGTTAAAGATTTTTGAAAGTAGACTCTCTTCTAAATCTAACGCCTACTCACTCTATAGGTTCTAAGTCCAGTAGCTTATGTGTATCGATCTATTCTTTGCGGGTCTCGTGCATAGGCAGTATTCTGAAAATTTAGACGTTACAACACAAACATCGATATCTCACAATCTATAAATCGGTTTGAGAAGCCCAAAGATGTTCTAGATTCTACACTTGAAGAGATTCAACATGCATATAAAATTATCTCAATACAGTCATTCAATACATTCACTCGAAAAGTAAACTATGAATCAGATTCGCCGCTGAATCAAGAATAGAATTCGACGATGAAAAAAGAATAAAACTCGACAAAAAATCAAGAATAGAATTTGATGATACGATAATTCAAATAACAATAAGAACCACTTGCTAGGAGTTTAAGAAAAGAGATTGCTTACCTTGATTGAATGCTGATTCTTCGTGTGCATAGAAACTTTGTGACTCATCGTTGTGCTCGACTTCGTGCTTGGCTTTTGGTAAGTGAGGACAGTAACTATGGCAGTAACGGTGAGCGTGACGGCACTACAGGTGAGCAAGATGACACCTTTGGCAGCCACTACGACCGACGGTAGCAACAACAACTCGGCAGCGACGAGGAGGGAATGCGGGCTTGAGAGAGAGGAGTTCAGTGGGTTTTTTGATGTGCTAGAGATGAAGGAGATCGGGTTTCGAAGATGGAGAGCAGCAAGGTGATGGAGGAGGTTGTTTTTTGTGGAGGTCGGGTGAGAGGGAAGCAAGAGGCAAAGTGGAGAAGGTCGGCATGGCAGGAAGGAGAGGTAGTGGTGGTGTTGGTGTTCGGGTGTGAGGTGAGGGTGTGGCTTAGGCTGCAGGTGTGCAGAGGAGAGGGAGGAGTTGAAGAGGTTGGGTTTGGCATTAGGGTGACGGGGCATAGGGTTGAAGATGACGCTAAAGAGGATTAGAGGCAGTGGTCAGGATGATGAATGGGTTTTGGAGAGCTTCGGGTTCAGGTGGTGGTGGTGCTAGGGGTCCGGATGGAGTAGGGAAAAGATGATGGTGCTCAGGTTGTAGCCAATTGTGGGGGTTAGGTGTAGTTGTCAATGGTCAGGAAAGGCATCGGTGGAGATGGCAGTCGGGGAAGCAGCAAGGCAGCAAGGTGGAGGTTGTTGGTGTATGCCCTAGAGGGCATTTGCGTATTAACATTACTAGTTTACATTGTATCATGATATTTATTTCATATATGAGGTATTTCATTTATTGTGTTGTTTATTGTGATTATATGAACATACTAAAGTCCTTAGAATAGTTGGTTCAAAACCATGAGATATCAAGTGCATGACTTGATTGTGAGATTCTTTTGGTTGTAATCAGAACACTATTCTTAAATAATCCTAGTCAAGTATTATTGTGAATTAGGACAACAATAATACATAGAGACTAGTATATGCGGAGACTGATGACCATATCTCACGGTTCATGGATATGAGATATCAAGTCTTCACATGGGTACATATTACAGTAATAATGTACTGGACTGACCCACCTAGAGAATGCTGCATGGATCGTTACGTGAGTATCTTAATCAGTTCTTACAGTGACCATGGTGTATATAGTTCTTTGACTTGAAGTCACCACGGTTCCCTACATGAGAAGTTATATGTTTTAATGTCGTCAAATGCTGATGTAATAAGGTGATTATAAAGTCGACTATTGGATATACTACAAATTATGCGGAGGGATGTGAGTGACTTAGACAGGATTTGTCCTCCTTACATAACAGGAGCGATATCTATGGGTCCCTTGATTGAGTGAGACTGCAAAATGCATGGTCGTGCTCAAATGAGTCAATATGAGATATTGAGCTCATTTGTTTTAGTAAGTCTACTCGTACATCAAGAAACCAAAGATTAAACTATACAAGGGTGACACGCTCTATGCCTTGTGGTCAATTAAGATATCTGGAGACAGGGACTAGACTACATGGTAATATTGGTCACGGATAGGTTATGTCTAATAAGTGACATTCTCGTTACTTGAATATTAGTGATGTATTGCTAGTTACCGCTCACTATCTGTAATACTAGAATATGATTTTAGTATTACTGTCAACGTAATGGGAACCTCTAGGGTCACACTTAGAATGGATCAAAATTGGGATTTAAATTCATAAGATGAATTTAGTCGGGGATCCAAGTAAGACTTGGACTTCTGACATTGGTTGGACATTTAATTAGATTAAATGGGCTGACTAAAGTTGAAAGACCCACAAACGAATCTGAACCAGGTCAGATTATGAGTCCAACAAGCTCAGTGCTCTCTTAGGGTTGATTTTCTGTACCTATATATATGATACGTATCTGTGAAAAAGTGATACATGAGAAAACTCTAGCCATCACAGAAATTGTGAGAGAGAGAGATCGAGAGGAACATCCCCTTCCCACAGCTAGCACTGTGGCATGAGGAAAAGCTTGATTTGATCCATTCGTGTGGATACCATAGAGGCACCGCAATATTGTAGTGCTGTGATCGGCATATTGTGGAGACAGCAGATCCATCTTCAAGGTATAACTCATAAACACCATTTATGTTTTTCACATGGATCCATGGCTAGGTTTCGAAATTCTTTTGTATTTTTACATTGTGTATTTAATTTGAGATTACCCTCACAACCTAACAGAGGTTGTGTACGGAGTTTGGGTAACTCGTGCCAGCTCTGCGTAAGGGCAATAATGATTCCCCAAAAACTAATCATTTTAAATAAACTTTAAAAAAAAATCATAACAACATATTCTTTGATTATTCTATGTTGTATGGTGCATGGTTGGGACCTTAGTTCTGTGATGCATAGTTTAGCTCTGTGATACATGGTTTATGTTCTGTGATGTATTGTTTATATTTTGATATTTTGAATACGACCTGCGTGTCGTGCCTTTCTCTCTACATTCTCCATGTAATCCTTTCTCTCTGAACTCCAACTGTACATTCTTCCTTTATATGTAATTGTAATCTCACTGAGGAGGCAAGGAATTGGCAACCATACAAGGACAAGATTGGGAAGCTACTTGGAGAAGATGGTATAATCCCTTTATTCAGTTTCGATATTCTTAGTGGCTTGAGAGAATCAGTGTGTTAGGGCCATAACTATGTCACATAAATTTTATGCTTTTAAATTTGTATGAGATGCATTATTGTATGTTAATGGATGAAGAATGGTGAGATCAATTAATAAAATAACAAAATCCCTCAAAGTAAATATTAAGTTGCAATAAGATGCCTTCCAATGCGTGGACTCGTCTAGGCTAGGATCGATTAAGTGTAGGTCTGCTAAAGCAGGATGCCTTTTATCTATCCTAGTGAGACGCGATGGGATAAAAGTAATATTCAATTGCCAACCATTGGGTCTGACTTAACTAGACTATTTCAATAGGATTGAAGATTTAGATGCATAAGAGCATCTGTAGTCGTTGAATGTAAAAATATGGATATATGGATAAATGGAAATAGAAATCGAACTTTTGCTGTACTCGTTTAAAGCTATTTTTTAGCTATCTATGTTAAAATAATAAGCGACGGCACATGAAGTGCCGTCGGAGAAATTTTTTTTTTTAAAAAACAATAAATTTTGTGGGACGGCACTCGAAGTGCCGTCGGAGCGCGAAAATGAAAAATTATTAATAATAATTGGTGTGACGGCACATGAAGTGCCGTCGGAGAAAGAAAAAACAAAAAAAAAAAAAAAAAAAAAAACTTTGAAAGGACGGACGGCACATGAAGTGCCGTCCAACAGCCCATTGAATTTTTTTTGTCATTTTCCACTTTTCTGGAAATTACAAAAACATTTCCGTAATTACAAAAAAAATACAAAAAATTACACAAACATTTCGGAAATTGCAAAAAAAATTTAAAAATTGCAAAAACATTTTAAAAAATTGCAAAAAAAAATATTAAAAAATACAAAACCCTCCGGACGGCACTTCAAGTGCCGTCCGAGGATTTGGGCCTGCGATGGGATTTTTTTAATTGAAAAAAAAGTAAAAAATCAAAGGAAGGCACATGAAGTGCCGTCCGAGGGATTTGGGGGATTTTTTAGTTGAAAAAAATTTAAAAAATCAAGTGACTCAAATATGGATAAAAGCTATATCCATTCTCAAATATAGCAATCGACTGTAGCAAATTATCGATAATATGAATATTTGGCAAACGAGTGCAGCGGTTTTTTGAGCCAAATATCCATATTATCGATATATAGCAAACGACTACAGATGCTCTAAAGGTGGGCTTTAGTCTATGAGATAGAATAGAGTAAGTGTTACTCACCCAACTATCCAAAAATTGTATATGATGTAATTGGGAAATGTTCCCTACCTAAATAACTGAATTTTGGGTGATCGGCCAAACCTGACTCAAAACTATGTGAAATATGGATCTTGGCCTACTAGAAAATCTTACGATGGGATTATCCGAGTCAATGATGAGAGTCGTTGATTTCAATAAAATAGTAGGAGGCACATTTAATAAAAGACCTTATTAAATATTTCAATGTCTTGATACATACTCTGCATATTTTTGTTGATGGTTAAAATTCTTTCTTTCCATATTTCTGTGAAATGATATTTACTTTGCAAATATCTGTTGATAGATTACCATGCCATCCAAAACATCAAATAACCTATAATTGTGATCTGTCCTTGAGAAGGAAAACTGTTTGGAACAAATTTTCTAGACTGGTACAGGAACTAAGGATAGTCCTCAGGCATGAGAAAAAGTTGTATGTTATAGAGTACCCTATTCATGACCCATCTGCTGCATGTGCCCCTCGCACCGAAAAGGATACTCATAATAAGCATCAAGATGATGCCTTGGACGTTGGTTGTCTCATGCTAGCCATCATAAACCTTGAGCTTCGGAAGCAACATGAGAATATGGATGCCTATGATATGATCGTCCACCTCAAGAGGCTTTATCAAGAGTAGGCTAGGCATGAAGGGTTTAAAGTCTCAAAGGCATTGTTTCAGTTCAAACTGGTAGAAGGAAGCCATGTCGTAACTGATGTGCTCAAGATGATTGGGTACATAGAGAACCTTGAAAGGATTGGTTTTCCTTTGGGTCAAGAGTTGGCCACTGACTTTGTCCTACAATCGTTACCGGAAAGTTATAGTCAATTCATCATGAACTAAAATATGAATGAAATTGACAAACCTTTACCAGAACTGCTAAGCATGTTGAGAACTACTAAATAGAATATTAGTAAGGGAAAGACCATTATGTTGGTCCAACTGGCCAAAGGTAAGGACAAGGGAAAAAAAGCAGATTAAGAAACCCAAAGGCAAGGGGAAGGGCAGGGGAAATTTCAAGTCCAGCACTTCTGCCTTGAAACCTAAGGGTGGGGTGGCCAAGGAGGGCACATGCTTCCATTGTGGTGAGACCGGACATTAGAAGAGAAACTGCCATAAGTACCTAGAGGAGCTTAAGAGGAAGAAAAGAAGTGAGACTTCCACTACAGGTATTTTTGTTATAGAAGTCAATTTATCTACTTATGCATCTTGGGTATTTGATACTGGATGTGGATTTCACAGTTGTATAAATGTGCAGGATCTCAAAAGAAGTAGACCAATGGCTATGGTCAAAGTTGACCTACGAGTTGGAAATAGAGCAAAAGTTGTTGCTTTAGCTGCAGAAACTTGTCATTTATCATGGCCCACATTGAGTTAGAGAACTGTTATTTTGTGCTTGCTATTAGTAGGAATACTATTTCTATTTTCTGTTTGGACATGTAACCCCTATTTTTCATATTTTGGTTTTTTATTGTATTTTTATTTTCTTTCTTGATTATTGTATCTGGATTCTTTCTATTATATAATTGTTTGCTTTTCTTGGGTCTATTTATTTTTCTTTGTTCATTTCATTCTCTTTTCTTCTATTTGTGCCTTATTGCAAATTTTGCTCTTCGTGATTTGAGTTTGAGTTGTTCCACTATAGGTTCATCCTATTGTTTTATTCTTGTTCATCTCTTTTTGGAGCCTAAACTTGTACCCTAAACCCATTAACCCGTAACCCAAAACCCCAAATCCTTCATCTCTTATAAATACCTTATTAATTAACCCTAATTTAATTTCTCTATCTCTCTCGCTTTCCGCCGCTTTCTTTCTCCCCTATCCCGTCTCCTCTATTTCGCCTTCAACCGAACCCACAGCCGCCAACCAATGTTTCGCCCGTTCTCCAACCACCTGCCTCGCCCTCGTCACCCTAGCCCCTCCGCCCGCTACTCCTCGTCGATCCTCCCGTCGTCGTCTTCATCCCGTCGTCATCCCCCATCGACCTTCGAACCCATTGCCGCTGGCACCCATCGCATGCACCTCCCTACCCGCCTCACCTTCGACCACCATGACCCTTCCCTTCAACCACCGCAAAACCCTCGCCTCCTTTCGTCTCCGTCCAAGCCTCGAACTCCTCATCGTTTGTCTCCCCTATTTTCGGACTGAAACAGAGTTCACTCGATGCCGACATCTTTGGTCGCTGCATCGCTTCCCGACCGTAGCGTCGCCATTATTGCCAGCCACCGCCGTGGTCACCATCCCCATTCCCTCCAACTATCTCTCTCTGTCGATTGGAGAAGAAGCACAGAGAGTGCTTGGTTGTTTATTGTTCGTGAGTGTAGGGGATCCGAACTCGGTGTTTGTTGTTTTGCTGGGTTTTTGAGTTGGTGTTTTGTTGTGCGTGATTTGCATGTAGCTCGCGTATGTTCGTGGTTCATCACCTAGGATTCACATCTCGTTATTCTATATATATTTGAATCTAATAATTAAAAAGGTAAGTCTCTTCTTGAACTAGTTGTTTGTTTTGTTCAATATTTCTTTGATCTCTGCAAGTAGATCCAGTCCTTTTCTTTATTGTACTGCTATTTGAATTCCGTTTAGTTTATTGAGAATTTACACAAGCTAACCTGATAAACCTTTAACATCTTGCTTACCTATTTGATCTAAAACCATGTCCCTATTGTTTCTTGCATATGCACATTTACATGAAAAATAACTAGATCCATGTGTTATAGAATTGTTTGGTAAATTAGATATGTTAGATTGATTTGATTTGATAAATTGATTACCATGCCTGTGAAATTGCATCTTAAAACTGAAATTATGGATGTTAAACATCTATTGGCAGTTTGACTATTAATTAGCATGAATTGTATGATTGTATGATTAAACTGTTGCCTATTCATATCAAAAAAAATTCTGGACTGCCGTTTGTATCTTTTTGAACCAGATTTTCGACCATGTTACTGTCGTATTTTGAAATAGCTTTCTGAACATGAACTTTAGCCCCAAATGTCTAGTTTACTACCCTTTTTACGAATTTGATTTCCGATGTGTAATCTGTTAGATATCATCATTTTAGTACAACTGTGTCAGAATTTCCAGATTCACAACTTCTTGCGTACCTTTATGTTTCAAAATTTAATTGAATATGTTAAGAGTAAAATAAAAATATGAAATAATTTTTCCTGAACCTACATATTTGTAGGAACTACCCTGAATTTCTGAAGATTTAGTTGATGAGTTTTCTGACCTGAAACATGTATGTGAACACAATTTACTGCTTGTTGCCTGAACATAAAACCTGAAAAGAATAAAGTTTTCACCATAGTTTCTGTAACTTTTATATGCTGCGTATATATTTTCTGGAACTGGAAGAGAGTCTAGTTTCTAGAATTTCTGACGGATCCAAATTTGGTTTTCTGTAGTAGCGGTAATTTGTACTTCTGTACAAAAACGTCATGCTGTCCAGATTAAGTAATTTGTGTATAATTGATATGCTTGCTTCCTGTTTGTTCTGTAACGAGTGGAATTAGTCACACCTAATATCATACAACATTGAAACCTTCTTGCCTTCTCACATAGGATGAAAATAAACTATTAACAAGCCGGGGTATTATGGATAGACTTGGTAGTGAACAATCGGAAAATGTACTCGGCAAAGGACTTTACAGAACACTTGACATTGAAGGTGGAGAAGTATTGATTGCAAATGATTGGTTGTTAATTACAGATTGTAAATTATTGTTATCGACACCGAGTACACGTCCTGTAACACCCCGAAAAATTGGAAATGACAATTTTGCATCTCGTGTGTTACACACGTGTATTTTGCACCGTTACTATGATATCTGTAACACATTTCAGTATAAATATCATACTTATTTAGTATTTCAACTATTTATGCATTTCCGTATACTAAAAATTCATTTTATCCTATTTGAGTCAACTCAAATATAAAATTCCAATCTCCATGTTTTTTACGTGCTTTATACGTGTTATCGATGCACGTATCGATTACGTATTTTCCACCGCTACGTGTAATATTTTCTATGTATTTCAACTATTTATTTAATGACGTGTTCGAATTTGTTTTATAAATCGAAATTCATTTTTTCTCTTATTTTAATTAAAGTACATTTATATGTGCGGTGCACATGTTTTTCTGTGTACGTATTGATTACACTACGGTATATGTATAATGAAATATATTTTTCGTATGTTACATTTCGATTATTTATAAATAGTTTCCACCGTTCAAATCTATTTTCGTGCTTGAATATTTATTTTACGTGTGACGCATGTGTTTGCAATGCACGTGTTAGTTGCATTATCTTTCAAAATGAATTTCATGAAGTATGTGTGTGTCTATTTTATTCATGCATGAAAATTGTAATTTTTAATTAAACTAATTTTATATGTATATTATGTATATAAACATATGTGTTAATTTAAATAAATAATTAATTTTTGTGAAGTGCACATAAAGCATGTGCACACGTGCAATGTGCTCACCCCAAAATGACCAGCAGCAGTTGGTTTTTTTTTACCTGGTCTTGGAAGTGGGTGAGTAGAGAGATAGAGTGGATTAGTGGAGGTGTAACACCTCGAATTCCAAATAAGCCTGAATTCAAAGTTCCACTGAATCTTTACACTTCACTTCGTACAATTTTACGAGGAATTTAAAACTTTTATACAATAATGTTTACATCAACGCAGCGGAATTAAAATTACAACATGATACATGAAATAAATAACAATTTGAACATTTCTTTAAGCAGCATTCCTTCCTTAATCCTTTCATTCATTTTATCCTGCATAGAAACTGTGGGCACGTCGGTTGCATACAACTGACGCTAGGATATAATACATCAATTTCACTTACTTGGAAAGCACATACTTGATCACAAACAAAGCTAAGGGGGACTATTTTATTGATGTCGTGTGTGGATGTGCACTTAGTCTTAATGCAATTACTTATTGTGTCATGACACTAATGCACACTTGTTAGAACTTATGCATCCATTCTACATAAATCCGAGGGCAAGCCCTTAACCATACTTCATCTTGTAGGGTTGGATCCCTCGCTATGAGTTTAACTACTCCGGTAACTACAGTAAGTATCTTAGATGCTCTATGAGTTACGAGCCCATGTCCATACATCCTGGAGGGGAATCCCACGTCATGATATGACGCATCATGCAGACATCCTTTGGTCAATTCGCCTCCGCCATGGAACGATGGCACTACGTAATCACCAAACACCACACAAGCGTCGCCACGGTCCCGATTTTCTGGAGATGTATTCACGTCATGACATGATGCCTCATGTAGACATCCTGTGAACACTCTGACACCGTACATCCGAGGCCGTCATACCTGTGTTTTTCTCTTACTTTCATCACATCTCCACTATGTGTCTAATCCTTAGATAATAGAATCATGAGTAAAATTAACATCCTAGAGTTAGCATTACCTCTACACCGGACTTAACCATCAAGTGATAACCACGATCCAGATCTTGGTCTTTTTCTACAACATTTAATTTTCAAGAATCCATTCATGTCGGTATAAGGACTTAGCTACACTCTAGTTCTTAACTTCTTTTTCATATTCACCAAAAATGAGTGTTTATACTCACAAAATTTTCACATTTCATCATGGTATTTTTATTTCATTTTCCATGCACACTTGCACATATTAAACATCAAATTTCGTATTTAACTTACTACATCTCTCAATTTAACCTCCACTTAATTTCTTGCATTCACGTTTTTCCTCTTTCTTTAATTATACTAAAAACCACATTTTTAAAGAAAATTTATCAAGTTCTTTAATCCATTTTAATATAAAAAACCACATCTAATCTTCACAAAAATAAGTAAAATGTTGTATAATTAATTTTCATAAAGTCTAGATAGTATTTGTAGAATAATAGAATTTTTTTTTCAATTTTTATTTGTATTTTAAACTCTTAAATCTCAAAAAAAATCAAAAGTAAAATGAAAGGGTGTCGGCGAAATCGAACCCAGAACCAAACAAACCCCCCGCCCATGAACAATAACAGACCCAAAGCGCAACCGAAGACCACTTGGTCCTGAGTGACTAACCGATATAAATAGGGGCGAGTTCTTTATATGCCGATTGTAATGTATTTGAGAAAAATCAAATTTTCAGGAAAACATAGCTTCTTCAAGACTTGAACCTGAGACCTCTCGCACTGTACACGGTGCCTATAACCCACACCGAAAGCCAGTATACCCAAACTCAATTTCTGTTATAGTTTGGAGTCGAAAAAAATTATATACCTACTGTCTGTTTATAAGTCTTTTTTTTTATACAAAAATTGAATTTCATAATACATTGGTATCTTTTAAATTAAACTTGACCAGAATATTTTCCTTAAAATAAAACAGTATAATAGTAACTAAACTCTTAATTTTTTTAACATTAAATAAGTTGTTTTTACAACTTATATTCAAAGAATATCTTATCGACGTTAAATTGTCCTATAGTTCCTTCTCAAAATACCAATATAAAATCCACTAAATATAGGTTCTTGTTCTCTTTTTCAATTCTACAAGAGTCTAGCCATTATTGTTTTACCACATCCACAACAATTTATTCATTTAGCAATTAAACATGACATTACCTATTCATCTCAATCTACAACTAAACATAGCAATATCCGTTCATTTACAACTAAGCCATTCATTCAACAAGATCATCACACTAGCATGGTTCATTTACAAATAGATAATTCTAGCATGAATTTCATTAATGGAACACCATGATGAGTTTTAATCTACTAATCACGATCAAATTTTCTCTTTTCTCTACTAGTCTTTTTAGGCAAACACATTGCAATTTTAGTTAGTTTCTTTAGTATGTTCATGGAATTAAGTTCCTAGCATGGTATCTACATTAGAAGTAGAGAAATCACCCACCTTTTTTTGAAGAAAAAAGAAAACTCCTAAAGATCTCCTCGAAAGCACGATCGTCTCTCTTCTCCTCCTAGCTTGTGCCAAAAACCGAGTGTTCTCCTCCTTGATGGTGCCAACCAAGCCTCCCCTCTTTGATGCTAGCCGGCCACCCAAATGCAAGAGCACACACACACAAACACTCAATCTTTTTCTCACACAACCCTATCTTTTCTCTTACACAAATTCTATCTTTCTCTTTGAAATTTCTAGGTGCAAAGAGAAATGAAAGACTAATGGGGCTATTTATACACAACTCAAGATAAAATGAAGGGTTGAGATTTGTTTGGATAAAGGGTTTAGATGCATTTGGGAGTTAGAATATCTTCCCATCATCAAGTAACTACTCTCCACTCTCTCCATCTCTCCCACTCCAAGTCTAAGGCCGGCCACCCCCTAGTGTCCCATTGCACATGCATGTGCCATGCACGTGTCTTTATATGCACACTAGTTAAGTTTGTACATTTAATATTTAACTAATCTGTTACATGACAAATCTACTCTACAAGTTGTCATAATTAATAATAAAATTAACTAGTGGGATAATTAGGTGGGCTAAAACCATAGGCTTTTGATTTAATTAATTAATTAATTTGGGTGGGCTAGAATTATGTTATTAGGCCTAGGATTTAATAAGAGGCTTTTTAAATGAGAAGAAAATATTTGTTCATGACATAAGAATAATTTTAGAAGCTAAATACACACAATAATTTGCACGTGCAAGACAAGTGAATTTAAAAGAAAGATTTAATTATAGTAAAATTCAGGATGTTACAACACTCCCTCCTTAGAATAGTTTCGTCCCCGGAACTACGCTTAAATGTTGAGAAACATAACATAAAAGAAGAAGGAAAAACAATACAATCTAACAAAGATCTCGGGATGATCCTTCAGCATCCTGTCCTCGGATTCCCTAGTAGCCTCTTCAACCAACTGGTTTCTCCAGACTACTTTGACCATCGGTATTGTCTTGTTCCTCAAGACTTTCTCCCGACGATCCAAAATCTCAACCGGCCGCTCAATGTAGCTCAGATCCAACTGCAAACCCTCCGGCACTTCGGGCAAATGGTGACTTGGATCTGGAATGTAACCTCTCAACATAGACACACGGAAGACATTGTGCACCTGAGACAACTCTTTCGGTAACTCCAACCGGTAAGCAGTTTTCACAATCCTCTTCAATATCTTATATAGGCCTATGAACCTTGGGGCTAATTTCTCACCCCTGCCAAAACGAATCACACCTTCACTACGTGATACCTTCAGGAAGACAAAGTCACCTTCCTCAAACTCAAGGTCCCTCCTCCGGTTGTCGGCATAACTCTTTTGCCTACTTTGAGCATTCACAAACCTCTTCCTGATCAAATCGATCTTTCCGAGGTCTGTTGCACGATCTCGGGCTCAAACATCTGCCGCTTCCCCATTTCGAACCAGCAAACAAGCGTTCTGCACTTCCTGCCATACAGAGCTTCATACGGAACCATCTCAATAATAGTTTGAAAACTATTGTTGTAGGAAAACTCTACCAGAGCTAGATCCCTCTCCCATCTACCTCCAAAATCTAGAACACAACATCGAAGGATATCATCAAGAACTCGATTGACCATCTCAGTCTGTCCTTCAGTCTGAGGATGGAAAGCAGTGCTGAAATCCGTCTTAGTGCCCAATGCTTCCTGGAGACTCCTCAAGAAATGCGAAGTAAACCACGCATCTCAATCAGACACAATGGTCAACGGAACACCATGAAGCCTGACGATCTCCCCAACATACAACTCGACTAACTTGTCCATAGAAGAAGTGAGTTTCATTGCCAAAAAGTGAGCCGATTTGGTTAGTCGATCGACTATGACCCAAATCGCATCATTACCCTTCAAATTCTTGGCCAAAACCGTGATGAAATACATGCTGATGTTATCCCACTTCCACTCCGAAATGTGTAATAGTTGCAATAAACCTCTGGGCTTCTGATTTTTGGCTTTCACCTGCTAACAAATTTCACACCTCACCACAAACTCAACTACATCCCACTTCAGACCTGACCACCAGAAATGTTTCTTGATGTCCTTGTACATCTTGGTACTCCCAGGATGTATAGACAAAAGAGTAGCATGTGCCTCCTGAAGAATACTCTCCCTCAAATCTGATTGATCCGAAACACATAGCCTCTCTTCAAACCACAACACTTCATCCTTGATCAGGAACTCTGAAAATCTGCCTGCACCAACCTGCTCCTTAATCTTTGGAATCTCTGCATCTTACTTCTGACTTGCTATCATCCTTTCATTCAGCATTGGCTGAAGCCTCAGCTGATGCTCCTAAGCCTTGCAAAACTACCTCAATACCAGCCTAATCCAACTCCTCTGCAAGATGCCTCTGGTTCGTGATCAACCTGGCCAAACTGCTTTTACGGCTAAGTGCATCAGCAACAACATTATCCTTACCCGGATGGTACTTAATCTCAGGACGCATGTCCTCAAGTACTTCCAGCCATCTCCGTGGCCTCAGATTCAGGTCCTTTTGCTAATAGATGTACTTCGAACTTTTGTTGTCCGTGTACATGTTTAATTTCTCACCGTACACGTAATGCCTCCATTGCTTCAAGGCAAAGATAGTCACATCCAACTCTAGATCATGAGTCGGATAATTCTTCTCATGCGGTCTTAGTTGTATAGACCCATAGGCAATTACTTTTCCCTCTTGCATCAAGACATAACCAAGTCCAGGATGTGAAGCATCGCTGTAGACATCATACTCGACACCTGCTCTAGGCAAAGCCAAAATGGGAGCATTAGTCAATTTCTCTTTCAACTCCTCCAAGCTTGCCTCGTACTGCTCAGTCCACTTAAAATTTACATTCTTCTTGGTCAGACCAGTGAGCGGCATGGCTATCTGAGCATAGCCTTGAATAAACCTCCTGTAGTATCCAGTTAGCCGAAGGAAACTTCTAATTTTCTTCACTGTAGTAGGCCTTGCCAAATCTCTCACTGCCTCTATCTTCTGAGGATCAGTAGCCACTCTCTCCATAGAAAGGATGTGACCCAGGAATGCCGCTTCAGATTTCCAAAAATTTCACTTGGATAACTTGGCATACAACTCATGCTCTTGAAGCATCTTCAGAACCTCAGCCAGATGCTCATTGTGCTCCTCTTCTCACATGGAGTACACAAGAATATCGTCGATGAACACCACGATGAAAGAATCAATAAATGGCCTCAGAACTCTGTTCATCATATCCATAAAGATTGCAGGTACATTCGTAACTCCAAATGGCATAACTAAGAATTCGTAATGCCCGTGTCGAGTTCTAAATGCAGTCTTATGCACATCTTCTACTTTCACTCAAACCTGATGATATCCCGATCGAAGGTCTATTTTAGAGAAAATAGCTGCTCCTTGTAAACGATCGAATAGGTCATCAATTCGTGGAATAGGATATTTATTCTGAACAATCACCTTATTCAGCTCCCGGTAATCGATACACATCCTCATCGACCCATCCTTCTTCTTCACCAACAACACCGGTGTTCCCCAAGGTGATGCACTCAGCTGAATAAAACCTTTCCCCAAAAGCTCCTTAATCTATCATTTAACTTCATCCTGCTCCATAACTTTTTCTATACAACTCAGAATTCAGAAATTTAAGATTATCTGGAAACTAGAAATATAGGGCTACAACTCTTATTCAGAAAGTTATTTATTTTAAGATTATTTACTTGGTTGAAAATAACAGACAAAATCTAGACAACAACAACATACAGATTTTTGGGTATTTTTCATGAAATAAATTAATTAAACAAGATGTATATCGATTCTGTAGTCAATAGATCTTATAATCAACATGATGGGTGTGATAGCATGGTAAATACATTTAAAACACACATACACTATTTAAATAATGACCAAACATAAATCGATCATTCACACATATAACCTAGCATTAGTTTCTAAGATAGATTATTTGTGTAGCGATTATATGAATAACCCTATTTTCAGTTCAACATGAATGCATGAAAGATTCAATCTTTGGAGTCAAAAGTGACACGAAGTCAAGAATATTAGACCCAACGAAAGATAATCAATACAACGATACGATAAACAATCAACATCTACTTGCGGAGTTTCAATAAAAAAATTTGAATTTGATACAATTAGCAATTCAAGAGGAAAGTGACGTGCTTTGTGGACGATTAATTCGAATACCAAGAATAACGGGATGAGAATCCCGGGTGACGAAACACGAACCACGAAAACACGAAAACACGTGCGAGCCCATGCAATTACACACAATTTAGTACACAGTCAATCCCTCCACAACAACAAACATGGCAACTCCAATCAAAACACCGAACACCCAATGCACCAAACGGCAAAACGGATCCTCCTTTAACTACACACCAAACAGTGATGGGGCAAGGAAGAGAGAACACCAGCGGGGTACGGTAGTGACTCGAGCGGCTCGAGGGTGCTCGGGGTGGCCGATGGTGGGCGCTTGCGGTCGAGGAGCGACGGCAGCGATAGGGGACAGCTGGGGGGTCGATATTCTATTTCTTCACCGATACGGAGGAGCAGATGGGAAGGCAGGGAAATGGTGCTCTGGATGTCGACGATGAGCAGAGGGGATGTGGCAAGGATGGAGAAGACGATCAGGACGGTGGGAGAGGGTGACGAGGTTTGAAGGGTGTAGGCGGGGGCGATCAGGTTAATGGCGATGGGTCGACAAGGATGAAGAGTGCTTCGGTGGTTGGGTGAGAGGGTGGCAATGAGGGCAAAGTCGACTAGCGTCCGCGAGGCGGTGGAAGACGATCGGAGCGACAAAAGGGAATAGGATGGACAATGGGTTCGGTTGGATTTTGGTGCCAAACAGGAGAGACGGTAATGAGAAGGAAGTGGTGACTGTGGAGGGTGCGATGAAGGGAGGGGATGAGGTGGGGAGGGACTGCAGATGGGTTCGACGAAGAGACAACGGGATGGTGACTGGAGGTGGAAGACGAAGTAGATGAAGTAGGTTCGAGAGGTAGGGGATGAATAGAGTAGGGTTAGGCGGCGGGGCTAGATCAGGGGCTAGGTTTAGGGTGGGTAGTATAGGTTAGGTTAGTAGTGTATTTATAAGGGTTTAATAGGATATTGGTTTCGGGTAGTATCCAATAAGAGAATGGGCTTGGGTTTTGGGTTAAAAATCGATTAGTGGGTATAAATTCAATAAGGGAAAATAATTAGCATTATAGGGTTTATAAAATAAAATAATAATAATAATAGTATTAACAATAAAAATAACAATAATGCAATTAATAATTAAATAATACTGATAATGATTACAACAACATTAACAATAGTATTAATGATAATAAAAATAATAACGATAACAATAACAATAATAATAATAATAACCATAATAACAAAAATAATAATACTAATAATAATAATACTAACATTAATAATCATAATAATCATGATAGTAAAAACAACAACAATAATAATAGCAATAGAAGTAAAATAATAGTAACAATAACAATAATAAAAATAATAAAAATAATAATCATGATGATGATAGTAATAGCAATAATAACTATAGATTATACAAAACAGGAATTGGGTTTAACACATTTATCAAAATAATCCAACTTGTAAAAATAAATTTGATTTGGGCTGAAATGTAAAAAGTCAATCAATTAGGAATATAAAATAAGTTAAAATATAACATTATTCGAAATTAAATATAATTGTCGATTAGGAAGTACTTTAATATAAAACCAAACAGAATTTAACACGAAATACAGAAAATATGCAGAAGATATGCATTTATGGGAATGGGGCTTACATATTCGGTGGTGCGGATTTTATTGGATTTTATTATAAAAAGAAGAGTTATAAGGACATGTAAACAATAAAATAGTCAATGGGGGGTCTATAATTAATTTGCCCCAAGATATTTACAAAACCTACCCTTTCCTTCCTTCTTCTCAACCCCGTCCAAATCGCTAGAACCCAATGCCCCTTTCTCTTCTTCATTTTTTGGTTTTTCCTGTAACATCTGTTTTATTTTTATTCCTCAATTATTTGATTTAAATTATTTTTAATTCTGTTTCTGAGTATATTTATCCCTATTAATTGATTTTATTAGTATTAGAATGATTAAATTGATATTTTGGGGTAAACGGGAAAATTGAAAATATAGGAGTTTTGAGATGAGTTTTCTCGGAGGAGACGAATCCGATTCGACCCGAAATTTTTCTGGGGTGTTTGTGCATTATAGGGGGTCAGTAAAATACTAGAATTTTTAGTTTGTGGCTTTTGGTTGTAAACTTCTCAAAATCGAGCGGAAATAACCTATTTTGGGTCATTTTCTTAAGCATTTGGGCCTAAAGCCCATAACCCCAAACCCAAACCTTATTAAAAACCCAAAAAATTGCAAAAATGCCATTTTCCCCTATTCTTTCTCCCCCTCCTCTCCTCTGGCCGACCGAAACTGAAACCCCCCCCTTTGGAAAATCAATTAGGGTTTTGAATAACCCATCCAATCTCCAACTCCAAGCTTTAATCTTTTAGGGTTTCTAGGAGAACTTTAGGTGCTCTTCCACGTGGTGGTATCGGTTTTTCTAGAGGATTCCAATAAGGTATAAGAAAGTGTGTGTTAGGTTATTAAATTGTATGTTTTTCATTCCTTTTACTAGAAATTGATGTAGGGAGATGTAGAGAGAATATAGAACATGTTAGGATTTCGAAATTATGCACATCATGGTGAAAATGGGGAGTGGTGATTTTGGCATAAACTCGGATTTTAGGGTTTATGAAATCGGGTAGGAAACTCGATCCTAATAATTGTAGAAAATACATATGAGGGTGTAGAATATTATGAAAGTATTAATATGAATTTAGGATGATTTTTATAGGCTTAAGCTCAATTAAATTGAGTGAAATAGACTATAGGTGAAAAGTGCATGCCGGGTGTTCGGTGAAATGCCCGAGCGAGATTTAGGAGAGAATTTGTTAGATTCGTAGGTGTCATTGAGTTTTATTACTATTATTTAACCCTAATTTGGGAAATTAGGAGAATTAGATGAAAGCAAGTAGATATTTGGGGATTTCCCTTAAAAGGTTCCTCCGATCGATGAGTAAGTTTTGTATTGGGACCCGACTTCGAAATCTATCGATGTAGCTCACCTACTTATGTCATTTGTGATGTGTGGGTGAAGACGGATTCAAATTTGGATGTCCGTAGGTCGAGTTTTGAGTTTTATGCTAATCGGTCCTATAATTTTACAATTAGGTGGAAAAAGTTGAACTTCGACTGGCTACCAAGAGGACGTGGGACATCATTTTCTCGATCCGTCAGGTGAGTATATTGTATTTATAAATATTTTATGTTGTGGCCGAATTTCGTGGCGTTTTGATATATTTTGGAGAAGTTATGCCAAAAATCGATTTTCAATGAAAATACGGATTTTTAAGGGTCCAAAATGGGTTTTTGAGATATTTGGTGAAATTAAATATTTTAAGTATATAAAACTAATATTATGGGTTAATGTGATGTATTGATGTATAAAAACTAAATATATTAAATTGTTTATGCATATTTTTATCCCGTGCATGTTTCGTGCATGTTTTTGGGTATATAAGCCGATATAGGTAATTTGGTATATGCGGAGCCTTGTGTATGGGGTAGCATTCTATGGATGGATGTTATAAGATGTAATTAGATGAAATTAGTGATTGCGATAATGTTTTGGAAACCCATGTATTTATAGTGCATGTTTTGTGCATGTTTTGGGGCATATAGGCCCTTATAGGTGATTTTACTTACATGGAACATGATGTATGAGCTAGTATGCTATAATTGGATATTATGAGATTTAATTAGAGGAAATAAGTGATTTTGGCCCATTTTTCTTGGAAACCCGCATGTGTGGTGTATGTTTGTGATATATATATATATCATGATATTGACTCGTGATGTGATAATTGATGAAATTAGTAAGTGGGTTTATGTTTGCATTCTAATTATGTTCGAGGTGAATTAAAGAGCAATAGTATGATATTATAATGTGATGAAGTATACATTTTGACACTTTTACAATATGGAATAACATAATGTAGTTCTTTTATTAATATTATAATCTTGGCGTAGGCCTATATACGATACAATGAGGTAATGAATAATATGGTATTCTTAATGTGGGTTGTTATGGAAAAATAAATATCGTGGCGCATTAATATTATGCAATAATATGATGTGATGGTTTTAATTGTGGAATGACAGGTTGTATGCATAGTATGGTATAATGATACGATGATTAATATTGTGGACAACGGATATGCATCAAATGGTAAGATAAAAGATAAGATGGTACGTGCTAATAAAATGTGTTATTAATTCACGTGATTAAGTCTTGTGGCAATTATTGAATTTATAAGTGAAATGCGCGTGTTGATAAAGTAAGTTGGAAAGATGAAATGACTAATGCTAATAACAGATGGTTTTGTTGACCAGTACCTACAGCAATTCTCGGGGTTTGGGCTAGACCTCCTAACACCCAAGGACCGTCTTGGGGTAAGTGGACCCAAACTATGTTTGGGGTAAGTGGATTTTATCGCCCAAGTTATCGACTTGAGGCCCGGTTTTCCCTCGATGACAGCTATCGCGAGGAAGTACCCAGTTTATCTGGGGTTAGTGGCTTTTTTTTCCTCTTGGCTTTGGCTGGGAGGAAGTACCTAGGTTACCTGGGGTCAGTGGTTTTTCCCTCTTGGCTTCGGCTGGGAGGAAGTACCAAAGTTCCACTTGGGGTTAGTGGTTCCCTCGCTAGTTCGGCTAGGAGGAAGATGTAGCCTCGGACGAGTAAGACTCTGGGAGAGCATCGGGCCGCGTGTTTACAGGGCTGTCGGCTTTCAGTATGTTGGGATACTGTGGCTCACTGGTCGCCGAACTAATAAAATAACTAAGTGGAAATAAAAATGTGGGAGTAAAGAAAGTGGAAAGTGAATTGTGAATGTGAAAGAAAGTGGTTGTGATTGAAATGAATACGAAGAGATATGAGTTATAAGTTGTGTATGAAAAGAAATGATAATTGCAGTATGTGGTTAATTTAAAATGAAAAGAGTAAAAGAGACATGTGTTAATACGAATAGTATGAAGTAGTTGTATTATGAAAGTGATTATTAAAGTAAAATACGGTATGATATGAGTTGTTTCACCTTGGAATTATGTCCGGGAACTACCTGCCCGCTATTTCTATGGAAAAGGTGGGAACTACCTGCCTTGACATAATTATTGGTAATGGTTAATGGAAATAAAGTATTAAGTAAAGTGAAGATGAAATGTAATTGAAGTAATTAATAACCAAGCTATCGGCTCGAGATGTGATGTGATATTACCTAGACTATGTGTTTGGGGTGTGGTGATTAATACCCAAGCTATCGGCTTTGGGGTGTGATATGTGATTGCCCAAACTATGTTTGGGATATGGAGTATAAATTGATGAGAATGAAAGTGAAATTAATGGTAACTTGAGATATAAGTGAAAATGAAAGTAAGTTAATTATTAATTAGATTGAGTAATAACTAAATGATGTAACAGGATGAGAATGAGGTATAAAACATGCTTTTGATGCGATAAGAATGAGTATTCAATTAGTGATGTGTTAATGATGTGATGAAATGTGAGTAATTGCAATGGGTAATGAGATGTTATATTTGTGTCATAAGGCATGAATGAATGTGGGATTATGAGAATAGATGCATATGTTTATGATGTGATACTTGATATAATACAATAAAATAAATACCTGTATTATGAGAGTGGTTATGAAAATGGTTATTAAAGAAAGTATGTTGTGATATGAGTTTGTGTATCTTGGAAGTGTGTCGGGGAACTACTCGCCCGCTATTTCTATGGAAATGGTGGGAACTACTTGCCTTGGCACCACTTCCCCGATGAGTAAGTGAGTTGTTGATATAATGCAAGTAAATGAAGTGCATGGCTAATAAAAATGAAGAAATATGTAGTAGCATACTGTGGTTACATATTTATAAAAGAAGAATTGGTGATGTGACGATAATTGTGGAAGATGAATTCAAATTGAAAAGTAATGGATTGTATGGGAATTTGTATTGTGCGAATGTAAAATAAGGATAAATATGAGGTTGATGTGAAGCATATAGTGAAATGTGTGAATTATGGGTAATTATATAATCGGATGCAGATTTGAAGAGTATTTTGATATAAAATCGTATTGGTGATGTTTTTTGTTCAGATTTCATGTTGCATCATCTTAACATGATGTTTGTAAGTTTAAAGTATTTTCTTTATACCATTTTAATTTATTTATTAGATTAATAATTATACTCACACCAGAAATGGCTAACCCCTGATGTTTTCTGGGGGTTAGGGGGGTCCCTCCCTGAGGGCAGACAACCCTAACTCTCCTGCAGGTTGCTAGCAGCATGGTGAGGTAGTATAGAGCTAGATTTTGTACTTTGTTGGAGCTGATCTATTATCTATGTACTTAGTATATGTAGAAAGGTGAATAGTTGATGTATTATTTTGTATTATGGTAAAAGTATATAGATATAGTGCTTTGATGAGGTAAGAAAGCCCGTACCCACCTCGTTGTGGAGTATTAGGTTCTGTGGTTGGCTTTTTAAAAAGGTTTTCCTAAATCTTTGCAAAAATCTTATATGTTTTCAAAGGAATTTATGGTTTTTATTTAATATTTGATATTCTGTTATGAGTTTGGCTCCCACAGCATGATATTTATATTGCCTGTATGATTCTGCTCATTGTCCTGGGGAGCCCATGATTATATTTCCTGTGTTGTGAGCTACGGAATGTAGAGCAGAATTCGTAAGCATTTTGTGTTTCGGGACAGAAATTGCAGGGGAGACTCTGCCAAAATTTTATTTGAAATATACTTATCTTAGTTTATGTTTAAAGTAATATAGAAATTGAAGGAATTGTATTTAGAGGTTTAGTTTTCAATAAAAAAGGCGGGGGGGGTGTTACATTTCCCAAATTCCATAAAAATGCCATTTTATAAAATTTTTATGGGATTCTTGCTAATTAAAGGGTGCTCTTCAACGTGCCGGGTATGGTATTTGGAATCATCAATAGTACGGTGAGTTAAATTTTATTTGAATTGTATGTGATCATTTGATTGGAAATTTTTAGCTGTCTAATGGTGTAGTAATGAGAATAGGCAATTCTCGTTCTGTTAGAAGTGATAGATTTTATATTTCGGTGATAAAATTAAATTGGAAAATAATTAGGGTGTTCGCTTAGTAATTAAAAGATAATAGGAGTAGTAATTGATGTAAATTGATAATTGAAATTCCTATAAGTTATGGAAAATAATTTAGAATAATTTTTGAAAGATTTTATGGGCATAAAATCCAGTTAGGAACAATCGGAATGCGTGCATGTATCATATGCACGCGCAGGCGTTCGATGAAATGCCTGTGAGAGATTAGAATGATTTTAATTATTATTTGATAGCGGAGAGCCTACACAGCCGGTCTTCGTGTTTCCTCAGGTGAATATGATCTCTTTTATTTTATATACATGATTTTCTATGGAAATTTTAAAGGTTTGTCGTGAGTGATGTCTAAAGTGTATTGAGTATAGAAATTCATAAGTATGATACGGAGTAAATTATAAGGTGAAAGAAATTAGTATACAGATATGGGAGCGTGTTGATGCTTTTAAACATATATATATGATACGGGGTTGTATTTAGATTTGAGGCGCTATATTGATATTGATATATGTGTGTGTGTATGATGTGTGATGACATGACTAATGTGCTGAGATGAAAAGCATGGTGTGTGTACGATGCGTGATCATGTAATGTGTTAAAATGATGAAAATAATAGCGAGGTATATATGATATGTAAAAATATGATGTGACAATGTGATGCGATAACATGATGAAATGAATGATATGGTGTGTGTGTGATATGCGAGTGATAAAAATGGAAACTTGATGTGATTATATGATGAGAAAATGGCATGGCATGTGTATGACGTGTGGGTGATGAATGAGAATTTTATAGGATAATTGATAAGATTAATGGCTTGGTGTATATATGATATGTTGGTGTTAACTCTGAAATTTTATATGATAATGAATAAACAACATGGTGTATGCATATAATGTGATAAAGGAGTAAAATAAACATATAATAAATGAGCATAGGTGTTAAGAAAAGGGTTAAGTATTTAGATGATGTTGTGAGAATATTTATTTAAAAGGAACATCTGATTTTATACTGTGGCGAATATGTCACGCCCCGCTTCCAAAAAAGAATACAGAATACAGATACGAGACAAAAGCCCAGCGAATGATTTTCATCATCCATTAGCTGTTCAAAAAATCTTTACAACATTCACAAGAATCATCAGAGTCGGAAGCAAAAGAATCAACTACATGCACATAGTGAGCCAAAATACCAACAAGAATACTTGAAACCAAATATATAATCTCAAATAGTCATGATCTGAATAAAACAAATGTATTAGGTCACATTGCCCAAATACAAGAATAAATCCAAATCTCAAAATACAATATTGTTCAAGCAAGCTACAAAAAATAATATTAATAAAATGCAGCACTAATACTTCATGTCTCTGATACCATCTAGAACTTGTTCTCCAAAATCTACAATTCAACGAATGCAGGAAAGAGGAAAAGAGAAAAATAAGTACCCGTCAATTGCAAGTTACGGGCCACTTATAATGTAGGATACAACCACATGGGAAAACTAACTAGCAACATGGTATAAGTATGATGTCAACATAAACAACTAGTATGGTAAAGTGAACAAGTGTAAATGGCATGAATCAAGTGTCAAGTAATCAAGTATCATGTAAACATGCATCAAGTGTCAAGTATCAAATCTCAAGTATCATGTAGTCAAGTAACAAACAAGCATGTATCATGTTCAAGTATCAAGTTCAAGTATCATGTATCAAGTCTTGTAATGATTACTATCTAGGTAGCACTTCATGCAGCCCACCTTACATGGTTGCTACAACAAACAGTTTCGCTTTAGATTTCATAGTGGACAATAGAGGGCAGTATACTCGGGGACAAGTCAAGTACTCGAGCTCCAAGCCCCAAGTATCATGTATCATGTAATTACGTGTCAAGTGGTGCAAGTGGCAAGTATCGTGTCTTGCGTGCAAGTATCAAGTAGTCACGTGTCAATTATCTTGTCTTAAGTAATCATGTAGGATCAGTGGATCCCCTTCCGAGTACACGTTTCTGAATTATCCACTGTTAGATCTGTCCCTTAAACCCTGCCTTGGTTATTTATTATTAATGTCAAACTAACATGTATACGTACAAAATATATCAGGATTAATATGGCATGATCATGTATCAAGTGCAAGTTGCAGGATAAATATGTACAAGTGCAAGATATCTCATAAAAGACTAAAATAGACAAATCTCAAGTTCATGACAGCAAGACCATATTGTAGTAAAACAGTGATTTCCAGTGTTACAAACATCCAAATCTAGATCTGTCGAAGGATCTGGAAAATAGACTTGCACACGAATCCAGCGAATATAAATAAGTTATATATTAATTCATAAAAACATAGCTCAAAACTGATTTGAATACAGAAAATAGGTTCAGCCAGAAATCAGGAAAACGAATTCAAAAATAGGAAAACAGCATGAAAACTTATTAAATAAATCTACGAAAAATCGGGGGTATTTCCCTATATGTACAGTATCTAAAGATAAAGTTTCAGAATTTTGTAGTGAAATTAGATCGGTCATCAAAAATAAGAAAGCATCAAGAAACGATAGTTTGGCAAATCTGGAATTTCCAACACTGCTGTACGAAAACTATGATATCTCGTAACCAGTGAAACGAATTCCAATTCGGCCAAAAGGATATGAGAATAGATAAAATATACTAAGTTTCATATTTACAAACATTTTTCATACAGTAAAAGAAATCATAGTGAAAATAAGTTTCTTTACAGAACATTGAGTAAAATACAACAAGTATAGTTTTCATAAAATAAGCAAGTATAGTTTTCATAAACGAGTATGAAACGACACATAAAACTCGTCAATAAAATTCACCAAAATTCTGGGTAACCCCTAACTAGATAAATAAACACTGACCAAAATTTTGGATCAAAATAATATAAGTAGCATCAGTATCAAAATCATTTAGTCATCAAAATTATCGAAAAACAAAATCTGGAAAATATCGACACCTTTGTAGTAAAACATTCATAACTCAGTCATACGAAAACGAAACCGAGCAAGGTTAGAGGGGTTTGAAAATAGACAAAATTCTTTAAAACTCATGTTTTATACCGAAATTAAGATACTGACTTCACGACAGTCCAAAACAGCAAACAAAACAGAGCAGTGACAAAATACAGATTTTTTCCCTTTAACAACCACTCAACATATATCATACAGAACTTGTTCAAAACACACCAAACATGAAATCTAGTCTACCAAGTGTCTAAACATCATGAATAGTGTATCTAACATGTCCAGACCAAGTATATCACATGGGTCTCAACCAAAATCACGAATTCTCACAAAAACCTCACATACATGATCAAAATCAAGAACGGGTAAATCCTAAGTTAATTTGTGTCCATATTGTGTCGTGAGTCATCTATGGTCAAATTTTCACAATAGAGACAAAACCCATCAAGAATAACACAAACAAGAGTCGTCTCTAGACCTAACTACACTATGGGTGATATTTTTGACTTGTTTCAAACAAATGAATTGGAGTACAAGTTACTTGCCTTAACCGAAGATGAAGAACAATGAAAACAATCAGTAAGGAGAAAAACCCACGAACGAAAATCCACGAATCAAAATCCATGAACTAATGAATCCAAGCAAACTCTAGCGAAAATCTCCATACGAACAAAAACTCCAAAAGGGAGATGATCAAGAGAGCGAGAGATGACAGCGATGATGGCTTGCGGCCACAAGAGGACACCAGGAAAGGGAGTCGAGGGATTATGTGGTGTGAGGTGGTCGGGATGGCCAAGGAGGGGGAAGATGTGGGCTCGGGTGAAGGAGATGGGGCTCGGGTTTGGGGTGTTGCCAGGAGGGATGCAGACCGGGAGGGGGTGTTCGGCCTGGAGAGGAGGCTCGCCTGGGGTTGGGTTCCTGTGTGCGAGTGCAAGCAACGGGAGAGAGAAAGGGAAGGAGGCCGGGTGAGAAATTAGGGTTAGGGAGGGAGAGAGAGAGTATATATATATGAGGGGAATTAGGGTTTAGAAATATGATTTGGGTTAATAGGTAATGGGTTGTGGGTAAATAGGAGTAGTAGTATGATTTGTTAAATTGGGTTTCAAATAGGATACAATTGTATAGGACATCAAATAGGATTGGGGATTTAATTTGGCTTTGGTAAATCTTATTAGGGGTCAAATAATAGGATTGGAAAAAGGATCACAACCAAATCACCACCACAAGCACCCAAGAAAAAAAATTTAAAGGGAACGAGACCAAAAATGAAGAAAGAACAAAAATAATGAAGAACGAAACAAAAGCGACCACCAATCAAACATAAAGAGCTTAAAATGAAATAAAATGAATATATATTGAACACAACTCCAATATATGGTTCAGAAAAAATACAAGAGAGAAAATACACCAAAACGAAAAATACACTCAAAAATACACAAAATGAAAATCAGGGGTTACAATCCTTCCCACCTAACAAGAAGAATTTCGTCCTCGAAATTCAAAAAGAAGATACATAGGGTAACCCCAAAACAACCAAAAGAACAAAATAAATACTATTCAACCAAATGAGGAAACCTCTTCTGAGTCTCCTCCTCCAGCTCCCAAGTCGACTCACCAGGCGAGTGAGGATTCCAAGCAACACGAACCAACATGATGACCTTGTTCTTAAGCACTTTCTCCCGCCAATCCATAATAGCAACTGGCGGAATCTCACAAGTCAAATCCGGCCGAATGGTCAACTCAGTGTAGTCGATCATGTGGCTTTCATCTCGGATATATCTCCTGAGTTGTGAGACATGGAAAACATCGTGCACTCCTGATAAGGCTGGTGGCAAAGCAAGACGATAGGCTACCTTGCCTACTCGCTCCAAAATCTCAAACGGTCCAATAAACCTAGGACTAAGCTTGCCCCCACCACCAAACCAAAAGACACCGTGCCACGGCGATACCTTTAGGAAAACATGGCCACCAACACCAAACTCCAAAGCTCTCCGATGGATATCGGCCCATTGCTTCTGCCTATCCTGAGCTGCCTGCAAGTGCTTCCTGATCTGAACCACCGCATCAACTGTCTTGGTGATCAACTCTGGATCCAACAACTTCCTCTCACCAATGTCATCCTAGCACACTGGCGATCTGCACTTTCTCCCATAGAGTGCCTCGAATGGAGCAGCTTTAATACTAGCTTGAAAGCTGTTATTATACGAGAACTCTACGAGATGCAAATGATCCTGCCAAGACCCACCAAACTGAAGCATACAGGACCTCAACATGTCCTCAAGAATCTGAATAGTCCGCTCTGTTTGTCCATCAGTCTAGGGATGAAAAGCTGTACTGTACTTTAATTTACTCCCCAAACTGTTCTAAAGACTCTCCCAGAACCGAGATCTGAATCTCGTATCCCTGTCGCATATAATACTAACTGGAACCCCATGAAGTCTAACAATCTTTTGCATGTCCCTCTCAGCAAGGCTCTCAATAGACTACCCGACACGAAAAGGAATGAAGTGAGCACTCTTCTTCAAATGGTAAACAATCACCCAAATGGCATTATGACCCTTAGGAATCCTCGGCAAAGCGGTCACAAAATCAATAGTGATATGTTCCCACTTCCACTCTGAAATAGGAAGTGGTTGAAGAAGTCCAGCGGTTCTCTGATGCTCTGCCTTAACCTGCTGGCAGATCAAATACTAAGCAACAAACTGAGGCACAGCCCTTTTTATACCCTGCCACTAGAAATGAAGGTTCAAATCTCGATACATCTTAGTACCGCCAGAATGGATAGAATACGAAGACTGATGGGCTTCCTCAAGCAACCTCTGACGAACATCACCTTCCGGGACACATAATCTGGACCCAAAACAAAGCGATCCATCCGAATGAATAACCATGTCCATACTGGACCAAGACTCAACTTCAGCTCGAAATCTCTGCAACTATGCATCACTAGCCTGCGCCTCTTTAATCTGATCAACAAGAGACGACTGCAGCTGAAGCACCAAACAACTCCGATCAGAACTCAGCAACAAAACCTCCAACTCCAACCTCCTCATCTACCCAATCAGATCCCTCTGCTGAGTCAAGAACATAATTGTTGGTCTCCTGCTCAAAGCATCTGGCACCAAGTTTACTTTACTAGGATGGTATTGCAAACTGATGTCATAATCGGCTATAAGCTCCAACCAATGCCTTTGCACATGTTTAACTCCTTCTGGGTGAAGATGTACTTGAGACTTTATGGTCTGTAAAGAACTCCACTCGGTCCCCAAGTAAATAATGTATCCACAGCTTCAAAGCATGAATCATTGCCGCTAACTCCAAGTCATGAGTAGGGTAGTTCTTCTTATGCGGCCTCAACTGCCTCGATGCATACACAACGACTTGGCCCTTCTGTATCGAACCTGCTCCAAGACCCTTACGAGAAGCATCATAGTGAATTACAAATCCGCCTGAACCATCGGGAATAGTCAACAGCACTGACGTCATTCTGTTCTTCAACTAAACCAAAGCTCCATCATACTCATCCGACCAACAGAACTTCTGATCCTTCCCAGTCAACTTGGTCAACGGTCTTGCTATCTTCAAAAAATCTTGGATGAACTTCCGATAATAGCCAGCCAAACCGAGAAAACTCCTGACTTCAGAAACTGACTTGGGAATAGGCTAATTCTTCACGGCCTCAACCTTGGAAGGATCCACAGAAATACCATCGCTTGAGATAATGTGCCCCAAGAAAGAAATCCTGTCGAGCCAAAACTCGCACCTGCTAAGTTTTCCATAGAGCTGATTCTCCCTCAAAGTCTGCAGAACCACTCTAAGATGCTCAGCATGATCTTCTTGATTCCGAGAATACACCAAAATATCATCAATGAAGATCACCACAAATCTATCCAAGAACCAAGAGAAGACTCGATTCATAAGACTCATGAATATAGCTGATGCATTCGTAACTCTAAACGGCATCACAAGATACTCATAGTGCCCGTATCTAGTCCTGAAAGTAGTCTTCTGTATATCTGCAGCCTTCACCTTGACTTGGTGATACCCAGAACAAAGATCCAACTTCGAGAAAATAGCAACCCCACTCAACTGATCAAACAAATCATCAATCCTAGGCAACGAATACCGATTCTTCACAGTATCTCTATTTAGTTCCCGATAATCCATGCACAGTTGACGACCACCATCCTTCTTGTCAACAAAAAGGACCGGGCACCCTAAGGCAAAACACTAGGTCTGATGAAGCCCAAATCAAGCAACTGCTGAATCTGCACCTTAAGCTCTGCTAGCTCAACCGGTGCCATCCTGTAGGAACTCTTCGATATCGGTGCTGTTCCAGGCTGAACATCAATACCGAATTCCACTTCCCTATCAGGGGGTAAGCCAGGCAACTCATCTGGAAAAACCTCCAAGAAATCCCGAACTACTAGAGGTGCACCACAGCCTGAATGCAACTCCATCGTACAAATCTCCTGATCAACTGTAGCTCGGCCAAGGGAAGACTCCCCGGCATGGAACTCAAACTTTGTGCGATTTGGAATCTGGAACACAACTTTCTTGGCATGACAATCAATAATGGCATGGGTTTCATCCAACCAATCCATACCCAGAATAACGTCGAATCCCGAATTCCCAATTACAATCAGATTGGCTTTGAACTCTGCGCTACCAATAATCACGGGACACTGCCTGCACTCTCGAGAACAAATGACAACTCCACCACCTGTCACAATGTTCTAAGCCTCTGACATATTGCTGCACTCTAACTGATGGTGAGCGACAAATCGAGAGGAGACAAAAGAATGGGTTGCCATTGAATCAAACAGAACATGAGCAGGGAAAGAGCACACAAGCACAACACCTAAGATAGAAAAACAAAAGAGACAAGGAAAAGAATGGTTGAACAAGGGTGAGAAAAATAAAATGCAGAAGACAACAGAAAGAAATAAAGCAAAGGAAATGAAGAAAAACAAAGAGAAACAACAAACAATAAAACAATAAAACAAAAGATACCTGCAACCACACCCTCAGCTGACTCAGCATCTGCAGCAGTCTGGTTGAAAACCTGACCTCTGCTCGGAATAGCGGTCCTCTGACCAACAATCTGATGCTGCGGGGGAAGCGGTGGTCTAACTGGAGCACGAGCTGCGGCAACAGGCTGAACAGGACACCTGGCTGGAGGAGCCAACTGTGGGTAGTCCCGCACCGAATGGTAAGCAGCACCACATCCAAAATAGCGAAGATTGGCATGTCGGCAATCCTTGCGCTCATGCCCTGGAATACGGAAAAAGTCACAGAAACCAACTCTCGGAGGATCCGCAAAAGAGTAAGGAGCTGCCCTGACTGGAGGGGCTAGAACAGGACTCCGAATAGGCCCACCAGAAGACCTAGCAACTGAGTCCGGAACAGTCCGCTGAGAAGAAGCCAAACCACCACGAGCTTGCTCCTGGGCCCTAGATGCCTCAAGAGCTTCAGCGTAGGTACGCAAGTGAAGAGAGACAAGCTACATCTTGATATCTCGCTCAAGTCCCAAAATGAACCTACGAGCCCTATCCTCTTTGTTCGCCATAAGAACGGCTGCGAAGCGGCTAAGTCTTGTAAATTCATCTGCGGACTCATCCATAAACATGGAGCCCTGTTTCAAAAAAGTCTTATGTTACAACATTGCTTGAACAATATGTAACAAAATTTTATTACTAGAAATAACGACCAACCTGTATCAAGCTAAGAATTGTTGCTCCATCTCAACTCTGGTACTGCTACGAAAGAACTTCTCCAAGAAGCTCCTAGTAAAAGTGGCCCAAGTGATCGGTCTTTCGAGCCTTTCGGACTCGGACCTCCACCAGATATGAGCCAAGTCCACCAACTGGATGGTAACCACAGCCACACGATCTGCATCAGCAACTCTAGCTGCAAAAAGCAGTTGCTCCGTCCGAATCAACCACTGCTCAGCCTCCAAAGGCATCTCAGTGCCTGAAAATCTGTTGAGGTGCAGCCTCATAAAGTCTGTGACCATTCCCAGACGGAGAGGAAGAACATCTTGCCTAGGCGCAACAGGCGGAGTAACTCGAGCGGCTTCCAAAGCAGCCATCACCAACTCACTATGGTTCTGCTGCTGATTAATCAAGCGCTCAAGCACCGCAGTGACCGCCTCAATCGGGTCACCCTGCGACTGAGAAGTAGAACCCCTGCGAGGCATAGTCTGCACAAAATCAAAAACAGTTAGCATCCAGATCAAAGTTGATAATATTTGATTATTTATGCATGCATGGTTGGTGAAATGTTGCGCAGATTCCAGCTCGAGCCAAGCTTGTCTAATATATTAGGCAACTAATACATTAGCTAAACCTGGTGCTCAGATACCACTAAAAACCCTGTCACGCCCTGCTTTTCAAAAAGAATACGGAATACGGATACGAGACAAAAGCCCAGCGAATAATTTTCATCATCCATAAGCTGTTCAAGAAATCTTTACAACATTCACAAGAATAATCAGAGTCGGAAGTAAAAGAATCAACCACATGCACATAATGAGCCAAAATACCAACAAGAATACTTGAAACCAAATATATAATCTCAAATAGTCATGATCTGAATAAAAAAAAATGTCTTGGGTCACATGGCCCAAATACAAGAATAAATCCAAGTCTCAAAATACAATATTGTTCAAGCAAGCTACAAGAAATAATATTAATAAAATGCAGCACTAATACTTCATGTCTTCGATACCATCTGGAACCTGTTCTCCAAAATTTAAATTCAACAAATGCAGGAAAGAGGAAAGGAGAAAAACAAGTACCCATCAATTACATGTTATGGGCCACTTATAATATAGGATACAAGCATATGGAGAAACTAACTAGCAACATGGTGTAAGTACGATGTCAACATAAACAACTAGCATGGGAAAGTGAACAAGTGTAAATGGTATGAATCAAGTGTCAAGTTATCAAGTATCATGTAAACATGCATCAAGTGTCAAGTATCAAATCTCAAGTACCATGTAGTCAAGTAACAAACAAGCATGTATCATGTTCAAGTATCAAGTTCAAGTATTATATATCAAGTCTTGTAGTGATTACTATCTAGGTAACACTTCTTGCAGCCCACCTTACATGGTTGCTATAATAAACAATTTCGCTTTAGATTTCATAGTGGACCATATAGGACAGTATACTCGGGGACAAGTCATGTAATCGAGCTTCAAGCTCTAAGTATCATGTATCATATAATCACGTGTCAAGTTGTGCAAGTGGCAAGTATCGTGTCTTGCGTGCAAGTATCAAGTAATCACGTGTCAAGTATAATGTCTCAAGTAATCACGTAGGATCAGTGGATTCCCTTCCGAGTACACGTTTGAGAATTATCCACTATTAGATCTGTCTCTTAAACTCCGGCTTGGTTATTTATTATTAATGTCAAACAAGCAGGTATACGTGCAAAATATATCAGGAATAACATGGCATGATCATGTAACAAGTGCAAGTTACAGGATAAACATGTACGAGTGCATGATATCTCATAAAAGACTAAAATAGGCAAATCTCAAGTTCAGGACAGCAAGACCATACTGTAGTAAAACAGTGATTTTCAGTGTTACAAACATCCAAATCTGGATCCGTCGAAGGATCTGGAAGATAGACTTCCACACAATCCAGGGAATATAAATAAGTTATATATTAATTCACTAAAATATAGCTCAAAACTGATTTGAATACAGAAAATAGGTTCAGCCCGAAATCAGGAAAACGAATTCAAGAACAGGAAAACAGCATAAAAACTCATTAAATAAATTCACAAAAAATCTAGGGTATTCCCCTATATGTTCAGTATCTAAATATTAAGTTTCAGAATTTTCCAGTAAAACTAATCAGTCATCAAAAATAAGAAAGCATCAAGAAACGATAGTTTGGCAAATCTGGAATTCCCAACACTGTTGTACAAAAACTATGATATCTCGTAACCAGTGAAACGAAATCCAATTCCGCCAAAGGGATATGAAAATAGGTAAAATATACTAACTTTCATATTTCACAAACATTTTCCATACAGTAAAAGGAATCATAGTGAAAATAAGGTTCTTTACAGAACAACGAGTAAAATACAGCAAGTATAGTTTTTCATAAATGAGCATGAAATGACACATACAACCCATCAATAAAATTTACCAAAATTCTGGGTAATCCCTAACTAGATAAAGAAACACTGACCAAAGTTTTAGATCAAAATAATATATGTAGCATCAGTACCAAAACTATTTAGTCATCAAAATCGTCGAAAAACAAAATCTGGAAAAGATCGACATCTCTGCAGTAAAACAGTCATAACTCAGTCATACAAAAACAAAATTGAGCAAGGTCAGAGGGGTTTGAAAATAGACAAAATTCTCTAAAACTCATATTTTATATCGAAATTAAGATACTGACTTCAAGACAGTCCAAAACAGCAAACAAAACAGATTAGCGACAAAATACAAATTTTTTCCCTTTAACAACCACTCAACATATATCATACAGAACTTGTTCAAAACACAACCAAACATGAAATCTAGTCAACCAAGTGTTCCAAATATCATGAATTAGGGTCTCTAACATGTCCACATCAAGTATATCACATGGGTCTCAACCAAAATCATGAATTCTCACAAAAGTCTCACATAAATGATCGAAATCAAGAACAGGTGAATCCTAAGTTAATTTGTGTCCATACTGTGTTGTGAGTCATCTATGGTCATATTTTCACAATAGAGATAAAACCCATCAAGAATAATACAAACAAGAGTCGTCTCTAGAGCCAACTACACTATACGTGGTATTTTTTACTTGTATCAAACAAATGAATTGGAGTACAAGTTAGTTGCCTTAATTGAAGATGAAGAACAACAAAAACCAAGACTAAGGAGCAAAACCCACGAACGAAAATCTACGAATCAAAATCCACGAACTAATGAATCCAAGCAAACTCGAGCGAAAATCTCCACACAAACAAAAACTCCAAAAGAGAGATGATCAAGAGAGCGAGAGATGACGGCGATGGTGGCTTGTGGCCATGAGAGGACACCAAGAAAGGGAGTCGAGGGATTATGTGGTGTGAGGTGGTCGGGATGGCCAAGGAGGGGGAATATGTGGGCTCGGGTGAAGGAGATGGGGCTCGGGTTTGGGGTGTTGCTGAGAAGGATGCAGGTGGGGAAAGGGTGTTCGTCGTGGAGGGGAGGCTCAGCTTAGGGTCGGGTTCCTGTGTGCGGGCGCAAGCAACGGGAGAGAGAGAGGGAGGGAGGCCGGGTGGGTCAGGGAGGGAGAGAGAGAGTATATATATGTGGGGAATTAGGGTTTAGAAATATGAGTTGGGTTAATGGGTAATGGGTTGTGGGTAAATAGGAGTAGTAGTAGGATTTGTTAAATTCGGCTTCAAATAGGATACAATTGTATATGATATCAAATAGGATTGGAGATTTAATATGGCTTTGGTAAATCTTATTAGGGATCAAATAATAGGATTGGGAAAAGGATCACAATCAAATCACCACCACAAGCACCCAAGACAAAAATAAAAATAAAGGGAACGAGTCCGAAAATGAAGAAAGAACACAAATAATGAAGAACGAAACAAAAGAGACAACCAATCAAACATAAAGAGCTCAAAATGAAATAAAACAAATATATATATTGAACACAACTCCAATATACGGTTCCGAAAAAATACAAGAGAGGAAATACACCAAAACGAAAAATACACTCAAAAATACACAAAATGAAAAACAGGAGTTACAGAATATAAAGGAGATTTCATGATATTAATGAAATTACATACATTTATGTTATAAAGGAGAAATTTGAGACCCCACACGCCCGAGATACACCCGAGAACAAGAGTTATATATTGCCGCAAATTCATATTTGGGGAACTGGACTTGTATGTTATGCGTAAGACTTATATGACAGCGATATGTATATTTGATGCGTAAGACATGTATGGCAGCGGTATGTATATTTGATGTGCAAGACCTATATGGCAGTGATGTGTATGTGATGCGTAAGACCTGTATGGCAGCGATATGTGTATTTGATGCGTAAGACCTGTATAGCAACGGTATGTGTATTTGATGTGTTAGACCTATATGGCAGTGATGCGTATGTGATGTGTAAGACCTGTATGGCAGCGATATGTGTATGTGATGCGTAAGAGCTGTATGGCAGCGATATGTGTATTTGATGCGTAACACCTGTATGACAGCAATGTGTATGTGATACGTAAGACCTGTATAGGCAACGATATGTGTATGTGATGTGTAAAACCTGTATGGCAGCGATATGTATATTTGATGCGTAAGACCTGTATGACAGCGATGAGATGCGTAAGGCCCTTGGTGGGCAGCGATGACATGCGTAAGGTCCTCGGTGGGCAGCGATGAGATGTGTAAGACCCTTGGTGGGCAGCGATCAGTTTGATGAAGATGTAGGGCACTTGTCGACAGAATAATAAAATTAATACATATGAAATGAGAAAGTAAAGAAAGTATATGTCGTGAAATGAAAATGAGAAAGTAAAGCAAGAGTATGATTTGAAATGAATAAGAGAAGTAAAAGAAAATGTGTATGTGAAGGAAGATGAGAATTAAAGAAAATGTACTATGCAATGTATGAATGAAAAGTAAAGCAAATATATTACAAGAATGAAACGTTAAAGTAAGCAGTATTATGAGATGTAAATGGATATTAAAGTAAAAGCATGACATGACACAAGTTGGTATGCCTTGAAATTATGTCCAGGAACTACTCGCCTACTATTTCTATGCAATTAGTGGTAACTACCTGCCTTGGCACAATCTCCAAGATGGATCGATAGGGTATTGATGTGATAGTTGTAATATGAGATGTGAATAAAAGTGAAAGTTATATTATGAGATAAGAATGAAAAGAAAAGTAAAGTGTGTTTTGAGATGAGAATGAGAATTTAAGCAAATGTATTATGACATGAGAATGAAGAGTAAAGTGAATTATATTATAAAATAAATATAAAAAGTGAATGAATGGTGTTAGGTAAATAAATATGAAAAGTGAGGAAAATGTACTATGAGAATAAAAATGAAAGGTAAAGAAAGTATGTTATGTGAATGAATATGAGAAGTAAAAGAAATTGTGTAATGAGAATGAATGTGAAAAGTAAAGGGAGTGTATGTAAATGAATATGAAAAATGAAGAAATTGGGTTATGGAATGAATATGAGAAGCACAGAGAATGTGTTATTGTAATACCCCAGATTTTGAAATAATGCTTTTAAGATTAAAAAGTGAATTAAAATGATTTTTGGTAATTTAATAAATATTTTCCTGAAATTTACCTTTTTATACGTGCAAAACACGTGCAATTATTTTCTTAGGAAGTTCAAAGTAAAAAATTATTTTGGGAAAACCCATTATTTATTATTATATATTATTTGTGAATATTTTGGATTTTTTTGATTATTATTTGACCTATTTGCAAATATTACAAAAGAGGGACTTTTGTGCAAAATTACCACTTGGAGTGAAAACTCCAGATTTTTGGATTTTTGAGCTGGGCATGATGCCTAGTCAACACAGAGGTAAAGAGTTTACTTTTTGTTTTAATAAATTTGGATTATTTTGCAAGTTTTAATAAAAAATGGTCTTTTTGAAAATTGCCACTTAGAGGGAAAAAAGTGCAATTTCCTTTTTCTGGATTTTCAAAATAGTTCCGGACACTATTAGGGTATTTGTAATTGTTTTTAAATTTCAATTAAGATGGTTTTATTTAATTTTCATGTATAAGGATCTATATATATAATGATATGTTTACAAGAGGTATTTTGCAAATCTTTTCAAAAATCCTAATTACTTGGATTTCCGGCCTATTAAAGGTGGGGTGCAGCCGTCTCTTTGCTGCACAATACAAAAAGGATTTCTTATTATTATTTTCTTGAAGTTTTAAATCGTGGATCTTGGTTTTCTTGCAAAATGAAGGATTTTTCTTATTTCTTTATTATCTTCGGTTTGTTCTTCAATAAGGTGAGTAACATATGTTTGTTCTCTTATTGTTCTAAGCATGTTGTATGTGATGATTAATCTATTAGAAAGCATGTTAGATGATGGTACGAAGATATACGAAGTTTTGATGAGTATATGAACTAAAATTTGAATCTTTTCATGGAACCTATGCTTTAATGATTAAAATTCCATATGGATAACTTGAGATTGTTAAAGAACCTAATAAAATCATGAGCACGTTATATTCTTTCATGTAACTGCTGATATGAACATGAATGATGAATTCTATGATGAGTAATTGCAAAAAAAATTTGAATAAAACCCTAACTTCATTGACAAACATGCCTACATACACTCTGTTGATTTTGTTGATGAGCAAACTGGATTGTCTACATGTTGTAAGTGCTTATTTACATGAGTATGTTGTTTCCCTCCATGTATTTTCTGTTTGGTTTGAGTATAAAGAGTGGTAGGACTCAAAGTGCTCAAAATTGAACCTTTCACTGTGTATATGCCCTATATACTCTGTTTGGATTGTTTACGAATAAGAACTTGATTAAAACATGTTATAATTGCATAGTATTCGTGAGATAAATATTGTAATTAGTGAGGTATGTATATGACAAGTTATAGAAGAGTTATTGAACTAAAAGAATCCAGTTTTGAATGTGAAAGAGGAGTTTTGTATTCGGATCTGAAGAGTATGGCCAAAAATTGGTTTTTGTGAATTTTTTTGAAGTTTTTTATTGGATTTCAATTGTTTTGGTACTGAGATGGTTTTGAACATCAGACTACTCATATTTGGTGCATTTTGATGCTTAAACTGATACCTAAACTCTCGTATGAATATATATATATATATTACAAAGAAAGCTATCAAGTGGCTCTCATTCAATCTCCCCTAAAATCAATGGCCCAGATTTAACCTCACAAAATACATTTCCCCCCAAAAGTTTCCCACCCAAAACTCAAATTCAAATTCCCCTCCAAAACTACACATTTATTTATTTAATTATTTCTCTCTCTCTCTCCCTCTCTCACTATATATATATATATGGAAACATGGACTTTTATATCCCAATTTAGAATTATTTTTCACCATATACTAATGGAAACATGGACTTTTATTTACAACTAATTATTGTCATACTATTCAAACTTCAGCTACATAATTGTTGATTTACTGTTTACAAGACTTTTCATATACTGTATCATTCTGAAGACGTGTCGTAGGCACATGGCCATGGGCACATCTAGTATAATATAAAACACAAAGAAAGCTATCAAGTGGCTCTCCATTAATCCCCCAAAATTAAAGGCCGGATCTGACATCACAAAACACATTTTTTCCCCAAAACTCAAACTCAAATCTCTCTCTCCCCCCCCCCCCCAAACAACTCATTTATTTATTTAATTATCCCTCTCTCTCTATAATTAGGGTATGAGCAACTTGCTCATTTAGTAAATAAGCAGTTGATGATGTGGCATACATATGATTGAAAAATCCTTAAAAGGGTTAGTTGTTCAATGTATCACATGCATGCCACATCATCAATTGCTCATTTACTAAATGAGCAAGTTGCTCATACCCCTTTTACCCATATATATATATATATATATATATATATATATATATATGGGTAAAAGGGGTATGAGCAACTTGCTCATTTAGTAAATGAGCAATTGATGATGTGGCATACATGTGATTGGATAATCCTTAAAGGGTTAGTTGTCCAATGTATCACATGCATGCCACATAATCAATTTCTCATTTACTAAATGAGAATGTTGATCATATCCCTTTTACCCATATATATATATATATATATATATATATATATATATATATATATATATATATATGGAAACATGGACTTTTATACCCCAAAGTATAATTATTTTTCACCATATACTAATGGAAACATAGACTTTTATTTACAACTAATTATTGTCATACTATTCAAACTTTAGCTACATAATTATTGATTTACTGTTTACAAGACCTTTCATATGCTGTATCATTCTGAAGAAGTGCCGTAGGCACGTGGCCATGGCCAAATCTAGTAATAAAACACAAAGAAAGCTGTCAAGTGTCTCACCTTCAATGCCCCCAAAATCAAAGGCCTAGATCTAACCTCACAAAACACATTTTCCCTCCAAAATTTCAAACCCCAAAACCAAATATTTCCCCCCCAAATTAAAAAAACTCATTACTTTATTACTATCTCTCTCTTTTCTCTTCACTTTTTCATATTTCTCTTTTTTTCTCTCTTCCTATCTCTCTCTCCCATGTTTCTTTATTTACTTAGAAATTTATATTTTAAGATTTCAGGTTTGTAAATTTTCAGAATTTTTTTGTTTTTTTTATTGCACATGTTATATTGAAAATAACAAATATCTCTTCAACAGTTAAATTTCATCATTTTCCACACTTAATGTTCTAAGAAGTTAGATTTTACAACACCGTTTATAATTATTTTTCAACATATACTAATGGAAACATGGACTTTTATTTACTAGTAATTATTGTCATACTATTCAAACTTGAGCTACATAATTGTTGTTTTATTGTTTACAGGGCTTTTCGTATTTTGTATCGTTTCGAAGACGTGCCGTAGGCACGTGCCCACGGGCAAATCTAGTATATATATATATATATATATATATATATATATATATAAGTTGCTGTTTTGAAGGATTTTTGTGAAAAATTACTCTTTTGAGATTTTGATATGTTTTGATGTGTTTTAATAACTCATATATGTTATACAAGATATTTTTAATCATCTCAGGATGTTTAATTTTGATTTTACAAAGTTTTATTCGAGTATCAGTCAAAACATGCACAATTCCTACTAGATGTATAGCAGGTCACGGTCGACCGCACGGTCGATCGTCACGCTTCTATTTTGGGGATTTCTATTTGACAGTCGACTGCCCTTCTTGAGCGGTGGCCATGAATTGCTATTTCTGCTATTTTGCTGATTTTCTTCTTTTTTTTTAAATGAGTATTTTCTTGATATTACGGATTATTGCTCTACTGTTTTATATGATGTTTTTACTAAAGATTACAGTATTTTACAGAGTTATATTTTATTTATAATAGAATTTTTATTGTATTCTTATGACCTTGTTAAGTGAGTTATACGTGTTTTCAAAAGAATTGATGTTTGGTGATATTCTACGACTTAAAAATATAGTTTTCTATTATTTAATGGATTTAATATTTTATTTGAATTCTGGAATTTCACGAGTACATTGAATGGATTTATGAATTTTATTGAAAGTTTTGGTATTGATGGTTGAGTTATGAGTCTTTAGATTGTGTGGGGCCTTAGCTACCGGCAGTTGATATTTTGGTTGTTGTTCAGTTGAGTTATGCCCGATAGGGTACACCAACTCTAAAAGATTTGAAATCTAATAAACAATTAATTAACTTTAAAAAATAAGGACAGACACTAGATGGCTAGATGGTGATATGATAAAACGGGAACATGGGTTATGGACCTCAGTGTGGCCTGCGGTGTGTGATAATCCCCAGAATTATTGAGGTGTGAGTGAAATAGTCTCCGGAACTATCTGCGGTGTGGGATTGATCTCCAGAATTATCGGGGTCGTGGCGACACTCATGGGGTATTCGTGTGATGAGGCACCATAGCTTGCCGTGTGGGGTATTCTCGAAGATTCCAAAATGTGAGTGAAATAGTCTCCGGAATTATCGGTGATAGAGATTGACGTCCGGAATTATCGGAGCATGGAATAATACTCATAGTTTATCTAGATTTCATAGTAGTCATCGTAGTAGGATTAGTTGCATAACAGGGACTAATCCATATCAAGTGGAGAACGGTAAGGGCTTGCACCGGACCTATGTAGAGTGGGATGCATAGAATCCGACAAGTATGCATTAGAGATTCAGCATATAGCATTGGTGTTTTCTTGACTTGTTTTTATGTAACCCCTGTTTTTCATTTTGTGTACTTCTGGAGTGTATTTTTTTCGTTTGGTATATTTTCTCTCTTGGATTTTTCTGAACTGTATATTGGAGTTGTTTTCAATATATATTCGTTTTTTTTATTTTGAGCTCTTTGTGTTCAAATGATTGTCTCTTTTGTTTCGTTCTTCAGTATTTTGTTCTTTCTTCATTTTGGTCTCGTTCACTTTATTTTATTTTATTTTAATTGTGGGTGTTTGTGGTGGTAGTGATTTGGTTGTCCTATTTATCCCCAGTCCTATTTGATTTCCTATACAAATTGTATTCTATTTTGAAGCCCAAATAAACAATCCTATTACTACTCCTAATCCTTCTTGCGCCGCACACAGCACCCGACGCCAGCCTCTACTCCCCTCCGGCCTGCCTTCACCCGAGCCCAGGCCGAGCCCCCCTTCTCCTGCTGTGTACCCCAACCCAAGTAGCCCAACACTCCAATCCCGAGCCCCTTCACCTTCACCCTACTCCCGATCCTTCTCTTGGCCATCCTGACCACCTCATACCACCACTCAATCCCTCTACTCTCTCTCTTGGTGTTCCCTTGTGGCCGCAAGCCACTATATTTCTCTCACTTTTGGAGTTTTTGTTCGTGTGGAGATTTTCGCTCTAGTTGCTTGGATTCGTTGATTCGTGGATTTTCATTCATGATTTTGCTCATTACTCTTGGAGTTCATTTCCTCTCTGATTTAAGGCAAGTAACTTGTACTCCAATTTATTTGTTTGATATAAGTCAAAAATACCACCTATAGTGTAGATGGGTCTAGAGACACTCTTGTTTGTGATATGCTTGATGGGTTTTGTCTCTATTGTGAAAATTTGACCATAGATGACTCACGACACAATATGGACATGAATTAACTTAGGATTTACCCGTTCTTGATTTTGATCATGTATGTGAGACCTTTTGTGAGAATTCGGGTATTTGTTGGGATCCTTGTGATAGCCTTGCTTTAGATATGTTAATTACCCTATTTCATGTTGTTTGGATACTTAGTAGACTCGATTTCAGGTTTGGTTGTATTTTGAACAAGTTTTGTATGATATATGTGGAGTTGTTGTTAAAGGGGAAAATTTGTATTTTGTCACTGATCAGTTTTGTTTGCCGTTTTGGACTGTTTTAAAGTCTGTATCTTAATTTCGGTATAAAACATGAGTTTTAGAGAATTTCGTCTATTTTCAAACCCCTCTGACCTTGCTTGTTTTTTTTTTCGTATGACTGAGTTATGACTGTTTTACTACAGAGGTTTCGATCTTTTCCAGATTCTGTTTTTTGGTAATTTTGATGACAAATCATTTTAAAGAACTATGCTACATATATTATTTTGATCCAAAACTTTGGTCAGTATTTCTTTATCTAATTAGGGATTTCCCAAAATTTTTGTGGCTTTTATTGGTGAGTTTATGCGTTGTTTCATGCCCGTTTATGAAAACTATATATGCTGTATTTTGGTTACTGTTCTATAAAGAATTATGTTTTCACCCCATTTCCTTTTACTGTATGAAAAATATTCGTGAAATAAGAACGTTAATATATTTTGTCTATTTTCATCTCCCTTTGGTGGATTTGGATTTCGTTTCACGTCTTGCGAGATATTTCATTTTTCGTACAGCAGTATTGGGAATTCCAGATTTCCCAAAGTATCGTTTCTTGATGTTTTCAAATTTTGGTTGACTAAACTAATTTTACTAGAATATTATAAAACTTTATATTTTGATGCTAGACATATAGGGGAATACCCCAGATTTTTCTTGGAATTTATTATGATGATTTCTTGCTGTTTTCCTGAACCTGAATATAATTTACTGATTTCTGGCTGAACGCATTTTCTGGTTTAGATTCAGTTTTGAGTTGTGATTTTGTGAAGCGCTATACGGCTTATTTATATTCGCTGGATTCGTGTGAAAGTCTATTTTTCATATTCTTTGATGGTCTAAATTTGGATGTTTGTAGTGGCGGGAATCACTGTTTTAGTACAACACTGTCTTATTGTCCTGAATTAGAAAGCTAGTTATTTTACCTTGTTATTTGTTATCTTGTACCTGTACTTATTTATCTTGCACCCCGAACCTGATACTTGTTTATACCCTGTTATCCTTGATTTGTTTTGCAACACATACATGTATGCCTGATTATAATAATAAATGACCAAGCCGGGGTTAAGGAAAAGATCTAGTAGTGGAAAATAAAGAAACATGTACTTAGAAGAGGATCTATGTCCTGCCTGCCTGTTACGTGTTCATGACTACATGATTCACAATCCTGTTTACCTGTACCTGATTGCATGCTTCCCTATAGGAAGATGTACTCGGATTTCCTGTACCTGACTGCATACTTCCCTTAGGTAGATGTACTCGGAAGAGAACCACTAGGTTCTACCTGTTCCTGTTATTCCTATTATCCTTTACCTGAGTACACTGCCCTATGGACTCCACTATGAAATCTACAAACGTAACTGTTTTGAATGTAGCAACCATATGATAAAAGGATGGCACATGAAGTGCTACCTAGTTTGTAATAATACAAGACTTGATATAACCTGTTACCTGTTTACCTGTTACCTGATACATGTTACATGATTACCTGTTTACCTGTATGCCTATTACCTGATACCTGATACATGTTTACTTGTTTATCTATTTACTTGAAACTAGACACATGTTACCTGTACCTGTTAGTATACCATGCTACTTGTTCCTATTTTCTTGATTCATGCTAGATATTATAATTCTGCTGACACACTTATACCATGCTATGCTTGTTATATAGAATTACCTATCCCCTGTACTTGTATCCTACATTATAAGTGGCCTGTAACTTGCAATTGATGGGTACTTGTTTTCTTTTTCCTTCTCCTGCAAATTTACTAATTGCAGATCAGAATGGTCGACTGTCAGATGGTATTGGCGAGATGATGTACTAGTGCTGGATTTTCTGTTTTATTATTATTATTTGTTGCTTGAACTTGAATAAAATGTACTTGGTGACTTGGATAATTATTTTATATTTGGGCGATGTGACCCGGATATTTGACTTGTTCAGAATTTGATTATTTGAGATTATTATATTTGGTTTAAAGTAATTCCTGTTGGTATCTTGTTTCAATTATGCATGACTGGGTGTTTCTTTTGCTTCCGACTCTGATTAGTCCTGTGTTATGTTGTAAAGATTCCTGAACAGCTTATGGATGATGATAATCATTCGCTGGGCTTTTGTTATGTATCCGTATTCCGTATTCTTTTTGGGAAGCGGGGCATGACATTTTATGCATGTTGTTTCCTATTTTCTACACTTGACACTTAGTTTAGTTTCACTTGATATTTTCATGTTTTATTTATTATTATATCTTATTTCATTTATTCTTGCTATCGATACATGTAGTTTATGACTCTATGCCTTATGTTTTATTTATGCCGCATTTATTTTTATGTTACTCACATCGTTATGGCTGACCCCTATAGTTTTGGGATTTATGGTTATCTCTAGCCTCATGTTTTACATGTACGTATCTATAGCTTGGGATTTGGATGCATGAGATAGAATGATGTTATGCCTTATGTAAATTGTAAAAGAATGTATTGTAAAAGATAGAATTTGTAATTCAAGCTGTTTGTTTTCCGTTGTGCTTTGTAAAGAATTAATGTAATAAAAGTTGAAAAAATTTCTCTGTGTTTTGGCTATGTTTACTATTACAATTGAGGTTGATGTTGGAAATTGTGCCACGTATTTCTGAAATATCATGTTGGAAATTCGGGGCGCTACAGAGATTGGTATCAGAGCATGCTTCAATAGTAATAATAAACTTGGTATAAAAATAAACCTAGGTGTGGACATTAGAACGTGAGTATCTAGGTGTGGACATTAGAGTGTGAGTATCACATAGACTTAGAACATGATGTTTTGGTTTGGGGTATGGTTGAGGTTTTGCCATGAGGTATTGATGTGAATATGAATTGTGTTGTGATGCTCTAACTTTACCCTCATTTTGCAGTATTTAGTAATGGCAAGACCCAGGATCAGGGGTGGTGGTAATGGTGATGGGGTTGGGAGTTCCCATAGGCCTGGACTTGATCTTGAGGCTGAGATTGCCAGAGTGTATCAGACCTTGAATGCAATCATGGCAGCTAATATGGCACTGAATCAGAATCAGAATTAAGGGGCTGGACAAGTGTTTGTCAATGCTGATCCGATCAAGCAGGTTGATTCCTTCAAGCGGATGAAGCTGCCTGTGTTTGAGGGACAATCTGATCAAGATAAGGCTGATGATTTGATTAGACAGATGGAGATGGTCTTCGAAGTCTTGGAGACCCCAGCTGTCAGTAAGGTGAAATTGGGTACTATGCAGTTAGAGAAGGATGATGGCGTCTGGTGGCAGTCAGTGAAGAGGACCTTTGGAGATCAGCAAGTGACTTGGGAAGCTTTTCTGATGAATTTAGGGATCGTTTCTGTAACCCCTGTTTTCCATTTTATGTATTTTTGGGTGTATTTTTCTTTTTGTGTATTTCTCTCATTGTATCTCTTTTTGGACCGTATATTGGACTTTCATTTTCAATATATTCATTTTATTTGTTCTGTCGTCTTTTATTTGATCTCCTTGATCCTATTTTCTCTTTTTGTGTCGTCTCTGTTGATCGAACTCTTATTTTGATCATCTTCATTTTATTTGTTCATGTCCTATTTTATTCAGTCATTTTATATTCAATTTTTTTTATATCTTTCTCTTGACCATCTCATTTTTATTGTGTTATTAAACCCATTATACCCTATTCTATTTAATAAACCCAAATACCTATTTAAACCCCAATACCCTGTTTTTGCCCATACCCGCAACACGTTGTGATCCCTAACCCGTTTACTCCCCTTTACCCATCACCCTGTTTATACCTAACCATACCCTAGAACCCTAAGCCCTGTTTTTCCAACCGCCTCCTAACCCTATATATTACTGTTTCCCCCTCCCCCCTATTTTCATCAACCCCCAGCCGCTTTACTCCAACTTCATCTCCTACCTTCATCCTTTACTCTTAAACCCATCCTGATCCTTCCTCATCTCTCTCTGCTCGCGTCCCCTCCCCGTGTACCTGCATCCGCCGCGATGCCCACCTGCATCGCCAGTCAGCCGGCGACGCTCCGGCGGTCAGCAACAGCAATCGTGGTCCCCTGTGCCTCCTGCCTCCTCTTGACCTTATTAGCACGTCTCCCTCTCTCTCAACTCCTCGTCATCCCCCTCAGCCGTAGTCCCTTGTGAATCCCAGCTACCATGTCGCCCTCCTGTTGTTCCTCTCTCTCTTCGTCAGAGGCAGCACAGTAACAGCGGCAGCAAGCACTGCCGCTGCTCCCCCTAGCTCCACCTGCATCCCTTCGGCAGCCTAGGATAGCGACTACCAGCCCGCAGTCCCGAGCTTCTTTTCGTGGTGGTCCCGAATCTCTCTCGCTATCTCTTGGTACATGAACTATTAAAGTCAGTATGAACAATGCACACGTATGAACTAGTTAATTTTGTACATGAGAGATATTTTCTGTTTTACCGATTTTCCAATTTTGATCACTATTTTGACACTATTAATTTCAGTATATGAAAATATTTTGTGAATATGAACTGCAGAGAATTCTGTCTATTTTCCAATCCTTCTGACAGATCTTAGTTTCGATTTATGAGTTCCGAGTTATGTCTATTTTACTAGTGTAGAAAAATTACAGATTTCATTTTATATGAATTTTGCGAAGTAAACTACTTTCATTCTGATGTTAAAAGTATTAGTTTGATCCAATATTTTTCTGAGTGTAACTTGACCTCATTGGGATTAACCCTGAATTTTTGTGGATTTAATTAATGAGTTTTACCAACAATTTTATACTTGCAAATAATAACTACACTAGCAGAATTTCCTTGTTGTTTAGTAAAGATACATGATTTCGACCTGATTCTACCTACTGTTTGAAAAATCTTTTTGAATATGAAAGTTAGCCTACTATATCTAATTTCTCACCCTTTTGACGGATCTGGATTTTGATTTGTATTTTGCGAGATATTGCTATTTTAATACTACAGTGTTTGTGATTCCAGATTTACAAAACTGTCGTATCATGTTGCTTTCTGATTTTACTTGACTATTTTATTTATATTGGAAAATTATGAAACTTTATTTTTTGTTACTAAACATACTAGGGAGTACCCCAGAATTTTCGTGGATTTAATTATTAAGTTTTCATGCAGTTTTCCTGCTTAAAAATACAAACTTCTGATTTCTAGCTGAACGTGTTTTCTGGATTCAAATCTGTTTTGAGTTAGATTTTTTGAAGTACTATATGACTTATATAAATTTTCTGGATTCGTCCGGGATTCTATTTTCTAGATCTTCTGACGGATCCAGGTTTGCATATTTGTAGCAACGGGATTACCAGATTTAGTGCAGTACTATCTTGCTATCCTGAACTAAAATTCTCGTTGTCCTAATCTTTTATGAGTTGTCTTTCACTTGTACATGTTTATCTTTCAACATGAACCTGTTACATGTTCATACCATGTTATTCTTGACATGTTTTGTACACGCACATACCTGTTTGATAATAATAATAAATAATGAAGCCGGGTTTAAAGGGAAATATCTAATAGTGGAAAATATAGAAACGTGTACTCGGAAGAGGATCCACAGATCCTATGTGATTACTTGATACGCGATACTTGACACGTGATTACTTGACACTTGCACGCTTGACACGTGATTACTTGCCACTTGCACAATTTGACACGTCATACATGATACATGATACTTGGAGCTTTGAGCTCGATTACTTGATACTTGTCCCTGAGTACACTGCCCTCTATGATCCACTATGAAATCTAAAACGAAATTGTTTAAATGTAGCAACCATGTGGTAAAAAAATGGAAGCATGAAGTGTTACCTAGATAGTAATAAATACAAGACTTGAACATGATCACTTGACACTTGATACTTGTTACTTGTACATGATACTTGCTACTTGTACTTGATACTCGACACTTGTTACTCATTACTTGTTTACATGATACTTGATACTTGACATTGTTACATGCCACTTACACTTGTTCATCTTGCCATGCTAGTTACTCTATTTTGTCATCGTGTCCATTCCATGTTATTAGTTATCCTTTTTCCCATGTACTTGGGCCTGCACTACAAGCGGCCCGTAACTTGCATTGACGAGAGTTTGTTTTCTTTTTCCTCTTCCTGCAATTTATTAAATTGCAGATTTTGGAGATCAGGTGCCAGATGGTGTAGGTGATATGCGATTCTAGTTGGCTGGAGCTTTTGCTATTATTATTATGATTTCTTGTTGCTTATCTTGAACAATTGTACTTGATTACTTGGATTATTTGTATTTGGGCAATGTGGCCCAGGATTTTTGACTTGTTCAGATCTGGTTTATTTGAAATTAATATATTTTGGTTTCAAGTAAATTCTATTGGCATTGTTTCAGTTATTCATGCGTGATTGACTACTTTTGCTTCCTACTCTGAATATTCCTGTGAAATATTGTAAAGATCCTAACAGCTTATGGATGATGAAAATCATTCAGTAGACTTAGTCACTTATCCTTATTCCATTTTCTCTTTTTGGGAAGCTGGGTGTGACAAGGATTTTAGGGGTATCAGAGCCAAGGTTTGGCTAATGTGTTAATTTTACTGATATATTAGACAAACTTGGCTCGATCTGGGATTTGCTGAACATTACACAGACCATGCATACATAAATGAATTATAATCAACTTTGATCTAGATGCTAATTGTTTTTGGTTATTTGCAGACTATGGCTCGTAGAGGTTCTACTTCTCGTCTTGAGGATGATCATCCCGGATTTGAGGCTGTCACCAATGTATTGGAATGGCTGATCAGTATGCAGCAGAACCACAGTGCCTTGGTGATGGCTGCTTTGGAAGCTGCTCGGGTCTCGCCTCCCACTGTGCCTATGCAAGAAGTCTTCCTCCTCGTTCGTGTATAGTCACAGACTTCATGAGGCTGCATCCCGACAGGTTTTTGGGCACTGAGACGCCTTTGGAGGCAGAATAGTGGTTGATCCGGACTGAGCAATTGCTTTTGGCGGCAAGAGTTGCAGATTCTGATAGAGCGGATGTGGTAGACATCCAGCTAGTGGACCTGGCCCATATTTGGTGGAGGTCCGAGTCCGAAAGGCTCGAGCGACTGATCACTTGGGCCACTTTCACTAGGAGCTTCTTGGTGAACTTCTTCCTAGTAGCACTAGAGTTGTAATGGAGCAACAGTTCTTGGCCCTAAAATAGGTTGGTCGTTATTTCTATTTTTTGAATTTTGTTGCATATTGTTCATACAATGTTGTAACATCAGACCTTCTTGAAACATGGCTCCAAATTTGTGGATGAGTATGCAGCTGAATTTACTAGACATAGCCGCTTCGCAGCCGTTCTTGTGGCGAATGAAAAGGACAGGGCTTGTAGATTCATATTGGGGCTTGAGCGAGACATTAAGGTGCAGCTTGTCTCCCTTCGCTTGCGTACTTATGCTGAAGCTCTAGAGGCAGCTCGAGCTCAGGAGCAGGCTCGTGGTGGATTGGCTCCTTCCCAGTGGACTGTTCCGCACTCTATTGTTGCTAGGCCTTCTGGTGGGCTTATTCGGAGGCCTGTTCCAGCCCAGCCGGTCAGGGTAGCCCGTTACTCTTCTGCTGTTCCTCAGAGGGTTGGTATTTACGAATTTTATCGACTTCCTGGGCATGAGTGCAAGGAATGCAGCTGTGCCAATTATCGTTATTTTGGATGTGGTGCTGCTGACCATTCAGTGCGGGATTGCCCGCAGTTGGCTCTTCCAACCAGGGATCCAGTTCAGCAGGTTGCCCCATCTCGTGGTCCAGTCAGGCCACCGCTTCCTCCGCAGCGCCAAATTATCGGTCAGAGGACCGCTACCCCCAGGAGAGGTCAGGCTTTCAACCTGACTGCTGCTGATGCTGAGTCAGCAGAGTGTGTTGTTGCAGGTATATCTTGCATTTCTTGTTGTTGTTTTGTTGTTTCTGTTTTGCTTATTTTCTTTTCTCTTGCATCATCCTTTCATTTTATCTTTTTGCACTGTATTTTCCTCACCCCTGTTCAACCATTCTTTTCCTTTTGTTTTTTGATTCTATCTTAGATGTTGTCCTTATTTGCTCTTTTCTTGCTCATGTTCTTTTTTATTCCGGGGCAACCCATTCCTTCGTCTCTTCTCGGTTCGTGGCTTGCCATCGGTTGGAGTGCTGCTTTATGTCAAAAGCTTGGAATATTGTGATAGGTGGTGGTGTTGTCATTTGTTCCCGGGATGCAGGCAGTGTCCCGTGATTATTAGTAGCGCATATTTCAAGGCCAATCTGATTGTTGGGAATTCAGGATTCGATGTCATTCTCGATATGGATTGGTTGGGTGAAATCCATGCCATTATTGTTGCCGTGCCAAGAAGGTTGTGTTCCGAATCCCAAGTCACGGAGAGTTTAAGTTCCATGCCGGGAATATGTTCCTTGGCCGAGCTGAGACCGCAGTTGATCAAGAGGTTTGTGCGATGGAATTGCATTCAGGTTGTGAGGCTGCGCCTCTAGTAGTGTGGGATTTCCTGGATGTTTTTCCAGAGTAGTTTCCTGGCTTACCTCCTGATAGGGATGTGGAGTTCGGCATTGATGTTCAGCCTGGTATGGTGTCGATATGAAGAGTCCCTACAGGATGGCACCAGTTGAGTTAGCAGAGCTGAAGGTGCAGATTCAGGAATTGCTTGATTTGGGGTTCATCAGACCCAGTGTTTGGCCTTGGGGTGCTCCAGTCCTTTTTGTCAACAAGAAGGATGGTGGTCATCGACTATGCATGGATTATCAGGAACTGAATAGTGTTAATGTGAAGAACCGGTATTCGTTGCCTAGAATCGATTATTTATTTGATCAGTTAAGTGGAGCTGCCATTTTCTCGAAGTTGGATCTTCGTTCTGGGTATCACCAGGTTAAAGTGAAGGTGACTGATGTACAGAAGACTGCATTCAGGACCAGATATGGGCACTATGAGAATCTTGTGATGCCGTTTGGGGTTACGAATGCGCCTACTGTATTCATGAGTCTTATGAACCGGGTCTTTTCCCAGTTCTTGGGTAGATTTGTGGTGGTCTTCATTGATGACATTTTGGTGTATTCTCGAAATCGGGAAGATCATGTTGAGCATCTTAGGTTGGTTCTGCAGACTTTGAGGGAGAATCAGCTCTATGGGAAACTCAGCAAGTGTGAGTTTTGGCTCGACGGGATCACTTTCTTGGGGCACATTATTTCGGACGATGGTATTTCTGTGCACCCGGCCAAGGTTGAGGCTGTGAAGGATTGGCCAGTTCCCAAGTAATTTTCTGAGGTGCGGAGTTTTCTAGGTCTAGCTGGCTATTATCGGAAATTCGTCCAAGATTTTTCTAAGATAGCAGGACCATTGACTAAGCTGACTGGGAAGGATCAGAAGTTTTGTTGGTCTGAGGCTTGTAGTAAGGATTTTGCTGAGTTGAAGAGTAGGTTGACGTCAGCGCCATTGTTGACTATTCCAGATGGTTTAGGCAGATTTGTAGTTCACTGTGATGCTGCGGGTAAGGGTCTTGGAGCAGTTCTGATGCAGAAGGGCTGATCCGTTGCTTATGCATCGAGGTAGTTGAGGCCATATGAGAAAAATTATCCTACTTATGACTTGGAGTTAGCGGCAGTGATCTTTGCTTTGAAGCTATGGAGACATTATTTACTTAGGCACCAAGTGGAGATCTTTACAGACCACAAAAGTCTTAAGTAGGTCTTCACCCAGAAGGAGTTGAACATGAGGGAAAGGCACCGGTTGGAACTTATGGCCGATTATGACATCAGTTTGCAGTACCATCCTGGTATAGTGAACTTGGTGCCTGATGCTTTGAGCAGGAGACCGACAGCTATGTTCCTGACTCAGCGAAGTCATTTGATTGAGCATGTAGCGCCCCGAATTTCCAATATAATATCTCAGAAATACATGGCACAATTCCAGAATCAACTTCAATGTAATCATAAACATAGCAACCAAATACAGGGAAAATTAAAATTTTTTATTACAGCAATTGTTTACAAAGCACAACGGAAAATAAAACACCTTGAATTGCAATGTCTTTCTTTTACAACACATTCTTTACAATTTGCCTAAGCCATATAATCATTCTACCACATGCATCCAAATCCCAAGCTAAAGGTACCGACCTGTAAAACATGAGGCTAGAGATAACCCTAACCCCAAAACTATAGGGGTCAGCCATAACGGTGTGAGTGACATCAAAAGAAAAGCAACATAAATTGAACAAAAGGAATAGAGTCATAAACAACATGTACCAACAGCAAGAATAAACGAAATAAGAAATACTAATAAATGAAACATGAAAACATCAAGGAATATGAAATAGTAAATAGTAGGGCATGAAAACACCAAGTGAAACTAAACTACGTGTCAAGTGTAGAAAAACAAAAAACAACATGCATAAAACCAAGTCAAGAAAACATCAATGCTATATTCCGATTCTCTAATGCATACTTGTCGGATTCCATGCATCCCACAATACAGGTCCGGTGCAAGCCCTTATCGTTCTCCACTTTATAGGGTTAAATCCCTCGTTATGCAACTAATCCTACTATGGTGGTGGAAACAAGATCCAGAATACTTCGCGCGCATCACAGCCCTCGCCGCGCAAGCATCATGTAAGAATAGCTCAAAAACCAGAGAATCATCTCCCTGCCGTGTACCCCGCGAATAGGCTTGCGAAGCACTCGACGTGCAGATACACCAGGTTCATCCTATGAATAGGCCCGCCGAGCCTCGACATGCGAATGCACCCTGCATGCTCCGTGAATAGGCCTGCAGACCCTCGACACTCGAACATACAAATGTCCTCTCGAGACAGAACAACACACAAGTCCTGGAACGCATCCGTTTTACCTAAACCAAGAGCATATACTTACGTTTCCCAAGTTCCATCACATCTCCACTAGTGCTTGTCCTTATGTTGATTATTATTAAAACACAAAAATCCTCATCTCTAGAGTTAGTGTATCCTGCCGTACTTAATTTTACAATAACAACCCCAAGACCCAACTGGTCTAAATCAACAAAATCTCATCTGCCGGTTCACAGGACTCTCCTCAACTCCTAGAGATTCACAACTCAACTATCAATACCAAAACTTTCAATAAAACTCACAAATCCATCATCAAAACGATTATATGAATAAAACTTCTTAAATCAACAAAAATCCAAATCTATATAATGTACTCACAAAATTCTAGAATTCAAATAAAATATTAAATCCATTAAATAACAGAAAAACCATATTTTGAAGTCGTAGAATATCACAAAACATCAATTTCTTTAAAGAAAATATATTTACGTTTTACTATATGAAGTTATAGAAGTTCAAGTTAGAAGTCTATTATAGACAAAATAAAACTCTTGTAAAGTACTGTAATCTATAGCAAAACATCATTTAAAACAGTAGATTAGTAATCCATAATATCGAAGAAATAATTGTTAAAGGAAACATCAGAAAACTCAAGAAATCCATCAGCCAGAGCAATGACAGTCGACTATTGAACATGGTCAGTCGACTGTCGTGCGAAAATCCAAAAACTTAAGAAAATCCATCAGCAGTGACAGTGACAGTCGACTGTCGAAAGTAACCAGTCGACTGTCGAAAGTAACCAGTCGACTGTCCTGCGAAAATCTGAAAACTCAATAAAACTCATTAACCAGGACAGTGACAGTCGACTTTCTATCCCTACAGACTGCAATTTTGAAAGTTGTACATGTTTTACTAATACATTGATTTACTTTATAAAATCACAAATTTACAAAAACAAATTTCTTGAGATGATCAAATATAACTTGTATAGCATATAGATGTTTATAAAACAAATCAAAACACAACAAATCCATAAAAGAACAAATTTCATCGAAATCTTCAAAATAGTGGATATACATACATATATGTGTATATGTGTGTGTTTTGCATTAGTTAAAGCATCAAATCTCATCAATTAAAAGTAGTATAAGGTTTAGAATCAATCTCAACATTAAAAAAATCAAATCCAATTGAAAACTTCATAAAAATCACAAAATTCCACTTTCTGCCATTCATCATAAGACCCAAGGATTACAACCCCTTCTTATCACTTAAACTTGATTCTTTTGATTCAAAACCCCTCTTGAACATTGCTAACCACACATAAAATTTCTCCTAAGCACACATCTAGCTTCACCATCCTTCCATTAAAATTGATGAGTCACCATGTTCCAAAATTAGCTTCTTTGACCATAGTGCATTATTTAAGGCACCAATGCAAATGACGGTGTAAATTATCATGGGAACTCCAGGTTTCAGATCTCATGTCACTGAACTCACAAAAGTCATCAATAAAAGAAAGACAAAAAAAACCGAGGGAATATGAAGTGCAAATATGTAGCAATTTAAACAAGAGGTGAGTTGATTCTGAGAAAATTACTCTTGTAGTTAAAAGATTCATTAAAATCAATAAAAGCCAATAATATGTGAAGCCTGGATGTTACAATCTAAACTAAGGGGCTAAACATCTCATAAATACTGTCAATATCCTTCCAACTAATAAAAGGTCATAAATATGAACTGAATCATGCAAAAGCAGAATACAATCATATATGAACACCGTTCCTTGCCAGAGAAAGGAAACAGTGCAACTGGTGTAGATGTAATTTATTCAAAGCTCACAAGTTATCTATTAGGGTTTTAATTCATTAAATGACATAGTTTCATGAAAAGATTCAATTTTTAATTCATCTACTCATTAAATTGTTTGATGTCATATGTGATGATCTGCTGATTAGAAAGTATGTTAGGGATTGTATGTTGATATGATGAATTTAATGATATGATGAATTTAATGAGATTGTCAAAGCTCTTTCAGTCTTTTGAGCATATGAATTTAATGAGATTGTATGTCACTTCGTAATCAGTCTTTTGCCAATCAAAGCTCTTTCATAATCATTCCGATTACTGACAAGAGTGTCGGAGGGTGCATCACCGGAACCAACCCCGGTGTTTCGCACCTTTTGCAGGTCAACAGCGGAGATCACGGTCAAACTCCGGTGAAGGTGTGTTCAGGTTTGACTATTCAACTTCCCTCGAATCTACAAATCTATCTATTTTGACCCCACACCAATTTCAGCGGCAACATATTGGCGCCGTCTGTGGGAACCTACGAATAGCAATCCACCGTCTTCCAGCGGTTAAGATCACCTTCAGCCATGCCTCCAAGGAAACTGAGATCTAGAGGGTCCAACCGTGGACCCACTCCTCTTCAACCACAACCAGAGGCTCCCCTCCAACCCATCCAGTCTTAGGGACAACCCCCTCTTCAACCCGATCAGCCGCTGCAGTAGTTGCAGCCTCCTCTCCAAAATCTTCAACACCAGCAGGCTTCACCTGGTCCCCAGAACGCCGGTATAGGGACCTCTCATCCTCACCCCGAGAAGCAACCTCTTCACCGCGACCATATCTCCGTACATAACCCTTCAACCGACTCAATGGCATCTCATAACCCTCGGCCTTCCGAAGACCTTCGCAACATCCTCATCAACTGGCAGAAAGAGGAGTACCTTCGCCAAGGCATCATTCTCCCGCTGGTCGGCAGCCCTAGAGGGACGAGAACGGACTTATCACCCGTGCCGAATTCCAACAGTTCTAGGCAACAATCTTGCAGGCCCTTAATCTCTAGCCAAACAACAACAATAATGTTCAGAGGGTCCCCACTCCTCTGCCGGTTCGTAGCTCTCGCATCGGTCCCTCAGTCCTCCTCAAGCTCCGAGCCACCGCCATAACATTCCTAGCCTTCACCCGTCTCCGAGCTACCGACGCCGTAGCCCACGCTCCCCTTTATACGAAGACGAGTTCAGCTGTTCACCAGGATACCGTCGAAGGGATGATGCTGTCTACCGCCGTCTCCACGAGATGGAGAGGCGCCTCGGTCAACTCGAAAGGGACGAGGAACTGAAAGGAAGGACCCTCCGACCAAGCAGACCTCCGTTTTCTCAAACCATCATGGAGACACCCGTTCCAGCAAACATCAAGCCCCCGCAGTTCGAGACATATACGGAGGAGTCAGATCCCATGGATCACATCGAGAGTTTCAAGACTCTCATGATGATTCATCAAGCCTCCGATGCCCTCCTATGCAAGACCTTCTCAGCCACTCTCAAAGGCCCAGCTCAGAAATGGTACTCCCTGCCTCGCTCCATCCTCCATACTCTCCTTTGAACAGTTTGAGACCCTCTTCATAACCCACTTCGTGAGCAGTCGCTGCTCCGAAAAGACGAGTATTTCACTACTCTTCCTCAATCAGAAGAAAGGAAAGAAGTTGAGAGATTATGTCAAGCGGTTTACCGCGGAAGCCAAATCCATAGCCTCCCTCGACCAATCGGTCGCTGCAGCTGCCTTCCAGTCCAATGTCCTTAACTCCAACCTCCGGTCCTCCCTAGCTAAAAAGCCCCTGCAGGATTTCTCCGACCTTCTTCTCAAGAGCGAGAAGTACATCCGCGCAGAGGAGGCTGAACATCACCCCACATTCGAGGGATCCTCTTCTGGAAATAAGAGGAAGGCTGCTGAAGACGAGGGAGCCAAAAAGCTCCTGAAGGACAATGGGGGTCAGCACCGTCCACTTCCTAGATTTGAAAAGTTTACCCCTTTCAACACCAATGTTTCAATCATTCTCTCGGGAAGAAGAGGGATAAGGAGAAGTTGTGCCGCTATCATCGGGACCACGACCACAACACCAATGACTGTCGGGCCCTGAAGAATGAAATTGATGCCCTCATTCAGAGAGGGCAGCTGTCCAAATTTGTAAGAAAGGACTGGATTGATCTTCCTCCACCCCCCAGGGGGGCTAACAAGCGTCCTGAGAGGTGTGACGAGACTCTCGAATTCGAAGAAGAGCGCATCTTGCACCTCATCCACGGAGGCCCAATGGGAGGAACCTCAAACTCTTCTCGAAAGGCTTTCATCAGAGAAGTAAATTTAGTGCACAGCATACCCCCTCCCAAAGGTCTCGGAGTCCCGGTTACTTTCTCGGATGAAGATCTAGAAGGTGTCCAAACCTCCCACTGTGATGCACTGGTGATTAATCTCCACATGGCTAACTTCAAAGTGGAAAGAATTCTAGTGGATAACAGCAGTTCAGTCAATATCCTCTTCCTGGCGGCCTTCCGAGGGCTCAAATTATCGCGGAACAAGCTCAATCCCGCCGGCTACACTCTCCATGGGTTCACAGGAGTGCTAGTGACGATCGAAGGGGTCATAACACTCGACGTAACTGCTGGCAAAACTCCTACTACCCGAACGGAGCCAATGGACTTCATAGATGTCAACGTCCCAGCCGCTTACAATGTGATCCTAGATCGACCTAGCCTAGCTGCTTTAGAAGCCGTCCCATCAGCTTATCATCTGAAAATGAAGTTCCCCACCGAGGCAGGTGTAGGGGAAGTAAGGGGAAGTCAGGAGATGGCCCGCAAATGCTACATGACCTCAACTGGAGGACCCATCCTTTCCCTCGAGACTCTTGAAATTCCCCAGGGGCACACCCAGCCTATGTCAGAACCGGTAGACGAGCTGGAGGAAGTGCTCTTCTCGGAGCAAGATCCGAACTGCAAATTCTTCATCAGCAAGACCCTCCCCTCTGCCCTCTGTTCCAACATAGTCCAATGTATCAAGAAAAACCATGACCTCTTTGCATGGACTGCTACCGACATGCCAGGGATTTCCGAAGACCTCCTCGTCCATCACTTAAGTGTTTCTCTGGGGTCCAAACCGGTCCAGCAGAAGAGGCGTAAATTCGCCCCTTAGCACCAGCAGGCCATAAAGGAAGAAGTAAAGAAGCTCCTCAAAGCCCGGTTCATCTAAGAGGTCAATTATCCCGAGTGGCTCTTTAGTTGTTATGGTTAAGAAGGCCAATGGAAGTTGGAGGATTTGCATCGACTTCACGAACTTGAACAAGGCATGCCCCCAGGATCCTTTCCCACTCCCCAGCATTGACACCTTGATCGATGCCACTTCAGGCCATGAACTTTTGAGCTTCATGGATGCCTTCTCCGGTCACAACCAAATCCGCATGTTCCCCCTAGATATCTCGAAGACCTCTTTCGTCACCGATCAAGGTCTCTATTGCTATAGAGTAATGCCCTTCGGGCTAAAAAATGCCGGTGCCACCTTCTAGCGCCTCGTCAATAAGGTCTTCCAGAATCAGATCGGCCGAAACATGGAAGTGTACGTCAATGATATGCTAGTAAAAAGTATCCATGGGTCCGACCATGTCGCCGACCTACAAGAAGCCTTCGACGTGCTAAGGAAGCATAACATGAGACTGAACCCGAATAAGTGTGCATTCGGGGTCTCATCGGGTAAATTCCTGGGCTTTATGGTCAGTTAAAGGGGGATCGAGGCCAATCCCGAGAAGATGAAATCCATTCTCAATATGGCCCCTCCTACAATTGTGAAAGAAGTTCAGAAGCTCACAGGACGCCTCGCGACTATAGGGCGCTTCCTGTTCAAATCAGGGGAGAAGTGTCTTCCTTTCTTCAAAGCCCTCAGGGGGGGTAAGGGCTTTGAGTGGGGTCCGCAGCAACAAGAATCGTTCAACCAAATGAAAGCCTATATGGTCAACCCCCCACTCCTCAGCAAGCCTACTCCCGGGGAAACACTCTACCTCTACCTTGCTGCCTCCGAGCAAACCCTCAGTGCTGTCCTAGTGAGCGAAGAAGACAAGGCTCAGAATCCTATCTATTATGTAAGCAAGGTCCTTAAAGACGCCGAGCTCCGCTATCCGAGATTGAAAAAGATAGCATACGCCTTGGTCATGGCAGCCAGGAAGCTCCTCCCCTATTTTCAATCCCACTCAGTGGTCATCCTTACCGACCAGCCGCTCAAGCAAGTCCTGCACAAGCCCGAGACCTCCGGGCATCTGATGAAGTGTTCCATCGAGCTAAATCAACATGACATATCTTATCAACCTCGGACCGCTATTAAAGCACAAGCCCTGGCCGAGTTTATAGTAGAAAGCACCATCCCAGAAGTGAGTCAAGCAGCAAATAGGCCGCCCATCTGGACAGTGTATGTAGATGGGTCTTCTTGCGCTGAAGGGAGCGGAGCCGGAGTCATTCTGGCAGGCCCAGATGACTTCGTTCTCCAACACTCACTCCGCATCAACTTCAAAGCTTCCAACAACGAAGCTGAGTATGAAGCCCTAATAGCAGGCCTGGGTATGGCTCGCAAGGCAGGAGCGCAACGTGTCTGAGTATTCAGTGACTCACAATTGGTGGTGAATCAGGTCTTAGGGGACTACGAGGCACGAGACGACCGAATGGCCAAGTACCTAGCCAAGGTCCAAAGTCTCATGGCTTCGTTCGAAGAGGCTCAACTCCAGTGGATTCCTAGAGAAGAGAACTCCCAAGCAGATGCCCTCTCGAAGTTGGCCTCCTCCTCCCTCCAAGGTCTCGAGCAGACCGTCCTAATCGAAGTACTCCTAAGACCGAGCATAAAAGAAGAAACCCCCGACTCGATGGAGTCGCTACCGGTCCACTCAGGGATAACTGGATGAAGCCTCTGATTGAGTTCCTCAGGGATGGGAGCCTCCCCCAAGATCCTAAAGAAGCCCGTCGAATCCGAACGATAGCGGAGCGGTACACCCTCGTTGAGAGAATCTTGTACAAATGCTCCTATACCCAAGTAGATGGCAGACCCTACTTGAGATGTCTCTCTCCAAAAGAAGCACTGTACGCCTTGAAAGAACTTCACGAAGGTATAGGCGGGGCCCATTCAAGATCAAGATCCCTCGCCAGGAAAGTTTTGAACTACGGGTACTTCTGGCCTACCCTACTTTGGGATGCCGAACAGCATGTCCGGAAATGCAGCTCATGTCAGCAATTCTCGAACATCCGCCGCCTACCCCAAGCACAACTCACATCTCTCTCAAGTCCAATTCCCTTTGCAATGTGGGGGATGGACTTGCTAGGTCCATTCCCACCAGCTCCAGGCCAGCTCAAGTTCCTAATCGTGGCGATAGACTATTTCTCCAAATGGATCGAGGCCGAACCACTGGCTACCATTACCGAGAACAAAGTGCTGCAGTTCTTCTGGAAAAATGTAATTAGTAGGTTCGGCATACCTCGAGTCCTAGTAACAGATAATGGAACACAGTTTACAGGGGCAGCATTCCACTTTTTATGTGAAGACCTCGGCATTCAGCAATGCTTCACCTCCGTTTTCCATCATTAGTCCAATGGTCAAGTAGAGAACGCCAACAGGCAGATCCTCTCAGGTATCAAGAAGAGATTAGATAAATCGTCCAAAGGCTTATGGGCAGATCAACTTCCTAATGTATTGTGGAACCACCGCAATACAAAAAGGACCCCCACAGGAGAGTCGCCCTTCAATCTCACCTACGGGTCCAGGCCGTAATCCCCTTGGAAGTTGGATTGCCATCCCCTCACCTTATTGCCTATGATGAAGAGCAGAATGCAGAAGAGCTCCGAGCAAACTTGGACCTGATCAATGAGCTCCGTGAAAGAGCTTCAATTCGCTAGCAAAATTATCGGAGAAGAATCGAGCAGGCATACAACAAAAGGGTCCGTCCCACAGATCTCAAGGAGGAGGACTTAGTCCTCAGAAAGCTAGGCATCTCATTCCCCAGCCAAAAGAGCAAGCTAACCCCAAATTGGGAAGGACCATACAAGGTCTCCAAAGTAGTTCGGCCAGGAGCATATCGTCTTGAAGACCTCGAAGGCAGAGAGATACCAAGAACATGGAATGCCGACCACTTACTAAAGTACCAAGAGGGTGTTTGAACGCCTCTCCGAGTACCTTCAAATGTCGAGCCATTCCTATCTTCTTTTTATTTGTACTTGCTTCTTTATTTTCCCATTGTAATAACGGCTTGCAACTTAGAAGCAGCCGATTAGCTGTTATCAATAAAGAACTTTTTTTGCCCGGTAATTCTCTTGTGATTGTTTTACCTCTCTATTTAAAATCCTAATTGTGCTTTCTCAAACGACGTATTCGGAGTCCAAAACTTGGCTCGACTCTACTTCCCAGGCTTGCTCTTAAGCGAGCTAGAAGTGGTTCGCCATTCGGAACTGCTCCCACAACCGTTGAAACTTACTCAAATGACGTGTTCAGAGTCCAAAATTTGGCTCGATTCCGCTTCGCAAGCTCGCTCTTAAGCGAGCTAGAGGTGGTTCGCCATTCGGAACTGCTCCCACAACCGTTGAAACTTACTCAAACGACGTGTTCGAAGTCCCAAACATGGCTCGATTCCGCTACACAAGCTCGCTCTTAAGCGAGCTAGAGGTGGTTCGCCATTCGGAACTGCTCCCACAACTGTTGAAACTTACTCAAACGACGTGTTCGAAGTCCAAAACTTGGCTCGATTCTGTTTTGCAGGCTTGCTCTTAAGCGAGCTAGAAGTGGTTCGCCATTCGGAATTGCTCCTACAACTGTTAAAACTTACTCAAACGACGTGTTCAGAGTCAAAACTTGGCTCGATTCCGCTTCGCAAGCTTGCTCTTAAGCGAGCTAGAGGCCATTTGCCATTCGGAACTGCTCCCACAACCGTTGAAACTTACTCAAATGACGTGTACAGAGTCCAAAACTTTGGCTCGATTCCGCTTCGCAAGCTCGCTCTTAAGCGAACTAGAGGTGGTTCTCCATTTGGAACTGCTCCTATAACTATTGAAACTTACCCAAACGATGAGTTCAGAGTTCAAAGCTTGGCTCGACTCCACTTCTACTCCCCGCTCATAAGAGACTAAGAAGTGGTCCGCCCTTTAAAAGTACTCTTACAACCGTAGATGATTAACCAAACACGCGAACACACAAGCGCAAAAGAATAAACAAAGCTTTCACTTTCATAAAGATTAAAAGTTCGAGAAAAACCAGATTACAAGACCAGCTACTCAGTTATCTACAATGATGAACAAAGTTCGAAAAAGCCAAAATTACAACAATTCTTTCAATGCCTCCTCGGGGTACGGCAGTGTCTAACCTTGGAGCTCATCTCTAGACCGGCAAACTGAGACGCATATTCAGCACTACCTCTAACGGTGGCCCCAATGGATGCTCCGCTCGACAAAGTAGCCACACCACTTTGTGCATTAACAGGGCTCTACCAAGCAACGGGCGAGCGAGTTGCAAGCTCATAAAAGGAAATTCCTCTCTCATTCTCCTCACGAGTACACGCCGTGCTCCTGACATTAATCCGTTCAGGTTGAGGTTTGAGCCGAGCGACCTCCTCCTCGAGCTCGACGATTCGATCCTTCAGAGAGGCATTTTTCACGGCATTCTTGAAGCGAGGAAGCTGAGCGGAGCCTAAGGCACTAGAGCTTTCGGCAATAATTCGACGAAGATGAGTAACTTCGATGCTCTTATCAACCGTAACCCTCTTCAGCTCATTAACCTTCGCCATCACCTCGCTCATGGTTGCTAATAGATCATCTCGCTCGGCTGTCAACTTGCCCATAGCCTCTGTTAATTCTCCTCTCTCTGCCAAAAGCTCATCTTCGGCTATCGACATTTCGTGGACCTCAGCTAACAGTTCATCTCTTTCCACTGAGACATCAAATAGCCCTTGCCGAAGCAACTCCACCTCCCCTTCGGGAGGAGCTTCTCGAGCTTGTTTCTTTAGTTGCTTCAGCTCGGAGAGATGCTTCGACAGCTTTTGCTTGAGACGGTCCAGATCCAACTCGCTCTTGAGAAAACACTCGACTGCGAGAGAGCGCCAACTTCGTCTCTCCTAAGTCAGTGCGGAGACAAGAGACCTCAGCCGCTGTCGTATTTGGCGATGCCTCCGCTAGACGCAACTCGGCAATCTGAGAAAATACAACAACACTAAGCTCGAGCAACACATAGCTAGTTTTCAAAGCAAAGTTGCTACTAACACTTAGCAAGATGTCAAAGCCAGTTGTTCTCAACACTTAGCTAGATTTTAAAGTGAGTGGTGCTCAAAACTTTGTCGGATTTTAAAACAAAATTATTTTCATCCCTTTGAAAAAATTTCAAATCAAGACGACTCCAAAACGAGATCGACCCCAACAGTTAGTCAAAAGAAAGAAAAATTTCATTTATAAAAGAAAAGGCGGTGGCCAGTCCGCTACAAGGTAGTACATGAAAAAGGAAAAGAAAAAGAACAAAACAACAAAAGATCAAGGGGCCACCTTGAGTGGTAGCTCGGTGATAGGTACCTCGGCGGATGGCTCCCCTTCCTCTGCCACTATAGCGTGGGGGTCGGCCAGAGCCTCTTCATCCCCTCCCTCCACCACCAAGGCCTTGGGATCGGTTGGAGCGTCATCACCATGTTGCTCTTCCTCTTCCTCCCCTTCGGCCTCTTGCTCGGCTTCAGGGTCTTCCTCACTGACCGGACCCCACAGTCCATATCCCGACCTGTTGAAGCCAGGGACTCGAGCCTCGACATGCTCGATTGCGGTGGAATAGGACAGCTCCATGTTGGCCATCAGATGCTTCTTGGCCTCGGCCTCAATCTCTGCCCTTGTCGCCTCCATGGCCTCATCTTTCTGCCGCTTCACTACCTCCAAGGCCCTATTCGCTTCGGTAATTTCCTCGACTGCCTTGGCCACCTCCGAGGCGAGCTTCTCCCTTGCCTGTGTCAAGGCCGCCTCTAAGTCCCTGGGCTGCCAAAGCATCCGAGCGGCGCTACTCCGCCTCGAACTGCTTTACGGCCCTCGCCCTCTCTGCTCGGTCTTTATTGTAAGAGGCCTTCAGCTCCTTCTCTTTCTCAGCGTACTGCTCGAGAAGGTGGCTAAAGTGGCACATGGCATGCAAAAAGAAACAGTTAGAGCACAGTAAAAATCGAGCTAAAAACTTAGAAAATTTTCAAGAGATTATCAAAGACAACTGAGAAAACTTACCGACATGAGTGACCGAGCTACCTCTAGGGCATTGTCGCTCGTCGTCCCCACCTTCAGAGCGGATCAGTCCTATAGGGTCGGGAGATGGCGAAGAGCCTGCATACTCATCGGTCCCCCAAGAAGCTGTCATGGTTCATTACCTGCCAATCGGGGACGAACAGCTTCTTATGGGTCTCGGTCAGTATGGCCTCGACCTACTCGGTTAGGGGCGGGGCCTCGAGCGCCAGAGCCACCGAGATGGAGAAGCCTTCCCCCAAAGGACCAGAGGGGGTCAGCTGAACAAGACCTACAACAGAGGCCGATCACCGAGGAGAGGCCAGGTCCACAATGATAGCCGAAGGGACCTTGGTTGGTCGGCCGGACGAAGGCCCCCCACTCGTCCTCTTCCTCTTCTTGGCCTTGGAGGCCTTGTTCCACTCAGCCATGATTGCTCGGACGTTCATGCTCGGAGCCTTTGTCGAATAAAGAAAACAAAGTTAGAAAATAAAATGCATAACAGAAAGTAAAACAAGAAAAAGAGATGTCCGGAGCGTACTCGGGTCGATCGGACTCAGGCCCAACCCATGAAGCACCTCCTCGGTCATGTCTTTCCAACTCAACATCGGAAGACCAACCAGCTTCACCGCGACCTCTGCTTCAGCCAGAGTCAACACCGGCTCGGCCTTTGCGTACCTCGGCACCTCCTCCTTCCACCGGGTCAGGAAGTCCCATGCCGAAGGGCCTCGGATTAAGAAGTACTTACCCTTGCATGACTTGATAGAGTCGGGGTTCTCTATCAGCTTAACACTTTTCCGAGGCGACAGGTAGTACCGGTGTTCGGTCTTACTCATCCTATTGATCCGGTACAAACTCCGAAGGACGACGAGCTGGGACTCCACCTTTGTTATTCGGCATTGGAGCAGAAATCCGAGCACATGTCGCCACATGTTCGGCATGAACTGAATAGGTCTCAGTCCATACCATCGGAGAACTTTAGTCACGAAGGGATGGAGGGGGAGACACAGTCCAGCATTCATCGCGTCGTAGGCGAAGACGCAAGTATCTAGCATGAAGGCTGTGCACGCTCGCACCCCGGAACTGAGGAGAATCAGGGTGTACTCCGGGGGAATGACGAAGCTCTTCCTAATCCGAAGCAGATCTCGTTCGGTGAGAACCAAGGGGATGTCATCCACTTCGGTAACTTCCCTTGGTTCGTTCTCCTCGTAGGTTTCCGAACGTCCGTAGACGGCCTTAGTCAACAGCTCGCCGGAATACTGCCGGATTCCCCCGTGACCGGATATCACGGTCGGCAGCCGACCCATCTCACCTGCTTGTCTCACCATCTCCACCACCGTCTTAACAACCGATGATCGGGCCACTTCCTTCCCCTTCTCCTCGATAGCCGATGACCCTACTATCTCCTTCCCCTTCCGTTTGCTCACCATTTCTCCCCATTCCTCATGAACTAACCGCTCATCGCTCCGACCCCCGAGGAAGAAGCCTCACTACTCGAGGACACTTGTGACATCTCGTAGTATATATATGAGATTAAGGATATATATACTAACCTTGACGTGACGTTTACGGTCGGAAAAAGCTCGTCGAAAATCGCCTGGCCTGCCGCGACACCAAACACAACCGCCCTTGAGCTCAAATCTCAGCTAGCAGAGCAACTCGACAGCAAAAATGAACTGAGAGTGAAAAGTGAAAGAATAAGACAAAAAGGGGGGGTGAAAACTTATAGTAAAAGAAGTGACTCTTGGGCTTTCTAATGAAGAGCGGCGACTCTTGGGCCCCCCTCTAGCCCGTTAAGGAAGGCTAAACAAAAAAATATAGAAGAGCGGCGATGGTTCAGACTTAGCCTCACAGCTTGGAAATTCTCGAAGCACCGAGCCACCGAGGCACTATGTCGAGCTACCGAGGCACCGACCTCCAGATTTGGAGAAAAATGCTGCCGAACTCTATGGGACATCTGATTGTTCCAAGATTCGTGCTAAAAGATGATGAGCGGCTCAAATCACGCCACACCCACAAAACGACAAAATCATGTTTTCTCGTGATCTGAGCCTCCTGCATCGCAATTCGTTCCGTGATGAACACTCCAGATGTCGCCACGTGGCTCAACGACTCAGGAGGAGCCGAGCCACCGAGGCACCTTGCCGAGCTACCGAGGCACCGACCTCCACAATTGGGGAAACATGCTGCCGAACTCTATAGGACGTCTGATTGTTCTAAGATTCGTGCCAAAAGATGATGAGCGGCTCAGATCACGCCACGCCCACAAAAAAACAAAACCACGTTTTCTCGTGATCTGAGCCTCCTACATCGTGATTCGTGCCGTGATGAATGCTCCAGATGTCGCCACGTAGTTCAATGACTTAGGAGGAGCCGAGCCACTAAGGCACTCTGCCGAGCTATCGAGGCACCGACCTCCATATTTGGAGAAAAATGCTGCCGAACTCTATGGGACATCTGATCATTCCAAGATTCGTGCCAAAAGATGATGAGCGGCTCAAATCATGCCACACCCACAAAACGACAAAATCATGTTTTCTCATGATCTGAGCCTCCTGCATCGCAATTCGTGCCGTGATGAATGCTCCAGATGTCGCCACGTGGCTCAATGACTCCGGAGGAGCCGAGCCACCGAGGCACTCTGCCGAGCTACCGAGGCACCGACCTCCACATTTGGAGAAAAATGCTGCCGAACTCTATGGGACGTCTGATTGTTCCAAGATTCGTGCAAAAAGATGATGAGCGGCTCAGATCACGCCTCGCCCACAAAAAGACAAAATCACATTTTCTCGTGATCTGAGCCTCCTACCTCGTGATTCGTGCCATGAGGATGCTCCAGATTCAGCCACATAGCTCGGCAGCTCATACAGCACCAAGCTACCGAGCTACCGAGGAGCTATGGCCGAGCTACTGAGGAGCTTTGGCCGAGCTATCGAGGAGCTATGGCCGAGCTACCGAGGCACCGACCTCAACATTTGAAGAAAAATGCCGTCGAGCTACTCAAACTGTCAGATTGTTCCAAGATTCGTGCCAAAAGATGATCGGCGGCTCAGATCACGCCACGCCCACAAAACGACAAAATCACGTTTTCTCGTGATCTGAGCCTCCTACCTCATGATTCTCGCCATGATGGATGCTCCAGATTCAGCCACGTAGCTCAACAGCTCAAGCAGCGCCGAGCTACCGAGCTACCGAGGAGCTATGGCCGAGCTACCGAGGCACCGACCTTCAAAAGTGGAAGAAAAGTGCCGCCGAGCCACTCCGACCGTCTGATCGCCCAGATATTCACGCTGTTTGCTAATGAACGGTCCAGATTGCGCCACGTCATAAATGGTATTAAAAATTAATTTTTTATTTATTAAATTCGAATCATTTATTTAAAATTGCGAAAAAATGATTAAAATTTCAGGAAAATTAATTAAAAATTCTAAAGAATAATTATAAATTCGGAGAAATATTTTTGAACTCCCGAATAAATAATTATTGCTTAGAATAGTTAATTAATGCCCCCGAACGATAAATCACCGCTTCACAAAATTAAATAACTGATCCGAAAAATAAATAAAAATTAAGAAAAAGTCACCAAAAGTCCAGGGTAGCTCAAGAACAACCTTGAGCGTGCAACCAACACCAAAAATCACCATAATCCCTCATATAAAGATTCGACATCCCTCATTTGAACTCCGATACAACTTTGCAAGCCATCAAAACAATAAAACTACTCCTCAAAGGCTAATCAATCTCAGTCTTCGGGAGTGGGGGCCGTGATATGGCTAAAAAAAGGATTAAATCGGAACCGTCCAAATCAGGCACGGATCTTAAAGCTCAGTGGTAAAATGGTAATTTCACCTACAAACGGGTCTGAAATGGGAACTGGGCCATTTTCCAAAGGCCCAATAACCCATAAACGGGTCCATCTTATTGGGTGCGGATCCCAACCCGCAAAAAGCCCAGTCCAGCTGGATAGGAAAATTAGGGTTTATGATTGCTCTTAATCAACGGTCCTGATCACTTCTATCCATTCACTGGGAAGTGGGGATTTGATCTTTTCCCGAAACTGGTTCCTAAGGTGGCTATAAATACCCCCCATCCCCTACTGTTACCAGGTAATCAATCTTTTGTGAATCAAAGCTCTTTCATAATCTTTCTGATTACTGACAAGAGCGTCGGAGAGTGCATCGCCGGAATCAATCCCGGTGTTTCGCACTTTTTGCAGGTCAATGGCGGGAGATCACGGTCAAACTCCGGTGAAGGTGTGTTTAGGTTTGACTATTCAACTTCCCTTGAATCCACAAATCTATCTGTTTTGCCCCCACACTGATTTCAGCGGCAACAATGCTCGAAGTGGTAATTTTGCACAAAAGTCCCTCTTTTTGTAATATTTGCAAATATGTTATAAAATATTCATAAAAATCCAAAAAGTTCAGAAATAATATCTACAAATAAATATTAGTTTTTCCAATTAAAAGTTTTTGACTTTTACTTTCCAAGAAAATATTTGCACAATATCCACCTAAATTCCATATTTGCAAAAACACAATATTTGTTTAAATCTTTACCAAATCAACTCTAAATAAAATTTAAATATATTTTATTTTCAATTATGACCATGACAAGCCCAAAAATCAGTAAAAAACAAATTTTCATTATTTGTATGAGATCCAAATGGCTTTTTGCATAAAAACCCCTATCTTTCGAAATATTTACAAAAATAGTTTGTTTATTCAGAAAAATCCCAAAATTTAGGATATACTTAATTATAAATAGGAGAACTTATTAAGAAATTTAAAAGTGGTGATTCGCACCCAAAAAATATTTGCACGTGTAAAATCGACAAATTCGTAAAATAGTCAAATAAATTCAAATAAACCTGAAAAAATTAAAATATCATAAAGAAATGAGGAAAAACCAATCATTAGCCATAAAACATCTCGAATTCAAAATTCCTAACTTTGCACGTGTGTTGCACGAGCAAAATTGCAATTTCAACAAAATAGTCAAAATAGTCAACTTTACCGATATAATACTATTTAATAATGCAAAAGTAAATCATTTTATTTTGTGGGGTGTTACAGAGCAGATGCGGAGGTTGGAGTTGGATGTGTTGTTGCCGAGTTCTGATCGAAGTTGTTTGGTACACCAGCTTCAGTCGTCTCTTGTTGATCAGATAAAAAAGGCACAGGCTGGTGATGCGTAGTGCAAGGGTTTTCGAGCTGAAGTTGAGTCTGGGTCCAGAACGGACATGGTTATTCATGCTGATGGGTTGCTTCATTTTGGGTCCAGGTTATGTGTCCCGAAGGGTGAAGTTGGTCAGAGGTTGCTTGAGGAAGCCCACCAGTCATCGTATTCTATCCATCCTGGAAGTACTAAGATGTATCGGGATTTGAAGCTTCATTTTTGGTGGCATGGTATGAAGAAGGCGGTGTCTCGGTTTGTTTATCATTATTTGATCTGCCAGCAGGTTAAGGAAGAGCATCAGAGGACCGCCAGACTTCTTCAACCGCTTCCCATTCCGGAGTGGAAGTGAAAACATATCATTATGGATTTTTTGACCGCTTTGCCGAGGAGTCCTAAGGGTCATAATGTCATTTGGGTGATTGTCGAACAACTGATGAAGAGTGCTCAATTCATTCCCTTCCGTGTCGAACAGTCTAGTGAGAGCCTAGCTAAGAAGTACATGCAAGAGATTGTCAGATTTCATGGGGTTGCAGTCAGTATTGTATCTGACAGGAATATGAGATTCAGATATCAGTTTTGGGAGAGTCTTCAGAGGAGTTTGGGAAGTAAATTAAAGTACAGTAAAACTTTTCATCCCTAAACTAATGGATAGTCAGAGAGGACCATCCAGATTCTTGAAGACATGTTGCGGTCCTGTATGTTGTAGTTCGGTGGATCATGGGAGGACCATTTGCATCTCGTACAGTTCCCGTACAATAACAGCTTTCAGGTCAGTCTTAAAGCTGCACCGTTCAAGGCACTTTATGGGTGGAAGTACAGATCACCAGTGTACTGAGATGACATTGGTGAGAGAAAGTTGTTGGATCCAGAGTTGATCACCAAGACAGTTGATGCGGTGGTTCAGATCAGGAAGCACTTGCAGGCAGCTCAGGATAGGCAGAAGCAATGTGCCGATATCCATCGGAGAGCTTTGGAGTTTGGTGTTGGTGACCATGTTTTCCTAAAGGTATCGCCTTGGTGCGGTGTCATTCGGTTTGGTGGTGGGGGCAAGCTCAGCCCTAGGTTTATTGAACCGTTTGATATTGTGGAGCGTGTAGACAAGGTGGCCTATCATGTTGCATTGCCGCCAGCTTTATCAGGAGTATACGATGTTTTCTATTTCTCATAACTCAGAAGATATATCCGAGATGAGAGCCACGTAATCGACTATTCTGAGCTGACCATTCAGTCGGATTTGACTTGTGAGATTCCGCTAGTTGCTATTGTGGATCGGCGAGAGAAAGTGCATAAGAACAAGGTCATCAAGCTTGTTCGTGTTTCTTGGAATCCTCACTCGCCGGGTGAGTTGACTTGGGAGCTGGAGGAGGAGATTCAGTAGAAGTATTCTCATCTATTTTGGTAGCTTTTCGTTTTGTTCTTTCTTTCTTTTTGGGAGTTACCCTATATATCTTCTTGTTTGAATTTCGAGGACGAAATTTTTCTTGTTAGGTGGGTAGGATTTGTAACCCCTGTTTTCCATTTTATGTATTTTTGTGTATTTCTCTCCTTGTATCTCTTTTTGGACCGTATATTGGACTTTCATTTTCAATTTATTCATTTTATTTGTTTTGCCGTCCTTTATTTGATCTCCTTGATCCTATTTTCTCTTTTTGTGTTGCTTCTGTTGATCGAACTCTTATTTTGATCCTCTTCATTTTATTGGTTCATGTCCTATTTTATTCACTCATTTTAAATTCTATTTTTTTAAAATCTTTCTCTTGACCATCGCATTTTTATTGTGTTATTAAACCCATTACACACTATTCTATTTAATAAACCCATACCCATTGACATGGCTAAAAATAGGATTAAATAAGGGCCATTCAAATCGAATACGAATCTTAAAGCTCAGGGGTAAAACGGTAATTTCACCTACTAACGGGTCTGAAATGGGAACTGGGTCTTTCTTCAAGACCTAATAACCCACGAACGAATCCACCTCAACTGGGTACGGGTCCCAACCCGAAATGAACCCGGTCCAGCAGGATAGAATTAGGGTTTCTGATTAGTCCTAATCAACGGACCTGATTCACATCTATCCTTTCACTGGGAATTAGGGATTACATTCCTAATCTGATCACAGGGATTACATTCCTTATCTGATCACAGGGATTACATTCCTAATCTGATCCCCTAAGGCGACTATAAATACCCCCCATCCACCACTATTAAGAGGTAATCAATCTTTTGCCAATTTATGTTCTTTCATAATCTTCCTGATTACTGACTTAAGCGTCGGAGGGTGCGTCGCCGGGATCAACCCCGGTGTCTCGCACTTTTTGCAGGTGAACGGCGGGAGTCAACGGTCAAACTCCGACGGAACAGGTTCAGGTTTGCTATTCAAGTTTTCCAAGAATCCACAAATACTGTCTGTTTACCCCCACACCAGATTTAGTGGTAACAGATTGGCGCCGTCTGTGGGAAACACCACGAATAGCAGCCTTCCTCTTCCCGTAGGTCAGACCTTCACCCACCATGCCTCCAAGGAAACTCAGATCCAGGGGGTCCAACCGTGGGCCTACCCCTCCTCAACCACAACAGGAGGTCCCCCTCCAACCCATTCAGCAGTAGGGGAAACTTCCTCCTCAGGCAGAGGACACCTTGCGGCTGGACCAACACCCTCCTCAGAATCTTCAACCCCCCCGGGATCCAACCGGGCCTCAGAATGCCGGCGCGGGGGGCTCGCGTCCCAATCCTCAGAAGCAGCCTCTCCAACAGGACTGCATCCCAATACACAACCCCTCTTCCGACTCTATGGCATCCCATAATCCCCGAGCTTCCGACCTTCAAAATACCATCCTCAATCGGCAGAAGGAAGAGGATCTTCGCCGCCGTTTGGATGAAAGGCGGGCCCGAGAAGGAGCCTCTCGCCAACAACGTCCAAACGAGCGATCTCCTCATAGTCGAGACTACAGAAGGTCCCCTACTCGAAAACGGCGAAAGGAGTCCCCTCAGCGTCATCGGTGGAGAACTCATTCTCCAATAAGCTGAGCCATACATAGGGACCGCCAAGCTGGAGAGGCACCAGTCACAAGGGCAGATCTTCAAGACTTCCAAGCGACAGTCTTACGGGCCCTCAATATCACCCCAAAGAATGACCAGAGGCCACCTACTCATGAGCCAACTACGAGCCATCGCCTTCACACTCTCAGTCCTCGTCCATCTCCAAGCTACCATCGCCGCAGCCCCAGTCCACCCTCGTACGAAGATGAGTCCCGGAATTGGAAAGGTATGATCAAAGAGAAGACTCGGTCTACCGCTGTCTCCACGAGATGGAGAGGCGCCTCGGTCGAATTGACAGGGAAGAAGAGCAACGAGCGATAAACCTCCGCCCGAGCAGACCTCCATTTTCCCGCACCATCATGGAGGCCCCCATCCCAGAGAACTTCAAGTCGCCTCACTTCGAGTCGTATACCGGGGAGTCAGACCCCACAGATCACATAAAGAGTTTTAAAACTCTCACGATAATCCACCATGCTTCAGACGCCCTCCTCTGCAAAATGTTTCCTGCCACTTTGAAGGGGCCTGCAAGAGAATGGTACTCTCGACTCACCCCGTGCTCCATCTTTTCATTCGATCAGTTCGAAGGGCTCTTCCTTACTCATTTCGTGGGTAGCCGTCGGGCCGAGAAAACAAGTGTATCCCGGGTGACCCTCAACCAAGAAAAGGGTGAACGCCTAAGGGATTACCTTCGACGCTTCACCACCGAAGCCCGGTCCATTCCCTCCCTCAACCAATCAGTAGCCTCTGTAGCGTTCGAGCGCAACGTCACTAATGCCAACCTCAGGGCGTCCCTTGCCAAGAAGCCTCCTCGGGACTTCTCAGAACTCCTACTTAGGGTGGAGAAGTACATAGGAGCGGAAGAGGCTCTCAACCCCCTTACTCTTGAGGAGACATCTTCCGGGAACAAACGGAAGAACACAAGCGAAGAGGGGTCCCAAAAATCCCAGAAGGACGGCAATGGCTAGCGCCTCCCGACTCCTCGTTTTGAAAAGTTCACCCTCCTCATTGCCAATATATCAGAAGTTCTTATAGAAGTGTACAAGGAAGGGCTACTCCGTGCTCCCCCTAGAATGAATACACCTGGCAAGAAGAGGAACAAGGATAAGTGGTGCCGCTTTCACAGGGACCACGACCACGACATGGATGAATGTCGGGCTCTCAAGGAGGAGATCGAAGAACTCATACAGCGGGGACACCTGACAAAGTTCGTCCAAAAAGATGGGGCCTAGCTTCCCCCTTGAGGAGCCAACAAACTAACAGAAAGGCCCGCTGAGCTTCAAGACTCAGATTTTGATTTTCAATAAGGCCGATACTTGTAACCCGGCCAATAGCATGTAATAATGGCTCGCCTATTGAAGCGGCCACTTAGTTTATCTCAATAAAACCTTACATTTTTTCATTGAAAATTATTGCTCTTGCTTCTCTATCTTTCCGAGTCGCGACTCGCTAAATGGTAAGTTCGGAGTCCAGCTTTTCTTATATGGCTGCCCCCACAACTTACTAAGCTCTTACAACGAGGTCGGAGTCCAACACTTGGCTCGATTCCACTTCAAATTACTCGCTCATAAGTGGGTAAGAAGTGGTTCGCCATTTGGAATTGCTCCTACACCTCGTTAACCCCCCTAAAACGACGAGTTTGGAGTCCAACACTTGGCTCGATTCTGCTTCAAATAACTTGCTTGTAAGCGAGTTAGAAGTGGTTCGCCATTCGGAAATGCTCCCACAACCGTTGAATCCCTCTACGACGAGTTCGGAGTCCAACACTTGGCTCGATTCTGCTTCGGATAACTTGCTCTTAAGCAAGTTAGAAGTGGTTCGCCATTCGGAATTGCTCCCACAACCGTTGAATCCCTCTAACGATGAGTTCGGAGTCCAACACTTGGCTCGATTCTGCTTCGGATAACTTGCTCTTAAGCGAGTTAGAAGTGGTTCGCCATTCGGAACTGCTCCTACAACTGTTGGTTCTCTCACTTAAATAGCGAGTTCGGAGCTCACAAATCCCTCCTAGAGTTCCCCCTCACACTCGTCTCACAAATGGCTCTCTCCCAGAGCCGAGATCTTCACTCCGTTCACCTCCGAAGCAGACCTCTTCTCAACGAGTTCGGAGCACAACTCTCTCCTAAAGTCCATCCCCACACTCGTCTCACAAATTGCTCTCTCCTAGAGTCAAGCTCTTCGCTCCGCTCACCTCCAAGGCGGACCTCCTCTCAACGTGTTCGGAGCTCACAACTCTCTCCTAGAGTTGCTCCTCAAACTTGTATCTCAAATGGCTCTCTCCTAGAGTCAAGCTCTTCGCTCCGCCCACCTCCAAGGCGGACCTCTTCTCAACGAGTTCGGAGCTCGCAACTCTCTCCTGGAGTTTCTCCTCAAACTCGTCACCCAAACGGCTCTCTTCCAGATCCAAGCTCTTCGCTCCTCTCACCTCCATAGGCAGACCTCTTCTCAACGAGTTCGGAGCTCACAACTCACTCCTAGAATTGCTCCTCAAACTCGTCTCACAAATGGCTCTCTCCTAGAGTCAAGCGCTTTGCTCTGCTCATCTCCAAAGCGGACCTCTTCTCAACGAGTTCGGAGCACAACTCACTCCTAGAGTTCCTCCTCAAAATCATCTCCCAAATGGCTCTCTCCTAGAGTCAAGCTTTTCGCCCCGCTCACCTCCAGGGCAGACCTCTTCTCAATGAGTTCGGAGCTCGCAACTCTCTCCTAGAGTTTCTCCTCAAACTCGTCTCCCAAACGGCTCTCTTCCAGAGCCAAGCTCTTCGCTCCATTCTCCTCAGAGGCGGACCTCTTCTCAACGAGTTCAGAGCTCACAACTCTCTCCTAGATTTCCTCCTCAAACTCGTCTCCCAAATGGCTCTCTCCTAGAGCCGAGCTCTTCGCTCCGCTCGCCTCCAAGGCGGACCTCCTCTCAACGAGTTCGAAGCTCACAACTCTCTCCTAGAGTTGCACCTCAAACTCGTCTCCCAAATGACTCTCCACGTCCCACGGAACCAAAACCCGAGCGACAAACGATCTGAGCCTGATCACACAAGCAAGCCGCTAGGAATCCGAGCAAGTGCCAATACGAGCTACGAATTGGAGAAAAACAACTTTCTCCCTAAAATTCGTGTAAGATCTCGATCGAACGGCTCAGATCGCTCCAGCGCCACTAAACGACAAGATAGTTTTTTCTCGAGAACCGAGCCTGCCTCGAGATCCGCGCCGAGATCCAACGGTTCAAATCGAGCTCACAACTCTCTCCTAGAGTTCCTCCTCAAACTCGTCTCCCAAATTGCTCTCCCCTAGAGTCAAGCTCTTCACTCCGTTCACCTCGAAGGCGGACCTCTTCTCAACAAGTTCGGAGCGCGACTCTCTCCTAGAGTTCCTCCTCAAACTTGTCTCACAAATGGCTCTCTCTTAGAGCCAAGCTCTACGCTCCGCTCACCTCGAAGGCGAACCTCTTCTCAACAAGTTCGGAGCGCGACTCTCTCCTAGAGTTCCTCCTCACACTTGTCTCACAAATGGCTCACTCCTAGAGCCAAGCTCTTCGCTCCGCTCACCTCGAAGGTGGACCCCTTCTCAACAAGTTTGGAGCACAACTCTCTCCTAGAGTTCCTCCTCACACTTGTCTCACAAATGGCTCTCTCTTAGAGCCAAGCTCTTCGCTCCGCTCATCTCCAAGGCGGAGCTCTTCTCAACGAGTTCAGAGCACAACTCTCACCTAGAGTTCCTACTCAAACTCGTCTCCCAAATGGCTCTCCCCTAGAGTCAAGCTTTTCGCTCTGCTCACCTCGAAGGCGGACCTCCTCTCAACAAGTTCGGAGCTCACAACTCACTCCTAGAGTTGCTCCTCAAACTCGTCTCACAAATGGCTCTCTCCCAAAGCTGAGCCCTTCACTCCGCTCGCCTCCAAAGCAGGCCTCTTCTAAGCAAGATCGGAGCTCAAAACTCTCCTACAGAGTTGCTCCTTGCACTCACCTCAAAGAATGGGTCTTCCCATGGCTCTTACGAGGGTCTTCCTAGCACATCTTCTCCGCCCCTAGGAGTGGAGCTCCTCTTCAGAAATCCCCAAGACCAAAACACTCCTCAACTTCATGAAGACAAGGATGTTGCGTGGCTATATTGACCATGAAGGAGGGTGAATCTTCATCCCACTCCTAAAGAGAAGTTGTAGATCTTCGAATTAGTTTCGAAACAAGGGGTCGCACGCCCCGATCGGACCCCCGTAGCACCGGGAAGGAGATCACGACACAGCTGTGCCGAGCAAGAAAATGGCAAAAACTATCACCTCAGGATTCGCGCCATGATCGTGATCAACCGTCTAGACCCCCCCACATAGCTCGGATCTACAAATCCGAGCAACTAGCCATCCAAACTGTGAATTGGAGAAAAACGACTTTGTCCCCAAAATTCGTGTAAGATCTCGATTGAACGGCTCAGATCATGCCAGCAGCATTAAACGACAAGATAGTGTTTTCTTGGGAACCGAGCCTACCTCGAGATCCGTGCCATGATCCAACGGCTCAGATCGCTCCATGTCCCTCGGAACCAAAATCCGAGCGATAAGTGACCCGAGCCGACTCACACAAAGCAAAGAAGATCGGATACCGAGCACTGTCAAACCCGAGCCGACCCACTCAAGTAAGACACTCGGAATCAGAGCAAAGGGCAATCCGAGCTCCACACTTGAAGAAAAACGATACCAAGCTACCGAAGTGCAAAGTGGCAAAAAAAATGCACATCAAAATCCGTGCTCGGATTTGCCGAACAAGAAGTAGCAAGGAAGAGAGGAAAAAAGGGGGGGGGCACCAGGGTCGAGTTCGGACCCGTTAAGGCATCCAAACTCAAACACCCATCCCCTTCATCATCTCCAGCCAGTTTGGCACCAAACAGGAGACAAAAATCCAAAGAGAAGAAAGCCAGCACCTTCTTCTTCAACCTCCGACGCTCTCAAAAACCAACTCCTCGCCAACATTCGGGCGACCACCGAGCTCCCCCCTCCATCGCCGGATGCCTCCGACACCGAGATCACACCTCCATCTCCATCAAACCCAAACTCATCATTTTCAAGCTCCAAGCTCGCCCCCATTTCTCGCCACCTCCACTAACAAGCTCTTCCTCACCGAAGCTCGGCCTGCCGAGCTCAAGCCACACCGACGTCGAAGCTCTGCTGTGCCGAGCTCTCCCTCCTTCACTCGTCGAGCTTTTTCGAAGCTTCGACCACCTCCATCGCCGAGCTCCGAGCCAAATGACGAGCCAAACCCATTACCGAGCTTGCCGCTATCCAAGCCCCTCCACGTTTGCCAATAGCTCCACAAGAGCTCTGTCAACCACCAAGTGTCGAGCTCCCCCTCGAGCAAACCTCCTACTTCGCCAAAATCACTCGCCGTGCACTCCGAGCTTTGCCGTGCTCTCGCTCGCCGAGCTCGCCGCGTACCCTGAGCTTCATTGCGTTTGCCAAGCTCCGTTGAGCTCCCGCTAGACTTTGCCAGGACGTCGAGCACCACTCCACCATTGGCGAGCTCCCTCCTCGTCTTGAGCGTCGAGCTCCTCGTCTCCAACTTGACCCCAAAGTCGAGCCCCGCATCTCCGCTGCGCCCCTCGCCGAGCTCACGACAGACGATCCCCACTGTCTCCAAGCTCGAAGGCGAAGGAAGGAGAGGGAAGAAGACGTAGGGCGGAGACGAAGGAGAAGAAAGAAGGCAGGGTCGGGAGAGAAAGAAAGAAAGAAAAATATATATTTTGTATGCCACGTGGCTTCACCTCTGGGATCGGTTGCCAAGCTGCGCGAAAATTGGGTGAAGTTGCTCGGATTCCGAGCAACATGCAATCCGAGCTCAAAATTGGAGAAAAACGTGACCGAGCTACACACGCCGTTCGATCTTTTCAAAAAATCGCGTCACGACACGATGGACACTCAGAAACGCGTCACGTGTTCAGAACGTGATCAGCTTCACGATGCGCGCACATCTGATCATGATCGACACTCAGAAACGCGCCACGTGTCCAGAACGTGGTCTGCTTCACGATGGGCGCACATCTGATTATGATCGACGCTCAGAAATGTGCCACGTGTCCAGGTAATATTTAATTTATTTATTTATTTATTTATTTAATTGTTTTAATTATTTAAAAATTCAGAAAAATGTTTAAAAAATCGAAAAAATTAATTAAAAATTCTTAAAATAATTATTAATTCGGAAAAATAATTTTAAAATTCTGAAAAATATAATTATTTAATTAGAATAATTAATTAATATTTTCGATAATTAATTATTTAATTCGGAAAATGAATAAAAAATTCAAAAGAATGAGAAAAAAATTCAGAAAAATCTGGAAAAATCACAAAAATTCCAGAAAATTCTAAGATTATTTTTGGGCATTTTACAAGTCCAAAACAACACCGTTACACCCCAAGCAAGATCCAAACTCCCTTAAGAACACCGATAAAATCCCGTACGCCATTAGAACAACAAAACTACTCCTCAAAGACTGTAAAACTCAGTCTCTAGGAGTGGGGGGCTCGTGATATGGCTAAAAATAGGATTAAATTGGGGCCATTCAAATCTGATACGGATCTTAAAGCTCAGGGGTAAAACGGTAATTTCACCTACTAACGGATCTGAAATGGGAACTGGGTCTTTCTTCAAGACCCAATAACCCACGAACGGATCCATCTCAACTGGGTACGGGTCCCAACCCAAAATGAACCCTGTCCAGCAGGATAGAATTAAGGGTTTCTGATTAGTCCTAATCAACAACCCTGATTCACATCTATCCTTTCACTGGGAATTAGGGATTACATTCCTAATCTGATCATAGAGATTACATTCCTTATCTGATCACAGGGATTACATTCCTAATCTGATTCCCTTAGGCGACTATAAATACCCCCCATCCATCACTAGTAAGAGGTAATCAATCTTTTGCCAATTTACACTCTTTCATAATCTTCCTAATTACTGACTTGAGCGTCGAGGGTGCGTCGCCGGGATCAACCCCGGTGTCTCGCACTTTTTGTAGGTGAACGGTGGGAGTCAGCGGTCAAACTCTGGCAGAACAGGTTCAGGTTTGCTATTCAAGTTTTCCAAGAATCCACAAATACTGTCTGTTTACCCTCACACCAGATTTAGCGGTAACACCCATTTATTAACTTACCCAGACCCGTTAAGCACTAAACCCTAGCCATTTAAACTCACCCCAACCCGAAACCCCTATTTCCCTTACTCAGCCGTCTTCACCTAAACCTAAAACCTACTCCATCTATATAAAAACCCATATGCCTGCAAATCCATGCACCCCCGTGAGATGCCTCTCCTCTATCTCCCTGTGATATCTTTCTCTCTCCCATCATCCTCTTCCCCGACCTCTCCCTCTAGCATCCCTCTTCCTGTCGTGCAGCCAGGTCAGCGACCACCAGCCTCGGTACAACTTGTCATGCTCCTTTTCCGGCACTGCAACACACAGCACCGCTGTGTTGTGTCTCCCTCGCGACGCCGCAACAGTAGCAGCATCATCTCGCCATCGTGCTGTTCCGCTTCGACGACAGTCAATCTCCCCTCTCGGCCTAGTTCCCTTGCCGCTTGTCGTCGTCCCTCGTGCACTCGACTCACTCTCTCTCGAGTGTGCATGCGTGTTAGTGTGTTCATGGTATTTAGTTGATTCGTGGGAGTGTTGCGGAGTTCATCATTGTGTTCGTGCTCTGGGAATCCATTCCCGTTATTCTCTTTGCATCGTCATTTCCATCGTCATCTTTCAGGCAAGTAACTTGTATTTTTTTCCTTTGTGTAATACAAATACTAAATACCGCCTATAGTGTAGTTGTGTTCTATAGACAATTCTTGTGTGAACCCCTTGTTGATCTTGTCTCTATTGTGTTGACCCGCCTGTAGTTGCCACATGACACCCATGACATGAAATAACTTAGGGATGACCACTTCTTGATGTATACATGCATGTTGTTCATGGCTTGTTGTATGATCTCATATACTTGATGTGTTATTCGTAGTATAACTCGTTGTAGACATGTGAAATACCCTATACTATGTTGCTTGAACATCTAGTACATCACATTTCATGTATGGTTATATTTTGGATGAGTTTCATATGAACTAATTGGTTTTGTGCATGAAAGATATTTTCTATTTTGCCGGTTTTTCCGTTTTGATCAGTATTTTAGACCCTGTTAAGGTCAGTATATGAAAATATTTTGTGAATATGAATTATAGAGAATTTTATCTACTTTCCAAATTTTCTGAGAGATCTCAGTTTCGATTTATGAGTTTCCAGTTATGGCTATTGTACTACAGATGTGCTTAAAATTCCAGATCTAATTTTATACGTATTCTGTATGGTAATTTACTTTTCTACTGATGCTAAAGGTAATATTTTGATCCAATATTTTTCTGGTTACAACTAGACATGATTGGGATCAATTCCTAACTTTTGTGGATTTAATTGATAACTTTTACAAACTATTCTATACTTACAAATAACTACTACACTTGCAGAATTTTCTTGCTGTTAAGTAAAGATACATAATTTCAACCTGATTCTACTTGCTGTCTTTAAAAACTTTATGAATATGAATTATAGCCTATTGTATCTAGTTTATCACCCTTTTTATGGATCTGGATTTTGGTTTATATTTTGCGAGATATTACTGTTTTAATACTGCAGTGTTTGTGATTCCAGATTTACAAAATTGCCGTATCTTGCTACTTTCTGATTTTACTTGACTATTCTATTTATATTGGAAAATTATGAAACTTTATTTTCTGTTACTAAACATACTAGGGAATACCCCAGATTTTTCGTGGATTTAATTTGTAAGTTTTCATGCTGTTTACCTGTTTATGAATACAAACTTCTGATTTCTGGTTGAACATGTTTGCTGAATACAATTATGTTTTGAGTCCTGTTTCTGTGAAATATCATATGACTTATATATATTTGCTGGATTCGGCCAGAAGTCTAATTTCCATATTCTTCAACGGATCCAGGTTTGCAATTTTGTAGCAACGGAATCCTAGATTTGGTGCAACTTTGTCTTGCTATCTTGAACTAGAATTCTCGTTGTCCTAATCTTTTATAAGTTTTCTTTCACTTGTACATGTTTATCTTTCAACTTGAACCTGTTACATGTTAATATCATGTTATTCTTTCTATGTTTTGTATACACACATGCCTGTTTGATAATAATAACAAATAATCAAGTTGGGGTTAAAGGGAAAGATATAATAGTGGAAAGTACAGAAACGTGTACTTGGAAGGGGATCAACATATCCTATGTGATGACTTGATACATGGAACCAGAAACGTAATTACTTGACACTTGCACGCTTGACACGTGAATACTTGGCACTTGCACAACGTGACACGTAATTACTTGACACTTGCACGCTTGACACGTGATTACTTGGCACTTGCACAACTTGACCCGTGATACATGATACGTGGAGCTTGGAGCTCGATTAATTAATAATTGTCCCTGAGTACACTGCCCTCTATGATCCACTATAAAATCTAAAACGAAACTATTTGAATGTAGCAACCATGTGCTAAAAGGATGGACGCATGAAGTGCTACCTAGATATTAATAATATAAGACTTGAACATGATCACTTGACACTTGTTACTCGTTACTTGTTACATGATACTTGTTTTACTTGACACTTGATACATGCTACTTGCACTTATTCATCTTGCCATGCTAGTTGTTCTATTTTGTTATCATGTTTATTCCATATTATTTGTTTACCCTTTTCCTTTACTTGTGCATGCACTACAAGCGGCCCGTAACTTGCATTGACGGGAGTTTGTTTTTTTTTTCCTCTTCAAGCAATTTATTAAATTGCAGATTATGGAGATCAGCAGCCTGATAAAGTTGGTGATATGAGATTCTAGTTGGTTGGGGATTTTGCTATTATCATTATTAGATCTTGTTGCTTATCTTGAAAAATTGTACTTGATTACTTAGATTTATTTGTATTTGGGCAATATGTCTCAGGATTATTGACTTGTTCAGATCTGGTTTACTTGAGATTAATATATTTTGTTTCAAGTAAATCCTGTTGGTATTTTGATTTAGTTATGCATGCATGGTTGACTTCTCCTGCTTCCTACTCTGATTATTCTTGTAAAATGTTGTAGAGATCCTAACAGCTTATGGATGATGAAAGTCGTTCACTGGACTTAGTCACGTATTCGTATTCTGTATTCTCTTTTTAGGAAGCGGAGCGTGACAGTTTCTTTCCTCTGATATCCAGGAGAATAAGGCAACGGAATTCTTGAATCTGCAGCAAGGCAATATGACAATGTGTGAATATGGGATTAAGTTTGCTCAGCTGTCAAGGTATGCACCAGAGCTGATTATTGATGAAGCGAAGAAATCCAAGAAGTTTGAGCAGGGCTTGAGGCCAAATTTAAGGTCGAGGATGATTCCGTTGGGCATAAGGAGGTTTGATAAGCTGTTCAGGAGAGTAGCTATGATAGAAGAGGATATGGACCAGTTCCAGAAAAAGCAAAAAACCTGGAACAGGAACAAGAGGCCAGGAGCTAGTCAGAGTGGGAAGAAGTTCCTAGTGAAGCAGAGCAAGTTCAGTAGGCCAGAGCAGAGGACACCTGCAGCTCAGGAGGTGACTTGTTACTACTATAAGAAGGCATGTCACTTTAGGTCAGCATGTCACTTTAGGTCAGGAAGCAGACTTGTTTTCAGTGTGGGAAGGTGGGGCATACTAAGCTTTTCTGTCCACAATTGAAGCAGGAAGGTTCAGGCGGAAGCAAATTTCAGATGCAAGGACGAGTGTTCGCATTGACTGTGGAGGATGCGGGTAACTCGGAGGATGTGATCCAGGGTATGCAAGAATTTTGAATTTTAATTTATTCAATGTATTAAGTAAAATATTGTTTGAGAATAAAATGGAGATTTGAGTATCATTCTTCATGTACATGATTTGTTTTGATTAATGGATTAAGAGCAAAAGTTTTATTTGATACTGGTTCTTCGCATACATTTGTGTCGCCCAATTTTGCAAAAGTCGTAGGTGTAGAACCTAAGTTGTTTCCAGGCAGAGTCTTGTTGGTGCCAATGCCATCAAGAGAAGAATTAATTGCTGATCGACATTACGAGGGCTGAGATATCGAGATTGGTAGGAGATTATATGGCACTGATCTTATTGAGCTGCAAGTTCTGGGTATGGATGTGATTGTAGGCATTGATTGGATGGCAATATATGATGCCACAATTGAATGTAAGAAGAAAGAGGTGTTGGTAAAGGCACCAGGTGGTCCCGCAGTGACTTTTCAGGGAAAGATGAATGACCCGAAGGTGGATGCAATGGTATCTAAGTTGATGATTCCAGATAAAGTCAGAGGCATTCCAGTTGTCAGGAATTTTCCTAAAGTGTTCTTGGAAGATTTACCAGGATTGTCACCGTAGCGAGATGTGGAGTTTTGCATTAATGTTCAGCTGGGGAGTGCTCCAATTTCTAGGGCTCCGTACCGGATGGAACCTGTAGAGCAGCATGAAGTTAAGAAGGAGATTGAGAAATTGCTAAGTAAGGGCTTCATCAGGCTGAGTTCTTCACCGTGGAGTGCACCAGTGTTGTTGGTCAAGAAGAAGGATGGGTCAATGAGGATATGCATTGACTATCGGGAGTTGAATAGGGTAACTATTCAGAACAAGTATCCGCTTCGACAGATTGATGATCTATTCGATAGGCTTCGGGGAGCAGTTGTGTTTTCAAAGACTGATCTAAGATCAGGGTATGATCAGGTTCAAGTCAAGGAGAAAGATTTGAGTAAAACAGCTTTCAGGACGTGGCATGGACTCTATGAGTTTTTGGTAATGTCATTCGGAGTGAAGAATGCACTGACAGTATTCATGGAAATGATGAATCAGATCTTGCGGCCATTCATTGATTCCTTCCTGGTGGTTTTCATTGATGATATTTTGGTGTATTCGAAATCACAGGAAAAGCATTCTGTACACTTGACAGAGGTGTTACAGAAGTTACAGGAGCATAACCTGTATGCTAAGCTGTCAAAGTGTGAGTTTTGGAAGTTTGAGGTAGCTTTCCTTGGTCATATCCATTCTAAGGAGGGGGTGACCGCTGATCCTCAGAAGGCTGAAGCAGTGAAGGATTGGCCCAGGCCAATGTCAGTGAAGTCAAGAGTTTCTTGGGTTTTGCTGGGTACTATAGGAGATTCATTCAGGGCTAAGCACAGATAGTAGTTCCTTTGACAGGGTTAACTCGGAAGAATGTGGCATTCACATGGACTGATAAGTGTGAGACGAGTTTCCTTGAGCTAAAGGAGAGGTTGACGACTGCGCCTATCTTAGGTTTGCCACAAGCTGGGAAGGATTATGAAATCTTTAGTGATGCATCTCTCAGAGGTTTGGGGTGTGCCTTGATGCAGGAAGGCAAGGTTATTGCCTATGGTTCGAGGCAGTTGCGTCCACATGAGAAGAATTATCCGACACATGATCTGGAGTTAGCAGCTATTATCTTTGCCTTGAAGTAGTGGAGGCATTATGTATATGGTGAGAAGGTCAATATGTATATCGACCACAAGAGCCTAAAGTACATTTATCAACAGAAAGATCTAAATCTTCGACAGAGAAGGTGGTTGGAAGTGTTGGAAGATATTCGTCCTGAGATCAAGTATCATCCGAAAAAGGCCAATGTGGTGGCCGATGGGCTTAGTCCGAAGAGCAGTTTGTCAAACTTGATCACTACTCAGAGTGAGTTGGCAGCAGAGATTAATCGGGCAGGGATTGAGGTGGTACTGCAGGGTTTGGGAGCGTCTTTGGCTCAGTTGAGGCTGCAACCTTCTTTGATAGAGCAGATTGTGGAAGGTCAGAAATCAGATGTAAAGATTCAGAAGATGTTGCAGCAAGGTTTCCGATGGCAGGTTGCCCGAGTTCTATGTCCAAGATGGAGTTCTATGGATGGGTGAGAGGTTGTGTGTTCCAGAGAATGCATATTTGAGGGAGAGTATCTTGTAGGAGGCACACAGTACTTTGTTGTCAGTACATCCTGGAGGCACAAAGAAGTACAAAGACATCAAACAACACTTTTGGTGGTCTGGTATGAAGATAGATGTGGCAGATTTTGTAGCAAGGTGTCTGACTTGTCAGTAGATTAAAACAAAAATCAGAGACTTGGAGGTTTGTTGCAACCTTTGCCCATACCAGAATGGAAGTGGGAGAATATCAGCATGGATTTCATTACAGGTTTGCCAAGAAGTGCGAAGGGCAATGACTCGATTTGGATTATTGTTGATCGTTTGACCAAGTCAGCTTTCTTTTTGTCCATGAAGATTACTTGGTCGTTGGAGAAATTGGCAGAGCTGTACATTGATGAGATTGTGAGGCTTCATGGAGTTCTTGTGTCGATTGTGTCCGACAGGGATGCGAGGTTCACTTTGAGGTTTTGGAAGAGTCTACAAGCAGCTTTGGGTACCAGAACCGATTTCAGTACTGCTTTTCATCTGCAGACTGATGGTCAGACTGAAAGGGTGAATCGGGTATTGAAGGATATGTTGAGGACTTTTGTTATGGATTTCGGTGGTAGTTGTGAGAGGTACTTGGCATGGGTTGAATTTTCTTATAACAACAGTTACCATGCAAGTATCGGGATGGCTCCGTATGAAGCTCTATATGGGAGGAAGTGCAGGATACCTGTTTGTTGGTATGAGGTTGGCGAGAGGCAGATGTTTGGGCCCAGGATTGTGCAGCAAACATCAGAGAAGATTGAGTTGATTTGCAAGAGGTTTGTCGAGGCTCAGAGTCGGCAGAAGAGTTATGCAGACACTCGAAGAAGGGACTTAGAGTTTGAGGTTGGGGATGCAATTTTCCTCAATGTATCTCTGACAAAAGGAGTGTTCAGGTTTGGTAAGGGAGGCAAGTTGGCACCAAGGTATATTGGGCCATACAGGATTTTGGGGCAGGATTGGTAAGACGGCATATAGATTGGAGCTTCCGGAGGAGTTGGCACAGGTGCATGATGTGTTCCAAGTATCGTTGTTGAGGATGTATGTGCCGGATCAGAGTCATCAGTTGGTAGAAGTAATTGAAGGTCTACAGGTGAACTTGAGTTACAAGGAGCACCCTGTAGAGATTGTTGATTGTAGGGAGAAGGTTTTGAGGAGCAATGTCATACCTATGGTCAAGGTGTTGTGGAGGAACAAGCAGTTCGAGGAGGCAACTTGGGTGCCGGAGGATCGCATGCAGAAGGATTTTCCTGAGCTTTTTGTATGATTGTGTTCTTTTGTATGATTATACTCTTTGAGTTGAGTTGTATTTCTTTTGATAGACTACATTCTCTTGTGTAATTGTATTTCTTAAACTATGTTACTATTTATGAAATTTCAATACCTTTTGCTTATTTTTGGTTGGACCCTATTAGTAGTAGTTCTGAGGACATAACTATTCTAAGGAGGGAATGATGTAATACCCCAGATTTTTAAATAATGCTTTTAAGATTAATAAGTGAATTAAAATGATTTCTGGTGATTTAATAAACATTTTTCTGAAATTTACCTTTTTACACGTGCAAAACACGTGCAAATATTTTCTTGGAAAGTTCAAAGTCAAAAACTATTTTAGGGAAACCCATTATTTACTAGTAGATATTATTTGTGAATTTTCTGGATTTTTCTAATAATTATTTGACCAATCTGCAAATATTACAAAAGAGGGACTTTTGTACAAAATTACCACTTGGAGTGAAAACTTCAGATTTTTGGATTTTTGGGTTGGGCATGATGCCTAGTCAACTTAGAGGTAAAAAATTTACGTTTTGTTATAATAAATTTGGTTTATTTTGCAAGTTTTAATAAAGAAGGGTCTTTTTGCAAATTGCCACTTAGAGGGGCAAAAGTGCAATTTCGTTTTTCTGGATTTTCAAAATAGTGTCGACCACTATTAGGGTATTTATTTTTGTTTCTAAATCCCAATTAAAGTAGTTTTATTTAATTTCGAAGTATAAGGATCTATATATGTAAAGATGTATTTAAAAGAGGTATTTTGCAAATCTATTCAAAAACCCTAATCACTTGGATTTCCGACCTATTACAGGTGGGGTACATCCGTCTCTTTGCTACAAAACACAAAAGGAATTTCGTATTATTATTTTATTGGAGTTTTAAAGCGAGGATCTTGGTTTTCTTGCGAAAAGAGGGAATTTTCTTATTTCTTTATTATCTTCGGTTGATTCTTCAATAAGGTGAGTGACATATGTTTGTTTTCTTATTGTTATAAGCATGTTCTATGTGATGATTTATCTATTAGAAAGCATGTTAGATGATGGTATGAAGATATATGAAGTTTTGATGAGTAGATGAACTAAAATTTGAATCTTTTCATGAAACCTATGCTTTAATGATTAAAATTTCATATGGATAACTTAAGATTGTTAAAGAACCTAATCAAATCATGAGCACGTTATATTCTTTAATGGAATTTTTGATCTGAACATATATGATGGATTGTATGATGAGTAATTGCAAAAAAGAAATTGAATAAAACCCTAACTTCATAACAAACATGCTTGCATACACTCTGTTGATTTTGTTGATGAGCAAACTGGATTGTCTACATGTTGTAAGTGCTTATTTTCATGATTATGTTGTTTCCCTCCATGTATTTGTTGTTTGGTTTGAGTTTAAAGAGTTGTAGGACTAAAAGTGCTCAAAATTGAACCTTTCACTGTGTATATGCCCTATATGCTCTGTTTGGATTGTTGACGAATAAGAACTTGATTAAAACATCTTATAATTGCATAGTATTCATGAGATAACTATTGTAATTAGTGGGGTATGTATATGACAAGTTATAGAAGAGTTATTGAACAAAAAGAATCCAGTTTTGAATGTGAAAGAGGAGTTTTGTATTTGGGTCTGAAGAGTATGGCCGAAAATTGGTTTTTCTGAATTTTTGTGAAGTTTTTTATTGGATTTCAATTGTTTTGGTACTGAGATGGTTTTGAACATCAGACTACTCATATTTGGTGAATTTTGATGCTTAAACTGATACCTAAACTCTCGTATGAATATATATATATATATATATATATATATATATATATATATATATATATGTATATATATATATATATATATATATATAAGTTGCTATTTTGAAGGATTTTTTTGAAACAAAACTCTTTTAAGATTTTGATATATTTTGATGTGTTTTAATAACTCCTATATGTTATACAAGATATGTTTAATCATCTCAGGAAGTTTAATTTTGATTTTACAAAGTTTTAATCGAGTATCAGTCAAAACATGCACAATTCCTACTAGCTGTATAGCAGGTCACGGTCGGTCGCATGGTCGACCGTCACCCTTCTATTTTGGGGATTTCTAATTGACAGTCGACTGCCCTTCTTGAGCGGTCGACCGTCAATTGCAATTTTGGTTATTTTGCTGATTTTCTTTGTTTCTATTAAATAATTATTTTCTCGATATTATGGATTATTGCTCTATTGTTTTATATGATGTTAATACTACAGATTAAAGTATTTTACAGATAGTTATATTTTATTTATAATAGAATTTTTATTGTATTCTTATGACCTTGTTAAGTGAGTTATACGTGTTTTCAAAAGAATGGATGTTTTGGTGATATTCTACGACTTAAAAATATAGTTGTCTATTATTTAATGGATTTGATATTTTATTTGAATTCTGGAATTTCACGAGTACATTGTATGGATTTGGATTTTTTTGTTTTTCTTCATATAATCGTTTTGATGATGGATTTATGAATTTTATTAAAAGTTTTGGTATTGATAGTTGAGTTATAAGTCTTTAGAGATTGAGTGGGGCCTTAGCTACCGGCGGTTGAGATTTTGGTTGTTGTTTAGTTGAGTTAAGCCCGGTAGGGTACACCAACTCTAAGAGATTCGAAATCTAATAAATAATTAATTAACTTAACAAAATAAGGACAGGAACTAGATGGTGATATTATGAAATGGGAACATGGGTTATGGACCTCAGTATGGCCTGCGAAGTGAGATAATCCCCAGACTTATCGAGGTGTGAGTGAAATAGTCTCTGGAATTACTTGTGGTAAGGAATTGATCTCCAGAATTATCGGGGTCGAGGCGACACGCATGGGGTATTCGTGTGATGAGGCGCCCTAGCTTACAGTGTGGGGTATTCTCGAAGATTCCAAGGTGTGAGTGAAATAGTCTCCGAAATTATCTGTGGATTGAGATTGACCTCCAGAATTATCGGGGCATGGGCTAATACTCATAGTTTATCTAGATCTCATACTAGTCATAGTAGTAGGATTAGTTGCATAACGGGGATTAAACCCTATCAAGTGGACAATGATAAGGGCTTGCACCGGACCTATGTAGAGTGGGATGCATAGAATCCGACAAGTATGTAATAGAGAGTCATCATATAGCATTGGTGTTTTCTTGACAGGTTTTATGCATGTTGTTTCTCGTTTTCTACACTTGACACTTAGTCTAATTTCACTTGATATTTTCATGTTTTATTTATTGTTATTTCTTATTTTATTTATTCTTGCTATCGATATATGTTGTTTATGACTCTATGCCTTATGTTTTATTGATGCTGTATTTACTTTTAAGTCACTCACACCGTTATGGCTGACCCCTGTAGTTTTCGAGGTTAGGGTTATCTCTAGCCTCATGTTTTACAGGTAGGTACCTATAGCTTGGGATTTAGATGCATGAGATAGAATGATGTTATGGCTGATGTAAATTGTAAAAGAATAAATTGTAAAATAAAGAATTTGTAATTCAAGGTGTTTGTTTTCCGCTGTGCTTTGTAAAGAATTAATGTAATAAAAGTTGAAAATTTTCTCTGTGTTTTAGCTATGTTTACTATTACAATTGAGGTGATGCTGGAAATTGTGCCACGTATTTCTGAGATATCATATTGGAAATTTGGGGCGCTACAGTTATGCCATGTATGAAAGAAAAGAAAAGTAAGTTGTGTGAGGAGATGTGAAGGAAAATCAAGTAAATGTATTATAAAATAAGAACGAGAATTAAGTGAGTAATAAGATAAAAAAAGAAGAGCAAAAAAAATGGCAAAGTGAGTTTTATTTGAAAGATGTGAAAATATAAAAAATAAAGTAAGTTGTACCATGAGCTGTAAATCAAAATTGGTGGGGAATGAGAATGAATATTAATAAATTATGAGATAAGAATGAGTATTAAATTAAATGCAAGATATAATATGAGTTTGATATGCTTTGGAATTGTGCAGAGGAACTACTTGCCAATTGTTTCTATGAAAATGGTAGGAACAACCTGCTGAGGCACAGCTTCAAGGTAGGTTGAGTAGATGTTGAGATGATGGATTGGGCGTAGTATCGTAGATTGTGTAGATATAGATATGGTAGACTGGTTGAAAATTAAAAAAAATACTTCTTGTATAATATTGAGATTTCATTTATTATACTTTCATGTTTAAGTTATAATGAATTATCATCAGGGTAGTATTGTCATGCCCCGCTTCCCAAAAATACGGAATACGAGCACGTAACATTGGCTCAGCGAATGATTTTCATCATCCATAAGCTGTTCAAGAATCTTTACAACATCTCACGAAATAATCAGAGTCGGAAGCAAAAGTATCAACCACACATGCATAATTGAATCAATATACCAACAGAATTTATTTGAAACAAAATGTATTAATCTCAAATAAATCAGATCTGAACATGTCAAAAATAATGGGTCATACGGCCCAAACATAAAGAATATAAATAACAGATAAATTGTTCAAAATGAGCAAGAAATAAATGAAGATAGCAAAAGCTCCAGCCAACTAGAACTTTAGATCAAATACTCCATCGGGCATCTGATCACAAAAATCTGCAATTAATAATTGCAGGTGAAGGAAAGAGAAAACAAGTACCCGTCAATTGCAAGTTATGGACCGCTTGTAATGCAGGATACAAGTACATGGAAAACTAACAAATCTAAGTAATAGCATAAACAGATATAGCATAGTATAGCAGAATCAACTAGCATGGTATACTAATATGTGTCGAGTGTCAAAAGTCAAATAGTATGCAGACAGATATACAGATAGTGTCAGATAATGGTGTCAAGTGATAGTATCAGACAGATAACAGATAATCAGATGATCAGATAACAGATAGCCAGATAGCAGATACAGATAACATATTTAGATTCAAATACAGATTTTTATATGTTTTGTATTAATTACTACCTAGGTAGAAGTTGTGTCATCCTTTTATCACATGGTTGCTACATTCAAAATAGTTACGTTAGTAGATTTCGTAGAGGATCATATAGGGCTATGTACTCAGGGTTCAGACAGATATCAAATAATCAGATCAGACAGATAGAACCTAGTGGTTCTCTTCTTCTCTAGACCTTCTGTAGGAAGTAATGTAGACACGGTCAGATAACATATCCAAACAGACAGATAGAACCTAGTGGTTCTCTTCTTCCCTACAGCTTCCTATAGGAAGTAATGTAGACAGGGTCAGATAACAGATAATCATATGGGAAACACTGGCCCCCTTCTAAGTACACATTTCTATACTTTTCCACTACTAGATCTTTCCCATAAACCCCGGCTTGATTACTTTTATTATAGTTATCAACAGACATGATAGTGCATGAAATAGTATCGAACTAACATTGTATAATCAGTACTAAGTTCAGGGAAACAAATCAATAATCATAGATGATATACAGTCACATAAACGAGCAAATCAGTGGATGTTCATATTCAGGACAGCATGACAGTACAGTGTTAAAACAGTGATTTCCGTTACTACAGAAATCCAAATCAAAATCCGTCGAAAAATATGGAACATAGACTTCCACACGAATCCAGCGAATATAAATAAGCTATATAGTATTTCACAAAATCATAACTCAAAACAGATTTGAATCCAGAAAATACGTTCAATCAGAAATCAGTAAAATGAATTCTTAGTCAGAAAAATAGCTTTCATACTCCTCAAATAAATCCAGGATAAATTTGGGGTAATCCCCTACATGTCTAGTATCAAAGTATAAAGTTTCATAATATTCCAGTAAAATTAGTTCAGTCAACAAAAATCGGAAAACATCAAGAAACAATAGTTTGGCAAATCTGGAATTCACAACACTGCTGTACGAAAACTGAAATATCTCGCAAACCGTGAAACAAAATCCAAATCCGCGAAAGGGAGATGAAAATAGACAAAATAATATAAATTTTTTATTTCATAAATATTTTCCATACAGTAGAAGAAAATAGGGTGAAAATACGATTCTTTACAGAACAGCGAGCAAAATACAACGATTAAAGTTCTTATTCAAAAACATGAAACGGCGTATAAAACTCATCAATAAAATCCACCAAAAATCTGGGTAATCCCTAGATAGATATAGAAATACTGACCAAAGTTTCAGATCAAAATAATATGTGTAGCACAATTATCAAAATAATTTAGTCATCAAAATCATCAAGAAACGAGATCTGGAATTGATCTACACATCTGTAGTAAAACTGTCATATCTCACACATATGAAAACAAAATCATTCAAGGCTAGAGGGGTTGGAAAGCAGACGAATTTCTCTACAATTTATGTTTTATACTGAAATTAAGATTCTGACCTTAATCTGGTCTAAATTACTGATCAAGACAGATTATCGGCAAAATACAGAATTTTCTCAAAACCCAAAATCAACATAGATCCACCGAAACTTAATCCAAACATAACCAAACATGAAATCGAGTCTACCAAGTGTCCAAGCACCATGAAATAGGGTGATTACATATCTAAAACAAGTCTATCACATGGATCTCAATAAATACCGAAATTCTCACAAAATCCCACATACATGATCAAATCAAGAATGGGCAAAACCTAAGTTGTTTCATGGAGGCAACTATGGTCAAAACACTATTGAGACAATATCAACAAGGGGATGTCACACACAATTTGTCTCTAGAACCCAACTACACCACAAGCGGTATTTTTGACTTGTATCAAACAAAGGAATTAGAGTACAAGTTACTTATCTGAGAGACGACAACGAGAACAGGGTGAGAACAAGAATAACGGGAACGGATCCCGGGGCACGACCACAAACACAACGAATGGATCACGATGACGATCAAGACTGTGATGATCAAACACCGATTGGGCAGACCGGCACGGATGGGATCAAGATCAAGATCAAAAAGATCGGATGGTCCATATCAAGGTGATGATGAAGTTTATAATGATCGTGATCGAACGGCCAAGATCACCCCGATGGTGACGATCAAGTTGATGATGATTAAAGGAGAACGGACAACCCACATCCAAGGCCATGATCAAGACTAACGGACGGCCAAGATTGAACATGATCAAAACTCTAAGATCAAGACTTGATCACAAAGAAACCCATGGCATCAAGAGAAGATGATGATCAAGATGTTGATCGACGGCCTATATTCAAACCATCAAGAATCGTATCAAATGGATGGCTCACAATGCAAAACATCAAAACCAAAAAGCAGTGGCAAAGGGCTTGGCTTGGTGATGACTTGCGGTGGGCGGGGCTGTAGTGCTGCAGTCCGGAGGTCGGACGGCCCACGGAGAGGAACCGGGAGACAGGGGAGTGTAGCGGAGGACGGGGGCATCGTGGGCTGTGGTCGCGACAGGGGGATCGCCGGCAGGTTCGCGTGTGCAGCGCGCTGAGGGACGCGGCTATCGGCTTGGTCTGGATTGAGGATGGAGGAAAAGCACCGCACTGACGTGCTGTGCTGCCACAGGGTGGAGTCGCGGCGGTCTGAGGTGGAGGCACAGGCTGTTGGCGACGGAGAAAGAAGGAGGTGGCTCGGGGTGGCTAGGTGCTGCGGCACGGAGGCGCGACAGGAGGCGGGGTAGACGATGGGGTGGAGGATAGCAGGGGATGGACGGAGAGGGCGGTGCAGGGGAGAAGACGAGAAGGTAGACGAAGGGTAAATCGGCTGAAGGTTGAAGATGGTTGTAGGTGAAGGTGAACAGGCGGGGAAACATGGGATTTATATAAAGGCAGAGTTAGGGTTAGGTGCAGCGAGTTTGGGTTCTGATAACGAGTTCAGGTAGTTGTTTAGGGTAAATGGGTTATAGGGTAATAGTATGCGGGTTGGGAAATGGGTTAGCTGATGGGTTAAAGTAATGGGTTTAAAAATCCATTAAGAAAATTATAAGGTTTTAGAATAAAATAACTAATAAAATGTATAATTTAGGATTTTATAGAAATACTAATAATAATAATAAAAACAATACCATTAACAATAATAACAATAATAGTACTAATAATAATAGAAACCCAGGTAATAGTGGAAATAATAAAATTTGTATTATGATATAAATTCATTGGGAAATAGTAAAAAATAAAACCATGGATTAAAAATACACTTTAATAGAGAGTCCAATAATACATTTTAACAAAAAAAATAGTTCGAAAGCGGAAGACTAATTTAGAAAAATTTGGAATACCGAAAATACACAAAAAATATATTTTTGGGGAAACAGGGGTTACAAATCCTACCCACCTTATAACAAAATTTCATCCTCGAAATTTGCATAGGCAGTACATTGGACAAGGCAAAAGAAAACTGGGGAAGGGTAACAAAATATAGGGATAAAAGGAAAGAAACAAAGCTGAGGCAACACCAGAAAAAGAAGTGGATAACAAGGATTCCAAATGCAATGCAAGAAAAGAAGCAAACGGTATCAAAAGGAGAGAAACAACACAGGATAACAAAGCAAAATAGGAAGTAGGCAGAACTGGAATCAAAGAAAGAATGAACAGGGAAGAATTGAATCAAATAATGAATGGGTGCATGTTGGCAAAATGGAACGTAAGAAGGAAGTAACTGGTATCAAAATGAAGAAGAAACAACATAAGACTTGCAAGCTAACAAAGCAAAGAGATGATAAAACTGAAATCGAAGAAGAGATGGACAAGGAAAAGATGAACCACGCAACGAGTCAACGGGTGAAAACAAATGCAAGAGATAGGGAAAAGCAAACAATGCAAGAAAGGTTATGCAAAAATAGGATCCTGGGACTTGTGGGTTATCGGCCCACCACGCTTCCGCTGCAACACTCTGATGGTGACGTTCCAAGCTGCAGACATATCGTTGTAGACCACGTGACACCAAGAGACGATCCGAATGAGACACCAAAATCAAAGAGAATATAGGTAGGAGAATTTAGGTTAGGCTCGAGTTAGATATTAATAAATACTTCAATCAAAGGAAGATAAAATTGGGCTTTAGATGAGGGCTTTAATTTAAATAATTAGGTCAACACTAATGGGCGTTAACAAAAATAATATTAACAATACAAACATCAACACATATTAATAATAAAAAAATAATAAAAAATAATAATAACAATAATAATCATCATAATCATACTGGTAAAAATAATAATAATAATAATAATAATAATAATAATAATAATAATAATAATAATAAAAATATTAACAATACTGGTAAGGATAATAATGCAAGACAGAATATAATTTGGAGTTCATCATTTTTGTGAAAATAATTCAATATTAACAACAAAAATAAAATAGTAAAAAAAAAATACAATAATAATAATAGTACTAACAGCAATAATAATAATACTAATAATTATAACGAAAACAATAATAATAATAACAGAAATTCTTTGATGTGGGTTTGCCTCATTTATATCCATCTGTAGACTTGCCTGCTCGACATCAAGTTGTAGGTGTGCCTCCACGACATCAAGTTGCGGGTTGCCATCTGGATATTCGGTTACACATTTTGCCTCCCCAATATCTAGCTGTAATTTGCCTCCATTAACATCTAGTTGCATGTTTGCCATCTCGACATCCAGTTACAACAAAACGATGAACGAGATAATACAATCTTCCACACGTACTTAGATATTGATTGCTCAATTTAAGTATGAAATTACGTTTTGAAATTTGTGATATTAAAAATACTCAATTATTCGAAATAACAAAATTTTCGTTTTAGAAAACAATTTTATAGAAGATCCAAAATATAACAAATAATAATCGAAATACACAAAATATTCGGGTCTTCTGAATTCCAAAAACCAAACAAAACAGAACAAACCCAAAATAAAGAACCTAAACTCTCCCTCCTTCCACTTCGTCTTCTTCACTTCCCACTGCCGCTCCACCTCCGTCGAAGCCCGCTCGCACAGTCGCAGCTCCCCTGCGCTGTTACTCCACCCTCCCAACCGAAGCCCCCGCTCACCACCTCCACTGCCGCCATTGTTGCCGCTCAACCTCCAACTTCGACTTCGACCCCGAGTTCCGTCTTCGAAGCTCCTCGCCGTCGCATTGCCGCCCTCTCAACCTCACGCTCCATCTCTTTCATTCCTCTCGTCGACAGCCACTCCTTGCCATCGACGCTCCACCCTTCCTCCAGTCGAAGCTTTCCCCAGTCGCGTCGCCTCCACATTCTCCCGCTCGAGTGCCGCCTTTGCCATCGAAGCCTCGCTCTCCCTCGAGCTCCATAGTCTTCGACTCCATCCCTCCCGAAGCATTGCCAGAACCCTGTGCTTCTCCTCCACAGCTTCCCCTCGACCAACATTCCTCTACCGTCGCTCGCTGTTCCCCCTTCTCCCGTTCGCTCACTCTCGCCGCTCAATCGAACTCCTCTGTCACCTCCAGTCGACATCCGCAGTCGTCGCCACCATCGAGCGCTCGCCTCGTCCCCACCCCTCTCGCCCTTCCGCCGTTGTCCGCCACAGTGCCACCAGTCGAGCCTCCCTCAGTCGCCGCTCCACCAGCTCTCGTCGCCGTTCCCCATCTCCCATTCTCCCGCTATCTCTCTTCCGTGCTCACACTCTCTCCCTGTCGAATAAGGTGAAGAAGAAGGGAATAATAGTGTGTTATTGGGTTGTTGTTGTAGGATTGGGGATTGTGTGGTGTTTAGTTGTAGTTGGAGTGTTATATTGGTGTTGAAGTTGCTATTTGTATTGTTGCTATTTGGTGTTGGGTGCTTTGCTGTTGGAGTATTTTATTGGAGTTGGTGTACGATTGTTGTATTGGTGTTTGGTGTTGTGAAGTAGGGGATTGGACTGGAGTATTGCTGTTTTGGTGTTGTTGGGGAGTTTCATGCCTTGGAGTTGTTGAAGTGGGGTTGCTGTTTACTGTTTTGTGGAGTTGCTGTTTGGATTTGCTGATTTGGCGTGGCTGCCACACACCTCTTGCACATCTTCTACTGCCCGAGATACTGATCCCGTTATTCTGTCTTTAAATTCATCGTCGTCAACTAACAGGTAAGTATTCCCTTGTACAAATTCGTTGGTCTAGTACAAGCTATTTTGCAAAATACCGCAAGTATAATTTTGACTCTATTTGTATTGTATGTAGTCCATTGATCCCGTATTCGTACAAGATCACGAATACTTGTTGCCATATGCATTGCATGAACACGATACATATATACTCTTATAATTATACATGATGTTGTGCATGAATTGCTTGTTACTAGGTTGCATATTGTTATAATATCTTTTATTCTTGATAAAGTGTTATGCATGATATTAGTCGCATCCACATGTTATATAAATCCTAAAATATGTCTTCTCGCATTGTATAAGTCTTGTCTACTCGATCCTGCCATGTTACCCGTCCTTGTTCTTCCATGTAGTTTTGTTCATGTTTGATTAAAAAGAAAAAAAATAATAATAATAACAAGCCGGGGTATAAAGGAAAAAGATTTAGTAGTGGGTAATATAGAAGAGCGTACTCGGACGGGGGCTCGTGGTTCCTCACTGCAAATTGCAAGTTACAAGTTGCTAGTTTGCTAAATTACAGGTTTACATGTGCACGTTACAAGACACACTACATGTTCCACATTGCACGTATCTTGATACAAGATATACTTGACATGACATGACATGACATGATTCCCGAGTACGTGACCTATAGAATCCACTACTAGTCTAAACGTTCACTTGATTGCGAGTAGCAACCATTTGGTATGGGACGCATGAAGTGCTACCTAGTTAGGTACTAAAAGATATGACATTAACACGTACACTTGTATGATCCGTTTACATGTTACATGGTTATGATGACTTGTTTACTTGTTTACATGTTATGCGTTCATGTTGACACGTTTACTTGCTTACTCGTTCACATGTTACATGTTCCTATGGATTATTTACTTGTTTACATACATGCTATTTGTTCCATGAGGCCTTGTTCTTGATCCTGTTGCATGTTGTATTTGCTCTATTATATGATTCTTGATTCCTTGTTCTTTCCATGCTTTTGTTTCATTTTATAATTGTCCCGTTGCTTGTACCACTTGCGGCCTGTGACTTGCATTAACGGGTACCTCTTTGTCTCTTTTTTTGTAATAATATACTTGCAGGCCCAGATAGAGAACTATCCAAAGGTGTTGCTGAACAGAGATTTTAGTGTTATTTAATTTCATGTTATTTTAGTTTATGTTTTATTCATGTAATCCTTGTTGTAATCCGGGTGTGTTTGACCCGTAACTATGTTTCTTTTCCAGTTGTTGGTTATGTCCTGTATTATGTCATGTACTATGTCATGTACTTTGTTATCTTATTGTGATTTAACATGCTTGCGTGGTTGATATTATCATCTTGTTGTTGAGTTAAATATACAGCTTATGAATGATGTATTCGCATCATTCGCTGGGCCTCAGTTACGTGTCTGTGTTCCATATTCTGGAAAGCGGGACGTGACACTAGCGGTCCTTTGATGCTCTGCCTTAACCTGCTGACAGACCAAACACTGAGAAACAAACTGAGCAACAGCCCTCTTCATACCATGCCAGCAGAAATGAAGCTTCAAATCCCGATACATCTTAGTACCGCCAGGATGGATAAAATACGAAGACTGATGAGCTTCTTCAAGCAACCTCTGACGAACTTCACCCTTAGGGACACACAACCGGGAACCAAAACGAAGCGAACCATCTGCATGAATAGCCATGTCTATCCTGGACCCAGACTCAACCTCAGCTCGAAAACTCTTCAACTGCGCATCACCAGCCTGTGCATCATTAATCTGATCAACAAGAGATGACTGCAGCTGGAGCGCAAGACAACTCCGACCAGACCTCGACAACAAAACCTCCAAATCCAACCTCCTCATCTGCTCAATGAGATCACTCTGCTGAGTAAGAAACATAACTACCGGTCTCCTGCTCAAAGCATCTGGCACCAAGTTTACTTTACCAAGATGGTATTGCAAACTGATGCCATAATCGGCCATAAGTTCCAGCCAATGCCTTTGCCTCATGTTTAACTCCTTCTGGGTAAAGACGTACTTGAGACTTTTGTGGTGAGTAAAGATCTCCACTCGATCTCCAAGTAAATAATGTCTCCACAGCTTCAAAGCATGAATCACTGCTGCAAACTCCAAGTCATGAGTAGGATAGTTCTTCTCATGCAGCCTCAATTGCCTCGATGCATACGCAACGACTCGTCCCTTCTACATAAGAACTGCTCCAAGACCCTTACCAGAAGCCTCACAATGAACCACAAATCTGCCTAAACCATCTAAAATAGTCAACATAGGCGCTGACGTCGATCTGTTCTTCAACTCAATAAAAACCTCAGTGCACTCATCAGACCAACAAAACTTCTGATCCTTCCCAGTCAATTTAGTCAACGGTCCTGCTATTTTCGAAAAGTCTTGAACAAACCTCCAATAATAGCCAGCTAAACCAAGAAAACTCCTGACCTCTGAAACTAACTTGGGAATAGGCCAATCCTTCACAGCCTCAATCTTGGCCGGATCCACAAAAACACCATCGCCAGAAATAATGTGCCCCAAGAAAGAAATCATGTCGAGCCAAAAGTTGCACATGCTGAGTTTCCAATAGAGCTGATTCTCTTTCAAGGTCTGTAGAACCACTCTAAGATGCTCAGCATGATCTTCCCGATTCTAAGAATACACCAAAATATCATCAATGAAGACCACCACAAATCTATCCAAGTATTGAAAGAAAACCCCGTTCATAAGACTCATGAATACAGCCGGCGCGTTCGTAGCCCTGAACGGCATCACAAGATACCCATAGTATCCGTATCTAGTCCTCAAAGCAGTCTTTAATTGTCACGCCCCACTTCCCAAAAATACGGAATACGAGTACGTAACAAAAGCCCAGCGAATGATTATAATCATCCTTAAGCTGTTTCGAGAAATCCTTGCAACACATCACAGGCAATATAGACATATATATCAGAGTTAACAGAGTCGGAAGCAGAAATGGAACCAACACGCAACATTGAATCAAACTCACCAACATAAATTACTTGAAATTAAATACCATGTTCTCAAATAAACAGAGTCTGGAAAACAATTAATTCTCTTGGGTCACATCGCCCAAGTACAAAATAATAATCAAGTCTCAAGCACGAAAGTAATGCAAGTCTCACAATTACATATAATGTTCTAGCATGAAACAGAAATAATAATAATTATCCAAAAGCAACTACTACTGCAAATCTCCAGCATCATCGCGAACCTGTCTGCCATAATCTGCAATTCATAGAATGCAGGAGAGGGGAAAGAGAAGACACAAGTACCCGTCAATGGCAAGTCCGGGTCACAAAATAGAGTAGGATACAAGCACATGGATTGGGATAACTAACTAGCACATGGTATAGGTATAAAGTCAACCTAATCAAACTAGCATGGTAAAAGTGTCAAGTGTCACGACAGAAATCAAGCATCCTATAAACAATGCATCTAGTGTCATGTGGTCATGTATCATGTATCATATTCAGGTAATTCATGTCTCATATATCATGTAGTCAAGTGAGTGTCATGTCATGTATCATGTTCTTGTATTAAGTTCAAGTCTTGTGTGATTACTATCTAGGTAGCACGACATGCAACCCATCCTACATGGTTGCTACAGCACAACAGTTTCGCTTTAGATTTCGTAGGGGACTATGCAGGGCAGAATACTCAAGTACAAGCAATTAATTGAGCTCCAAGCTCCATGTATCGTGTAAACAAGCTCCAAATCCAAACACTCAAAATATCATGTAAACAAGCTCCAACTCCAAACACACCACATGTCAGGTAAACAAGTTCCAACCAAACCAGGTTCTTCCGAGTACACATTTCTGCACTATCCACTACTAGATCTGTCCCATATACCCCGGCTTGATTACTTTTGGTTATTAATAACCAACATGCATGTATACGTGTAAACTAGTGTCAAATAAGAATGGTAGGATCAGGTATAAGTTCAGGTTATCAAATCAGCGTGCATGGTTAATAAAGATCCACATATACGAGCAAAATATACAAGTTCCATAATCAGGACAGCAAGACTAGTCAGTACTAAATCAGTGATCTACAGAGCTACAGGCATACAAATCTTGATCCGTCGAAGGATCTGGAAAATAGACTTCCACATGCTTCTAACGAATATAATAAAGATATACACTAGTTCACAACATCACGGCTTAAAAGTCATTTCAACACAGATTTCCTGTACAGCCAGAAAACAGGGGGAATGACTTCCAACACATAAAAACAGCAAGCAAAGTCATCAAATAAACCCACAAAATTTCTGGGGTAATCCCCTATATATATAGATTCAAAATAATCATTTTCATAATTTTCCAGAAAGTATAGGTATGATATCAAAAATGGAATACAACACAAGTCCTGGTTTTGATGGATCTGAAATCTCTCAACACTGCTGTGCAAGATCGAACTTATCTTGCAAACAGAGCATCGAAATCCACTTCCGTCGAAACGAGGTGAAAGTAGATACAATTACCCAACTTTCATATCTCACATGAAATATTCATACAGTTATTATTACTAGGGTGAAAACAGCATTCAACATATGGCAACGCACAGTTTACAGCAAAAGTGATACATAGAAAAGGATACGAATCATCACCCAAAACTCATCTTTAAAATACAACATAAATCTGGAAACTACCTAACATCATGGTGAAACAATGGACAAAAGGTTGAGGCATCATGTCATGTATAACTTGGGTCTTGAAAATAAATAGATGATAAACTCTACCCCGAACTGAAACTGGAACTACCAATATACAGTCATTAAAATAATCATAGTTAATTCATACGAACTCCAAACGGGGCGAAACCAGTGGGGTTAGATAATAGGTTCAGTCCTCTACAATTTACTCTGAAATAGTCATGTTGAGATTCGGACTCTAACCTAGGCAAAACAGCAATCAATCCAGTACAACCCAAATTTCCAGATTTCTCAACCAAACTTCAAAACGTCATAACTTCCTCAAAAATCATCCAAACTCTTCCAAATTCGAAACGCAGCCTACCCATTATCTAAATATCATATCTAAGGGTCTCTATCATATCTAAATCTAATATTCTCATATGGGTGTTCAAACATATATCGGGTATACAATATGTCGCATACGCGATCAAAATTGCGTTTGGGTGAATCCTAAGGCATAAACCTATCAAACTCCATGTAATACCCCGTATTTCTGAAAAATATATATGGTTTGAAATAATAAAAAGGATTTGTGACTTGTCCTATAGAAGTATTCTATGGGAGGGATTTATAAAGAGATTAAATGGATTTGAAATATATAGGGATTCTTTGATAATCCGGTTTCAAAAAAAAGGCTTGGGGGGCCCACCGGCTTTAATGAATAGCATAGTTGCTGTGTTCTCCATGTGATGACGTGGGGGTTTGTAAGGTGGGGGCCCGCCAAGTGTAAGCATTCTTTCGGATCGGTTTGAGAAATGAAAAACGGGATTAGTGAAGATTAATCCCATATCGAAAAATAATTTGAATAAAATATAGTATAAATATAATTGCCAAGGATAAAGAGTCACCAATTCAGTTAACCACCTTTTGAGAGGCAGCCTGTGGTGGGCAGTTGTACTACATAGTATCTAATTTGTCTTATAAATTGTATAAATTGTCCGAGCTCGGGGCAGGGGTGTTACAAATGGTATCAGAGCCGACTTTCGACACCGAGGGTGTAAGAGCAGTGAGTTATGGACCACCAGATTTGCGACGGAGAGTATTTCACAGGTTCTTCACGATGAGTCGTGACAAGACGTGGATACGGCTCCAGGTTCCGCGGCGGCGGAGAGTATTTCACAGGTCCTTCACGATGCGTCGTGACAAGGCGTGGATACGGCTCCAGGGTACCGTCCCGGGGTGACGCTCACAGAAATGCTCTACATCGGCTAGAAAGTAGATCCTGCACTAGATTGTGGGCAGGGGTGTTACAAATGGTATCAGAGCCGACTTTCGACACCGAGGGTGTAAGAGCAGTGAGTTATGGACCACCAGATTTGCGGCGGAGAGTATTTCACAGGTTCTTCACGATGAGTCGTGACAAGACGTGGATACGGCTCCAGGTTCCGCGGCGGCAGAGAGTATTTCACAGGTCCTTCACGATGCGTCGTGACAAGGCGTGGATACGGCTCTAGGGTACCGTCCCGGGGTGACGCTCACAGAAATGCTCTACATCGGCTAGAAAGTAGATCCTGCACTAGATTGTGCATGCCCCGTGCTCATCAGCGAGGACGCTGATTTCTGAAGGGGGGGTGTGTGTAATACCCCGTATTTCTGAAAAATATATATGGTTTGAAATAATAAAAAGGATTTGTGACTTGTCCTATAGAAGTATTCTATAGGAGGGATTTATAAAGAGATTAAATGGATTTGAAATATATAGGGATTCTTTGAGAATCCGGTTTCAAAAAAAAGGCTTGGGGGGCCCACCGGCTTTAATGAACAGCATAGTTGCTGTGTTCTCCATGTGATGACGTGGGGGTTTGTAAGGTAGGGGCCCGCCAAGTGTAAGCATTCTTTCGGATCGGTTTGAGAAATGAAAAACGGGATTAGTGAAGATTAATCCCATATCGAAAAATAATTTGAATAAAATATAGTATAAATATAATTGCCAAGGATCAAGAGTCACCAATTCGGTTAACCACCTTTTGAGAGGCAGCCTGTGGTGGGCAGTTGTACTACATAGTATCTAATTTGTCTTATAAATTGTATAAATTGTCCGAGCTCGGGGCAGGGGTGTTACACTCTATGTCCTAAGTCATCTATGGCCTGTTTTGAACAATAGAGACAAAACCCACAAATAAAAACATGATCTTTGGTCGTCTCTAGTCTCAACTACCCTATTAGATGAACTTTCTACTTGTATCATACTAATGAAGTTAAGTACAAGTTACTTGCCTTGTTGTGACGACGATAGCGACGAATCCAAGCCTAGCAAAGAAAACCCACGAGCAAGAAGCCTTCTAACGCGATTTCGAACGAAACCCACGAACAAAATGCGCCAACGATGGATCTCTTTAACTCACGAACCAAAGTGGGAGATGCCCACAACTCAAAACAGCGAGGGGAGATGATTAGGTGTTGTTTTGGGATGGTTGGGTGCAGCCTTGGTGTTTGCCGGCCACAAGAAGGAAGAGAGACGAAGTATTAATGGTGCGAAGTAGTATAGAATAATGGATGGAAGGGTTTTTGGTGATCGGCCAAGGCAAGAGAGGAGAGGGGAGGTGTCGGCCTGGGGTTTTTGAAGGCAGGCCGGGGGTACTAGGGTAGGGGAGGGAGAGAGAAATAATATTAGGGTTAATGGGTAGTGAATATCAGTAGGATTAAATGGGTGTACAATTGGGTAATGGATATTGGATAGATTTCAAATGGGGATACAAGATGCAATGAACCCTATGGCTCCTAAAAATCTCCTTAAGGGCCAAAAATCTCAAATTGACCAAAACTCCTCTAAAAGTCCACCAAGACCCAAAAATAATATTTAAACATGAACGGGTCTAATAAAATGAGAAAAATATCTCAAAATGGCAAAAAACGGACTATCGGCGCACAAACAGCACACGGAGATCAAAATGCCAGAAAAAAATAATATAATATAGAAATAATTAAATATATTGTTTTGAAAAATACAATGGAATATAATAATCCACAAAAGAAAAAAATATTCTCAAAAATACCAAAAGTGAAAAACAGAAGTTACAATCCTACCCCCTACAAGAAAATTTCGTCCTCGAAATTAAAAAGAAAGGTACATAGGATAACCCCAAGAAAAATCAAAACAACCAAAACAAAACAACCAACAACTCAAACAAGTGAGGAAACTTCTGCTGAATTTCCTCCTCCAACTCTCATGTCGACTCACCAGGCGAGTGAGGATTCCAAGCGACACGGACCAGCTTAATGACCTTGTTCTTAAGCACTTTCTCCCGCCGATCCACAATAGCAACAGGCGGAATCTCACAAGTCAAATCCAGCCGTACGGTCAACTCTGAATAGTCAATCACATGGCTCTCATCTCGGATATACCTCCTGAGTTGTGAGACATGGAAAACATCGTGCACTCCCGATAAAGCTGGCGGCAATGCGAGACGATAGGCCACCTTGCCTACTCGCTCAAAGATCTCAAACGGTCCAATAAATCTCGGGCTAAGCTTGCCCCCGCCACCAAACCGAATGACACCGCACCACGGCGATACTTTGAGAAAAACATGGTCACCAACTGCGAACTCCAATGCCCTGCGATGAACATCAGCCCACCGTCTCTGCCTATCCTGAGCTGCCTGCAAGTGCTTCCTGATCTGAACCACTGCCTCCACTGTCTTGGTGATCAACTCTAGACCCAACAACTGCCTCTCGCCAACATCATCCTAACAAACTAGCGATCTACACTTCCGCCCATAGAGAGCCTCGAACGGAGCAGCTTTAATACTCGCCTGAAAGCTGTTATTGTACGAGAACTCCACAAGATGCAAGTGATCCTCCCAAGACCCACCAAACTGAAGCATGCAGGACCTCAAAATGTCCTCGAGAATCTGAATTGTCCGCTCTGACTGTCCATCAGTCTGGGGATGAAAAGTTGTACTGTACTTTAATTTGCTCCCCAAACATCTCTGAAGACTCTCCCAAAACTGAGATCTGAATCTCATATCCCTGTCGGATACAATGCTAACTGGGACCCCATGAAGCCTAACAATCTCTTGCATATACCTCTCAGCAAGGCTCTCAGTAGATTGGCCGACACGAAAAGGAATGAAGTGAGCACTCTTCGTCAAACGGTCCACAATCACCCAAATAGCATTATGACCCTTCGGACTCCTTGGCAAAGTGGTCACGAAATCCATGTTGATGTGTTCCCACTTCCACTCTGGAATAGGAAGCGGTTGAAGAAGTCCAGCTACTCTCTGATGACCTACCTTAACCTGCTGGCAGACTAAACACTGAGCAACATATTGAGCCACAGCCCTCTTCATACCTTGCCACCAGAAATGAAGCTTCAAATCCCGACACATCTTTGTACCGCCAGGATGGATAGAATACGAAGACTGGTGAGCTTCTTCAAGTAACCTCTGACGAACTTCACCCTCCGGGACACATAACCGGGAACCAAAACGAAGGGAGCCATCTGCATGAATAACCATGTCCGTCCTGGACCCAGACTCAACCTCAGCCCGAAACTTCTGCAACTGTGCATCACTAGCCTGCGCCTCCTTAATCTGCTCGACAAGAGACGACTGCAACTAGAGTGCCAAACAACTCCGACCAGAACTCGGCAACACTATCTCAAGCTCTAACCTCCTCATCTGCTCAACGAGATCTCTCTGCTGAGTAAGAAATGAAACTGCTGGTCTCCTGCTCAAAGCATCAGGCACCAAGTTTACTTTACCAGGATGGTATTGCAAACTGATATCATACTCGGCCATAAGTTCCAACCAACGCCTTTGCCTCATGTTTAACTCCTTCTGGGTGAAGACGTACTTAAGACTTTTGTGGTCTATAAAGATCTCCACTCGGTCTCCAAGCAAATAATGTCTCCACAGCTTCAAAGCAAAAATCACTGCCGCTAACTCCAAGTCATGAGTAGGATAGTTCTTCTCATGCGGCCTCAACTGCCTCGATGCATACGCAACAACGCGGCCCTTCTGCATAAGAACTGCTCCAAGACCCTTACCAGAAGCATCACAGTGAACCACAAATCCACCTGAACCATCTGGAATAGTCAACACAGGCGCTGACGTCAGTCTATCCTTCAACTCAACGAAAGCCACATTGCACTCATCCGACCAACAAAATTTCTGATCCTTCCCAGTCAATTTGGTCAAAGGTCCTGCTATCTTCGAAAAATCCTGAACGAACTTCCGATAATAGCCAGCCAAACCCAGAAAACTCTTGACTTCTGAAACTGACTTGGGAATAGGCCAATTCTTCACAGCCTCAATCTTGGCAGGATCCACAGAAATACCATCGCCAGAAACAATATGCCCCAAGAAAGAAATTCTGTCGAGCCAAAACTCACACTTGCTCAGCTTCCCATAGAGCTTATGCTCTCTCATAGTCTGTAGAACCACTCTAAGATGCTCAGTATGATCTTTCTGATTCTTAGAACACACCAAAATATCATCGATAAAGACCACCACGAACTTATCCAAATACTGCGAGAACACCCGGTTCATAAGACTCATGAACACAGTAGGCGCGTTAGTAACTCCGAACGGCATCACGAGATACTCATAGTGCCCGTATCTAGTCTGAAAGCAGTCTTCGGTATGTCTGCAGCTTTCACCTTAACTTGGTGATATCCAGAACGAAGATCCAACTTCGAGAAAACAGAAGCCCCACTCAGCTGATCAAACAAATCATCAATCCTGGGCAACGGATACCGATTCTTCACCGTAACTCTGTTCAGCTCTCGGTAATCCATGCACATCCGACGACTACCATCCTTCTTATCAACAAAAAGGACCGGAGCACCCCATGGCGAAACACTAGGTCTGATGAAACCCAAATCAAGCAACTCCTGAATCTGTACCTTAAGCTCTGCCAGCTCAATTGGTGCCATCCTGTAGGGAGCCTTCGATATCGGTTCTGTTCCAGGCTGAACATCAATACCAAATTCTACTTCCCTATCAGGGGGTAAGCCAGGCAATTCATCTGGAAAACATCCAAGAAATCCCGCACTATGAGAGTATCACCCAGCTGTTCGGCTGCGCCTCTTGGAGTTGAGATGGAGGAATCCAAAACAATGCAAGGAAGGAGAAGAAACAAAAGGATCCTGGGACCTGTGGGTTATGGACCCACCACGCTTCCGCTGAGCCACTCTGATCGGGGAAGACTCCAATAGCATCCAGCGATGCTAACCGACGAACCAAGCAGAAAGAAAGGAATGGATGACACCAGAATCAAGGAATATGGGTATGAAAGAATGCATTCATACCCCAGAAGAAATCAACAAAGAGAACGACGGAAAAAGACAGAAGAAGCAAGGAATCAAGAGAATTGAATAAGAAGGGATCAAGATGCATGGAATAAGACTAGTATCCAGATCTGAGTTGGTATTATGGTTCAATTTTGCATGTATGGTTGGTGAAGTGTTGTGCAGATCCCAGTTCGAGCTAAGCTTGTCTAATATATTAGTTACCTAATACATTAGCCAAACCTGATGCTCTAATACCACAGAAAACCCTGTCACGCCCCGCTTCCCAAAAATACGAAATACGAGTACGTAACAAAAGCCCATCGAATAATTATAATCATCCTTAAGCTGTTTCGAGAAATCCTTGCAACACATCACAGGCAATATAGACATATATATCAGAGTTAACAGAGTCGGAAGCAGAAATGGAACCAACACGCAACATTGAATCAAACTCACCAACATAAATTACTTGAAATTAAATACCATGTTCTCAAATAAACAGAGTCTGGAAAACAATTAATTCTCTTGGGTCACATCGCCCAAGTACAAAATAATAATCAAGTCTCAAGCACGAAAGTAATGCAAGTCCCACAATTACATATAATGTTCTAGCATGAAACAGAAATAATAATAATTATCCAAAGCAACTACTACTGCAAATCTCCAGCATCATCGCGAACCTGTCCGCCATAATCTGCAATTCATAGAATGCAGGAGAGGGGAAAGAGAAAACACAAGTACCCGTTAATGGCAAGCCCGGGTCACAAAATAGAGTAGGATACAAGCACATAGATTGGGATAACTAACTAGCACATGGTATAGGTATAAAGTCAACCTAATCAAACTAGCATGGTAAAAGTGTCAAGTGTCACGACAGAAATCAAGCATCCTATAAACATGCGTCTAGTGTCAAGTGTCATGTGGTCATGTATCATGTATCATATTCAGGTAATTCATGTCTCATATATCATGTCTCATATATCATGTAGTCAAGTGGGTGTCATGTCATGTATCATGTTCTTGTATTAAGTTCAAATCATGTGTGATTACTATCTAGGTAGCACGACATGCAACCCATCCTACATGGTTGCTTTCGCTTTAGATTTCGTAGGGGACCATGCAGGGCAGAATACTCAGGTACAAGCAAGTAATTGAGCTCCAAGCTCCATGTATTGTGTAAACAAGCTCCAACTCCAAACACTCCAAATATCATGTAAACAAGCTCCAACTCCAAACACAACACATGTCATGTAAACAAGTTCCAACCAAACCAGGTTCTTCCGAGTACACATTTCTGCACTATCCACTACTAGATCTGTCCCATATACCCCGGCTTGATTACTTTTAGTTATTAATAACCAACATGCATGTATACATGTAAACTAGTGTCAAATAAGCATGGTAGGATCAAGTATAAGTTTAGGTTATCAAATCAGCGTGCATGGTTAATAAAGATCCACATATACGAGCAAAATATACAAGTTCCATAATCAGGACAGCAAGACTAGTCAGCACTAAATCAGTGATCTACAGAGCTACAGGCATGAAAATCTTGATCCGTCAAAGGATCTGGAAAATAGACTTCCACACGCTTCTAACGAATATAATAAAGATATACACTAGTTCACAACATCACGGCTTAAAAGTCATTTCAACACAGATTTCCTGTACAGCCAGAAAACAGGGGGAATGACTTCCAACACATAAAAACAGCAAGCAAAGTCATCAAATAAACCCACAAAATTTCTGGGGTAATCCCCTATATATATAGATTCAAAATAATCATTTTCATAATTTTCCAGAAAGTATAGGTATGATATCAAAAATGGAATACAACACAAGTCCTGGTTTTGATGGATCTGAAATCTCTCAATACTGCTGTGCAAGATCGAACTTATCTTGCAAACAGAGCATCGAAATCCACTTCCGTCAAAACAAGGTGAAAGTAGATACAATTACCCAACTTTCATATCGCACATGAAATATTCATACAGTAATTAGAACTAGGGTGAAAACAGCATTCAACATATGGCAACGCGCAATTTACAGCAAAAGTGATACATAGAAAAGGATACGAATCATCGCCCAAAACTCATCTTTAAAATACAACATAAATCTGGGAACTAACTAACATCATGGTGAAACACTGGACAAAAGGTTGAGGCATCATGTCATGTATAACTTGGGGCTTGAAAATAAATAGATGATAAACTCTACCCCGAACTGAAACTGGAACTACCAATATACAGTCATTAAAATAATCATAGTTAATTCATACGAACTCCAAACGGGGAGAAACCAGTGGGGTTAGATAATAGGTTCAGTCCTCTACAATTTACTCTGAAATAGCCATGTTGAGATTCGGACTCTAACCTAGGCAAAACAGCAATCAATCCAGTACAACCCAAATTTCCAGATTTCTCAACCAAACTTCAAAACGTCATAACTTCCTCAAAAATCATCCAAACTCTTCCAAATTCGAAACGCAGCCTACCCATTATCTAAATATCATATCTAAGGGTCTCTATCATGTCAAAATCTAATATTCTCATATGGGTGTTCAAACATACATCGAGTATACAATATGTCGCATACGCGATCAAAATTGCATTTGGGTGAATCCTAAGGCATAAACCTATCAAACTCCATGTCCTAAGTCATCTATGGCCTGTTTTGGACAATAGAGACAAAACCCACAAATAAAAACATGATCTTTGGCCGTCTCTAGTCTCAACTACCCTATTAGGTGAACTTTCTACTTGTATCATGCTAATGAAGTTAAGTACAAGTTACTTGCCTTGTTGTGACGACGATAGCGACGAATCCAAGCCTAGCAAAGAAAACCCACGAGCAAGACGCCTTCTAACACGATTTCGAACGAAACCCACGAACAAAACGCGCCAACGATGGATCTCTTTAACTCACGAACCAAAGTGGGAGATGCCCACAACTCAAAACAGTGAGGGGAGATGATTAGGTGTTGTTTTGGGATGGTTGGGTGCAGCCTTGGTGCTTGCCGGCCACAAGAAGGAGGAGAGACAAAGTATTAATGGTGCGAAGTAGTATAGAATGATGGATGGAAGGGTTTTTGGTGATCGGCCAAGGCAAGAGAGGAGAGGGGAGGTGTCGGCCTGGGGTTTTTGAAGGCAGGCCGGGGTTACTTGGGTAGGGGAGGCCGGTTGCAAGTAGGAGAGGGAGAGAGAAATAATATTAGGGTTAGGGATTATTTAGTGTTTAGGGGTATATATAGGAGATCAAATGTGGGTTAATGGGTAGTGGATATCAGTAGGATTAAATGGGTGTACAATTGGATAATGGATATTGGGTAGATTTCAAATGGGGTTACAAGATGCAATGAACCCTATGGCTCCTAAAAATCTCCTTAAGGGCCAAAAATCTCAAATTGACCAAAACTTCTCTAAAAGTCCACCATGACCCAAAAATAATATTTAAACATAAACGGGTCCAAGAAAATGTGAAAAATATCTCAAAATGGCGAAAAACGGACGATCGGCGCACAAACAGCACACGGAGATCAAAATGCCAGAAAAAAATAATATAAAATAGAAATAATTAAATATATTCTTCCGAAAAATACAATGGAATATAATAATCCACAAAAGAAAAAAATATTCTCAAAAATACCAAAAGTGAAAAACAGAGGTTACATTTATATATCCACAGCCTTCACTTTAACTTGGTGATACCTAGAATGAAGATCCAACTTCGAGAAAATAGCAGCCCCACACAACTGATCAAACAAATCATCGATCCTAGGCAACGGATACCGATTCTTCACCGTAACTCTGTTCAGTTTCCGATAATCCATGCACAGTCGACGACTACCATCCTTTTTGTCAACAAAAAGGACCGGAGCACCTCAAGGTAAAACACTAGGTCTGATGAAACCCAAATCAAGCAACTGCTGAATCTGTACCTTAAGCTCTGCTAGCTCAACCTGGTGCCATCCTGTAGGGACTCTTCGATATCGGTGGTGTTCCAGGCTGAAAATCAATACCGAATTCCACTTCCCTATCAGAGGGTAAGCCAGGCAACTCATCTGGAAAAACATCCAAGAAATCCCGAACTACTAGAGGCGCAACCTCACAGCCTGAGTGCAATTCCATCTCACAATCCACCTGTTCAACTGCAGTCTTTGTTCGGCCAAGGAAAGACTCCCTGGCATGGAACTCAAATTCTGCTCGATCTAGAATTCTGAAGACAACTTTTTTAGGCACGGCAATCAATAATGGCATGAGCTTCACCCAACCAATCCATACCGAGAATAACGTCGAATCCCGAATTTCCCATTATAATCAGGTTGGCTTTGAAATCTGTGTCCCCAATAACAACGAAACATTGCCTGCACTCACGGAAACATATGACAACTCCACCACCTGTCACAATATTTCAAGCCTCTGACATGTTGCTGCACTCCAACTGATGGCGAGAGACAAATCGAAATGAGACAAAAGAATGGGTTGCCCCAGAATCAAACAGAACATGAGCCGGAAAAGAGCACACAAGCACAACACCTAAGACAGAGAGCAAAAGAGACAAAGAAAAGAATGGTTGAACAGCGGTGAAGGAAAACAAATGCAGAAAGGACAAACGGAAAGAAATAAAACAAAGGAAGGAATAAAACAAAGAGAAATAACAAACAATAAAACAATAAAATAAAAGATACCTGCAACCACACCTTCAGCTGACTCAGCATCTGTAGCAGTCAGGTTGAAAGCCTGACCTCTCCTCGGAACAACGGTGCTCTGACCGACAATCTGGCACTAAGGAGAAAGCGGTGGCCTAACTGGACCACGAGCTGGAGCTGCCTGCTGAACAGGACCCATGGCTGGAAGAGCCAACTGCTGCAAGGCAGTGGACAATCTCGCACTCTATGATCAGTAGAGCCACACCTAAAGCATCGGCGATTGGCGCGCCTACATTCCCTGCGATCATGCCCAGGCATCCAACAGAAATCACAGAAACTACCCATCTGGGAACCATTCGAAGGGTAAGGAGCTGCCCTGACTGGATGGGCGGAAACAGGCCTCCGAATAGGCCCACCGGAAGGCCTAGCAACAGCAGCAGGAACAATCGCTGAGAAGAAGACGAACAACCACGAGCCTGCTCTTGAGCTCGGGCTGCCTCAAGAGCTTCAGTGTAGGTACGCAAGCGAAGAGAGACAAGATGCCTTTTGATATTTTGCTCAAGCCTATTTGTGAATCTATGAGCCCTATCCTCTTCGGTTGCCACAAGAACGGCAACGAAGCGATTAAGTCTAGTAAACTCAGCTGCATACTCATCTACTGACCTGGAACCCTGTTGCAAGAAAGTCCATGTTACAACATTGCATGAACAATTATGTAACAAATCCAATATGGAATAATGACTTAACCTGTTTTGGGGTTAGGAATTACTATTCCATCTCAACTCGAGTACTACTGGGGAAGAACTTCTCTAAGAATCCCCGAGTGAAAGTAGCCCAAGCAATAGGCCTCTCAAGTCGCTCAGACTCGGCCATCCACCAGATATGGGCCAGATCCACCAGCTGGATGGAAACCACGTCCACCCAATCAGTCCCAACAACACGAGTTGCTAACAACAAGCGCTCAGTCCGAATCAACCACTGTTCAGCCTCCAAAGGCGTCTCAGTGCGGAAAAATGATCGGGATGCAGCCTCATAAAATCTGTAACTATTCCTGGACGAGGCGAAAGATTTTCCTGCACAGGCACAACAGGAGGCAGAACCCAGGCAGCTTCAAGAGCAGCCATCACAAGATCACTGTGGTTTTACTGCTGATTAATCAGCCGCTCAATCACAGTAGTGACAACCTCAATCGGATCATCCTGCGACTGAGAAGTAGAACCTCTTCCATAGTCTGCACAAAACCAAAAACAAATAGCATCCAGAATCAGAGTTGGTATAAATTCATTTATGTATGCATGGTTGGTGAAATATTGAACAGATTCCAGTTCGAGCCAAGCTTGTCTAATATATTAGGCAACTAATACATTAGCCACACCTGGTGCTCTGATACCACTAAAAACTATGTCACGCCCTGCTTCCCCAAAAGAATACGGAATACGGATACGTAACAAAAGCCCAACGAATGATTATCATCATTCATAAGCTGTTCAGGAATCTTTACAACATAACACAGGAATAATCAGAGTCGGAAGCAAAAGATACAACCAGTCATGTATAATTGAAACAAGATACCAACAGGAATTACTTGAAACCAAATATAATAATCTCAAATAATCAAATTCTGAACAAGTCAACTATCCTAGTTCAGATCGCCCAAATACAAAATAATTATCCAAGTCACCAAGGATATTTTATTCAAGTTCAAGCAACAAACAATAATAATAAAACAGAAAATACAACACTAGTACATCTTCTCGCCAATACCATTTGGCAGCCGACTATCCTGATCTGCAATTAGTAAATTTGCAGGAGAAGGAAAAAGAAAACAAGTACCTGTCAATTGCAAGTTACGGGCCACTTATAATGTAGGATACAAGTACAGGGGATAGAAAATTCTAAGTAACAGGCCTAGCATGGTATAAGTGTGTCAACAGAATTATAATATCTAGCATGAATCATGAAAATAAAAACAAGTAGCATAGTATACTAACAGGTACAGGTAACATGTATCTAGTGTCAAGTAAACAGATAAACAAGTAAATATGTATCAGGTATCAGGTAACAGACATACACGTAAACAGGTAATCATGTAACAGGTAAACAGGTAACTGGTAAACAGGTAATAGGTAAATAGGTAACAGGTTATATCAAGTCTTGTATTATTACTAACTAGGTAGCACTTCATGTGCCATCTTTTTATCACATGGTTGCTACATTCAAAATAGTTACGTTTGTAGATTTCATAGTGGTGTCCATAGGGCATTGTACTCAGATACAGGATAACCAGAATAACAGGAATAGGTAGAACCTAGTGGTTCTCTTCCGAGTACATCTTTCTAAGGGAAGTATGCAGTCAAGTACAGGAAACAGGCATAACCTAGTGGTTATTTTCCGAGTACATCTTCCTATAGGGAAGCATGCATTCAGGTACAGATAAACAGGATCGTGAATCATGTATTCATGAAAACGTAACAGGCAGGCAGGACACATGTCCTCTTCTAAGTACACGTTTCTATATTTTTCACTACTAGATCTTTCCCTTAACCCCGGCTTGGTCATTTATTATTATAATCAGGCATGCATGTATGTATTGCAAAACAAAGCAAGGATAATAGGTTATAAACATGTATCCAGTTCGGGGTGCAAGATAAACAAGTACAGGTACATGATAACACATAACAGGGTAAAACAACTAGTTTTCTAATTCAGGACAACAAGACAGTTTTGTACTAAAACAGTGATTTCTGCCGCTACAAACATCCAAATCTGGATCCGTCATAGAATATGGAAAATAGACTTCCACACGAATCCAGCGAATATAAATAAGCCATATTGTGCTTCACAAAATCACAACTGAAAACTGAATCTAAACAAGAAAATGCTTTCAGCCAGAAATCAGTAAATTATATTCAGGTACAGGAAAATAGCAAGAAATCATCATCATAAATTTTAGGAAAAATCTGGGGTATTTCCCTATATGTCTAGCATCAAAATATCAAGTTTCATAATATTCCAGTAAAATTAGTTTAGTCAACCAAAATTTGAAAACATCGAGAAACGATACTTTGGAAAATCTGGAATTACGAACACTGTTGTACGAAAACTGAAATATCTCGCAAGCCGTGAAACAAAATCCAAATCCGCCAAAGGAAGATGAAAATAGACAAAATATATTAACTTTCATATTTCACGAACATTTTTCATACAATAAAAGGAAATGGGGTGAAAACATAATTCTTTACAGAATAGTAACCAAAATACAGCATGTATAGTTTTCATAAACGGACATGAAACAACGCATAAACTAACCAATAAAATCCACCAAAATTCTGGGTAATCTTTAACTATATAAAGAAATACTGACCAAAATTTTGGATCTAAATAATATATGTAGCATAGTTCTTTAAAATGATTTGTCATCAAAATTACTGAAAAACAGAATCTGGAAAAGATTGACACCTCTGTAGTAAAACAGTCATAACTCAGTCATACGAAAACAAAATCAAGTAAGGTCAGAGGGGTTTGAAAATAGACAAAGTTCTCTTAAACTCATGTTTTATACCAAAATTAAGATACTGACTTTAAAACAGTCCAAAACAGCAAACAAAACAGATCTGCGACAAAATACAGATTTTTACCTTTAACAACAACTCCACATATATCATACAAAACTTGCTCAAAACACAATCAAACGAGTCTACCAAGTGTCCAAACATCATGAATTAGGATTATTAACATATCTAAACCAAGCCTATCTCATGGTTCTCAACAATTACCCGAATTCTCACAAAAGGTCTCACATACATGATCAAAATCAAGAAGGGAAAAATCCTAAGTTAATTTATGTCCATATTGTGTCGTGAATCATCTATGGTCAAATTTTCACAATAGAGACAAAACCCATCAAGCATATCACAAACAAGAGTCGTCTTTAGACCCAACTACACTATATGTGGTATTTTTGACTTGTATCAAATAAATAAATTGGAGTACAAGTTACTTGCCTTAAATCGGAGAGAAAACGAACTCCAAGGGTAACGAGAAAAACCCACAAACGAAAATCCACGAATCAATGAATCCAAGCAACTAGAGCGAAAATCTCCACATGAACGAAAATTCCAAAAGCGAGAGAAATATAGTAGCTTGCGGCCACAAGGGAACACCAAGAAAGAGAGTCAAGGGATTGAGTGGTGGTGTGAGGTGGTCGGGATGGCCAAGAGAAGGATCGTGAGTAGGTTGAAGGTGAAAGGGCTCGGGTTTGGAGTGTTGGGCTGCTCGGGTTGGGGTACATAGCAAAAGAAGGGGGGCTCGGCCTGGGCTCGGCTGAAGGCAGACCGGAGGGGAGTAAGGGCTGGCGTCGGATGTTGTGTGCGGCGCAAGAAGGAGGGGAGGCCGGGATAGGAGGGGGATGAGTATTAGGGTTAGGGTTTAGATGAGGGAGATTAGAGAGTATAAATATAAGGGGATTAGGGTTGAGAACACAGGTTGGGTTAATGGGTATTTGGGTTGTGGCTAATTAAGAGTAGTAATAGGATTATTTATTTGGGCTTCAAAATAGGATACATTTGTATAGGATATCAAATCGGATTGGGAATAAATAGGACAACCAAATCACTGCCACCACAAACACCTACTATTAAAATAAAATAAAATAAAATAATGAGAACAAGACCAAAATGAAGAAAGAACAAAATAATGAAGAACGAAACAAAAGAGACAATCATTCGAACACAAAGAGCTCAAATGAAAAAAAAAAATGAATATATATTGAAAACAACTCCAATATACGGTTCAAAAAAATCACCAAACGAAAAAAATACACTCCAGAAGTACACAAAATGAAAAACAGGGTTACAATTACCTTTCAAAACAACATAAAATTTGAAATTCTTTTTTTTCTGGTTGAAATATTCTGTAACACCGTAGAATTTAAAATAATTTTTTTGAGATTAAAAAATGAATTAAAGTGATTTTTGGTGATTTAATAAATATTTTCCTGAAATTTTTCTTTTTTCTTTTTGCACATGCAAAACACGTGCGAATAATTTCTTGAGAAACTCAAAGTCATATTATTTTGGGAAAAACTAATATTTATTATTAGGTATTATTTATGAGTTTTCTGAATTTTTTTTATATTTATTTGGCATATTTGCTAATATTACAAAAGGATGGATTTTTGTGCAAAATTACCACTTGGAATAGAAACTCCAGATTTTCAGTTTTCTGGGCTAAGCATGATGGCTAGCCAACTCAGAGGTAAATATTTTAATTTTTGTTCTAATAGATTTGGTTTATTTCGTAAATTTGTTAAAGAAGGGCATTTTTACAAAATTACCACTTATAGGCCAAAATTACTAAATTTATTTTCTGGGTTTGAATCAGATGCCGACCAGATCTGGGAAAGTTATTTTGATTTTAATATCAATAAAATTGGTTAATCTAATTACTTAGTATGAAGGATCTATATATGTAAAGATATATTCTAAAGGGATATTTTGCAAAATCTTCTCAAAAACCCTAATACTCAGATTTCGGCCTATATTATGGCTGCTACAACTGACTGTCTACTGCACAAAAAAAGCATATTTTATTATTGATTTTCTTGGAGTTTCGAAGCAAGGATCTTGAATTTTTGCGAAAGGATAAGCTTTTTCTTATTCGTTATTATTTCGGTTGATTCTTCATTGAGGTAAATGACTTATATTTGATTTCTTGTTGTTCTATGCATGCTTAATATGAAGATTTTTCCAGTAGAATGCATGATAGATGATTGTATGATGATATAATGAATTATTGATGGATGGGATAAATAAAAATAGAACTTTTCAGGAAAACTATGCAATGGATGAATGAATTTCTATATAGATGACTTGAGATTGTTAAGAACGTAGTAGGAATCATGGGTATGTTGTTTTCTTTCATATCCTTACTGATTTGATGAGTTTGTAAGATGTTCATGCATAAAGTTGAATAAAGATGGTTTCTTTACTGCGTATATATGTATATATATACTGTGTGATGTTTGGATAAAGAATAACTTGACTAATGTATGTCGTAGAGGCATATAATCAAGGGTAAACTAATATAACTAGTTTTAGTTATGTTTAACAAAGTGCAATAGAGGTTTGAAATCAAAAAGTATAAGTTTCGTAGTGTTGAAGTTAGTTTTGACTTCAGGTCTGGCTGTACACAGCCGAAATTGATTTTTTTGTGTTTTTGCGAAATTTTTCAAGTGGATTTGATTTATAATGATACTAAGATTGAATTGAACATTGTACTGCGCTTACACACTGATTCTTGATGCTTTTAACTGATGCATATGCACATGCGTACACATATATATTCATGTTTCCTGATTTGAAGAAGTTTTGTTCAGAAATTGATCTTTTGTGATCTTGATGAGAGTTTAATTTGATTTATAAACTCCAGTATATTAGACAAGTTGTGTTTGATCATCTCAGGATTTTAAATTTACAAATTTATGCTTTTAAAGATTATAATCGAAGTATCAATTGAAAAGTGCACGAAATTCAAAGTTGTCAATTTTTGAACATGTCAGTCGACCGCCTAACTTTTACACTAGAGATGTCGGTCAACTGTCAGTTGAGGATTTTTGGATTTTTAGATCGACAGTCAACGTTCTCTATTTTGAACTAGCATGGCAGTCGACCGTCAGCTTTTGGTTGAGTTTTTTGCCGTTTTTCTTGAACGATTATTTCTTTGAACTTAGGGATTATTGATCTACTGTTTTAGATGATAATTTTACTATAGATTACTATATTTTACAGAGAGTTATAATTAAATTATAATAGAATTTAATTGGTATTTCTATAACTTCAGAAATCAAATTATGTATGAATTTCGAATGAATTGATGTTTTGTGATTTTTCCATGACTTCAAAATGTGAAACTCAGTTGTTTGAGATATTTAATCTCAGATTTTACTTCTGAAAATTTGTGGGTATTTGGATGAATGTGGATTTTTTTGAATTAAAGAAGTTTTCTTAATATAAATGATTTGGTGATGGAATTAAGAGTTTTAATGAAGATTTTTATGTGGATATTCAATTTGTGAGTCTCTAGAGGTTGAGTAGAATTCCTGTAAACTATCAGATGAAATTTTGTGGATATTGGCCAGTTTGGGCCTTGGGGTTCTTTTGGTGGAATTAAGTTCGGCAGGGTATACCAACTCTAGATAAGGAGAAGTTGTGTTTAAATTAATAATAATCAACCTAAGGATAGGCACTAGTGGAGATGTGATAGAACTTGGGAAACATAAGTATATGCTAGGTTGTTAGTCCAACGGATGCATTCCAGGACTGTGTGTTATTGTGTCCGAGAGGACAGTTGGTATGTTCGCGTGTCGAGGGTCAGCAGGCCTATTCACCGAACATACGATGCATTCGCGTGTCGAGAATCGGGGGGCCTATTCACGGAATGTACAGTGTATCTGCATGTCGAGGGTCGGCAGGCCTATTCATGGGGTACACGGCAGGGAGGTGATTCTCTGGTTTTTGAGCTATGCTTACATGATGCTTACACATCGAGGCTTGTCAGGCCTATTCGCGAAGTACTGTAGATCTTGTTTCTATCAACGTAGTAGAATTAGTTGCATGACGACGGATTTAACCCTATAAAGTGGAAAACGATAAGGGCTTGCACCGGACCTATGTAGTATGGAATGCACAGAATCCGACAAGTATGCATTAGAGAGTTATCATACCGCTTTTGTATTTTCTTGACTTGTATTATGCATGATATTTTCTGTTCTCCTACACTTAACACTTAGCTTAGTTCACTTGATGTTTTCATGCTTTATTTATCATTATTTCATATTTTGTTTGTTACTACTGTGGGAATGTGTTGATTATAAATTTATTCTGTATGTTTTATTTGTATTATATTTCTTTTGATGTGACTCACACCATTATGGCTGACCCCTGTAGTTTTGGGGGTTAGAGTTATCTCTAGCCTCATATTTTACAGGCAGGTGTCGTTAGCTTGGAATTTGGATTCATGTGGTAGAATGATAATATGGCTTATGAGAATTGTAAAAGAATGTGTTGTAAAAGAAAGAAATTGTAATTCAAGGTGTTTAATTTTTCGCTGTGCTATGTAAACAATTGATGTAATAAAAGTTGACAAAATTCTGTGTTTAGCTATGCTTACTATTACATTGAGGTAGATGTTAGGAATTGTGTCACGGATTTCTGAGTTTATTATATTGGAAATTCGGGGCGCTGCATATTCAGATAAAGCATTTAGGTCGACAAGAAAAAAAAATTGTCTTTATTATTGAAGGCTATCCATAAGTTATCTAAAACACATTTTTGTTCTTTATTAACTGAGATATGGGAAAACGTCTTAAAAGAAATATTGCTGTTGGGAAAAACAATGAGTTCTTGATTACCAAATCTTAGTCTTTCGTGCCTTGATCTAGCTATGATGTTCGGATTAGAGGCAAAGTTGTTTGCTGCCATTAAACCTAGTCGAGGAGGAGGTCTGTCCATCGCATATCCATTAAATCATAGTTAGTTAGCGTTCTAATAGAAATTAATCTTGCTGTAAGTTCTTTCAGTCTCAAAGTTATCATAAGTCTTCGGATTTGTCCTTCCCATGTGCCAATATCAAATGTTCGTGCTAAGGTGTATAAAAACGTTTGTCAGTGATATGACTAAGGGCCTGGGTAAAGGACTCTATGGAACAAATTTGAAGAAATTCAGACGAAGAAATTCAGACAAAGAAAATTGGGGATCTTCGTGGCACATTAGGTCAAATTGTGTGTCTACCAGGTCCACCACGCTTCACGGCAAACTTTGAAGGAGTAAGCGACTAAAAGTATCAGGAAGAGTGTTGTTAGTGCCTTTGATGTGGGTAAAATGAATAAAGGTGCCAAAAGTAAGGCAGCGATCTAAAAAATTTAACCATCATCTACGAGAACTTCACTTACTATCTAAGTTCATTTTTTTATGAAAAGAAACAATTGCTTCACAGTTGTTCTAATAGTGATTTATGTTTTTAGAAATAATAAATAGTTCAAAATTGTCTAATGCATAAGAAATTGCTAAAAGTTTTGTGTCTAGACTACTAATATTTCCCCTTTTTCTTTATACTTTCCACTAGCATATCTACATACTTTTTTAGTATGTTTATCAGCATATTTATTGGATTTTGTAATAAGGGTAGCTCCCCTCCCAGTATTACAACCATCTGTTTCTACAATCAAATAATCAATGTCTAAGGGGAAATCTAATTGTGGAAGGTTTTTAATCAATGTTTTGATATTCTGAACGAGTTTTATATCTTCTTTGTTAAAATGTCTTTGTCCTTTTTGAGAGGTCTTTGCATACAATGGACCGGCTATTTTGCCTAAATCTTTAATAAATGGTCTAGCGTAATTGACTAATTCTAAAAATTGTTGGATTTGTTCTAAACTTTCTAGCTTATCTAGAAAATCTAAGGCCTTTTGGGCTATTTGATGTTGAAGCTTGATTTTTCCTTGGCCTATAATGAGTCCAAGGAACTCAATTTGTGGCTTAAAAAGCTGCATCTTTTTCTTACTAACTATTATTCCATGATTAATAAATTCTGAAATAATAATCTGTAGATGTCCTTTATGTTCTTGTCTAGATTTACTGAATACTAGGACATCATTTATATAGACAATAGCAAACTTCTTGTGTTTAAGGAATATTTCATCCATTTTTGTCTAAAAAACAGATGGCACATTCTTAATATCAAATGGCATACTAGCCATTCAAAATGGCCTGCTGGACATGTAAACGCTATCCATTCTATGCTTTCTGAGTGCATCTTAATTTGCCAAAAGCATGATTTAAGATCAAACTTACTAAATACTGTATAGCCTTGAATCAGGTTTACTAATCTTGTTTTGTGTGGAATATCATAACCATCATCAACTGTTTTATCATTTAATCTTTTAGAATTAATTACCATTCTACTTTTACCTCTAACAATTTCACTACGTTTTCTTACGATAAATGCAGTAGACCTATGAGGACTTTCAGATCTTCTGATTACTCCTAATTGTAATAATTCTGAAATATGCATTTAAAAATTTTCAAGGTCATGATTAATAGCATTAATCTTAGTTGTTCTGATTTTATATTCTGGATTAATAATATTCAGTTTACAGACGACTCTGTCTTTTTCCCAATATTTTAATATATCTTCGCCTATTATTCCCAACTTTTCTATTTTAGAGATTAACTGCTCTTATCCTGCGCCCTTACTAGAGTATAATATAAATGTTTTAAAATGATAAATTCTTAAGTAATTTATATTCCTTCTAGGGACTTTATCTGTTGATAGTCTGTTTCATGTAATTGACATTCTCTTTTTTTGAAACATTTGCATTCATCTTCAAATATAGATTTGTCTATCCTTCTAATCATGTTATGTATACTGGAGTAAACAATGTATGTCTTTGTAATTGTAAATAATCTTTACTCATTATCTTTTAATAAGAAACTTAGGCCTAACATCATATCTATTTTTAAATTTAACAGTCTAACTAACCCAAGTGCTTTCATTAGGTAGTGTATATTCCATACTTCTTCCACAATTGATTTAAAAGCTAATCTTACTATTTGGTAATAATAGACCATCATACACATAAATATGCCCATCCATTTGTTGGGCTCCTATAAGATTTTGAGCTCTTACTATATACTGATTAGGTATTATGTCTTTGAATGAGAGAAGCACTAACCCTACGGCCATGGCTGCGAAGTTTTGACGGCGGAAAAGGCTAGAGTTTGGAGCGGAGACGAGGCGATGCGGAAGAGAGTATTCTAGGGTTTGGGTTGGTGTTGAGTTTATACAGTGTTGGTCGACGGTGGGGACTGGGTTGGAGGTTGTGAGCAATTTGTTGCGGGTATAGGACATAGATGAGTTGGGCTGGACCAATTATTTTACATATTTGGGTTGGATGTATTTGTTAAAGTCATCTACAAAAAATTTAAATATTTATTTATTTCGTAATCATTAATTCTTACTATACATCTTACTTTTAAGGTCTTTAAATCTTCACTATTACAGATCTGTACTATCCATTTCTATTTATTTCTAGAGGTTCTAAAGGATGTTATATAGCCTTTCCTTTGTTTATTTTGCTTTCTATTGCTTCTACTTTTTTCATGTAAGAGTTTTTATGTATCTTTTACATTTTCTATTCATTGTCTTAATATTCTTATTTCGTCAGTACTTATTGAAGGATTATTTAAAGATCTATTTAGTTTAACTTTATAATATTGTTCTACACATTTGCTACAACCTTCTAAATAACATTTTATATACTTAGTTCTTGTAAATAACATTTTATATACTTAGTTCTTGTTGCTGCTAATTTTGGTGTGGGAACAAACAGATGATTTGTGAATTCTTTTGAAACCAATAAAAGCTAACCTTCGTAATACTTGCCGATGTTGACACTTCTCAACGATGCTGCTGAACTACAAAAAAGTTTGAAATACCAGGATTGATCCCGGTGACGAACCCTCCAACGCTCAAGTCAGTAATCTGAAAGATTATAAAACAGCTTTTGTGTAGAAAAATACTGATTACATAATTCTGACGGGGGTAGGGGTATTTATAGTTGCCTTTGGGACCAGTTTCGAAGTAATCATTTACCTTTACTTTCCTGTGTTTTTGATAAAAAATAGAGTTTAAATTCCTTCATGATAAGAAATTTGGTTTAAACTGTCTCTTAGGGATAATCATGAGTTTAAATAACTCTTTTAAATGATCTAGGTATATTTATAATGGGTTGTCACCATAACACAATAAGGCACACCCGTTTTTGGGTTATTGGGCTTGAAAAAGACTATGTTCCCATTCTCGAATCCGCTTGTAATGGCTTACAGAATTTATCGGAGTTCTCGGAGACGTTTGAATCTCGTTTTGGGGTAGAATAGTGCTTTTCTGAGTTTTTAAAATACTCAAAATTATTTTTGGAATTTCCTAGGATTTTTCCTGATTTTTCTGAATTTTTTCCAACTTTAAATAATTTTTCGAATTTTTATTCATTTTCCGAAATTTAATAATTAATTTTAAAATTTTAATTAATTTTTCTATACATAAAATTATTTTTTCCGGAATTAATAATTATTTTTAGAATATTTTAATTAACTAATTAAATTTTTATTATTTTTGGAATTTTTAAATAATTAATTTGAAATAATAATTAAATAAAGAAATTAATTAAAAATAAAATACCATGATCAAATCACAGTCGTTCATCATCATCTACCGCGATGATCTGGGAGATCGGCTGGCAAACGCTTCTTATGAGGTCGAATCACAGGTAGCTCGGAATCGCCCCGAACTGGTGCGCCGCCAAACCTACGTGGACCAATGAGGAGGCACCACGTGGTGTTGACTGGTCAAATCAAATGTTGACCGAGGCGAATCTCCACAAATCTTGGCCGTTGATCTTGATGGCACGATTTTTTAGGAGATTGGACAGCAGACGCTTCTCTCAGGGTTGGATCAAGGGTAGCTTGGAGTCACCCCGAGCTGGTGCATCACCGAACCCCCGTGGACAAGTGAGGAGGTGCCACATGGTGTTGACTGGTCAAATTTTGACTGTCAATGTTGACCGTTGATCGAGGTGAATCTCCTCAGATCTTGGACGTTGATCTTAATGGCACGATTTTATTAGAGATCGGATGGTAGACGCTTCTCACAGGGTCGGATCGAGGGTAGCTCAGAGTCACCCCTAGCTGGTGTGTCGCCAAACCCCCGTGGACCAGTGAGGAGGCGCCACTTGACGATGAATGATCAAATACTGATAATCCATGTTGATCGTTTGACCGGGGCGAATCTCCTCAGATCTTGGTCGTTGATCTTGATGGCACGAATTTTGAAGAGATCGGATGGCAAACGCTTCTCACAGGGTCGAATCGAGGGTAGCTCAGAGTCACCCCGACCCACGTGGACTAGTGAGGAGGCGCCATGTGGCATTGACTGGGGCGAATCTCCTTAGATCTTGGCCGTTGATCTTGATGGCACATTTTTTTAGGAGATCAGACAGTAAACATGTCATTCATTGTAACCCATGTTTTCTATTTTATGTATTTTGAGTGTATTTTCTTTTTCCATGTATCTGTTTCAGCTTGTATCTATTTTTGGACCGTATTGGATCTTTTCTTCTATATTCATTTGGTAGATTATCATCTCATTTGAGTTCTTGATTTTATTATCTGTCTATTCTTCTATCTTGATTGATCGAGCCTTATTTTGATCCCAGATTTTCTAATTATTCAATCCCAATTATACTGTTCTTATCCAATTTCTTTAATTTATTTTTTTCATTTTGATGCTATCTTGAGTTTTGGATCCTTTTCGTTATCCATTTTGAACCCAACTGCAACCAAATACCCAATTAAAAATCCTATCCACTATTGCACTTACCCCAAATCCCCTATTGGATACCCTATAACCCATTATCTAATCTATTCCCTTACCCCCTTAGCCTTAACCCAGACCCGTTAGCCTGTACCTACCCGTTTCACCCCTAAACCCGAACCCTACTGTTCAGCCACCTCCCTATTCACCAAAACCCTAACTACCTCTTCTGCCCCTATATATAAACCCATATCCCAGGTGTTGAACCCATGCACCTACTGCCATCTTCTTCATCCCATCCTCCCGACCCTCTCCCTTGGCCGGTGTCCCTACTCCGCCTGCACCCTCTCTCTCTCCCGAGCCTCACCCTGCATCCCTCCTGCTCTCCACCTCCTACCCCTGTCGTCCAGTTTTCGACCCCCCGACGTGTTGTGCTCCTCCTGAGCGCCTGCACGACTGCGATCAGCCAGCCGACGCCAGCAGGCAGTCGTCACCATCCCCGCAGTCCTGTGCTCCTCCTCGTGGTGGTCCCGTCTCTCTCGCTATCTCTTGGTGCGTGTGCTGGTTCGTAGGTATTGAGTTCGTGTGCTCATTGTTGTGTTCGCGGTTTCGTTGTGGTTGTGATCGTGCCCCGGGAATCCGTTCCCGTTATTCTTTCTTTGCACCGTTTTCGTTGTCAGTTATAAGACAAGTAACTTGTATTCTTTTCTTTGTGTAATACAAGTACTAAATACCATCTGTAGTGTAGTTGGGTCCTAGAGACAATTCGTGAGTGAATTCTCTGTTATATATATTCTCTTTTGTGTTGATTCGACCATAGTTGCCTCACGACATACATGACATGAAACAACTAGGGATGACCACTTTTTGGATGTATACATGCATGCTATTTTGTGATATCGTGTGCTTGATGTGTTATTCATGCTGTAACTTGTCGTGGACTTGCAAAATACCATATACCATGTTGTTTGGACATCTAGTACACTATATTTCATGTTCGGTTATGTTTTGGATGAGTTTTATGTGAACTAGTTGATTTTGTATATGAAGGATATTTTCAATTTTGCCGGTTTTCCGTTTTGACCAGTATTTTAGACCCTATTAAGGTCAATATATGAATTTTATTTGTGAATAAGATTTGTAGAGAATTCTGTCTATTTTCCAACCCTTCTGACAGATCTCAGTTTCGTTTTACGAGTTGTGAGTTATGTCTATTTTACTACATAGGTGTAGAGAGATTTCCATATTTTGTTTTCTATGAATTCTGAAGAGATTACTATTTTTATCATGATGTTAAAAGTATTATTTCGACCCACAATTTTGCACCGTACAACTAGACTTAATTGGGATTAATCCTGAATTTTTGTGGATTTATTTGATGAGTTTTACAAACCGTTCTATGTTTCCAAACAATTACTATACATGTAGAACTTTTATACTGTTCAGTAAAGAACCTGATTTTCGACCTAATTCTACTTACTGTTTGTAAAATATTTGTGAATATGAAAGTTAGCCTACTGTGTCCATTTTATCATCCTATCGACGGATTTGGATTTCGATTTATGGTTTGTGAGATATTGTTGTTTTCATACTGCAGTGTTTGTGATTTCAGATTTACAAAACTACGGCATCTTGATGTTTTCTGATTTTTATTGACTAAACTATTTATATTGAAAAATTATGAAACTCTATATTCTGATGCTGCACATATAGGGGAATACCCCATATTTTTCGTGGATTTAATCAATAAGTTTTCATGATGTGTCCTGACTTTAAATACAATCTTCTGATTTTTGGCTGAACGTGTTTCTAGATTCAAATCTGTTTTGAGTTATGTTTGTGAAATACCATATGACTGATATATATTTGTTGGATTCGGCCGGGAGTCAGTTTTCCATATTCTTTGACGGATCCAGGTTTTCATGTTTGTAGCAACGGGAATTCCAGATATAGTGCAGTACTGTATTGCTGTCCTGAACTAGAATTTTCATTGTTCTATTCTTTTATGAGTTATCTTTCACCTATACATGTTTGTTCTTCATCCTGTACTTGTTACTTGTTTATGCCATGTTATTCTTTCCATATTTTGTATACGCACATGCCTGTTTGATAATAATAATACATAACCAAGTCAGGGTTAAAGGGAAAGATCGAACAGTGGAAAATACAGAAATGTGTACTTGGAAGGGGATCCACAGATCCTACGTGATGACTTGATACATGATACTTGACATGTGATTACTTGCCACTTGCACAACTTGACCCGTGATTACTTGCACACTTGACACGTGATACATGATACATGATACTTGGAGCTCGATTACTTGATACTTGTCTCTGAGTACGCTGCCCTCTATGATCCACTATGAAATCTAAAGCAAAATTGTTTGAATGTATCAACCATGTAGTAAAAACCTGGGATGCATGAAGTGCTACCTAGATAGTAATAACTACAAGACTTGACCATGACACGTGAACATGATACGTGATTACATGATACTTGATACTTGATACTTGACACTTGATACTTGATACTTGACACTTGATACTTGTTACTTGTTTACATGATACTTGTTTACTTGACACTTGATACATGCCACTTACACATGTTCATCTTACCATGCTAGTTGTTATAGTTTGTTATCATGCCATTCCATATTATTAGTTATCTTTTCTCTTGTACTTGTATCCTGCACTACAAGCGGCCCGTAACTTGCATTGACGGGAGTTTGTTTCCCCTTTCCTTTTCTACAATTTATTAAATTGCTGATTTTGGAGAACAGTTACCAGATGGAGTTGGTGATATGAAATACTAGTGGCTAGAATTTTGCTATTATTATTTCTTGTTGCTTATTGTACTTGATTACTTGGATTTATTTGTATTTAGGAAATATGACCCAGGATTATTGACTTATTCAGATCTGGATTATTTGAGATTATAATATATTGATTTCAACTATTCTTGTTGGTTATTTGATTCATATATGCATGCTTGGTTGACTTTTCTTGCTTCCGACTCTGATTATTCTTGTGAAATGTTGTAAAGATCTTGACAGCTTATGGATGATGAAAATCATTCACTGGGCTTAGTCATGTATCTGTATTCCGTATTCTCTTTTGGAAAGCGGGGTGTGACAGTCATGGTCGGATTGGCACTTTCTCTAATTTTTTTCGAGCTGCTGTAACCCCGACCCCTCGTGGCCTAATAGGGTCGCGCTACTTGTCGTTGACTGGTCAAAGTTGTCCCAGTCCACGTTTACTTAGTCAACCTTCAGCTTGCCCTGGTGCAGCTACATTGTAACTTGATATCTAGTGCTACAGAGGATTGGAGCGTGTGACCCCTTGTTTCGAAGCTGACTCGAAGATCTATAATTTTTCTTCAGAAATCAGTTGAAGAATCATCATTGTTCAGGGTCAAAACAGGCCCGCAATATCTTTGACTCCAGAAAGTTAAGAAGAGCTTTGTATGACTCCCGGGAAAATTCATCCTTAGAGGCGAGTTGGGGGAGTGTCATTAGATGAGTTAGGCTCTGAACATTCTGTTGGTGAAGAAGAGCATCACTGGAGAGCGAATGAGATCAAAAGCATCGACGAGCTCTAGGAGAGAGCCATTCAGGAGGTGAGTTTGAGAAGCAACTCTAGGGGTGAGTTGAACTCCGAACTGGTTTGGAAGAAGACCGCTAGGGAGGCGAGCGGGATGAAGGGCATCATCAGGCTCTAGGAGAGAGCCATTCGGAAGGCGAGTTTGAGAAGCAACTCTAGGGGTGAGTTGAGCTCCAAACTTATTTCGAAGAAGACTGCTCGGGATGCGAATGGGATGAAGAACATCACCAGGCTTTAGGAGAGAGCATTTCGAGAGGCGGGTTTGAGAAGCAACTCTACTGGTGAATTGAGTTCCAGATTGTTTGGAAGAAGTCCGTTTAGGAGGCGAGCGGAACGAAGAGCATCACCAGGCTCTAGAAAAGAGTTGTTCGGGAGGTGAGTTTGAGAAGCAACTCTATGGGTGAGTTGAGCTCCGAACTTGTTTGGAAGAAGGCCGCTCAGGAGGTGAGCGGAATGAAAAACATTACCAGACTCTCAGAGAGAGTCATTCGGGAGGAGAGTTTGAGAAGCAACTCTAGGGGTGAGTTGAGCTCCGAACTCGATTGAAAGAAGGCCGCTCAGTAGGAGAGCAGAACGAAGAGTATCTCCAGGCTATTGGAGAGAGTCGTTCGAGATGCGAGCTTGAGAAACACCTTTAGGGGAGAGTTGAGCTCCGAACTCACTTGGAAGAAGGCCACTGGGGAGGTGAGCGGGATGAAGAACATCACCAGGCTCATGGAGAGAACTGTTCGGGAGGTGAGTTTGAGGAGAAAATTTATGGCTGAGTTGAGTTCTGAACTCGTTTGGAAGAAGGCCGCTCGGGAGGCGAGCGGAACGAAGAGCATCACCAGGATGTAGAAGAGAGTCATTCAGGAGGCAGGTTTGAGGAGTAACTCTAGGGGTCAATTGAGCTCTGAATTCGTTTGGAAGAAGGCCGTTTGTGAAGTGAGCGGAACGAAGAGCATCACCAGGCTCTAAGAGAGAACCTTTCGGGTGGCAAGTTTGAGAAGCAACTCTAGGAGTGAGTTGAGCTCCAAACTCATTTGAAAAAAGGTCGCTCGGGAAGCGAGCAGAACGAAGAGCATCACCAAGATCCAGGAGAGATTCGTTCCGGAGGCAAATTTGAGGAGAAACTCTAGGGGTGAGTTGAGCTCCGAACTCGTTTGGAAGAATGCCACTCGGGAGGTGAGCGGGATGAAGAACATCACCAGGCTCTTGGAGAGAGTCGTTCGGGAGGCAAGTTTGAGGAGCAACTCTAGGGGTGAGTTGAGCTCCAAACTCGTTTGGAAGAAGGCCGCTCGGGAGGCGAGTGGAACGAAGAGCATCACCAGGCTCTAGAAAAGAGTCATTCGAGAGGTAAGTTTGAGGAGCAACTCTAGGGGTGAGTTAAGCTCCAAACTCGTTTGGAAGAATGTCTCTCGGGAGGCGAGCAGAATGAAGAGCATCACCGGGCTCAAGGAAGAGCCGTTTGAGAGGCGAGTTTGAGGACCAACTCTAAGGGTGAGTTGAGCTCTGAACGCTGTTGGTAAAGACGACCACTCGAGAAGCAAGCGAGATTAATAGTGTCATCAAGCTATAAGAGAGAACCGTTCGGGAGGTCAATTAAGGGAGCAACTCTAGGGGTTCGTTGAGCTCCGAAGTCACTATGGATTAAGAAGGTCGCTCATGAGGCGAGCAGAATGAAGAGTATCACCGGGCTCTATGAGAGTGCTTCTCGGGAGGTGAGTTTGAGGAGTAACTCTATAGGTGAGTTGAGCTCTGAATTTGCCGTTTGAGCCTGGCAAATTTGTAGAAGCAACCCGAGGAGGGGGTTGGCACCGGCCTTACCATTTGGACTCGATAGGCTTGTTGAGGCGACTCCATGAGGGAGTTGGCACCGACCTTACCGTTTGGACCCGGCAGACTTGCAGGCTTGTAGGAGTAAGTTTGATGTCATATCCGATGCTTGAAGGTGAACTGGTTGCAGAAGAAGCTCTTCGGACAAGCTGGGCTCCAGCACCATCGCATGGAGTGAAGGAGTTGCTGGTGTGGCTCAAAAGAGGAGCTAAGCACGGAGCTCATTGATGAGGGTTTTCGAGCCAAGGGAGTAGCTCCAGGGGCAAGCTAGGCCCTAAATTCAGTATGTTTGTCAAATTTTTGAGATAACCCTGGAAAAGAACTGTTCTTCGAACTTGCTTGTTGCAAAATTTAACCAGTAGTGGGAGTAGTTTGAATGGTCGTTTCAAGCCTAGAAACTGCAAACTTGCAAGTTGTGAGGGCAATTTCGAACAATGATTGTGAACTTCGAAACAACTGTTTAGGAGTGATCAACGTGTTGTAGGAGCAATTCCGAATTGTGGGTCACTCCGCACTTGCATGTTTGCAACTGACTAAAGTGGCATCGAACCAAGTGTTGTACTCCAAACTTGTTGTTTGAAAGTTTCAACGAGTTGTAGGAGCAATTACGAATGGTGAGCTGCTTTGCACTTGCTTGTTTGCAAGTAGCTAAAGCGACATTAAATCAATTGTTGGACTCTGAACTTGTTGTTTGAAAGTTTCAACCAGTTATAGGAGCAATTCCGAATAGTGAGCCACTTTGCACTTGCTTGTTTGTAAGCGACTAAAGCGGCGTCGAACCAAGTGTTGGACTCCAAACTTGTTGTTTGAAAGTTTCAACGAGTTGTAAGAGCAATTCCGAATGGTGAGCCGCTCTGCACTTGCAGTCAATACTAAACAAATGCGCAGGTAATAAAAATCTCATGAACAATAATATTTGGAATGAAACAATATAAAATATCCAAATACAATAATAATCCAATATCTGGAAACAAATAATAAAATCTGGGACATACGACCAATACAATAATAAATCTCAAACAAAATAGTAACAAGTCTCAGTACAATAAGTTCATTAAAAATAGCATTCAATTATAAAGCGGTAGTAGAAAGTTTGTTCTCAAATCCCAGCAGACAATTCTCCTTCATTACCTGTGAACACTTCATTTAATAAGAGAAGAAAATTTTTCCTTAGAGCAAGTCATGGACAACAAGTAGAGAAAGCAAGGAACAAGGGAATAACAGTATAACAATGAATCAATGGATCATTAGGAATCAATAATATAGGACGATAATCAATAATCAATATCACGGTAATCGATGCAATGGCTATAACATTGATTTAATATTCGGTAACAATATTCAATGATCAATTACAATAATGAACAATATGAAATGTCAGTGATGTATATATCCTTATGTCTATTAATCATTTTTAAATCATAACTAATGCACGTACTACTTTGTCTCATATGTTCCATACCACAGGTTCGATGCATACAATCAATTTCGTTTAGACTATAGTGATAGATATTATAGTAAATGTGCTGGGTATGATGACAATAACAATATAACACAGATCATTGAGACAATTTTTGCACAATGACGATAACAATAATAACACGAGCCATGGTGTAATTTCTTACACAATGACGATAACGATAATAACACGGGGCCATCATCCAAGTACAGTCTCTATATCATTAACTACTCTAGTCAATTCCTTAAACCTCGGCTTATTAATTATTTATCAATGCAACAATACAATATGCAATTTAAGACATGAGATGAACAATAGTATCAATAGGAGAACAATAGGGTGGTAACATGAATAGGACGATTAGAATGGTGACAATAACTCATTAGGATCATGCAATACATCATACATACATTAATTCATGCAATAGTACGATATACGATTAATTAATCTATTAAAATCTGGAATATAAAATTCTAGACAGCAAGAGTAGTTTGTACAAAAAAATAGTTTCCCGCTGTTTCAGAAATCGAAAACTAAATCTGTTAAATGTTCTAGAAACTAGGCTGCCACACGGTTCCAACGCATATTGAAAGTTCAAAATCCGAAAATAGTAGTTAGGTCAAACACAATGTTCTTTACATATTTCATGTTTAGGCCGATATTCAACATCATGCTATTTTATTTTTAGAATCAGCAAAAACTCAATAACAAATTCAGTAAAAATATTTATTAGGCTCTTAAACATGATCACTAATAATCTGGAAATTATCAGAGCAAAATTTCATTATTTGATTAGCCTTTCTACTGTTTAAACATCAAATATACATGAATCTGAAACTCTGAAAATAAAAACATAGCTGTAGTAAAACGGGCATAACTTTTGCTACACAACTCGGAATTCAGAAATACAAGATGTCTGGAAACTAGAAAGATAAGTCTACAATTCATATTCAGAAAGTAATTTATTTTAAGTTCATTTACTTGGTCAAAAATATCAGTCAACATACAACCAGCAAGCAAGATACAGGTTTTAAGGGTATTCTTCATGAAATAATTTAATTAAACGTGATGGGTATCAATTCTACTAGTCGAACAAACTTCTCAATCAAAATGAACGGTATAAAAACATGGTAAATAAGATTAAGAACACGTACATACATCAGTTTATCATCAATCAACCATCAATCGATCAAACAACAAACAACCTAGCAATTCACTCTACAATAATTTATTTGTATCATAATTATATGAAAAACCTTATAGTCGGTGAAAATGAATACCAAATATAACAGGATAAGGATCCCGAAGCAACAAACCCACGAACACACGAATCCATAAGATAGCACATGCAATATACGTGCAATAAAGAACACACAGCAACCAAGTACAAAGAGATAGCAGCAACGTCAGCAATGGCAAAGGGCTCGATGGCGTCACTGGCTTACGTCGATGCGGCGTTGGGCAGTGCGAACGACGAGCAAAGGCGACGGCATCGGGGGTCGACGTCGACGGAAAGGGGCAGCGATGGGTTGGGGATGTTGGCTGTTGTCAACGGGAAATAGAGGAGGAGGGGGTTGCTGAGTTGGGTGCTGGGGGTCGCTGGAGGTTGTCGACGAGGAGGGCGCGCTCAGGAGGGCACCGGAGATTAGGGGATGGCCGGAGTTGGCCGGAGAAGGATGATGAGGAGTTTGGGCGGGAGTTCTGTGGTCGGGGAGATAGAAAACGGAGAGGAGAGAGAATAGGAGAGAGAGTAGATGGCTCTAGGGTTTCGAATTGTTGAATTTTTAGGGTTTGCAATAGAGTTGTATTTATAGGGTACAATTAGGGTGTTGGGTTAACAGTTTAGGATCCAATAATAGCGGTTTTGGGTCAAGAACAATTGGAATTGGGTTTTAGGGTTCAATAAGAGATGGGTTTAAAATAATATGGTTCGAATAAAAATACCCAAAATTAAATAGAAGAAAATAGAATCAATAAGAACAGCTCAACAAGAAGAACGGAGAATTTCATGAACAATATTTAATTTAAATAATCAAGAAACAAAAATAGAGTATTTTATTCAATTACTAATAAAATATTACAAAAAAGGGAAAAATGAAAATAGCGGAAATGGTAGTTACAGAGCAAACATATGATTTGTGAATTCTTTTGAAACCAATAAAAGCTAACCTTCTTAATACTTATCGTTGTTAACCGTTCTCAACACTATTGCTGACCTGCAAAAAGTTTTAAACACCGGGATTGATCCCGGCAACGAAACCTTCGACGCTCGTTAGTAATCTGATCGATTATGAAATAGCTTTTGTGTAGAAAAAATATTGATTACCTGATTCTGATGGGGGTATTTACAGTCGACTTTGGAACCAGTTTCTAGATAATCATTTATCTCTACTTCTCATTGTTTTTTTTATAAGAAATCGAGTTTAAATTCCTTCATGATAAGAGATTTGGTTTAAATCGTCTCTTAGAGACAATCATGAGTTTAATTAACTCTTTTAAATGATCTGGGTTTTTATAATGGGCTGTCACCCTAACCCAGTAAGGCAGACCGATTTTTGGTTTGTTGGGCTTGGAAAAGACCAGTTCCCTTTCTGGGACCCGCTCATAGTAGAAATTACCATTTTACCCCTCAGAGCTTTGAAATTCGTGCCCAATTTGAACAGTCCCGATTTGGTTCTATTTCTAGCTATATCAGTTCTATTTTGTATAGAGGGATACAATTTAGAATTGAAACATGGTATATTATCCATACCCATGTTAGTCTTCCAATCATGGTCACATGAATTAGTTTATAAGATATTCATCATATCTGTATCTTCTAGATCTGAAACGTCTAAGTCTAGAAAATGTAGTTCTGATGGAGCAAAACTATCTCTAACACATTGGTTGCATTTTCTTCAAGTTCTTCTATATCACTATCTTGATCTTCTACTGTAATTATAGAATAAATAGATTCACCGTCTGATACAGTCTCATATATGCTATGTTTGGCTCGTTGTTTTGAAAATTCATTTTGAACTTAGTTTTTGAAAGAAAAAAAATTATAAAGTTGTTTATTGTGATTTCCGAAAACAATACACACACACACACACACACACACACACACACACACACACACACATAAATACTTTATATTGTATACTATTATATATATACAGTATGTATGGATTTGTATGTATGTATATACAATATATATACTCTAATACATACATATTGTATACATATACATACATACATTTTGATACATACATACTGATACATAATAATATAGAATAATATAAAATAATTTATTATAATTAACATATATATATAATAATAAATAATATATATTAGATATATTATTATACATAAAAATTATAAATATAAGAATTATAAAAAATATAATAATAATAATAATATACAGTAATGCACTATATATTAATATATAATAATAATATGTTATATAATAATGTTATATAATAATAATAATAATAATAATAATAATATATACATACTATTATATATACATATACATACATATACATACATACTATATACATACTTACTGTGTACGTACATAATATACTCTGATACATATATAGTGTATACATATATACATACATATTGACACATACATACTAATATATAATAATATAAAATAACATAAAATAGGTTATTATGATAATAATAATAATATACACATACATATACATACATACTATATACATAGATAGATGTATACAGTATGTTGGTTAGGAAATGAAAAACTTTTCTAAGAAAACAAGTTTTTTCTGTTTTCAAAAAACTCATTTTAAACATAGATTTTGAGTGTGAAATTTTAAAATGAGTTTTGCAAAAATTTGTATAAAAAAAAAATTACCCTAAGTTTTGATTTTAAAAACTGAAAATTGTGTTTAAAACCCAAAACAAACGCAGGTCCTCATTAGAACATTCTACTAGAGTACTATTTTTATCATGCTTATCAATCCGTTTAGGGCACATCCTACTCATATGTTCTAGACTACCACATGTGTAACATTCTAACTTATTTCTATATAACCTTTTTGGTTTAAATTTTCTGACATATTTTTAAGGATCTAGGTACGTTTTTCTCCTATTGGTCTACCTTAAGTAAACCTCTTTTTATTATACTTACTCTCTTTTTTATGATCTCTGTACTTACGCCTTATAGGGTTTTTATCTATAATACCATAAGTTTGTGGGGTATATATTTCTTTACAAAATCCATAGTCTGAGTGTTTTAATTGTTTTTGTATTTGGATCCCAGTACACTTTTCTTTTAATATGTTTATTATATGTTGTATCCTTTGTCCTATAGACCATGGATAATTGGGATTCTCTTGTATTCCTGGTTCATTCCGTGCCATTTCTCTGCTATTTCTAGTCCTAAAACTCTAGGAAGTTTTCTAAATAGCTTATATCCTAGTTCTTGATTAAAAGCATTTCCTGATATACAAACATAATAAAAAAAATCATTTAAAAAATATATATATATTTCCATTTATATAGGCTTAACTGTTCTAAACTTCTAATAGCATCTTTTTGTTATCCTAAATAACCCGAGTTAGGGTCTTCACCAATTACTAGGCTTTGGATTTTATTAACAAAGTCATATGGATTTGCTCCTAATGATATTCATATTATAATCAGCTATTTGTGAGGCTTTATAAGCTTCCCACATAGCTATAGTACTTTCTCCAAAATAGGATTCTAAGTATTTATACATTTCTTCTGCTTGCATGTCTCTGGTTGTCCTATAATATTCTCCTATTAAAGTGTATTCCCATACATCTAACACATGAGACCATGTTTGCGGGTCATGGGCTACTAAATTAAGAATTTGTGGTTCTTCTTTTGCTTGAAACTTAATTAGTTGTTCTAACGGTTGTCTTTTACCTTTATTTCTATAGCTACCTTCAGGTTCTCTAATTTATGAATATGCAATTCTTGAGGCATTTCCTGCTGTATATATCTTATTAGGTAATGCAATAGTTCTATGAAATGGGGATGGTGATGTTGATGTACTAGTTTCTACTGATCCGCTAGTCCTTTTGATACGATATGTCTGTAGCGCAAGTCTGTGTATCTTCTTCTTCAAATCTTACTAGCTTACCTAGTCTTATATTTTTATCTTAATCATAATATTAATATTCATCTTTGCTGATTGTCTTATTTCTATAATGGGTATCATCTAGTTCTAATAACTCTTGTTTAGTTAATTCTGTTAATCCTAATTCTTTAGGGTAGAGGATAATATCATTGCTAGGGCATTCTATATTTACTAAACATTCTATGTGTACTAATTCTGATTCTAAATCCGTTTATATATCATATATATTCCTATTTGTCTGTGAATCTTATACTAGTATGTCCTTTGGTATCTTGATATATTAAAGAGTCTTGTGATATTACAGTTGTAATCGGTTCTATAAACTTATCTAAATTCCAATCTGATCCTGCTAGACTTTTTGAATTATATTCTAAGGGTTTGATCATTTTTATTCCTTTACTACTGAGTAAACTTATTACTTCATCTACCTGAACTTTATATTTTGTTCTAGAATTAGTGGTACATCTTCCTAAGAATGCTATATGCATTAATAAACTATCGCCTAAGAATCTTAAATGCATTTTTGTATTTGTTTACTTTTTAAATTCATCTCCTCCTGTCTTATTGATTAATGGTAGATTGCAAGCCTGATTCCCTAAACAGCTAACTGTTTGTTCTCTATTGTGCCTAAAAAATTTTGTTCTAAACTCAAATCTTCCGGTTTGGAATAAGGTTCTCGATTGTTAATACTTAACCCTTCTCTTTGAAATCTTTCATAATCTTGTTCTGTATCTATGAGCTCATCTAACTAAACATCATAATTTCTTCTCGATCTATTTCTCATTAATAAGTCTGCAAGGGGTTTAGTTCTACTTGTAGATCCTTGTTCTGACCTAAGTGTTCCAGAAGGTCCTGTAAAAGTTTGGATATTCGTTTGATTACTAGTCATTCTGGTTTTTGTGATGGAAATCTGAATTCTGGTTTATGGGTTACTTTTTCTCTCCCAATTGGTTCTAACGAAATCTTTCCTAGACTTTCTGTGAGTTTCTTCTTGGATATTTAAAGATTTTGGGACTTCAATCCTATCAAGCCTCTTGTGTAACTTAATAAGCAATCTTATTATCACATTATTTTGCCGAATAATTACTTCATTTGACTATGCTTGTGGACTATAAGTACTATAACCTTTTGCTTCTTGAAACGTCTTAGTGTATTCTAATGCTTCAGTATAATGCTCGGACATCAACTTAAAGAAATTTGTTTTATTTCCCGTAAAATTCATCTATTTTTACTAGATACATCTTGTAATACCTGTGCATAATGTTTGACTTGTTCTAAGATGTTTTTGGTTTCTATTTCTCTGTCTTTAGGCTTATTGTGGTCGAATGAGTCTTTTAGATCTAAAATATCTCTCTTAGTTGGTAATTGTTCTAGCTTGGAGAGTTTATCTAAACCTTTCGGTAGACACCCCTCATTCCTGAACCTAAAGGTGTAAAGCAGCAGTCAATCCCCGCTCAAGGAGGAATCCAAGAAGGAATTAACTCGTCTCTACCGTTTACATGGTTTTGGTTTTTAATATAATCTAACTTATTTGATATTTCTTTCAATAGTTGATTCTTTTCTTTTATAGTATTTACTAGTCTCCCAAAAGTGATAGTTCTTATTATATTTATTTTTCCAGTTTTTGTCCTAAATTTATGACTAGATCCACTAGTGTATTCTGGACCGAGTCTTTATTATGAAACAAATGCTCAAATTATTCTAATGTATCAATATTACACTTAATTTTATGGCTGTCTAAACTAGTAATGGTCTAATGTATCAATATTACACTTAATGTTTAAGGATCACCTGGTTTCAGTTTCCTAATTTTTCAATTAGGAAAATTGTAGATGTGATGCAAGTGTTGAGTATATCCTACTCAGTTCTAATAGAGACAAGTTGTAACACCCCGAATTCCAAATACGACTGAATTCGAAGTTCCACAGGATCTTTACACTTCACTTCGTACAATTTTACAAGGAAATTTGAAATTTTTATAATACAACAGAGTCTTTTACATTTATTTACACAGCGGAAGGTAAAATGAAGTACAATAATAAAAAATTATACAATTGCAACATCTTTAACATTTAAATAAATCAACAGCAGCATATCAACTATATCTTCATGAAATCCAACTCCTGCATATAAAACTGTGGGCACGTCAGTTGCTTACAACCGATGAAAATGTTATACACGGCTATCCTCTCTATGCCGAAAATATAACGATCTTAATGCTTTAACAAACCACAAACTTGAATGTAAAATAAACTGTTAAAACGTGACTAGTCTAAACATGTAAGTGTATGCAATGTCATAATGCCTAATGCAGCCATTTCTACTTACGATGACACTAATGCATACTTGTTCGGATTCTATGCATCCCATACTACATAGGATCCAAGGGCTAGCACCTACGTACTCCCCATTAAAGGGTTCGATCCATCGCCATGAAAACTACCCAGTAATAAAAGCAACGTTTAGACATTCCACGAGTACAGATCCCAGTCCCGGAGTACACCGCCCGACTGTTATAACACACTCCTCGTCGTGCGAACATCCCGCAAGTGCCCCTCTAGCCCCGGTATGCATATATACACTGGAGTACGGAAAACTATCCATCTGACTATGCATAGTCCCGGATTTAAAATAAAAGCTCGTCTTCATCAAAGCAACCTCAGTCCCGGAGTACACCGTCCGACTGGGTCTATAGTCCCGGAGTACACCGCCCGACTATATAGAGTGCCCCACTTACATTTGCCTAGGTTTACTACATCTTCTCTTAGTGCCTAGATTTTAAGTTCAAGACATGAATAATTATCACACCTAGAGTTAGTTTTACCCCCTACCGGACTTAATCACAAATACCGAGATAGTTCCATGGCCATATCTCAAAAATATAACTCAAATCTTTTAATTCAACAATGTCGGTACCCAGGGTCTCACTAAACCTCTAGATCACAATCTTTCATGTACTAGAATTTACGGGTACTCATACCCTTCAATAATCATGTATTAAACCTCATGTATTCTTATCTTCAACTTTTTCATAATTTAATCAATGTCTTATCTTAGCATCATTCATTATTCATTTATTCATTCACAATTCTTTCAAAAAGCTCTACATAATAGATTTCAATCTCATTAACATCTTAATCACACCAAGTATTTCTTACTCAACATAAGTATATGATCCCATCAAGAGAACCCATAACATGGCAAATATTTTTCTCTTCTTCTCAAAATAAAAGCCATATTCTCAAATAAATAATTTTGAAGTCAATAACTAGTTTTCTATCTAAGTTCTGCTTTTAATTACTCAAAATATACATGAAAATTTATGAAACAACTTTTAATAAATTCTATATCATTTTATAAGAATATTGGATATTTTTCCCAAATTTTATTCACATTAAAAACTCTTTCAAAATATTAAAAACACCAAAAAAAATCGAAAGGCAGCTACCGGGTTTCAAACCCATGCCCAATAGCAAGCTACAGTAACCGACCCTAGGCACCACCGAGAGCCACTAAGTCCAAGTGGACTTTGTGTTATAAAGGCAGGCCTGAATATGATACATACTGTATTTCGGGTCGGGGGTTTATTTAGAACAAATCAAACAAGAATAAAAAGGGGGTGCCAAGTTTCGATCTCAGAACCAATCCTCTAACCCGTGCTACAGTAACGGCACTGTGGTGCACCAACTAACCAATAAGTCCATCAGTGACTACTGATATTGAGTTACACCGATATGCTCTTGTTCAACCTTACTGTGATTCAATTATCTTCACAAAACTCTAATTTTCATTTGATCTAATCTTTCATTAGGCTGCAATTATTTCATCTAGACTGAGTTTACTTTCAAACAGTAACTCACAAATCTTTAACAGATATTTTAGACATTGTATCTAAATTTTAAATTATTTTCTCTCATTAATGAACATGAATTTCATTTCTTCAATTTAGTCAAAATAGCAATTTGTATCTCTTACAACCAATTAAATGAATCTATGTGTACCAATTTAACTTCACCAAAATTCATTTTTACTATAAGGGAAATCTCAATAATTTTCATACAATTTTATATTTCGACATTTGCAAATTTACAAGCATATTTGTTCATGGCAATAACTCATTTTTTCATTGTCTCATTTCTAACTAACATGATGGCAATTAGTTTCTTAATCATAACAAAATTTCTGCAATTCATAGCAGAACACAATAGCATGGATTTGTTCAATATTTATCACATCAAATTTATCTATACTACTCATTTAACATTACTAACATGCATTTCCTACATTTAGAAAGAACAAGATCACCCACCTCTTATGAAGAATTTGCAAACAAAGATGTAGAGACACAACTTCCACGGACTCCTAGCTCCAATAAGCAACTCCTAGTCCTTCTCCTCCTAGCAAGAGCACTCTAAAAAGTCTCCAATGCAACAAGAACACTCTCTAACTCTCTTTCATTTTCCTCTCTTGATTTGTTTTGTTTTGGTGTGAAATGAGAAGAAAAAAGGGGGGTTATTTATAGGACAAAATGAAGGGCTAAAATGTAATCTCATCCACCTAATAACTACCCACTCAACTTTCCACTCTCCCACTTTCTCCAACTCTCCATCTTCCGGCCTCTTTCTCTCCCTCATCCGGTCTCTCTCTCTCTCTTAAGACACGTGCACGTGTTGTGCACTAGTGCACACACACACAAAAATAAATAAAAATCCTATAATTCTAATATGTGTATTAAAAGTTGTTACATGTCATGTGTGAGTCCCTGCACAACCAAAATTAATGGGCTTGTCTTGTGGGCATACTTTTAATTAATTAATTAATTAATTAGTCTAGTGGGCTAGAATCTATTCTTAGGTCCATGGGTTAAATGAATGGATAATAAAAAGACTCATGCATGCTAAAATAATAAATGAGAGTAAGAAAAATAAAGATGAACAATTTTGTACGTGCATCGTACGTACAAAAACTGAAAATTGTATTTTTAATTAAAAAATAAAAAAAAATACGGGTGTAACCCCTGTTTCCCCAAAAATGTATTTTTGTGTATTTTCTCTATTTAAAAACTTCAAATTTTTTTTTCGGTTTTCAGCTATTTAGTCGAAATGTATTATTGGATCTTCTATTAAAATATGTTTTCGATCAATAACCTTATTTTTAAATATTTTCTGTGATTATTATATTGTAATACAATTCTTATTATTATTTGTTATTAGTATTATGGTTATTATTTATATTTTGATTGGTTATTAAAAATCCTTTTTTTTATCTACTAACTGTATTGTAGTGTTTTAAATAAATTCTATTTTTGTATTGCAAATTACATTTTTATCTTTTTTTTGTTATTTTATTTTCTTATTGAATTTTTAAATCCCTATAATCCATTTAATTTCTTATTGGATATTTTATTAACCTATTGGATTTTTCTTTAACACCCGTTTACATTTAAACTCTACCTATTATATTATACCCATTGTTTTAATACCCATCTAAGCCCTAAGACCCATTTACTCTCACCCCTAATCCAATAACCTATAACCCAAATACCCTATTACCCACTTTAAACCCAAGCCAGTACCTAAACTACCCACCGGAACCATTACTTAACCCATTTAAACCTACTCCCGAACCCGTTTTGCACCCGCTTTACCCTCTCACCCGTTTCCTATACTCCCCAACCCGCAACCCTATAACCTTCCTTTATAACCCTACTCACCTTCCCTTCTCCAAACCCATGCAACCCTAGCCGCCTCTTCAATCCATCCCGTCTCCCGTCTCCCTCATCTTCCCTCCTGTCCATTCTCCCTACTCTCCCTCCCTGATGCAGGCCCCCGTCGCGCGCCCTGTGCCTTGCCACCTCGTCATCCTCCTGCAGCATCGTCATGCTCCTCCCCAGCGACGTGCCACTCCTGCATCCGCCAGACTGTGCTCTTCCCGGTGCGCTGCTCGATCTCGATAGACAACCGGTGATGCCAAGCCAACAGCCAGCATGCGACCATCTGCCTGCAGCACCGCACACATGTGCATCGTCTCCCCTCCGTCACAGCCACCTATGGCATCCTCGATCTGTCCTCCCGACACCAGCAGTGCCCGCCAGTTACCATGCCGCCTACCTACACCGCCAAGCCAGTGCACCACTTTGGAGTTACTGTTTGATTAGAGTTGTGATCTTTTGAATTCTGGCCATCGGATCTTCCTTGGTCATCCTGATCATCGTGATCATCGAGTTCCCTTGATTCAGATCTAGTCGTTTGATCTTGTAATCTTCATCTTGATTGATTGATTCCTAGCCATCCATTGATTTGATCTTGATCATCACCATCGGGGTGATCTTGGCCGTCCATTGGATCTTGACAATCATGCTTGATTGGATGTGGGCCGTCAATCTCCTCTTGATCATCCGATTAGATCCTAGCAGTCCGATCTCTTCTTGATCGTCACGATAATGATGATAATCAATTTTTTTATCGCAGCTGTTCGATCGATCGATCTTGATGATCTTCATCATTATCTTCATCATCAAGAGATCTGACCGTTCGATTTGATCCGATCATCTTGATCTTGATCTTCGATCTCAGCTGTCCGATTGTGTTCGTGATATCGACAGTTTTTATCTTGTTCTTGATCTTGTGTTCGTGATTGGTTCGTGATCCGTTCGTTGTGTTCGTGCCCGGGAATCTATTTCAAGTAATTCAAGTCTCATGTATCAAGTCTCAGGTAATCAGGTTTCATGGAATCATGTAGTCAAGTATCAAGCATGCACGTATCATGTCAAGTATCTTATTCAAGTATCATGTTCAAATATTATGTTCAAGTCTTGTGTGATTACTATCTAGGTAGCACGAAATGTACCCCACCCTACATGGTTGCTACAACACAACAGTTTCGCTTTAGATTTCATAATGGACCATAGAGGGCAGTATACTCAGGAATCAGAACAGAAACAGGTATCAAGCACGAGTTACGTAATCGTGAACAAGTGGTAACAAGTATCAAGCAAGACTCATGTAGTCATGATCACGTGGCAACAAGTAGTATCTAGCACGAGTTATGTAGTCATGATCACGTGGCAACAGGTAGTATCTAGCACGAGTCATGTAGTCATGATCACGTGGCAACAGGTAGTATCTAGCACGAGTCATGTAGTCAGGATCACGTGGCAACAGGTAGTATCTAGCATGAATCATGTAGTCATGAAACATGGCAAAAAGTAATGGGAAACACGGGCCCCCTTCCGAGTACACGTTTCTGAATTATCCACTATTAGATCTTTCCCTTAAACCCCGGCTTAGTTACTTTTATTATTAGGGTCATCAACAGTCATGAGAGTATTAAATAATGTCAAACTAACCAGGTATAATCAGGTTTAGGCTCAGGGAATCAGATCAGCAAGTATAAGTAATATATAGTCACACAAACGAGCAAAATGGCCTATGTTTATAATCAGGTCAGCAAAACCAATCAGTACTAAAACAGAGATCCTGAGAGCTACAGGCATGCAAATCATGATCCGTCAAATGATCTGGAAGCTAGACATCCACACGCTTCTAACTAGTACAATAATGTCATATACTAGTTCACAACATCTCAGCTAAAAACTCATTTTAACACAGATTTCATGTTCAGCCAGAAAACAGGGGAACGACTTCAAACACATAAAAACAGTAGGTAAACTCATCAAATAATTTCACGAAAAATCTGGGGTAATCCCCTATAGATATAGACTCAAAGTAATAAGTTTCATAATATTCCAGAAAGTATAGCTAAGTCATCAAAAATAGGGAACGACACAAAAGCATGGTTTGGCGAATCTGGAATTTCTCAACACTGCTGTACGAAAACAAACATATCTCGCAAACAGCGCATCGAAATCCAATTTCTTCAAAACGGCGTGAAAATAGATAAAATCCTCTAACTTTTATATCTCACAATTAATTTTCATATAACATAAAGAAATAGGGTGAAAACTGGGTTCAACATAGAACAACACGCATTTTACAGCAAGAGTAGATTATAGAAAAGGATATGAAACATCGTTCAAAAATTATCTTTAAAATACAACAAAAATCTGAAAAGTCCCTAACATCATGAAGAAACACTGGGAAAAATATTATGGCATGATATTATGTATAACCTAGATCTTGATAATAAATAGCTCACAAAATTCACACAAAACTGCATCTGAAAACTACCGACACGCCAGTACCAAAATTATCATATCTCAGTCATTCGAACTCCGAACGCAGTGAAATTGGTGGAGTTTGAAAATAGACACAATTATCTAAAATTTACTTTGAAATTTCCAAATTGATATTCGGACCCTAGCATAGGTGAAAATAGCAAACAACACAGAACAGCCCGCAAATTCCAGATTTCACACTTCATCTTAAAAACGTCATAACTTTCATAATTATAAACCAAACTCCACCAAATTTGAAACACAGCCTACCAATCATCTAACTATCATAATGAAGGGTTTCTAACATGTCAAAACCTAATAATTCTCACATGGGCAATCAATCAAACACATAACATGCAATATGACATACACGAACAAAATCAAGTTTAGGGTAAACCTAGGTTATCAACCTATCAATTCTCATGTCCTAGGTCATCTATGGCCTGATTTACACAATAGAGACAAAACTCACAAATAAAAGCACAATTTTTGGCCGTCTCTAATCTCAACTACCCTATATGTGAACTTTTTGACTTGTATCAACCTAATGAAATTATGTACAAGTTACTTGTCTCTAATGGAGTGAAACACGAAGCCAACGAGTCCAAGTGCAAAACCACGAACAAAATAGCCTTCCCACGCGTTTCCAAGCGAACCCACGAACCAAAAACGCTATACGATCAATCTCCTTGATGCACGATCCAAAGTGGATGATACCCACTTCAAAAACACCACAAAGGGAGGGTCTTGTGCTGATTTGGATGTTGGTTGTGCTGGTTTGGGATGGTGGCCGGCCACAAGGAAGGAGAAGGGAGTAGGGTTTTGATGGTTGTAGGATATTGAAGTATGGAGATGGATGAGATGGTCGGATTTGTGGATGGATGGAGGGGAGTAGGGGCTCGGTTTTGGGAGGACAAGGGCAGGCCGGATGCTATAGGAGGGGACAAGGAAGGAGGCCGGGATGAATTTTGGTGAGGGAGAGAGAAAAGAGATTAGGGTTAGGGTTAAGGGGGATTAGGGGTTATTATATATGGGGATTAATTGGGCTAATGGGTAGTGGGTATGAATATGAATTAATAGGTATACAAATGGGTAATGGGTATTGGGTCAAATTCAAATGGGGATACAATATATAATGAATTCAATGGCTCCTAAAAATCTCCTTAAGGGTAAAAAATCATAATTTGGGCAAATCACCACCAAAAATTCACCACATCATCAAAATAAATAAATATAATGAACGAGGCCAAGAAAATGAGAAAAAGAAATCAAAATGGCGAAAATGAACAAAACGACGAACAATCAGCACAAGGAGGTCAAAAATGAAAGAAAAAGAATATATATTGAAAATAATCCAATATACGTTCTGAAAAATACAAGAGCTATAAAAATATACAAAAATGAAGAATAGACTCCAAAATACATAAAATGAAAAAAAGGGGTTACAATCCTACCCACCTTACAACAAAATTTCGTCCTCGAAATTTGCTTAGGCGGTACCTAGGACAAAGTAAAACAAACTTGGGGAAAGGCAACAAAACAGAGGGCTAAGGGTAAAGAACAAAGTAAAGGCAACACCAGAAAAAGAAGGAAAGGGATAACAATGAGATCAAATGGCACGCAGAAAGAGAATAAACAGTATCAAAAGAAAGGAAACAACACCATGTAACAAAGCAATAAGGGAGTCGGCAGAATTGAAATCAAAGAGAGAAAAGACAGGGGAGAGTTGAATCAGACAATAAGTCAACGGATGAGAACAAATGCAAGAGATAGGGTAAACCAAAACAATGCCAGGAAGGAGAAGTAAAAATAGGATCTTGGGACCTGTGGGTTATGGGCCCACAACGCTTCCGCTGCGCCACTCTGATCGGAACGACTACCAATAGCATCCAGCGATGCCGACTGACGGACCAAGCAGAAAATAGCAAAAGAATGGATGGCACCAAAATCAAGGAATATGGGTACGAAAGAAATGAATTCATACCCACAAGAAATCAATCAAAGAGGAAGACTGAAAAGGAAACAGAAGAAACAAGGAATCAAGGAATTAAATAAGAAGGGATCAAAAGAATGGAATAAGATTAGTATCCAGAATCTGAGTTGGTATATATTTCATTTATTCATGCATGGTTGGTGAAGTGTTGTGCAGATCCCAGTTCGAGCCAAGCTTGTCAAACATATTAGGCAACCAATACATTAGCCAAACTTGGTGCTCTGATACCACTAAAAACCCTGTCACGCCCCGCTTCCCAAAAATACAAAATACGAGCACGTAACAAAAGCCCAGCGAATGATTATTATCACCCTTAAGCTGTTTCAAGAAATCCTTGCAACACATCACCGAATATATCAGAGTCGGAAGCAAAAAGTAGAACCAACATGCAACATTGAAAGAAATTTACCAACAGAAATTTACTTGAAATCAAATACCATGTTCTCAAATAAAACAGAGTCTAGAAAAATAAAAATCCTGGGTCACATCGCCCAAATACAAAATAATATCCAAGTCTCAAAATATAAGAATAATCCAAGTCTCACGAATACAAATATTGACCAAAACAAGCAACAAGAATAATAATAGCAAAATTTCAGCATCTAGTACATCAACTCGCCAATACCTTCAGGAACATGTCCTCCAAAATCTGCAATACAACGAATGCAGGAAAGAGGAAAAGAGAAAACACAAGTACCCGTTATTTGCAAGTTCGGGTCACAAATAGAGTAGGATACAAGCACATGGAATGGGAAAAAACTAACTAGCACATGGTAAAGGTATAATGTCAACCTAGACAACTAGCATGGTAAAAGTATCAAGTGCACACGGAATAACTCAAGTGTCAAGTAAACAAGTATCTCATAAACATGCATCGAGTGTCAAGTATCGTGTAATCATGTATCAGGTATCATGTTTCAAGTAATTCAAGTCTCATGTATCAAGTCTCAGGTAATCAGGTCTCATGGAATCATGTAGTCAAGTATCAAACATGCACGTATCATGTCAAGTATCTTATTCAAGTATCATGTTTAAGTATTATATTCAAGTCTTGTGTGATTACTATCTAGGTAACACGACATGTACCCCATCTTACATGGTTGCTACAACACAACAGTTTCGCTTTAGATTTCATAATGGACCATAGAGGGTAGTATACTAAAGAATCAGAACAGAAACAGGTATCAAGCACGAGTCACGTAATCGTGAACAAGTGGTAACAAGTATCAAGTACGAGTCATGTAGTCATGATCACGTGACAACAAGTAGTATCTAGCAAGAGTTATGTAGTCATGATCACGTGGCAACAGGTAGTATCTAGCACGAGTCATGTAGTCATAATCACGTGGCAACAGATAGTATCTAGCACGAGTCATGTAGTCATGATCACGTGGCAACAGGTAGTATCTAGCATGAATCATGTAGTCATAAAACATGGAAAAAAGTAATGGGAAACACGGGCCCCCTTCCGAGTACACGTTTCTGAATTATCCACTATTAGATCTTTCCCTTAAACCTCGGCTTAGTTACTTTTATTATTAGTGTCATCAACAGTCATGAGAGGGTATTAAATAATGTCAAACTAACCAGGTATAATCAGGTTTAGGCTCAGGGAATCAGATCAGCAAGTATAAGTAATATATAGTCCACAAACGAGCAAAATGGCCTATGTTTATAATCAGGTCAGCAAGACCAATAAGTACTAAAACAGAGATCCTGAGAGCTACAAGCATCCAAATCATGATTGTCAAAGGATATGGAAGCTAGACATCCACACGCTTCTAACGAGTATAATAAAGTCATATACTAGTTCACAACATCTCAGCTTAAAACTCATTTCAACACAAATTTCATGTTCAGCCAGAAAACAGGGGAACGACTTCAAACACATAAAAACAGCAGGTAAACTCATCAAATAATTCCACGAAAAATATGGGGTAATCCTCTATAGATATAGACTCAAAGTAATAAGTTTCATAATATTCCAGAAATTATAGCTAAGTCATCAAAAATAGGGAACGGCACAAAAGCACGGTTTGGCGAATCTGGAATTTCTCAACACTGCTGTACGAAAACAAACATATCTCGCAAACAGAGCATCGAAATCCAATTCCTCAAAAACGGCGTGAAAATAGATAAAATTCTCTAACTTTCATATCTCACAATTAATTTTCACATAACATAAAGAAATAGGGTGAAAACTGGGTTCAACATAGAATAGCACGCATTTTACAGCAAGAGTAGATTATAGAAAAGGATATGAAACATCGTTCGAAAATTATCTTTAAAATACACCCAAAATCTGGAAATTCCCTAAAATCATGAAGAAACACTGGGAAAAATATTATGGCATGATATTATGTATAACCTAGATCTTGAAAATAAATAGCTCACAAAATTCACACAAAACTGCATCTGAAAACTACCGACACGCCAGTACCAAAATTATCATATCTCAGTCATACGAACTCCAAACCCAGTGAAATTGGTGGGGTTTGAAAATAGACACAATTATCTACAATTTACTTTGAAATGTCCAAGTTGAGATTCGGACCCTAGCATAGGTGAAAATAGAAAACAACACAGCACAGCCCGCAAATTCCAGATTTCACACTTCATCTTAAAAACGTCATAACTTTCATAATAATGAACCAAACTCCACCAAATTTGAAACACAGCCTACAAATCATCTAAATATCATAATTAAGGGTTTCTAACATGTCAAAACCTAATAATTCTCACATGGGCAATCAATCAAACACATAACATACAATATGTCACATACACGAACAAAATCAAGTTTAGGGTAAACCTAGGTTATCAACCTATCATTTCTCATGTCCTAGGTCATCTTTGGCCTGATTTACACAATAAAGACAAAACCCACAAATAAAAGCACAATTTTTGGCCGTCTCTAATCTCAACTACCCTATTTGTGAACTTTTTGTCTTGTATCAACCTAATGAAATTATGTACAAGTTACTTGCCTCTAATAGAGTGAAACACGAAGCCAATGAGTCCAAGTGCAAAATCCACGAACAAAATAGCCTTCCCACGTGTTTCCAAGCCAACCCACGAACCAAAAATGCTATACGATCAATCTCCTTGATGCACGATCCAAAGTGGATGATACCCACTTCAAAATACCACAAAGGGAGGGTCTTGTGCTGATTTGGATGTTGGTGGTGCTGGTTTGGGATGGTGGCCGGCCACAAGGAAGGAGAAGGGAGTAGGGTTTTGATGGTTGTAGGATATTGAAGTATGGAGATGGATGAGATGGTCGGATTTGTGGATGGATGGAGGGGAGTGGGTTTCGGTTTCGGGAGGACAAAGGCAGGCCGGATGCTATAGGAGGGGACAAGGAAGGAGGCCGGGATGGATTTTGGAGAGGGAGAGAGAAAAGAGATTAGGGTTAGGGTTAAGGGGGATTAGGGGTTATTAGATATGGGGATTAATTAGGCTAATGGGTAGTGGGTATGAATTAATAGGTATACAAATGGGTAATGGGTATTGGATCAAATTTAAATAGGGATACAATATATAATGAATTCTATGGGTCCTAAAAATCTCCTTAAGGGTTAAAAATCATAATTTGGCCAAATCACCAGCAAAAATCCACCACATCATCAAAATAAATAAATATAATGAATGAGGCCAGGAAAATGAGAAAAAGAACTCAAAATGGCGAAAATGAACAAAACGACGAACAATCAGCACAAGAAGGTCAAAAATGAAAGAAAAAGAATATATATTGAAAATAATCCAATATACGGTTCTGAAAAATACAAGAGCTATAAAAATATACAAAAATGAAAAATACACTCCAAAAGACACTCCAAAATACATAAAATGAAAAACAGGGATTACAGTTTCTGTCATCGTCTCTCAGGCAAGTAAGTTGTACTCAAATTTCTTTGTATGATACAAGTCATAAATTTCACTTGTAGTATAGTTGTGTTCTAGAGACAACTCATGTGTGATGTGTGTTTGATGAGTACTGTCTCTATAGTGCCATTTCACCATAGATGACTCATGACACAAAATTGACATGAAACAACTTAGGCTTTTCCCATTCTTGATTTGATCATGTATGTGAGACTTTTTATGGGAATTTGAGTCTTTGTTAAGAATCATGTGATAGACTTGTTTTAGATATGTTAATTACCCTAATTCATGATGTTTGGATACTTGGTAGACTCGATTTCATATTTGGTAGTGTTTGGATCAAGTTTCATTGGATCTATATTGATTTTGGTTTTTGAGGAAATTCTGTGTTTTGTCGATGGTCTGTCTTGATCAGTAATTTAGACCATATTAAGGTCAGTATCTTAATTTCAGTATGAAATATGATTTGTAGAGAAATTTGTCTTCTTTCCAACCCCTCTGACCTTGATCGATTTCGTTTTCGTATGTGTGAGTTATGACTGTTTTACTATAGAGGTGTAGATCAATTCTAGATTTCGTTTCTTGATGATTTTGATGACTAAATTATTTTTATACTTGTGCTACACATATTATTTTGATCTGAAACTTTGGTCTGTATTTCTATATCTGTCTAGGGATTACCTAGAATTTTGGTGGATTTTATTGATGAATTTTAAACGTCGTTTCATGCTTATTTATGAAATCTATACTTGTATTTTGATCGCTGTTCTCTAAAGAATCGTATTTTCACCCTATTTTCTTTTACTGTATGAAAAATATTTATAAAATACAAAAGTTAGCTTATTGTGCCTATTTTCACCTCCCTTTGGCGGATTTGGATTTCGTTTCACGGTTTGTGAGATATTACAGTTTTCGTACAGCTGTGTTGGAAATTCCAATTTTGCCAAACTATCGTTTCTTGATGTTTTCTGGTTTTTATTGGCTAAACTAATTTTACTGGAAAATTATGAAAGTTTATATTCTGATACTAAACAGATAGGGAAATACCCTGAATTTTTCGTGGGTTTATTTATTGAGTTTTGATGCTATTTTCCTGACTGAGAAATTGTTTTACTGATTTCTGCCAGAACGTGTTTTCTGGATTCAAATCAGTTTTGAGTTATGATTTTGTGAATTACTATATGACTTATTTATACTCGCTGGATTCGGTTGGGAGTATATTTTCTAGACATTTTGACGGATTCAGATTTACATGTTTGTAACACCGGAAATCACTGCTTTACTATAGTGCGGTCTTGCTGTCCTGAACATGAGATTTGGTTATTTTATTCTTTTATGAGATATCGTGCACCCGTACATATTTATTTTGCAACCTGAACTTGTTATTTGTTCATGACATGATATTCTTGCTCTGTTTTGTGACACATACATGCCTGTTTAATAATAGTAAGAAGTAACAAGCCGGGGTTAAAGGAAAAACCTTAGTAGTGGACAATATAGGTATGTGTACTCAGAAGGGGCCCGTAATCCCATTACTTGTTGCCATGTTTCATGCTTGCATGATTCATGCCTATTATTATTATGATATTGCCATGAACTCACGATTACATGATTTATGCCAGTTATTATTATATTATGCCATGAACTCACAACTACATGATTCATGCCTGTTATTATTACTTGTTGCCATATTTCATGATTACATGATTCTTGCTTGTTATTACCTGTTATCATGTTTCATGACTATATAATTCATGCATGTTTCTGTTGCCACGATTTCACTACGTGAGTCGTGCATGTTTACCTGTTACTTGTTACTTGACATGATGCCTGAGTAGACGGCCCTATAGAAACCCACCACTAGGCCTAAACGTAACTGTTTGAATGTAGCAACCATGTGATATAATATAAGGCGCATGAAGTGCTACCTAACTAGTAATAAATACAAGACTTGAACATGATACTTGAACATGATACATGCTTGCTTGACACTTGACTACATCATACATGAAACTTGATACATGACACTTGACTACATGAAACATAAGACTTGATACATGACACTTGATACATGATTACATGATACTTGACACTTAGTGTTGGTTTACATGATACTCGTTTACTTGACACTTGATTCATGCCATTTATACTTGATCACCTTGCCATGCTAGTTGTTTATTTTGATATCATGCTTATTCCATGTTGTTAGTTAGTTTCCCCATGTACTTGTATCCTGCATTACAAGCGGTCCGTAACTTGCAATTGACGGGTACTTGTTTTCTCTTTTCCTCTTCCCTGCAATTGTTAAATTGCAGATTTTGGAGATCAGCTGCCAAATGGAATAGGCGAGATGAAATACTAGTTACTGGAGATTTTTGCCATATCTATTTATTATTTCTTGTTGCTTATCTTGAACAATTGTATCTTATAATTAGATTATTTTGTATTTGGGCAAAGTGACCCATGATATTAACTTATTCAGATCTGGATTATTTGAGATTAATATATTTTGTTTCAAGTATTCTTGTTGGTATTTTGATTCGATTATGCATGCTTGGTTGATTCTTTTGCTTCCGACTTTGATTACTCTTGTGAAATATTGTAAAGATTCTTGAACAGCTTATGGATGATAAAAATCATTCGCTGGGCTTAGTCACGTATCCGTATTCCGTATTCTTTTTGGAAGCGGGGCGTGACAAGTTTTTTAGTGGTATCAGAGCCCAGATTTGGCTAATGTATTAGTTTGATTGATATATTAGACAAGCTTGGCTCCTACTGGGATCGGCTAAATATTTCACCAACCATGCATAAATGAATTAATTACTATCAACATTGATGTGGATTCTAGTCTTATTCCTTTCATTTTGATCCTTTTTATTCAATCCCTTGATTCCTTATTTTCTTCTGTCTCTTTCAGTCGTCCTCTTTGATTGACCTCTTGTTGGGTATGATTTCATTCTTCTCGTACCCATATTCTTTGATTTTGGTGCCATCCATTCTTTTCTTTCTTGCTTGGTCCGTCAGTCGTCATCGCTGGATGCTATTGGCAGAGTGTTCCCGATCAGAGTGGCGTAGCGGAAGCGTTGTGGGCCCATGACCCACTGGTCCCAGAATTCTCTTATTGTTTCTCCTTCCTTGCATTGTCTACTTCTTTTCATTCCTTGTATTCGTCTTCATCCGTTGACTCATTGCTTGTTTCATCACTTCCTTGTCCATTCTTTCTTCGATTCCAGCTTTATCTATTTCTTCACCTCTTTGCTTTACTATCTTGCAAGCCTTATGTTGTTTCTTCTTTATTTTTGATACCGGTTACTTCTTTCTTGTGTTTCATTTTGCCATCATGCACCCATTCATTATTTGATTCAATTCTTCCCTGTTCTTTTCTCCCCTCGATTTCAGTTCTACCTACTTCTTATCTTGCGTTGTTATCTTGTGTTGTTCTTTTCTTTTGATATTGTTTAATCCCTTTCATTGCATTCCATTTGACCTTATTGTTATCCATTTTCTTTCTTTTTCTGGTTTTGCCCCTGCTTTGTTCATCTCCCTTTTAGCCTGTATTTTGTTACCCTTCCCCAGTTTGTTTGTTTTGCCTTGTCCTATGTACCGCCTAAGCAAATTTCGAGGAAGAAATTTTGTTGTAAGGTGGGTAGGATTTGTAACCCCTGTTTTCCCAAATATGTATTTTTGTGTATTTTATGTATTTAAAAATTTTGCAAATTATTTATTTTGGGTTTTCAACTATTTTGTCGAAATGTATTATTGGATCTCCTATTAAAATCTAATTTCAATCAATAACCTTATTTTAAAATATTTTTCTGTGATTATTATATTGTAATACAATTCTTATTTTTTTATTATTATTACTCTTATTATTATTATTGTTATTAGTATTATGGTTATTATTGATATTTTGATTGGTTATTAAAAATCAATTTTTTTTATCTACTAACTGTATTGTAGTGTTTTAAATAAATTCTATTTTTGTATTGCAAAGTACATTTTTATCTTTTTATTTGTTATTTCATTTTCTTATTGAATTTTTAAAACCCTATAACCCACTTAATTTCTTATTGGATATTTTATTAACCTATTGGATTTTTTTTAATACCCGTTTACATGTAAACCCTACCTATTATATTATACCCATTGTTTTAATTCCCATCAAGCCCTAAGACCCATTTACTCTCACCCCTAATCCAATAACCTATAACCCAAATACCCTATTACCCACTTTAAACCCAAGCCAGTACCTAAACTACCCACCGAAACCATTACTTAACCCATTTAAACCTACTCCCGAACCTGTTTTGCACCCACTTTACCCTCTCACCCGTTTCCTATACTCCCCTACTCGCAACCCTGTAACCTTCCTTTATAACCCTGTTCACCTTCCCTTCTCCAAACCCATGCAACCCTAGCGGCCTCTTCAATCCATCCCGTGTCCCGTCTCCCTCGTCTTCCCTCCTGTCCGTTCTCCCTGCTCTCCCTCCCCGACGCGCGCCCTGTGCCCTGCCACCCCCGTCAACCTCCTGCAGCATCGTCATTTTCCTCCCAGCGACGCACCGCCCCTACATCCGCCAGCCTGTGCTCTTCCCGGTGTGCTGCTCGATCTCGACAGCCAGCCGGTGATGCCAAGCCGGTAACCAGTGTGCGACCCTCTGCCTGCAGCACCGCACACCTGTGCGTTGTCTCCCCTCCGTGGCAGCCACCTGTGGCAGCCCCGGCCTGTCCTTCCAACACCGGCAGCGCCTGCATGTTGCCGTGCCGCTTGCCTACACCACCAAGCCAGTGCACCACTTTGGAGTTACTGTTTGATTGGAATTGTGATCTTTTGAATCCTGGCCGTCGGATCTTCCTTGATCATCCTGATCATCGTGATCATCGAGTTCCTTTAATTCAGATCTGGTCGTCCGATCTTGTGATCTTCATCTTGATTGATTGATTCCTAGCCGTCCATTGATTTGATCTTGACCATCACCATCGGGGTGATCTTGGCCGTCCATTGGATCTTGATCATCATGCTTGATTGGATGTAGGCCATCGATCTCCTTTTGATCATCCGATTAGATCCTAGCCGTCCGATCTCTTCTTGATCGTCACGATCATGATGATAATCAATTTTTTTATCGCAGCTGTTCGATTGATCGATCTTGATGATCTTCATCATTATCTTCATCATCAAGAGATCTGACCATCCGATCTGATCCGATCATCTTGATCTTGGTCTTCGATCTCAGCCGTCCGATTGTGTTCGTGATCTCGACCGTCTTCATCTTGTTCGTGATCGTGTGTCCATGATTGGTTCGTGATCCGTTCATTATGTTCGTGCTCGGGAATCCATTCCCGTTATTCTTGCTCTTGTGTTATTTCCGTCGTCGTCTCTCAGGCAAGTAACTTGTACTCAAATTTCTTTGTATGATACAAGCCATAAATTCCGCTTATAGTGTAGTTGGGTTCTAGAGACAACTCGTGTGTGATGTATGTTTGATGAGTATTGTCTCTATAGTGCCATTTGACCATAGTTGACTCACGACACAAAATTGATATGAAACAACTTAGGTTTTGCCTATTCTTGATTTGATCATGTATGTGAGACTTCTTATGAGAATTTGAGTATTTGTTGAGAACCAAGTGATAGACTTATTTTAGATATGTTAATTACCCTAATTCATTATGTTTAGATACTTGGTAGACTCGATTTCATGTTTGGTTCTATTTGGATCAAGTTTCGTTGGATCTATGTTGATTTTGGTTTTTGAGGAAATTCTGTGTTTTGTCGATGGTCTATCTTGATCAGAAATTTAGACCATATTAAGTCAGTATCTTAACTTCAGTATAAAACATGATTTGTTGAGAAATTCATCTTCTTTCCAACCCCTCTGACCTTGATCAATTGCGTTTTCGTATGTGTGAGTTATGACTGTTTTACTACAGAGGTGTAGATCAATTCCAGATTTCATTTCTTGATGATTTTGATGAATAAATTATTTTGGTACTTGTGTAAAACATTTTATTTTGATCTAAACTTTGGTCAGTATTTCTATATCTATCTAGGGATTACCCAGAATTTTGGTAGATTTTATTGATGAGTTTTAAATGTCATTTCATGCTTTTTTATGAAAGCTATACTTGCTGTATTTTGCTCGCTGTTGTATAAAGAATCGTATTTTCACCCTATTTCCTTTTACTGTATGAAAAATATTTATGAAATACGAAAGTTAGCTTATTGTGTCTATTTTCACCTCCCTTTGTCAGATTTGGATTTCGTTTCACGGTTTGTAAGATATTACAGTTTTCGTACAGCTGTGTTGGGAATTCCACATTTGCCAAACTATCATTTCTTAATGTTTTCTGATTTTTATTGGCTATACTAATTTTACTGAAAAATTATGAAACTTTATATTATGATACTAGAGAGATAGGGAAATACCCCAGATTTTTTCGTGGATTTATTTATTGAGTTTTGATGCTGTTTTTGACTGAGAATTGGTTTTACTGATTTCTGCCTGAAGATGTTTTCTGGATTCAAATAAATTTTGAGTTATGATTTTTTGAATTACTATATGACTTATTTATACTCGCTGGATTCGGTTGGGAGTATATTTTCTAGAAGTTTTGACGGATTCAGATTTGCATGTTTGTAACAATAGGAAGAGTATATTTTCTAGAAGTTTTGACGGATTCAGATTTGCATGTTTGTAACAATGAGAATCACTGTTTTACTACACTGTGGTCTTGTTATCCTGAACTTGAAATTTGGTTATTTTATTCTTTTATGAGATATCTTGCACCCGTACATGTTTATCTTGCAACCCGAACTTGTTACTATGACATGATATTGTTTCTCTGTTCTGTGGCACGTACATGCCTGTTTAATAATAATAAGAAGTAACATGCCGAGGTTAAGTGAAAGACCTTAGTAGTAGACAATATAGCTATGTGTACTCCGAAGGGGGCCCGTGAACCCATTACTTGTTGCCATATTTCATGCTTGCATGATTTATGCCTGTTGTTATTATGATATTGCCATGAACTCACGATTACATGATTCATGCCTGTTATTATTATATTATGCCATGAACTTACGACTCCTTGATTCATACCTGTTATTATTACTTGTTGTCATATTTTATGATTACATGATTCATGGCTGTTATTACCTGTTGCCATATTTCATGACTACATGTTTCATACCTGTTTTTGTTGCCACGATTTCACTACGTGATTCATGCCTGTTTACCTGTTACTTATTACTTAACTTGACGCCTGAGTACACGGCCCTATAGAAACCCACAACTAGGTCTAAACGTAACTGTTTGAATATAGCAACCATGTGTTATAATATAGGGTGCATGAAGTGCTACCTATCTAGTAAAAAATACAAGACTTGAACATGATACTTGAACATGATACATGCTTGCTTGATACTTGACTACATGATACATGAGACTTGATACATGAAACTTGACTACATGATACATGAGACTTGATTTATGAGACTTGATACATGACACTTGATACATGATTACATGATACTTGACACTTGATGTTTGTTTACATGATACTTGATTACTATACACTTAATTCATGCCATTTACACTTGATCACATTGCCATGCTAGTTGTTTATTTTGATATCATGCTTATTCCATATTGTTAGTTAGTTTTTCCATGTACTTGTATCCTGCATTACAAGCGGTCCGTAACTTGCAATTGACGGGTACTTATCTTCTCTTTTTTTCTTCCCTACATTTGTTAAATTGCAGATTTTGGAGATCAGCTGCCAGATAGAATAGGCGAGATGAAATACTAGTTGTTGGAGATTTTTGCTATATCTATTTATTATTTCTTGTTGCTTATTTTAAACAATTGTATCTTGTACTTGGATTATTTTGTATTTAGGCAATGTGACCTAGGATATTAACTTATTTAGATCTGGATTATTTGAGATTAATATATTTTGTTTCAAGTATTCTTGTTGGTATTTTGATTCGATTATGCATGCTTGGTTGATTTTTTTGCTTCCGACTCTGATTACTCTTTTGAAATATTGTAAAGATTCTTGAACAGCTTATGGATGATGAAAATCATTCTCTGGGCTTAGTCACGTATCCGTATTCTGTATTCTTTTTGGGAAGCGGAGCGTGACAACGGGATGTTACACAAGTTGACCTACTGTGCCACGAAGATCCCTAATTTTCTTTGTTTGAATTTCTTCAGATTTGTTCCATAGAATCCTAGAACCGTTTACCCATGCCCTCAGTCACATCACTGACAAAGGCTTTTTATAAACCTTAGCACAAACATTTGATATTGGCACCCTGGGAAGAACAAATCCGAAGACTAATGATAACTTTGAGATTAAAAAATCTTACACCTAGATTTATTTCTATTAGAACTCTAACTAACTAAGATTTAATGGATATGCAGATGGATAGACCTCCTCCTCAACCAAGTTTAATGGCAGCAAACAGCTTTGCCTCTAATCAGAACATCGTAGCTAGACCAAGGCAGGAAGAGTAAGATTTGGTAATCAAGAACTCTGTGCTTTTCCCCAGCAATATTTCTTTTAATACGTTTTCCCATATCTCGCTTAATAAAGAACAAAAATGTATTTTAGATAATTTATGGATAGCCTTCAATAATAAAGACCAAAAATATTTTCTAGCCGACCTAAATGCTTTATCCGAATATTTCAAGCAGAATAAAAAGAATATCAAATTTTATGTTGTTTTGAATGGTAATTTAGTCAGAGTTTTTCATACTTGGATTCAAGTGGTAGATAGTATCAAAGATTTCAAAGATCCTCTTTACAAAGGTTTTAATAATCTTTCAGAAGCACTGGATGTCGCCCAAAAATATTTGGGACTAAACTATTTTGTTTCTTTTTCTCTTGGAACATTCTATGAATCTCCATTAGATTATTCAGTAGCTAGAGATAGTCAAGGCAAGATCCATTTATGTGATCATTGTGAAGCAATGGCAAGAACTGTAAAAAGCCTTAATGAAAATATCAACAATTTAATCCAAGAAAAATAAAGACTTCTTGTTAAAATAGCAGACTTGGAGAAATAAAAGATATTTCCCATCTGAATGCAATAAAAGATATCATTGGGTCTAAAATTCCAACGGCTAGTCCGGAGCAAATAGCTACTGGTAAAGACTCCTCAAATCCGTTGATGGTTGTGGCTTTGCCAAAAAGCCAAGACAAAGGGAAAGCACCCTTAATAGAAGAACCAGATTTTCATCAACATACACAATATCTAGACGATTGCGAACAAATTCATCAGATGCTATAGAAAATAGAAAGCCTCTAGAATCAGCCAATAAAGCGAAGACTAAAGATAAAAAAGAGAAAGAAAGAATCAATAAAGCCGATGATTGTAGAACAGGTGGCAAGTGCATGAAATGCTATAATAAAGAAGCCTCCAGAAGACGAAGAAAAAGAAAAGATACAAATTGCAAAAAAGAGGACACCTTACCAGAAGCACCTGTTAGTGGATGTTCCTCCCTTATCTCTTGATTCAGTGGCATTGCACAACCTAGACACTTAAAAGTAAGAAGACTCGAGAAAGATGCCTCAATTATTATTGAAGCCATGACTTCAGCTATAAAAAGAGAAGAACACTCAAACTCATATCATCAGAGTACATTGTCTCTCATCTAATCTTCACTCCTTCCACCATCCTCCAAGCAATCTTGTAAACATTTGTAATATAACTCTAGTAAGGATTGCGTATAAGGATTGCTTGGCTCCCTTGTAAGTTTACTTTTTTCTCTTTTCACTTTTAAGGGATCCCGAAAGGGAAATCCATATGTCTATGTATCCCATGTATATATAATATATGAATCTATCCATAAATAGTTCATTTTCAGAAAACTTATGTACAGTATCTCTTTTGCATAACTCTTCTGTGCATCCTATGCATATCATAATAGCATAGTGAAGTTCTTCATGTCTTATGAGTGATCCTATAGGCAAGTAAGACCGAAGAGGATAAGAGAAAGGCCAAGATAGTGTCATAAGAGGAAAGTGAGTTATTCGGCCTGAAGGGAAGTAGACTCACCTTGATATGTCGTGGGTGGAGAAAAAAAAGTATAGGGGATATAAAAGGATACATAAGACAATAGAGAGGGTACTGAGTAGGATATACACAACACTTGCATCACATCCACAATTTTCCTGATTGAAAAATTAGGAAACTTAAACCAGGTGAACCTTTAACACACATTTGAACAAATTTGAACAAAAAATTTGTTTACTCACTTTGTTTGAGACGAATCCACTACAAAGTTTCCAGGAACTAATAGGGTTTTGACTTGCGTGCATCCTGTATCCTACTCACATAAAAGAAGTTAAAGGTCTAAATCCAACAGTTTGATCCATACCTAGCTTTTGACAATGAATTATGCTTCCAGAAATACTTAAACAAGTCAACCCATAGCTCATATGGCTCAATGAAGAAATGCTTATGGTTAAGATCCATCATCGATCCTTGACAGTACATAAAAGACAACTTGCTAATAAATAAACTTTAAAATGAAATAAAAATAAGTAATTTTAAGAATTGAAGATGAAAATAATGCTCTTTAATTATTTGGGTAAAAGTCCTTCCCAAAGTTACTCCTAAAATTAAGAAACCTAAGAAACCCCTTAGTCGGTTTACAATTTTTTGATATGGAACGCCCCCACACTATTAAAAAGGAGGGGGGGGGGGGGGAGGGGGGGGGGGGATGCGTGTTTTTTTTCTTTTTTCTTTTTTTTAATTAACACTATTAAAAATACAAAAAATCTACATGAAATCATCACCCCTACAATATTTTTGATATAGGAAATGACCAAAATACCTATACATTTTTGTTTAAAAAATGAAAGGTACAAAAGGTAATAAGGTTGTTTTTTAATAAAATATTATGCAGAGGTATTTTAGTCATTTCATATATTAAAAAAATTATAAAAAGAGAAGATACATCACAAGGTTTGGGGTTTTATGACTTTTACCCTAAATATTTTAAAACACAAATAGCATGTATAGTCATTGCCGTACCACTTAATTTGTATAGGACTTTTTTCGCCGTACTAAGCCACTTTTTGAAATTATTTGCAAAAGTATGCCACTTCCTAAACTATTGGCAAATTTGGCTAGTCGTTGCCACGTCAGCAGCAGCCACTATTCATATTAGCGGCATCTTCCTTTCGAAGTTTACTAATAGGGATAGTGGTGCTCATTAATTTTTTTTTTAATTTTTTTTATTGTAGTTATTCCCATTAACGACCACAACATATGTGAAGCCACTGATGGGAATAATGACCTTATTTAAGAAGTACTTAGATATTTATCGAATTTCAGAGAGCTAGTGCTCTCTGGAAAAAAAAATAAACTAAGGTCGCTAGTGGGAATAGCGACATCAGTACACTGTGGTCGCTATTTCCACTAGCGACCACAAGTGAAACCCGACCGCTAATATAGTCACCCAATTTCTTTCTCTCTCAACTTCATTTTATTTTGTCTTCTTCTTCTTCCCCAACTCCAACTCCAACTCCGAAACTCCAAACACCCTAACCCCCAAATCCTCCAAAATCTCCACTAATTTTCACTGATTAAATCCCTAAACTAGACTCTTCTCACTTCATCTCTCTCCTCCAACTTCGAATCCCCCATTCTTCCAACTCTCGAAAGCTCCAAATTCATCTTCCCAATCTAAAACCCTAAAAATGTATGAATAATATTTACTACTTCTAATGTTTGATTGTTGTTGTTGGTTATAGTTATTTAATTTGTTGTTGAAAATATGCATAAATTTAGAGATAACGATCAGAAAATGTGAGGAATGTTCCTTAGTTACTTAGAGATACAAATTCGGTGAATGACCATATAAATGAGAATTATTTACTATTTATAATGTTAGTGATTAGATAATAACCCTCTTATTCATTCATTTATGTATAGATATGGATCACAAAATTCCTATTTGGTTATATTGTTAGTGATTAGACAAGAAGAAACCAACTCATTTTTGTTAGTCACTTTAGCATGGAGGAATATTTGCAATAAGGTGTTGGTTTTGTTGATTGTGTTTATTTTTTGTGTAATGTCGCATCCGAAGTGAGACAAATTTGAGGTTGTGTTGTGTTCATTGATATTGAAAAACTTAGAATTCTAAGTTGTACGTTGTATACTCTACAATGTCTTATTTGTAAATGCTAAGTTGTGTTCGATGCTTTGATGTCAACCCCGGTCCACCAAATGGCACGACATAAGCAAGTGGCTAGGCGTCCAACGGAGTATGCACAACAAGCGGACCAAGAACGCGAAAAGCATGCACAAGAAGAAGAGCGATTGAAGAGGAGAAACAAGAAGATGTGCATGCACAACCAAATGATGTGGCACGGGAAGAGGCCGGGAGTTAATGAAATTGAAGAATTTTCCAACGATATGCCCATTTCACAAATAACACAAACCCGTCGCAAAAAACCTGTTCGAAGGAGGAGGAAGCCCGACATGTACACCCCGGGGTAGATTTGTAGATTTTTAGATGTTGTAAATCTGTACGATGGTAGATGTTTATGATATTTTGTTATTCTGTAGCTCCTCGGACATAATTCTTGTTATTTTATTATTAGATATTTGTGATAATTTGTTATTTTGTGATTTTTGTGATATATTTTGATGTTGTGATAGTAAATGTATGATTTTATGATGTTTTTGATATTTGTGATGTTGCATATGGAGATTTTATGCTTGTTGTGTTGACATTTGTGATTTTTATGGTTGATATAGAAATTTAAATAAGGTGAGATATTGTAGTTGAAATATTTGAAATGTTGCGATGTTGATGTTGATGGTAAATGTGTAATATTGTAAATAGGAAAGCTTTGATATTTATTTTCCTTAGCTCAAAATTTTCAACTGAGGTCGCATGTAGGAATAGCGACCTAGTTAACATGAAGTCATCGTTTCCATTAGCAACCTCAGCTGGGATAAATTTTCCTTGCTCCCTATTAGCCGTGTGAATTTTTGACACAACTATGTCGTGACCACTGTATAATGTATTCGCTTTTCCAAATAGCAACCTCAGTTGTGTGGAATTTTGATTAGCTCTCAATTTGAATTGCAAAAAATTCACACAACTGAGGTTGAGTAGTGGTTTAGGAATTCTCCTTGCTCTCTGTTAGATTTGCGAAGAAATTCACCCATACTAAGGTCACTAGTGAAAATAGCGACCACATTCTACTTAGGTCGCTATTCCCACTAGCGACCTCAGTTTTTGTAACCGCTGTTTTTTATTTTGTGTATTTTTGAGTGTATTTTTTGTTTTGGTGTATTTTCTCTCTATGTATTCCTCTTGTATTTCTTTTGGACCATATATTGATTTTTGTTTCAATATATTTTTATTTTATTATTTTGTCTTCTTTTTATTTGAGTTCTTGATTCGTCGTCCGTCTTTTATTTCGTTCCAATTGTTCGGGCCATTATTTCTGAATTCCTATATTTATTTATTTATTTATTTATTTATTTATTTATTATTGTCATGCCCTATTCTTTGAGCCCCTAAAAAAACCCATTAGTGAACCAATATCTAGTATAAATCTTATTTACTTTAATACCCAAATCCATTACCCACTTAATTAATTTTTACCCTGTTTTCAAAATAATCCCATTCTTTATATAAATCCAATACCTTAACCAATTAATTATTACCCACTAACCAAATATACCTATCCTATAACCAATATTTCCTTCCCCTCTTAACTACCACCGAATCTTTCCCTGGGTGTTCCATGCAGACTCGGTCCCTGCATGCCGACCCGAAGCCCACTCTCCACTCAGCCATCATACCACCAAAAACCCTAACCCTTCACCTAATTCGTTTATATACTATGTTTACCTTGTGCACCATACTCCTATCCGCCGCTCTACCTTCTCCCATCCTCTTTCCTCTCCACTGCACCACTATTTTTCCCTCTCCCGCTCTGTCTTTGGTGCTGTCGTGCGCCAACAGCAACAGCAGCACTGCACCGAAGTGCAGTGCCCTCCTCGTCTCTCCTCCCCGCTCTCTTGTGGGTTGAGGTGTATGCATTCGGCGAGAGTTGTTCGTTGGGTCTCGACCATCGTCTTTCCCTCTTGCTCTCTCTCATTGTTGCTTGTGCATGAGAGTGCTTGTGTTGGGTTTTGCCGTGTTCGTTCGCTCGTTATTTAGGTTCGTTGTTCGTGAGTTTGTGGGTTGTGTTCGCCGCTCGTTGGATCGCGGTTTTCGTTCGTGGTTCGTTGAGTTCGTTAGCCAGAAATCCGTTTCCGTTATTCTTGGTGTTCGTTTCGTCTTCGGTTAAGGCAAGTAACTTGTATTCAAATTTCTTTGTATGATACAAGTCAAAAATACCGCTTGTAGTGTAGTTGGGTCCTAGAAACAAATTGTGTGTGAAACCCCTGGTTGATATTGTCTTTATAGTGTTTTGACAAAAGTTGCCTCACGACACATATGACATGAATTAACTTAGGTTTGCCCATTCTTGATTTGATCATGTATGTGGGATTTTTTGTGAGATTTAGGTATTTGTTGAGATCCATGTAATAGACATGCTTTGGATATGTTAATTACCCTATTTCATGATGTTTGGACACTTGGTAGACTCGATTTCATGTTTGGTTGTGTGTGGATCAAGTTTCGTTGGATCTATGTTGATTTTGGTTTTTGAGGAAATTCTGTGTTTTACCGATATTCTGTCTTGATCAGTAATTTAGACCATGTTAAGGTCAGAATCTTAATTTCAGTATAAACATGATTTGTTGAGGAATTCTTCTTTTTTTCAACCCCTCTAACTTTGCTCGATTTTGTTTCCGTATGTGTGAGATATGACTGTTTTACTACAGAGGTATAGATCATTTACAGAATTCGTTTCTCGATGATTTTGATGACTAAATTATTTTGATACTTGTGCTACATATATTATTCTGATCCAAAGCTTTGGTCAGTATTTCTTTATCTAGTTAGTGATTACCCAGAATTTTGGTGGATTTTACTGATGAGTTTTATATGCCGTTTCATGCTTGTTTATAAAAACTATACTTGTTGTATTTTACTAACTGTTCTGTAAAGAATCGTATTTTCACCCTGATTCCTTTCACTGTATAAAAAATGTTTGTGAAATATGAAAATTAGCATATTTTGTCTATTTTCATCTTCCTTTGGTGGATTTCGTTTCACGGTTTGCAAGATATTACAGTTTTCGTACAACTGTGTTGGGAATTCCAGATTTGCCAAACTATCGCTTCTTGATGTTTTCTAATTTTTGATGACTGATCTAATTTTACTGAAAAATTATGAAACTTTATATTTTGATACTAGACAGATAGGGGGATACCCCAGACTTTTCGTGGATTTATTTATTGAGTTTTGATGCTGTTTTCCTGACTGAGAATTTTATTTACTGATTTCTGCCTGAACGTATTTTGCGGATTTAAATCAGTTTTCAGTTATGATTTTGTGAAATACTATATAACTTATTTATACTCGATACATTCGGTTGGGAGTCTATTTTCTAGAAGTTTCGACGGATTCAGATTTTTATTTTTTTAACACTGGGAATTTTAGTTTTACTACAGTATGGTCTTGCTGTCCTGAACTTGAGATTTGGTTATCTTATTCTATTGTGAGTTATCTTGCACTTATACGTGTTTATCTTGCAACTTGAACATTGTAGCGCCCCGATTTCCAATACTGGAAAAACCGAGACACGAGCCAAGACCTTTTCTTCAATTAGTCCCAGTACACAGAAAAATAGGAGAATTTAAAACTTTTTATTCAACACTCAATGTATTACAAGTCTGAACATTATACAACTGCAATACATTACAATAGAGTTACAATATTACCTTTACATTTCCAAGTATTACAACCTTCAACATCTTACATCAGAGTACTTCCCAACTAATAGATGATCAACACACATTTTACAGCGGAACTAAATACGACATTGACTCCTTGCTTTCCTTGCCTTGAGTCCTCCTGAATCTCGCCCTTGTACTTCGGCGATCCAGTACCTATGGAAGTGGGGACGTCAGTATTCACTGACGCTTAAAGGCTGATATCAAAGCAGCGAATCTCCCAAATAACATACAAAACATGGCAATGGTGTTGGTGTAGTTTAAGTGTTCGTGAGTGCTATGACGAGATTCTAATGCGATATTTAAATAGAACTAGGATGCTTCCTATTCTAATGTCAGCGAGTCTCCGAAGCAACATGCAGCCCATACTACATGTGACCCCATCTCAAGCCGTTTCTCCATATATAGGGATTTGAACCCCGTTATGAATTCTAATTGTACACAACCTGTTCCTGACACCTACACGTGACAAATTTGAGATTGCAGACGTGGTCAAGTCCCACTAATGCATTCTGCCAGTGGTGTCTATGTTCGCCACTGCCACCCGGCTAACCGGACCTCACTCAAAAACAGACGAACCCAATGTATCGGGCGTCGTTCCAAAAACCAAAATCATAGGGTCTCGCAAGCGCAGGACAGTGCGAAGCCTGCCCTATGGCACCCTCTGGGGTCTCGCAAGCGCAGGACTGCACAATGCATCTTGTGGCACCCCCAGCCACGGCACTTCAGGAATTAACAGTGCGAGATACACAACCCGTGCTCCCAACTTGTGAGACGACACCGTACGTATCCCTTTGACAGGAAAGCGCAACCCAATAACACCACCTAGTCTGCCTCAAGGGACGAGTTAGTTATAAGGTGCCCCCTACAACCGACTCCTCTCTTCCGGCAAAAGGTTTAAGTAATGATTTTTATAAGTCACTGCCCTAATAATGTCCCTAGCCCTGAACACTCCTAGGGAGGACAATATTATAACCACAACATGCTAGGCCTTAATTTAGACCTTACAAGACAACTCTACTAGGCTGCTCAACCTAAACTTACCAGAACCCCTCGGGATCAGGTTCCTGGCCCATCGATCCAAGACCTCGGCCGTGTGAATATACATGCATGCCGCTACCCTAAACTTGGATTCCGTCTATACTCCGATCCTCGATCAACCTACCCTGGTTAAGATTTGACGGTACACAAGGAGTGACTCCTCCACAGTTCATTAGGGTAAGAAAACATATGTCTTGATGGTCGATAGCCCTTAGGGAGGTAATATCACCCTAGACGAGCACAACGAACAGTGTACTAGCTAACAAGCTATACACGAGTAACAACCACATACGAGCTAATAAGCTACGTATGAAACAATAGCTACCTACGAGCCAGGCGGGCCTCGTAGGAGATAACAATGTACATACCAGCCAAATAAGCCGCGTATGAGACCAACAGCTACGCACGGGCCGGTCGAGCCGCGTACGAGACAACAACCTACATACGAGCCAAATAAACAACGTATGAGACCCACAGCTACATACGGGCCAGTCGAGCCATGTATGAGCACAACCATATGCAAACAACCATACAGGCAATCAACATAAAAGCAACCAAACGTGCTCACTAGCAAACTTGATCTTCTATTATTAGAAGCAACAGAAGAATCTACTAATAGTCTATGATAGGCATTCTACCCATGAGAAGCCCGAAGCGACTTAATAACCCTTAGCGCTTTAAGCATGACATACAATTGTAAGCATCTACCTACGACAATTTACTTATGGTACATAACCTAACCACTAACCATAACACTCCTACGATGTTTTAAACATGGTAGGTTAATTAAACATCAATCCTACAACATTATAAGCATGTATAATGATTCCTACTACAATCTAAGTATAGATAAATGAATCTAGCATGGTATATGCTTTCCTACAATCATCTAAGCATAGATAAATTAATCTAGCATGGTATATGCTTTCCTACAATTATCTAAGCATAGATAAATTAATCTAGCATGGTATATGCTTTCCTATAATTATCTAAGCATAGATAAATTAATCTAGCATGGTATACTACTTCCCTACAATCATCTAAGCATAGATAAATTAATCTAGCATGGTATATGCTTTCCTACAATCATCTAAGCATAGATAAATTAATCTAGCATGGTATATGCTTTCCTACAATTATCTAAGCATAGATAAATTAATCTAGCATGGTATACTACTTTCCTACAATCATCTAAGCATAGATATGGTATATGCTTTCCTACAATCATCTAAGCATAGATAAATTAATCTAGCATGGTATATGCTTTCCTACAATTAAACTAACATGGTATACAACTTTCCTATCATTAATCTAGCATGATATACAACTTAATTAAACTAACATGGTATACAACTTTCCTACCATTAATCTAGCATGGTATACAACTTACCTACAATTGAACTAACATGGTATACAACTTTCCTACCATTAATCTAGCATGGTATACTACTTTCCTATTATCATCAAAGCATAGACAAATTAATCTATCATGGTATACTACTTTCCTACTATCATCTAAGCATGAATCTTACTAAGCATGAATAACTACTAAGCATGAATATCTTACTAAGCATGGATAACTACTAGTATGAACATACAACATTCCTACGTATATATATATACATACTTCTAAACATGGTAAGTAATTTTAGCATTTATCCTACAACATTCTAAGCATGAATATCATCCCTAAACATGATAGAAAATTTTAGAATAAATCCTACAACATTCTAAGCATGAATATCATCCCTAAACATGATAGGAAATTTTAGAATGAATCCTACAACATTCTAAGCATGAATATCATTCTTAAACATGATAGAAAATTTTAGAACAAATCCTACAACATCCTAAGCATGAATATCATCCATAAACATGATAGGAAATTTTAGAATAAATCCTACAACATCCTAAGCATGTATGTCTACTAACCGAGCATGAACAACAATCTAACATGGTGCATGATTTTTTTCCTACAACTATCTAGGCATGATACTTACTTCAAAACATTTATTTAATGCTCATATGCATCTACTATAATTTAATAAAACACAACATCTACTATAACATAACATCTACTACCACTTCCATAAAAACATAAACATTTTCTACAAATTTATGTAGACATCTACTATGACCATTTTATTTGGAACATACACATCTACTACTACTACTTTATTTAACCATAAGTGTCTACCAAAATTTACATAACATCTATAACTACTTCATTTTAATATCTACTACTACTACTTTATTTAACCATAATACCACTACTTTATTTAAACATACTACTACTACTTTATTTAAACATACTATCACTACTACTACTACCAGGAGCCTCTACTATAACATAAATACCTACAACTAAATTACTTACTAAAAATCTTTATTAGCATATGTTTCTTATTATTACTAGTGGACATAAAAAAGATCTTTTTAATCCTTTTACAACTAGTGATTAGATTAGTTTCTTTTTCATAATTAGAACTAACATCTAATTTAGGTTCTTTTTACTTAAGATTATTAAAGAAAATAACAATAATAAAAATAAGGTAAGAACCTTCATTTGGTTCAACCAACATATGCTTATCTTTTTAGTCCAAGTTCAATACAAGTCCTACAACCCAAATGGTTGTATACAAGTTCATATGCTTTATGTGTGAGTCCACATTCAAGTCCTACAACCCCAAATGGTTGTATGTACAAGTTCATATGCATAGGTTCATTTTAGTCCAATCCATAACACTAAACAACAACTACAACTATAAAGATTTAATCTTTATGTGCATTTAGCACTACCATTTGTTTCTTTTCTTTTTATGTGGTTATTACTTTAACATTTGCAAACATACAAAATAAGGATCACATACAACAATACCATCACAACAAACCATTCCCAAAAGAACCAAAGAAAACAAAACAAGGAGGATAAGAAGAAGAAGTCAACAACAATACAAACAAACAAACAAACAAAGAGAAACCCCCACCTTGTTCTACTTGTAGGAAGGACTAGCTAGCTAAAACTTCTCCTTCCCCTAAATCCTAGAACTTTTATGGAACCTACAAGAAAAACTCTCTTGTTAGAATCTTCTCTTTCTTTTCCTTTCCTTTCTTTCTTTGTGTTTTCTAAAATGAGACAAGGTGGAGAAGGAGGGGGTATTTATAGGAGGGGAGAGGAGGGGGAGAGTGTAAATGTGCACTCACATTTTGCACAAAAACCCCAAGAAGAAGGTGAGGCCGGCCATGCTTGGTAGGGGGTAGGGGTGAGGTGTAGGGTATGGTCCTAGGTATGAGTTGGAAAGCATGGTGAAGGGATAGGGTTTCTAGAAAGGGTTTTAATCTTCTCATGCATACAACCCTAGATTAAGCCTCCTAATCAAACCCTAACCATCTAATTAAGTTGTCATGACAAGATGAGTACATTTTTCAAGAGTACATGCTACATATTTTGTATAATGTACTAAGTATAATACAATGTATGTATGTGTACATGTATGTGTATACAAAAAAATCCTTATATAATCCACATAAATAATTTAATTTGAAAATAATAATAAAATAAGTTTTATTATCAATTCGGAGGATCACGCTACCAATTTGATGTATTTCGGATGTACACCGACCGATATATGCGCGTAGATAATGTTTGTGGACAAACTGGCAAAAAATTACCAAAATAATCTGATTTTGGAATTAAAACAAAATAATAATAATAATAATAATAAAATAGTAATTTATACGAGGTAATATCCGTCCGGGATATTACAAACGTGTTACTTGATCATGCCATGTTATACTTATTTGTTTCGTGACACATACTTGCTTGTTGATATTAATAATAAAATAACCAAGCCGGGGTTTAAAGGAACAGATCTAATAGTGGATAATTCAGAAAAATGTACTCGGAAGAGAATCTATTGATTCTATGTGATACTTGGCTTGATACTTGAGATTTGGCTTGATAATTGAGATTTGGCTTATTACTTGATTACTTGAGGCTTAATATTTCACTTCATAAGGCTTGATACTTCACTCTTGAGGCTTGATACTTCACTCTTGGGGCTTGATATTTCACTACTTGATACATGAGGCTTGATACTTGATACTTGATTTCTTGAGGCTTGTCCCTGAGTACACTGCCCTTTATGGTCCACTATGAAATCTAAAGCGAAACTGTTTGTTGTAGCAACCATGTAAGGTGGGTTGCATGAAGTGCTACCTAGATAGTAGTAACTATAAGACTTAATATACGACACTTGAACATGATACATGCTTACTTGATACTTGATTACATGATACATGAGACTTGATGCTTGAACATGATACTTGACACTTGTACTTGACTACTTGACACTTGTTACTCATTACTTGATTTTGTGATACTTGATACATGACACTTAATACTTGTTTACATGACCCTTGTTCACTTGAAACTTGATACACGCTACTTTTACTTGTTCATATTACCATTCTAGTATTCTACTTGGTTACCATGCTTATACCATGTTGCTAGTTAGTTTTTTCCATGTACTTGTATCCTGCATTACCAGCGACCCGTAACTTGCAATTGACGGGTACCTTATTTTCTCTTTTCCTCTTTCCCTACAATTGTTGAATTACAGATTTCGGATAACATGTTCCAGACGGTATTGGTGAGATGAAGTATTAGTGCTGGATCTTATTATTATTACTTTTTTTGTAGTTGCTTGAACAATATTGTATTTGATTACTTGGATTTATTCTTGTATTTAGGCAATGTGACCCAGGATATTTGTTTTATTCAGATCATGACTATTTGAGATTTATATATTTGGTTTCAAGTATTCTTGTTGGTATTTTGGTTCATATGTGCATGTTGGTTGATACTTTTGCTTCCGACTTGATGGTTCTTGTGAATATTGTAAAGATTCCTGAACAGCTTATGGATGATGAAAATCATTCGCTGGGCCAATGTTACGTTCTCGTACTCCGTATTTTTGGAAAGCGGGGCGTGATAGTTTTAAATATATTTTTTTGTAAGTGTCTACATACTTCTCAAATAAAGTTTTCATTCACATCAGCAACTTCACATATGCTTTGCCGCTAATAGGAATAGCAACAACAACAACAACAAAATTCAAAGAAAAAAATTTAAACGAGCGCCACTATTCTCATTAGCAATCTTCAAATGGAAGATGCCACTAATGGGAATAGCAGCTGCTGCTGACGTTGTACCGACAAGCTCAAACTTACCAATAGTTTGAGAAGTGGCTTACTTTTACCAAAAAAATAAAAAAGTGTCTTAGTACAGCAAAACATTCACATGTATTGTGTTAGCTCATGATATATACCAACAAGGAAGTTCATACTAGCCCAAACACTCTTCCTTTCCCTGAGGACGACAATCAGCTTTCATGACATGGAAAAAACAAAAGAAATTGAATAGTTGATTGGGCACACCCTTCCGCCCAATAAGTTGTATTTAAGGATGTTACAATATGAAATGATATATATATATATATATATATATATATATACTCACACACTCAACTCTAAGAAAAAAATCTTAAGCCTATATTGACAGGAAGTTAAGAAAGGGCTACAACCGAATGGATACTAAAGTACGGAAGTGCTCATGGGATTAGCAAAATAATGCTTTCGGAAGTCTGATTTTTCAGTTATGTCAGAGCTGAAAAGATTCTGGGGCAAGGATGGAGGAGCAACAGTAGTAGTTTGAGGCATCTTCCTGACAATAATATGGTTATCGAGGATCATGGTCTCCAGCAATCACCTGCAGCTCTGCAAATATTGAAACCAAATATTAGCTTATTATGTTCTTTCTTAATGGAGAAAAAGGATGAGTGCAAACGGGAAATGCACTATCGCTGAAGGAAAATTTTGACAATGATGACTAAAAATCCACAATTAGTCATCGAAATGAATGAGCTAGACTGTTCTTCATGACCGCCATCCCATAAGAGTACTTTTTGAATGTAGTGCAAACAAGGCGACATTTTTCAAATAAATTGACTGGGGACAATACTGCATGTACAGTGTTCTCTATATAAATATATTTACAATATCACAACTATTAAATGTATACACCATAGAAAAATCAAATGTTGATCGAATGGTAAGGATGCATTGTTGGGTTGAGGAGTGATTCAATGAGAAACACTTTTAAATGAGAAAATGAGAAACACTGTTATAAACCTTCGAATTTGACTCACCATCATGATTTCCATTGGACAGTGGATACATACCCGAGCTCGAGCCAGGGTATTTTAGTTAATTCCCTAATAAAAAATACACACCCAGCCCCCTTCTTTCTTCTCTTCTTCTCTCCCCCTCTCTCTCATTTTGTTCTTTGTTTCTCTCTCTCGTTCCTCTATCTCAAATCTGAAACCCTAGCCCCCGAGCCTCTCGATCCCTAAGACATTCCCAAACCCATTCTCCCCTCTCCCCTCTCCCCTCTCCATATCGAAATCCCCAAATCATTCTCACACCAGCTCCCCCCTTCACCCCACCCATCGAAACACTATATTCCCCGACCTCCATCGTCGGGCAAATCCCATCGATTGAAACCCCTAGTCTCCTCGTCGAAATAGTAGCCTCCTTGTCAAGCTCAGGTATGTCTTGTTTTTTTCACCCATTTCTGTAATTAATTTAGTTGTAATTAGTGTTAATTAGTTTTGTTAATAGTGATTATTTGTTCTAATTAGGGCGAGTATTGGAGTTGGAAATGGAAGAACAAAAGGCAAATTAAAGAGGATGGTTGTCACGATAGAAGGAGGGCTCTTTGTAAGTGGGGGAAATATTGGGGGAGGAAGTTGTATGTGGTCGAGGGGGCTGGCAGCGGTGTTGTAAGTGAAGGCTAGGGATTGTGTGGATCTTTAGTTTGATTTCATAATGTTTTAGAGAATGTTTGATTGTATATAACCTCTAATCTAAGCTATAAGGAGAATTGGCAATCCCTATTATATGCATCAGATGCTAAATACTTAATAGAGAATAAATAGAGACCTCTGAAGTTCTTTCCTTGTTTGTTGTTATAGTTTCTCCTTTCCATCTCACTTTAGTGCAACTGTACAGAGCCTTTACAGATCATTTTGGTCTATTTTGCGAAGAACCATGATTTTGCGAAACAGTCTGTAGAATTATTGTGAATGAAGCTTACGACACCAGTCAATAGAATTATCTTCAATGGCACATGGCATGTGAAATATACAGACTTGGAAGGCAAGGGAAAATTACATAGTTGATTTGGGAAGATGACTTGTAGTCTTCATATATACATACAGAGCTGAAGTAACATATATATCAGGGAAAGGCTGAGAAGTCTATTTTTCCATTAACCTTTACAATAATTAAATACAGAAATGAGTTAACAACTCATTGGTTGAGATCCTACAAAATAATGATGGAACTGAGATGATACCCAGGACTATGGATTGGTGTGCGTATCGATCATAAAAGATTAACAGATTAAATACGTGATCTAACCCTATATAGCGGAATGTAGGGTTCACGAATTATACCTGCGATGAGAAGAAGATGACAGCGACCTCAAGATCTTCTGCACGTATTCCTTCCTCGAGTTGGACGTAGTGTGGGCGACGATCTCCCAACCTTTCTTCTCCTTGGCTGACCTCTCTTTCTCTCCTTACGTGAATCACGAATTTAGAGAAAAAATCTTATATTTCAGATGATCAATGACGGCCAGAGAAATAGAGGATATATATAAGGCTACGACAGGGACCATGAGGAGAAATTAGGGTTAAGTCTCCTAACGAATCTGGGTATCCTGTGTTCAGCCCGAACACACAACCCAGGCCCATTAACAATAGCTCGGTCCACTAAGGAGCTATTGTTGCACTACCTTCCTAATCCCAAATTATATTTATGGGCTCCTTTTATTATATGCTCGTTGAGCTCCCCATGTTAAGATATCGAATGTCCGTCGATCAAATTAAGTTACTAACAACTATATTGATCAACATCTTTTATCCTTAAGTAGTACCACTCAACTTTATTTGTCATGTCGGATGCAATCCACCTGCAGGGTTTACATGACAATCCTTATGAGCTCCTTAAGGGGACATCATCAACCCGACGTATCGGGACATGGATTCCTTTTACAATCAACATCCCATCATACATACAATGCTATTACCCAATTCATAGAGGTTGTTGATCCATAATGAATCTCACTCTTTTATGAGTCAAAGTAATGCACACTGCATATACATGTCTGTTATTATATCTGGATTAAGAGCATAAGCATCCATAATAACAGAGGTGTTTGTTCTCTTTTATAGTCAGTACAAAGAAAACAACCTCAAGTGGTCCTGTTCAATACACACAAAGTGTACTAGTGTAAACCTATAGTCAAGATAGACTAATACCAGATTACACTACAACCTTTCCAATGGATTATCCAAGTCCGTCTAGGTTGTGAACTATTTATATATTCCATAGGGAACTGATAATATGATCTTCTGTGTGTCACCTCACACCATATTATCAACCTTATAGAATATCAGATACTTGCATTAATATTATAATAAACACAATATGCAAACATATGCCCATATGATTCTCACTCAAAAAAAATAAGGAAATAAAATTAATACAAAAGTGATGCTTTCAGTATATAACCCTAACAAATAGAACAGTTGAAAACTAATTCCTAAAACCAAAAAATAACAAGTTTGAATAAGATCAGATATTTGAACAAGTCATTTGTTGTTACAACGCATTTATGATAAGCCTCTAATATGTCCCCTCAAGATGGAGCTCGAGTGAGAAATCCAATCTTGGATTTGAGATCAAGAAAACGAGCACATGGAAGATGCTTGGTGAGAGATCAGCAAGTTGGTCTGCAGAAGACACATGAGTAACACGAAGGATACCAATTGGACTTGATCTCGAATGAAGTGAAAATTAATTGCAACATGTTTCATTTTGGAGTGAAACACAGGGTGGGAGCATAGCTGAGTTGCACCTACATTGTCACAGTATATAACCGGACAGCAAGGGATGTGAATGCCAAGATCAGTAAGAAGATAACAGAGCCAGTTGAGTTCTACCGCTGTATTAGCCACCGACCTGTATTAAGCTTCAGTGGACAATCTAGCAACAGTTTTCTATTTCTTAGAGCTTCAGGAGACAAGGTTGCGACCAAGGTAGACGATATAGGCACCGGTGGAAGAAAAATCGTCCTTTGTCTCCTGCCCGTTAGCATCAGAGAAGGCTCGTAAGTGCAGTGGGAGGTCGCTATGAAGATGATCCGAAAAGCAAGAAGTTGCAATGGTGAGTCATGATAGAACTGTAGCCCTTCATTGACAGTGCCACAGAGATACCTTAGTAGACGTTTAAGAAAAAGCCAGTGGTCAGTTGTTGAAGTATGCATATACTGAGAAAGTTTGTTTACGGCAAAGGCAATATCAGGTCTTGTAATATATAGACTTCGTATATGATCATCTTATTTATCGCACAGAGCTGAATTCTCATTAGTAGAACAAAACAATGAAAAATACAAAGTGATGATTCTATAAAGATTGAAAGATGACAAATCACCAGCAAGATGCATTGGCTTGGTTGTTTTTTTTTTTGATAAAAGCCTATAGGCCCAAAAATTTCATTGATAAATTAGAGCAGAGTACAAAAGATCCTTCTCTATATTAGGGAAGGGGATATACAAGCAATGAAGCAGAACTAACAAGTTCCCGACATTACACACATAATATATACAAGTTTGACGCCATTTCAATGGCCAAAATAAACACCAAAATATAAGCAGAAATACATTGAAACACCAAAATATAAGTATGCAAGGACACTATCTCCCAAATGACCATAAAAAACAACAAACAAACCAAGCTGTTGGCCCTTCACCAGGATGAATTTGGCAACATGAAAATCCTCCATGGGATGGTTAGTCGTGCCTTGAACGAGGCTAAATCCATATTCAATTCTGACATGACCGTTGATAACACTTCTCTTTACCAGCATTAGATGTAGAATGAACTTTCAACTAAATATCCCCAAAAAAGAACACCTTAAGCATGTATAGTCTATTAAATACTGCATGGCAAATGGTTAAAATTATTAAGTGTATAAGCCATATATTTCTACCGCAGCTATCTTAGTATTACAAAATGCACGCAATTACATATTTTGGGCTAATTAGATCCCATCTGATATTTGGCTAGGGAAGCAGTGAAGTGTTTGTTCTTGTTCCATTTACCTTGGGACCGTCCACAATATGTCAATTAAACAAAAAAGTTGAATAACCTTACTCACAACAATAACTGGGTAACATGACAAGCAAGTTTTATTAGCAGGTAAAGGAAGTATCATACACAATTTAATGCTTTTCCTCTGGAAATATCCTTGCATGGTACTTTAAGTTTCATATACTATCAAGAGACAAAATAGTTTGATTTCTCAACCAAAGAAGCACTCCTGAGTTCCTCATATAAAGTTTTGTGTCAGATCCTCGCAATAGTCTTGATAAATCCATCTCATAGATCCCACTTACGTTCAATTTTCAATTGACTTCGATGAGCCCAAAAGCACATTCAAGATTCAACATAGGGTGTGGCAAAAATAAGTATGACTCCGCTCAAGGCGCATATCTAATATTGCAATTTTCTCACCCAAAATCACACTGCAAGAGGTGTTTCTAACTTGTAAAGAAGTGGATTTTGCTTCAAAATAATTTAAAACATATAACCCTCTCAATGTTTTGTGTGACTCTTCTAAACAAACACAAGAAACTTTGCTCTCCTTTTCTTTCGGTTAAGAAATTTTCATTTTCAATCAAGATCAATTTGACAACACCCTTCTATTGCCCCTTACATCCCAAGGAAGTATAACTATAAGATCATCGAACCCACCCTCCAAAAACTCATATTGTAAAAACTTAGCAACACTCAATATAATTATCACTCCATCTACAAAACAACAAAACTAGTATATATCAAGATTGCTACACTGATACAGAAACAAAAAATAAAAATGATAATTAAGAAGAAAAAAACTCATTCAGGACATAAATTTCCATAAGCATGGCAACAAGATTATATATATATATATATATTGATCGATGGGCTTCGACCGACGGTGGAGGTCGGGGAATATAGTGTTTTGATGGGTCAGGGTGAAGGGGGGAGCTAGGGTGAGAAGGATTTGGGGATTTCGCTATGGAGAGGAGAAAGGGGGCATCGGGGGTTTGGGGATGTCGTAGGGATCGAGAGGCTCGGGGCCTAGGGTTTCAGATTTGAGATCGAGGAACGAGAGAGAGAAATTGAGAACAAAATGAAAGAGAGGGAGGGAGAAGAAGAGAAGAAAGAAGGGGGCTAGGTGTGTATTTTTTTATTAAGGAATTGACTAAAATACCCTCGCTTGAGCAGGGGTATGTATCCACCGTCCGATAGAAATCATGATGGTGAGTCAGATCCACTGGTTTATAATAGTGTTTCTCATTTTCTCATTTAAAGGTGTTTCTCATTGGAACACTCCTCTTGTTCGGTTTACATCTTGATATTGGTAAAAATACAACCAAATCGGGACCGTTCAAATCAGACACAAATTTTAAAGCTCTCAGGGATAAAATGGTAAATTCTACTACAAATGGGTTCGTAAAACAGGAATTGGGCCTCTTTCAAGCCCAATAGCTCAAAGTGGATTTGTGTTACTGGGTTGTCATAACAAGCCAATATAAATGAGTCCATATTATTTAAATATGATTTAAATTCATAATTATCCATAAGAGATGGTATTAAAACCATATGTCTTATCATGAAAAGAGTTCTAACTCAATCTCTCCAACCACTCTTATCTCTTCATGAAGAAGAGATAATCAATTCAATCCAAAAACACGGGAAAATAGAGAAATCATTATCTTGAAACTGACTCCCATGGCGACTATAAATACCCTTTTACCTCAACAAGAACCAGGTAATCAGTGTTTTTCCACTAAAAACCTCTCATATTCTTCTTGAGTTTTGACTTGAGCATCGGAGAGTCTGTCGCAGAGTCAACCCCAGTGTTTCAAACTTTTGCAGGTCAATCAGAGCGATTGTCACCACCCAGATCTGATCCAACGGTGCAAAGAAGTCAGATTCAGGAGTCAACATCAGATTAGATCCAACGGAGCAAAGATGTCAGATTCAGGAGTCAACATCAAATCAGATCCAACTGTGCAAAGTCATATTCAGGAGTCAACATCAGTTAGAAACAGTCAACATCGGTGAAAGTAAAAAAATATCAGCTTTTTATTGTTTTTAAAAGAACGCGTATCATCTGTTTGCTCCCACACAGAAATTAGCAGAAACAAATTGGCGCCGTCTGTGGGAACAGAAAAAGCAACCCAACCAAACTTCATCGGTAAAAATAGTTTTTAGTCATGCCTCCAAGAAGGAAAGGAAAGGCGGCTACCTCAAGTCGACGAGCCAACCCTCTTCCTCCACCTCCTCCTCATGAGGATGTCCCTCTTACCCTTCAACTGGATCAACCTCTTCAACCAAAACTGCCTACTCAACCCCATTCCACCGGGGGGCTCTCGAAGAAGTCAGCACCTTGCCCACCACAGGCTGCCCCTCAAAAGGTGTCATGACTAGTTGGTGCATCTTGATCATAGGCTTCATAATATATTCTCTCACAATCCTAACTCACCTCCATGTGGGACTAAGTCACCACCACCTATCATGAACACCATGGCCCCATAGTAATTAATTCATTCTCTCTATAGGCTCTATACACACTACCAAATCTATAGGCTCATCTAACCATGAAATAATTACTAATCCCACCATGAAGACCCATCTCATATGGGGTATTACATACACCCCCCTTAAGAACACAGCGTCCTCGCTGAGCCCGGAGCTTGTAATCTAGCATAGGATTCCTTTCTAGTCGATGTGGAGTGCAGTACCCTAATTCTGCTAGCGTACTGCTCCTGGTCACACTACCAGCATACTGACCTCAGCTCCCTCTCAGGCCTACATCTTACCCACTCTTACCCATAATTGGTGTCGAAATTCGACTCTGATACCATTTGTAACGTCCCAGGCCCTTACTCAAACAAATTCTAACAACTGCCCACCACAGGCTGCCTCTCAAAAGGTGTCATGAGTAGTTGGTACCTCTTGATCATAGACTTCCTAATATATTCTCTCACAATTCTAACTCACCTTCTATGTGGGACTAAGTCACCACCACCTACCATGAACACCATGGCCCCATAGTAATTAATTCATTCTCTTATAGGCTCTACATACACACTACCAAATTTATAGGACCATCTAACCATGAATTAATTACCAAGCCTACCATGAAGGCCCATCTCATAGGGGTATTACAGAGTATTGGTTAGGCGAATGTAACCGAGAAGCACTTAACGAGGATTGGACTGAGCCGTGTCGACCACTGTATGTTTTTTGTTTCCTTTTCTCTTCATTCCCATAGCTCCTATTTTCTTTTGTAGCTATGAATGATGCTGAGATCGAAGCTAGGAAGGCCTTCTTGGCTAAGAAGAAGGTGGCCGAGCAACTGAAGCCGAAGAAGAAGCCCATCGCTGCCTCATCCGAGGGGACTTTGGAGGCAAAGTCCGAAAGGCCAAGGGCTCTAGCGGTTTCTGGTGCTTCTGGCTCGACCAAGGCGGGACCGAGCCTAGGAAAGCTTAAGGTTGTCGAGATTGTGAAGTCCAGTCTCCCGCTTGTTCGTCTGATGTGAAGGAGATTGTTGGAGAGGGGGGGTTGGCGCTATGGGCCCCAACTGGTCTGTGAAGTCGACGGATACCCTAATAGAGGGTCTGGTGGTGACCGAGGTAGTGGAGCACCTGGCTACTGCTCGGGATAGGGAGAGCCTCTCGACAGAGACCCTTGATTCATGCTTCACGAAGTGGGCTCAGGCTGACATGATTGTAAGTGTTTTCCAAACCCTGTTAGCTAAATCTTTTTATGCTCTTGAAAATTTATAAGTCTCTACTCTCCGTTCACAGGTGACTCTGCTGGGATCGAAGCTGAGGAGGATGTATACTCGCGAGCTCAGGCACTCCAAAAGGCTCAAAGGTACAAGAGGGAGATAATGGATCAGAAGCTGCTGGCCCAAGCCTCAGAAGCTTGAGAACGGACCTTAAAGGTGGAGTTGACCACTGTAGCCAAGGAACACACTCGGTCGAAGAAGGAGAAGGCCGTCCTGCAGAAGAATGAAATGAAGCTGTAGGCCACGAAGCTGGGCACCATTAACAAGGTCATCTTTGCCCAGGACTAGGGATACGACCGGGCCATTGAACAAGTGCTGCGAAAGTACCCCGACCTCGAGCTCGAAGGTTTCAGCTTCTCGAAGAAGTTTCCCGAGGCACCACCCACTCCGGGGGGAGGTGATGACGAGGGGGATGGTCGCTAACCTTCCTATGAGGACGAGTCGATCCCAGATGCTCCCGAGGGTAACACTCCGAAGAGGTGCCCTCCTTTGTTAAGTAGTAACTTGTTTCTTTTCATTCGCATTTTTTTTGTACTTGCCGAACGCGGAATGGCCACTGCTTTTGTATGGATATTTATTGATGAATGAAAAAGGGTTTTTGGGCTGAGCTTGTAAGACCCCGCAAAATAGTATATATCTATTTTGTATTTTTAATCCGTGCAAGATTAAGAGTTGCACGTATTAATAGATTTTTTTCGATTTTAATTGAGTAAGTATTGAAACATATTATTATTCAATATGTTTTAAACTCAACGAAGGTGCAATTGTAGATTCGGAGTTGAGATATCTGCTCAATTAAGTCGTATATTAGTCTTAACTATAATTGAGTTAGGACGTATATAATATTGAATTATTATTTCGTATGGTGATAATACGATTTCATGTGTGTTATTACAAATTGTATGTACAAATTATTTGTGTGTTTTTCAATTTCTATTGTGTGATTTTAATTAACCTAATTAAGTCATTTAAATGGACTCAAACTAGACTTAAACTAGACCCAAATGAACCCAACTTGACCCAATTTGATTCTACACTTGTAGTGTAGTATGTCATGTAACAAAACAACAACAATAAAAAAATAATTTGGCCATGCATAGTGGCCGGCCAAATGTGGAGGGAAAGAATAGGGTTTTTAATTTTTGAACATGGAATCTAGGGTTTCTTGGGGAGGTGCAAGGAGCACTTGAGTGTGCATGGGTTCTCATGCTTTTTGCCCTTTCTTGCACTCAACCTCCACCTCATTTCTTCCCCAATGCAACCATCTCACTCTCTCTTTCCCCCCTCTCTCACAAATCCAGCCAAGTACATCTCCACCCTCTCTATTTAATCTCCTCATCTCATCCTAACTCCACTTTTGTAATATCCCGGATGGATATTATATTTTGATAATTATTATTTTTAAATTAAAATATTTTTTATGGAAATTACTTGGTTTTTCAAATAAAAGGTTACCTGGACGTATATACTAGTAAGTATATACGGGTATTGTATCAGTTTTGTACAGTTGTGCAAAATCTTGAAAAAACGCATTTTTGAGAAAAAACGTCTGGAAAATCCCAGGTTGGTATTAAAAAATATTATTTTACTATTATTTTATTTTTATTTCTCGAAATGAAATATTTTTGGTGGACATCACCCGGTTTTGTCAATAGACATTATATATGTAAATATACTAGTCGGTATACGACTATTTGTACCAAACTGATACTGGAATCTTTCGAGCCAGTAATAAAATTATTTTATTTTATTTCTCGGAATTAAATTATTTTTTATACAGGTTTGTTCGTTTTCTCTAATGAAAAATATCTATATAATCAGATATACGTACGAAATCGAACTGTGTCGATTTCGGGCATTTGAACAAATCGTGTAGTATGTGTTTTGACAAATTTTATTTCTTTTTGTTCCATCATCATGAGATGGAGGGTTTGGATTAGTTTGGGGCTTGATTGTAAGACTCATTTGCAAATAAACCCTCCCCCCCCCCCCTTCACCAAATATACCCACCCCCACAAAACACATCCCCACACCCCACCTCTCTCTCTCCCTCTCCTACTCAATGGCCGGCTTCCCCCTCCCCCTTTCCATTCATTTCTCATTTTTTTTCTTCATTTTTCCCCATCTCTCATTTCAACTCATTTTCCTCCTTCTTTTACTTAGTTTAATTTAGAAAGAAAAGAAAGAAAAAGAAATAGTGATTGAATCAAAAGAGAAGAGGGTTTTCATGGGTTGCTTTCTCCATGGAGGTGTTCGTGGTGTTCTTGAGAAGAGGCAAGAACAAGGAGCAAGGAGGTGAAAGCAAGTCCTTCCTACACGAAATCAAGGGGGGGGGGGGGGTTTCACTCATGCTTTGTTCTAGTTATTTAGAGATTTTTTATTGTTGTATGTTGTTGTATTGAACCAAAATCATGTGCATATTGTTCTGTGTGGACTAGAACAAAGGGTATGTAAAGTTTAAGTGATAGATTACAAAATAGAACGAAAAAGATTCGATTTTTGGGGTTGTGGAGTTGATTTTAATTAATTATGTAAACGGAGGAATCTTGACCCGAAATTTATGTGGGAGGTTCTCCTAGGTGTTATTAGTGTTCTCTAATTTTTATAGACTTTTCGGAGTAGTTTTGATGGGCGAAACGAGTGTTTTCCCCAAAACAGCGAGAATTTTGCCCAAATAGTGAGCACACTGTGTTTTGGGTAGTGTCGCAGTGGCTTCGAGGGGTTATAACTTGTGTTTCGTTATGGAATTAGAGGTAGAGACCCTATAGAGAAGTTGTAGTAGACATTCTCCCTTTCCGAATTGCCCTCTCGCATTAAATTCCGTTAAGAGACGCAAAAGTTATGATCATTACAAAAACATGACAGCAACTCGTCTGAATTGCTCACTGTTTTTGTTGATTTCTATATTTGAGCCTCTTAGTGGTCGAATCTGAGATAGAGACCCATTGGAAAAGTTGTAGTAGACATCCTCCCCTTTCCGAATTGGCCTCTCGGGCTAAATTCCGATAAGCGGAGTAGGAGTTATGACCTTTGGAAAATACAGCAAAAAGCTGTCGGACTGAGTAGGTACTATTTTGACTCATTGAGGTTTTTGAGGGTCTTAATGGTTGAATCTGAGGTAGAGACCCATTAGAGAAATTGTAGTAGACGTTCTCCTCTTTCCGAATTGGCATCTCGGGCTAAATTCCGATAAGCAGAGTAGAAGTTATAGGCTTTCAAAGTTTCAGTTTTCCTTGGGTCAAGTTGGCTATTTTTGTTACCGGTTGTGTATGTTCGACGGGTAGGACTTTGGATTTCCTTGCGGAATCTGAGCAACTGGTCAACTGGGAAGTTTTAGTAGATGTTACCACTTTTTCAAATTGTCCAGTTTTGTTAGATTTCGATAAGTAGAGCAAAAGTTACAAGCTACGGAAGTTTCGACTTCTTGTTGAAAATCGGTAGTTTGGTAACTATTTGGGTATGTTCGATGGGTAGAAATTTGGATTTCTTTGCGAAATCTGAGCAACTGGTCAACTGAAAAGTTTTAGTAGATGTTCTCACCTTTTTGAATTGTCCAGTTTCGTTAGATTCCGACAAGAGGAGCAAAAGTTACCAGCTTGCGAAGTTTCAACTTTTGTTGAAAATCTGCAGTTGGGTTAAACTGTTTGCGTGTATTCGATGGACCGAATTTTGGATTCCTTACAGAATCTGAAATAGTGTTTTACACTAGAGAGTTGTGGTAGATATTCTTAACTTTCTAAAAAGTATATTTCTGTCAATGTTCGACAAACGCAGCACTGGTTGCTTCTAGGCTGTCGGAAGGTTTTTATGTCGCTTTTCGCGCTTTTCCTTGGTAGTATGTTTGTATTAGATTGTCTATAGATTCATCTATTGCATCTAATTATAGAAGATCAAGTTTTGCTAGTAAGAAAGTTTGGTTGCTTCTAGGTTGATTACCTGTATGGTTGTTTTCATATGTAGGTTGTTGTCTTATGCGCGGCTCGCCTGGCCCGTAAGTAGCTGCTGGTCTCATACTTAGCTTATTTGGCTCGTATGTATGTTGTTGTCTCATGCGCGGCTCGACTAGCCCGTATGTAGCTATTCGTATCATACGTAGCTTATCTGGCACTTATGTATGTTATTGTCTCATACGAAGCTCATTGGGCTCGTATGTAAGTATTGTCTTGAATAGGTAGGCTGTGAGTGGATCTGAGGAGATCTTGAGAAGTCTAGATTAAGACTTGATTAATTCTGTCAACAAATAGTTACACTCTCTAGAAGAGGAACACGTACGGTGCTTTTCATGTCAAGTTGGAAGCACAGTGCATGTCTTGCTTGTTTGATTAGAAGAGGGACACGTACGGTGCTTTTTCATGTCAAGTTGGAAGCACGGTGCATGTCTCGCTTGTTTGGCTAGAAGAGGGACACGTACGGTGCTTTTTCATGTCAAGTTGGAAGCACAGTGCATGTTTCGCTTGTTTAGTTAGAAGAGGGACACGTACGGTGCTTTTTCATGTCAAGTTGGAAGCACGGTGCATGTCTCGCTTGTTTGGTTAGAAGAATGACATGTACGGTGCTTTTCCATGCCAAGTTAGAAGCACAGTGGCATGTCTCGCTTATTGGTTAGGGTTAGTGACATCATTAGGGTAGTAACAGTTACTTAACCATTTTTATCTATAAATTGCCAAAGGATGAGAGTTGGTATTAGGGGTGATACCCTATAGTCCAACATCTCTTATAGGCTGACACTAAGCGGTGTTATTGGGATGTATTCCCCTGTCAAAGGGATATGGGCGGTACTTTTTCATGACAAGTTGGGAGCACGGGTTCCGTATCTTGATTGTTAATTCCTGAATGTGCCATGATAAGAACGAGAGGGTTTCCTAGGGAAATAGACCCTACGATCTCGGCAGGTTCTATGCCTTCTCATGACTAGTTGAAGGGCACGGAAGAAGGTTGACAAGTATCTTGTAGTTCGTGTTGGCTTTTGAGTAAGGTTCGATACGCCGAGCAATAGTCACCAGTCATGTAGTATTATGACAAGAACAGGATGGGTACAAAGTAGAATTCATGGCGTGGGTTCAAATCCCTATATGAAGAAAATGGCTTGAGAAGGGGCGTATGTAGTATGAGCTACATACTGTTCCAGAGACTTGCTTGCATTAGAATAAGTGCATCATTGCGTTGGTTAATCTTACATTAGAGTCTAAGTTATAGCATACACTGACACATCAAATATATATACACGTTTCTCTTTTTATTAATTTATTTGCTTTAGTTGAGATCCTCTGCTAGTTATCAGCCTTAAAGCGTCAGTAAATACTAACGTCCCCACTTCAATAGGTACTGGATTGCAGAAGTACGAGTATTGGATTGCAAAAGTATAGGTACAGGTTTCAGGAGGACTCAAGGCAAGAAAGCAAGGAGTCGATTTCATTAGAGTTTCCGCTGTAAATTATTTATTTGTTTGAAAGCATCCAAGTGGAATACCAAGTGTTGTTCTTTATTCATTATTCTCTGATGTAATATGTTGAAAGATGTAACACTTGGGATTGTAAATGTATTATTGTAACACCATTGTAATGTATTGCAATTTTGTAACATTCGGATTTGTAATACATTGTGTTGAATAAAAAGTTTTAAATTTTCCTGTATTTCTGTGTATTGTGACTAAGTGAAAAAAAGATTTTGGCTTATGTCATGGTTTCCCACTTACCGGAAATTGGGGTGTTACAACTTTCTCATTTTTACTCAAACTTTAACTAATATCTCTAGTCTAAACCACTCCAAATTCTCCTCCTACACTTTAGTTCCTGTTTTGGAGGTAAGAAGGGAAAGAAGGAGACAAGGAGAATCTAAGGAGGATCCAAGGAGTGAAGCACTTGGAGCAAGAAGGGCCAAGGAAGCTAGGAGTTCAAAGTTAAAAGGCAAATTTCTACATTTGACAAGGTGGGTGTTTCTACACCTTTGTAGTGTTTAACTTTTGTGTGGTGAATTTATGATGTAGTCTTGGCAGCATGAGAAGTCAGGAAATGTGTAATTAAGTGGTAGAAATTCTTTGCATGCTAGTTTATTAGTGGAAGACTAGTTAAAAAAACACTGTAAAGAGGTTAACTGAAAAGTGTGCTAGATCTGGATGCTATAACTTGAAAAATACTTGGAGTTTGAAGTTGAAATTTTAAACATAGATTCTTATGCATATTATAAACCTTGATTCCAAATTTTATAATTTTTGAAATTTATTTGATATTTTAATTAAATACAAATTTGAACTCTGACTGTACAGAAAACAGACAGCTTATGTTCTGACTATGATTTTCCAAAACTCATAACTCTATAACCACTTAAGATATATTCCTGAAATTTTAGTATGGATTTCTAGCATGTGTTAAGTGATTGAATAGAAAATTTAAAAATTTTTGGAAATCATTTGTTATTTTTATAAAATCCGAAACCGTTTACTATTCTGAAAGGAAAAACATAGTGAAGATGATATTTTCTATTTTTAGTCAATCTTCAAGTAGTAATTACTTGAAAAGTACTCAGTAGAATCACTTGAAATTTAATTATGTTCTGTTATCATGTATATAGAACCTATTTTTCAAATTTCAAGAAGTTTATAGACCATTTGATATTTTTAAGGTATTTTTATGTTAGCACTGGTTAGTTGTTGCTCTGTTCTGGAAATTATTGTATGCATGTTAAAGAATGACTTATTTGACCACTTAAACGACTAAATCTAAAAAAGCATGTAACTAGAAAGTTTTAGTCGACAAATAGATCTTTCCTAAATGTCTAAGAACTCATGATTTGGATTAGTATACAAATTATAATGAATTTTCCAATTGACAATAGAAACACACAGATTCATAAAGCTCACTGTTTTGCACTATGCCTATGAGATTGAGTTTGAACTTGTAGAATCTGAGTTTTCAGTTGCTTTTGTGGGTCATAAAACATGTTATGGATGTGGGAACGAGTTAGAACTTAAACTATCTAAAGCTTCATGCTATGAGTAGCTCAGATGTGCTTGTGGTCTTACAATATAGACATGTTTGTTCACTGTTTTGAAGTAGGAATTGTGATGTATATTTATGTATTGTTGTTGATCACTTTGGGATGAGACTCATGCCCAACTTTTGCTTTTGCTTGCTATCTACTTTGAGTAGAAGCATGGGGAGCACCTGATCGCATTTCTTTGATGAAATGGGACCGGGGACGACCCCGTTTTGGCATGAATGCCAATTGTATGCTTGCTGTTTGGAAATGCGATTTTCCATTTTTGGAGCTCTTTAGCCCTCTTTTTTAGGATTCTTGGTGTAAGATATATTCCTAGGGTAGCGTATCCTTATGTGGGCTGAGTTTGAGACTCTAGGATTAAGTCATGTTGGCATATCTTGTTGAGTAGGATAGGAACCCGTGTTGCATCAAACGCGTTGCAGGAGATGACTCGTGTGTCGACGTACTCGCCGTTCATAAAAGGATTCCATGGTTGTGTTTGGTGCTACCACTTATCGAGGACCATTGAGCGTGAAGGTTAGCGGGAGCTACGTGCTGGTCGGGCCGAAGTTGCGATCGAACTCCAAGCATAGATGGCAGTTGCAAGCGATCGACGGAGTCGGTTTATCGTTGGTTCAGGCCAAGTGTGGGCAGAGGCAGGCCGTACCTTGGGCCTGAATTTGAGGGCTAGATTAAGTTCCATTGTGGGATGTGTTTAGTTCCAATAATGAAAAAGGTAATTAATTAGTAAATGGTCTATATGTAGAACTTAACTAGTCGTTTAGAATGAACATAAGTTGTTTACTAAGTTAGGACATGGAAGTTGATAGATCTCCTAACTAGAAGAGTATTAGTTAAAATGAAATAGAAGTAGACTCGCCTAATAATTCACAATGATACAATGAAAAAGGATTAGAGATTAATTAGAGTTTTTGAATTCAGATAGTCAGATGAAAGGCTAGTAATCATATAACTAACCTCATTCTTAATCTTGGTCCTAGAGGGGATTAGCAGTATTACCTTGGGTTTGTGGTGTTTTAGGATTAGTTCGAGTCGTTGTTGAATGTAAGGATAGACACTTGTGGGTGGTGTTCGCCTATCAGGGGAACGCATGGCGTCTTCATGCCTGGCCAAATCCTAGGTTTGTTTAATGCGGCATGGAACTTAGAGTTGCCATGTGAGTGAACTCTTTGGGGCTCTACTGTCTTCGGCATGAGTGTCTTTCTGACATTAAAAACCTTTAAGGAGGTTTGGAGTGATGATGTCGTCTCGACAGTAGATTCTGGTCTAGTGTAAGGACGAGTACAGCGGAGAGTTGGGAAAACCCTAATATCCGTTAGATCCTATGTTAATCAATGCGGGCAGAGAACTCGGAGACCGCCATGTGATTGAACTCTTTGGGGCTCTAAAATAATGTTCTCAGTGGGGAGCCCTAGTGCCCATACGTCAGCTTTTGGTGAGATCCGAGGATGCAAAATTACCGCCGCCTATTATGGGTTTTAGCCGCAACGGAGTAAGCAGTGCAACTATGACCTCGGGCGTAGTGGATAAAACACCAAGTATTAGACACCACTAGAGTGGCAGCGAAGAAGGTAAGCCGGTGACTGCAACCTCATCATCACTAGAGTATCAGAGACATGAGAGAGCACAAGAGTAGGATACATAGCGGGGGATCGAACTCCATCAATTGAAGAATGTTGTTAGGTTGGGGAATGTGTAGTATGGGATGCATATCTCTCCAATCAAGCGTGCATTAACTTTAGGAGCATATGTGCATAGTGTGTGCATTAGATTAGGCATACATCGACACTTGTTTGACATCACTTTTTCTTTTGCATTAAATTTTGGTTGTTGAAGTTTGGAATCGCTATATTATGGTGTAGCGAGGATCATCGTATTATGGCATTGAGTCAGTTTTATGCAACTGACATGCCAACAGTCTGTTTAGTGCAGGATTACTGATTGGGGAGTGCGGGGAAAACTCACGTCGTGGGAAGCATCCAAGTGAAATTTTACTGTCCAACTTTGTTGTATATTCATGATGTAATAAACTATTGTAACTGTTGTAATCATTGGACATTGTAATAATATTTGTGGTAATAAAAGTTTTAATTTTCTGTGATTTTGTTGTGTTGTGACTCATTTGAAGGAAAGATTCTGGCATGTGTCACGGGTTCCGAGTATTAGGAACGCGGTGCATTACAGAGCTCTTGGACTTGACATTTTTCATATGATGCTTTGTGCTCTGCGTTTTGGCCAACTCTGTGAGACTCAGAGCGATATGTCTCTTTCTTCCTTTATCATATAATGGGTCTATCTTGGCCGACCCCCATGGTGCCAAACTCGAGTACCTTAAAGCTAAGGTGAAGTCCCTGAAGTTTAGCCTGGCGCGCCACCATAAAGAAGCTAGGGCTCGGGAGTCGGCATTTACTTTCTGTATGAAAAGGTCACAACAATTGAGGTTGGAGGTGGCTCATTTGAAGAAGGCAATGGTCGAACACGATCCAGGGAGCGGCGAGACTTTATTATCGGCTTCTGGTGATTCCTCTCGGGCACCCCGTTCAGCTGGCTCGTTCCTTCATGTGATGGTAATGGAGAAGGAACTTGAGATATACAGATTGAAAGTCGCGCTAGGGGTTGTAGGTGTTTGTAACACTAGAATAACATTTTTGTATTACTGTCAATGTAATGGAAATCTACAGGGTCACACACTTAGAATGGATCGAAATTGGGATTTAAATCCATGAGATGAATTTAATTGGAAATCCTAGTAAGGCTTGGTCACCTGACATGGTTGGGTAATTAATTAGATTAAATTGGCCAACTAAAGTTAGAAGGCTAATACACGAATCTGACCCATGTCAGATTATGAGTCCAACCGCCTCATCGTTGATTTTCTACACCTATATATACGATATAATTCTATGAAAAGGCATAAGAAAACCCTAGCCGTCACAAAAACTGTGTGTGTGTGTGAGAGAGAGAGAAAGAGAGAGAGAGAGAGAGAGAGAGAGAGAGAGATCGTGAGGAACATCCCCTTCCCACAGCTAGTACTTCGGCGTGAGGGAGAGCTTGATTTGATCCGTTCATGTGGATACAGTAGAGGCACTACAACCTTTGCAGTGCTGTGATTGGCATATTTTTGAGACACCAGGTCCATATTTATGATATAACTCCTAAATATGATTTATGGTTTTCGCATAGATCCATGGTTAGGTTTCAATATTCTATGGTTTTTTGTCGTTGTGTATTTAATCTGAGATTGCCATCGAAACCTAACAGCAGGGTCACGAACTGCTTATCTAGGGAGCAGCTAGCCTTTCGTTCGTATCCCTTCTCCACCCGTTAGGCTGGAGCCGTTGTAACCCCTATTTTTCTATTTTGGATTTTATTGTATTTTCTTTTCTTTTTCTTGATTATTGTGTCTGAATTCCTTTTAATAATAAATTTTTTGCTTTTCTTGGGTTCAAGTATTCTCTTTTGATCATTTCGTACTCTTTTGGCTCGAATCTTGCTATTTTTGGCTCATCGCAATTTTTGCTCTTTCTGTTTTGAGTTTGAATTGATCTGCTATATATTTATCTCATTGTCTTCCATTTATTCTTCTCTTTCTGGAGCCTAAACCTGTACCCTAAACCCATTAACCCTGCAACCCAAAACCCCACATCCTATCTCCTATATAAATACCCCCTTTAAACCCTAATATTTTAATATATAATCTCTAAATCTCTCCTACCCCGCCGCTCACCCTCTCTCTCTCCCCAACCTCTATTTTCAAACCCATCACGCTCGAACCCTCTCCCGTCGCTCTGATCACCACGTCGCCACCCCATCACCCCTAGCCTCGACCTGGTCCTCGCCTTCCCTTCCTCGCCCAAGCCTCTCGTCATCTGCATCCTACCGCCTCTCATCCGAACTCCACCATACCCATCGCCTGCGTCCTTTGAATCCTCCTCGTCCACCGCCTTGTCGACCCCGTCTTCGCCCTCTCCGTTGTCTCCGCAACCACCGAAGTCCCCTTCACCTATCGTCGTCGTCGTCGAACACCCGAACCCCTAATGTTCCATCCTCCTTTGTTTTGGTGAGAAATAGAGCACCGCTCGAGCTCCGAATTCCTCGTCGTTGTGTCGCTTCCCGACTGCCAGCATCCCGCCGTCACCGCCCCTTTCTCTCGTCGCTGCTGTCGCTTCTCGACCGCGTGTGCCGCAGTCGTCATTCCCCTCCGCCGTCTCTCTCTCTCTCTCTCTCCGTCGCTGTTGAGAAGAAGAAGGGTTGAATTTTTTGTGTTTGTTGTTCGTGAAGGAGGGGAGAAAGGATCTATGTTTGGTGTTTTGTTTGGGGATTGATCTTGCTATTGGTGTTGCGGATTTGATTGGGTGTTTGCCATTTTGGTGTGAGTGTTGCACGTAGTTTGCACGTGATTTTGTGTTTCCATTCGTGGGTTCATCTCCCGGGATTCTCATCCCGTTATTCTAAATATTCGAAATTAACATCTAAAAGGCAAGTCTCTTCTTGAACTAGGTTATTGTTTTGTTCAAGATTCTTTGATCTCTGCAAGTATATCAAAATCCTTTTTATTGTACAGCTATTTGAATTCTGTTAAGTATATTGAGGGTTTACACGTGCTAACCCAATATATTCTTAACATCGTGCCTACATCTTTGATCTAAAACCTAGTCCCTCTAGCACATTGCATATGCACGTTTAAAAGAAAAATAACTCGATCCATGTTATAGAATTGTTTGATGAATTGAATATGTCGATTGAATTTGATTTAATGAATTGATTATCATGCCTATAAAATTGGATCTTAAACTTAAAAATATGCATGTTAAACATCTAGCATCACTTTGATTATTAATTAGCATGAACAATATGGTTGTATGGTAAAGTTATTGCCGATTCATATCAAACTATTTTCTGGAATGTTGTTTGTGTCTTTTTGTTTCAGATTTTTAACCATGTTACTGTTGTAATTTGAAATAAAATTTTGAATATGAATTATAGCCCCATGAGTATATTTTCCAGAACTTTTGATGGATTTGAATTCCGTTGTATAATCTGTTAGATATCAGTATTTTAGTACAGCTAGGTCTGAATTTCCATATTCACAAATTCATGCGCATCTTTCTGTTTCATAATTAAATAGAACATGTTAACAGTAAAATAAAAATATGAAATTAATTTGGCTGAGACTAGACATGTGTAGCAACCACCCTGAATTTTTGTAGATTTAATTGATGAGTTTTCTGACCTAAAACATATATGTGAACACAATCTATAACTTGCTTCCTGAACATAAAATCTTAAAAGAGTAGAATTTTCACTCTAGTTTCTGTAACTTTTATATGTTGTGTATATATTCACTGGAACCAGAAGAGAGTCTAGCTTCTAGAATTTGTGACGGATCCAGATTTGCTGTTCTTTAGTAGCGGTAATATGTGTTTTTGTACAGTAACGTCATGTAGTCCAGATTGTGTGATTTGTGCTTAATTAATATGTTTACTTCTTGATTGGTCTGTAACGAGTAAAATTAGACTCACCTAGCATGATACAACATTGACACCTTCTTGTATGCTCACATAGGATGAAATAAAATATTAACAAGCCGGAGTATTATGGGATGACTTGGTAGTGAACAATCGGAAACTGTACTCGGTCGGGTCCTACTTGCTGACTTGTACTGACTAATGGCTATAAAATACTGATTGATAATTACTATCACTGAACATTAAACACTGATTACTGAGCCAAGTACACGATCCGCGAATTCACCATCAGTCTAAAGCATTCGTTGTGTGCTTGCGCTGAACCTGTGGAATGGGACGCAGTAGTACATACACTAGATAGGTTAATAAAATGATTAATAACCTGCATTTGCCATTTCATGCTTCATCCTATATACTGTCACCAACATTGGATTTGAATTGAAACTATTAATTAAATGCATGATTAAACATAGACCATTGACACTATTGCCAATCCTTGAATTTTGCTATTGACTTTGATCTCGTCCCTTTTCTTTTGATGTACCATGTTCCTATTATTCCTTGCTTTCTCTACTTGCTGTCCATGACTTGCTCTAAATATATTATTTTCTCTCTTTTTAGATCACAGGTTTACAGGTACTGAAGGAACAATACCAGAAGGAATTGGTGAGAAACGATTGTAGGAGATGGAACCAAAGATTGCGCTGCTTAATTTACTTTATTGCTAGATTTATTTCTTTTGAACATTGCCTTGATATTATACTTTGTTTTGGGGCTTTTATGACCCGGAGTTTGTTTTTATCCCAGATGTTGGATATTATTATTTGGATTATTTCATTTATTATTGAAGTTGATCTTGTTTATGTGATTATATTTTCTTTGCGTGGTTGTGATTGTTATTTCATATTGTTGATTTAAACTGGTACAGCTTATGGATGGTGTTTACATCATTTGCTGGGCCTACCTTACGTACTCATATTTCATATTTTGGGAAGCGGGACGTGACAGCTGCCGAACCCTGGTGATGCCCAGAGCTCGGTGGCTGGGGCGTCCACCTTGGCTGCCTCTATAGGGGAGGGTGATGGGCTCGCCGGTGAGTAGACTCGCTCAGTTGGACTCGAACTGATCTGTGCTAGTCCGAGGCCCCCAGACAGAGGAGTAGGTTGTTCGGTTGACTTCCATAACTTGTTGTAATCTTGTTGTAATATTGTAATCTTTATGGCTTCACAAGTCATGTAATAACTTTGTCAACGAAGGGGATTGATTTTGACGACCTTGTGTAAATGCGTTGTCTTGGAATTTGAAATGCTGATCTTGAAAATTATGACACCCGTTTAATTACGTTGCCTTGGAATTCGAAACACGTCATCTTGGAATTCGAAACATTGGTCTTGGAAGCTATGACGGCGACTCCTACATAGTCATTGGATGGGAATGGGCGACCCAGATGCTTCCACGTCATTGTTGTGGATTTCGAGGATGCTTTTCTCCCATAGCCTATATAAGCTCCCATTGTCTTTCAATTTTTTGGAGGATGCCTTCGTTTAAGTGGATCTCCTAATACCCAGTGACAGTTAGGGGTAAAGCGACGAGTATGGTTGCTCTGTCCCTAGCTATCTGCGGGTGATAGAATGATCGCCTCAGGAGGCCTCATTTACTGCTTCCTAGACTGACTGGGCGAACCCAGGTGAGATTAGGCAATGCTTGAGCATAGCTCAGCATTCAGACCGAGCGCAAACTCGACTAGTATTGTGCTAAGTCTTGTGTTGGGATCGAGATGCAGGCCATGCGGTGAGGACTTGAGAGATTGTAGTAATTCTCTCGTTAGGTGTCAAAGTCCAGGCCAAACGGCAAGTACCTAGGAGATTGTAAGAAATCTCTCGTTAGGTTCACAGTCCATGTCGAGTGGTAAGGACATAAGAGATTGTGGGAAATCTCTCGTTAGGGTCGAAGTTCATGCCGAGCGGCAAGGACTTAGGAGATTGTAAGAAATCTCTCATTAGGGTCGAAGTTCATGCCGAGCAGCGAGGACTTAGGAGATTGTAGGAAGTCTCCTGTTAGGGTCAAAGTCCATGCCGAGCGGCGAGGACTTAGGGGATTGTAAGAAATCTCCTGTTTGGATTGGATATTATAAGAAACCTCTTGTTCGGATTAAAAATCCATGCAGAGCGGCGAGGACTTAGGAGATTGTAGGAAATCTCTCGTTAGGATCGCGGTCCATGCCGAGTGGCGAGGACCTGAGAGATTGTGGGGAATCTCTGGTTTGGGACGAAGTGTCGACCGATTGGCAAAGGACTTAGGAGATTGTAAGAAATCTATTGTTAGGATCGAAGTCCATGCCGAGTGGCGAGGACTTAGAGATTGTAAGAAATCTCTCGTTAGGGTCTAAGTCCATGCCGATTGGCGAGGACTTAGGACATTAGAGGAATCTCCCGTTAGAGTTGAAGTCCAGGACGAGCGGCGAGGACTTAGGAGATTCAAAGAAATCTCTCTTGTATTACAATTGCCTGAGCACTAACTAAAATCAGAAGAGTTGCTTTGGAAACAAATTTTTATTGCTTGATTGCCAAACACTGGCACTTATTACAATTGTTGATACATGTACGGGCCACTATGGTCCTTCATAGAATTTGATCAAATGTTCCATGTTCTAGGTCCGCTTGAGTACCCTGCCCCCCGGGTCTTCAAGTCGATAAGTGTTGGGGTACACCACTATGGAGACATTGTACGGGCCCTCCAAGTTCGGAGCTGTCACGCCCCGAATTCCAAACACAGGTAATTCATAGCAAAAACATGATCTTTTACTTCAACTTCGTACAAATTTATAAGGAATTTAAAAATATTTCATTTACAACATTGTTCTTTACATTAGCACATCGAAAATAAATAATTACAGTACATATATGATAATGAAATCTCACTCTGCAGATCATTTTGTGGCCTATTTCATCCATTGTCCTGGAATACTGGGTATCGTCTCACTCTGCAGCTCATCCTCCGCAGATCATCGTCCCAGAATACTTCAACTTCGTACATTAGTATCGTCTCACTCCGCAGGTCATCCTGGAGCCCTCATTACACAAATATCCCATGAGCATCGCTTTCGTCCTGGAATACTGGAGATCAATCCCACTTCGCGGATCATTCTAGGGCCTATTTCATCCATCGTCCCGGAATACTGGGGATCATCTCACTCCGTGGATCATCCTGGAGCCCTCAAACTTGCGTTTGCTCTTGTTTCATCATATCTTCAACTAGTGCATGTCCTTAAGTTTAAATTGTAGTTATTAGGACTTAGAGCTAGTTTACCACCAGACTTAAATCAAAGCGCTAAGAATGTTAGCCCACACTAGCTACTTCTCTAAGAGAAAGTTAACCCACACTGGCTACTTCTCAAATTTTCACATATCATGACCTATCGGCACTCTGGGTCTCGCTCAGTCTCTAGACTCCAACCATCTCAACATAGATATCAACTAGGTTACATCTAACCTCTTCATAAAATTTTCCATTCATTAAACATTATTTAACTTTCTTTTATCCAACTTCTTATAGCAACATTCAATAACATTTTGATGGGTTTAAACCCTTATAAACATCACCGGTTCAATAACTCAAATTCATCTTGTATTTATCTCATAATTCACCATAAAACATCCTTTACATAAATCCCAAATTTAGACTCGTTTTCTTATGATGTAAAATTTTAGAGGAAAACTAGATTAAAAACCAACATATTTCATTTTCTTATTCACCCTTAAATTTAAGGAGAAAGTAGATTGAAAACTATTTCTTCAAAGTAATATAGTTCACATTTTCACGTTGTATTTTATTCTCAAATAATCATTGGTAGTAAAATTAATCCCACCAAATAACCCATAAATACTCTATATTCATTTAGACATTTTTCTCTTCTCTTCAAGAAATAGAGTTAAAATAATAAAATAAACAAAAAAATATTAAAACTTTGCCACAACTAGGTTCGAACCCGTTCACAGAGAGCACACAGTGCTCAAATTCACAACCAACCACCAAGAATCCAACACACTGTTGGTGATAAACACTACACAAAATTTTCCTATATATATTCATCTACTGTTTGATAATTTCTATGAGTATTCAAAAAGAAAAACTCCCCCTCTGGGCCTCGAACCCGCGACCACAGGTCGTTGTACAAAGAAACCCAACCCAAGCGCCAAGACCAAGCTATCAAGCCTCCACAACTGAATATATTACAATCGTTATTCTTTTATCTCGACTCTTAGTTTCAAAATTCCATTAAAATTTCGATCTTACATTTCCTTCGCATTACTATTTTTTTTACATTTCCAGAGAATAATTTTCTCCACAATTAGTACATTTGCACGAAGTAAAACCTATAACAACTTTTTCTCAAAAATTTATGGAAATTGTTATCTAACTTGCATGAATTTCTCATAGTTCTATTTATAGAATTATATGAACCAGTATTCCCTACACAACTAAATTTTGAGAAGTATTTACATTACTAAATTGCATATAGAGAAATCGATCTCATGAGTTTATTTTATAAAATTTCTACTAGATAGAAATCTATAAAACTCCTACGCATACACACATTAATTCAATTATCTACCACACAATTATAATTAAGCATGCTCTAATAAAATTTCTAAAAAAACTTACTTCACACACACATGCCAATTTCATTATCCATCTACATATTTCTAACATGTACAATTACTAACATTTTAGAAGATAATGAAAATCACCTCAAAAGAGACCTCAAGTAGTTGAACCCCTTTGCAAAAGCTCCTAAAGACTCCACATGCACAACCCGCAAGCCTCTATGCCAACCCCGAAAGCCAAAAAAAACAGCAACTCCCCTCTCTTGAGTCTCTCTTTTGTTTGATTTATTTTTGTGTTCATTTGGGGTTAGAATAGTGGTATTTATATAGAAATTCGGAAGCAGTTTTAGCAACTAATCACCCCTACTCACACACCCACTCACTCACACCACTCACAAACCCACTCACCTTCATTCTTGAATACCAAGTCAAATTGCAGCCGATTGTGGATTATGGTGTGCAAAGCACGTGTGCACGTGTGCACGTGTGCACGTGTGCACGTGTGCACGTGCATTATTTTATTTTCACTTTTATTATTTTATTCTATTTTAAATTCTTACTTTTAATAAATACTCATATTAAATTTAGTATAATTAGCCTAGTGAAATTTTTAGTGCACAACTTTGTAATAAAATAGCATAATTTGCACGTGTATAGGAGAAAAGCACGTGTAAAGCACATGCTAACAAGTAAAAAATAAATTCGAGAAAATGAAAAATGTCTATAACAATGGAAATAAAAAATAAGTAAAATACGATTCATTAATTCTATATATGTATACAACAATATAATCAACGCGTGCATAGAAAACACGTGCACCGCACGTTTAAAATATATTTAAGTCAAAATAGGAGAAAAATGAATTTTAATTTATGAAATGAATTCGAACAAGTTATAAAATAAATAATTGAATATGTAGAAAACTTTATAATTTTACATGTAACTGTAGAATATACATAATCAACACGTGTATTTAAAGTACGTGCAATGCACGTAAAAACACAAAGATATAAATAAATGTTTAAGTTGGCTCAGAATAGGATGAAAATAAATTTTAAGAAGACGGAAAATGTATAAGTAATTGAAATGCAGAAATATGTAGGAAATTTATATTAAAATATGTTATGGATATTAATTGTAACAGTACAAAATACATGTGCGTAACACCCGTGGGAAAAATTGTCAGACACATCGAGCTTTTAGAGCATAATATCAGCATCTTTGATATTCGTTGGTCGGACCTTTTTGTTGTAGAACTGCTCAACGCGCTGTTGGTAAATATTTCTTTTAACGGAATACATCTCGTGGACTTCTTCAAGGAGGTCCAAGTTGGTTCTGAGGTCGTTTGAGTTCAACTCCTCGCTGAAGCCTATAATCCTTGGAGAAGGAAGTCCAACCTCTACGGGGATAACAGCTTCTGTCCCATAGGTCAAGTTGAAGGGTGACTCGCCAGTCGGGGCCTTCTTTGTGGTTCAGTATGACCAAAGAACACTAGGCATTTCTGTAAAACACCGAAAAATTGAGTAATGACAGTTTTGCCCTTCGTGTGTCACACACGTGTATTTTGTACCATTACGAGTAATATTCGTAACATATTTTTATATAAATGTCATATGTATCTTATATTATGATTATTTATATGTTTTTCGTTTTCTGAAAACTCATTTTATCCTATTTTTAGCAAACTCAAACATTTATTTTAATCTTTGTGTTTTACGTATATTGTGCGTGCTTTCAATACATGTGTCGATTACGTATATATTCCATTACGTGAAATATCTGTAACATTGTTAATATACATATTCTACGTATTTTGTATTTTGACTGCTTTTTGCTCCCTCAAATTTATTTTTGAACTTTGCACGTGCATTGCACGTAAAATATTATGCACATTTTTATTTATAAAATTTCTATGAAATAATGCACATTTTACTTCTCACTTTATTTGTTACATTTGGTATTATGTATTTTTATAAAAACACATGGGCCTAAAATTTCTTTCAAAGCCCACAAAAAAAATTAATTAAATAAGAGCTCATTACTACTTGTCATGTAACACCCACACACACATTTTAATTCAATAAAAAAAATATTTAAAATAAGTGAAGTGTACACATAGTACGTGCACACTCCAATAGGATTGGTCGGCTGCTCACGGAGGGTGGAGAGAGAGTAGTGGGGTAGTGGATTAATGAGTGGGTGATTAGTACTATAACTACCTATAATTAACCCTATAAATACCCTACACCTGTAACGCCCCCGAATTCCAATAAGACCGAATTCGAGATTCCACAGGATCTTTACACTTCACTTTATACAATTTTACAAGAAAATTTAAACTTTTCATCATACATCAGAGTTCTTTACAATGTTTACACAGCGGAAGAATAAAGATAGAATACAACAATGAAAATAATATATAACTTATACATCTTTAACAAGTAATAAATCAACAGCATCGAAATCAACTTTACTCCTTGAATATGTCAATTTCCTGCATAATAAGCTGTGGGCATGTCAGTTACTTACAAATGACGAAAATGTTATACTCGGCCATCCTCTCTATGTCGTACAAATAACGATCTCAATACTTTAACAAACCACGAATTGAATTCAAAATAAACTGTTAAATGTGACTACATTAAACATGTAAGTGTATGCGATGCCTTAATGCCTAATGCAGATATTTTACATTAAGATGACACTAATGCATACTTGTTCGGATTCTATGCATCCCATACTACATAGGTCCGAGGGCAAGCACCTACGTACTTCACAATAAAGGGTTCGATCCCTCGCCATGACAAACTACCCAGTAATAAAACCAAGTTGAGACGTTCCACAAGTACGGATCTCAGTCCCGAAAAACCGTCGCAGCAAATCCCTTGCCCGACTGTTATACAGACTCCTCGTCGTGCGAACCTCCCACAAGGGTCCCTCTAGTCCCGGTATACGTATATACATTGGAGTACGGAAAACTATCCGCCCGACTACGCATAGTCCCGGATTTAAAATAAAAGCCCGTCTCCCACGAGGCAACCACAGTCCCGGAGTGCACCACCCGACTGGGTCTATAGTCCCGATGAACCGACGTAGCAAATCCACCACCCGACTATATAGAGTGCCCCACTTACGTTTGCCTAGGTTTTACTACATCTTCTCTTAGTGCCTAGTTCTTAAGTTCAAGACATGAATCAATTATCATACCTAGAGTTAGTCTTACCCCCTACTGGACTTAATCACAAATACCGAGATCGCTCCATGGCAAATTTCAAAAATATAATTCAATTCTTTTTATTTCAACAGTGCCGGTAACTCTAAATCACAACCTTTCATGTACAAGAATCCATGGGTACTCATACCCTTTCAATAATCATGTATTAAACTTCATTATATTCATATCTTCAACTTAATCATTCTCATGCAATTCAATTCATTCACTTATTCACAATTCTTTAAAAACAACATTTCCTTTCATGGCCCATAAAATAGAGTAATCACTTCATAATTTAATCACACATTGTATTTTATACATCGTCCAGTATTTTTAATCCACCAAAATAATTATGGAATCTTATTAAGGGAAAAATCAACTGCATTGTCCAAAATTTCACCTTCCTATAATTCAAGGTCATACTCTTCAATAAATTTCTCAAATTCGTCAACTCATCAATTTATCTCAATTCCACTTTTAAAATTACTCAAAGGAAATATATGTAAAAATTTTAATAAGGAGTTTGAAAAACCCAGTCCAAGCTCCACACATAAAAAAAAATGTTTAGAAACAAGCCAAAGAGCTCACACCCAAAAATTTTGTTCTTAGGACCCAAGTCAGGGAGCCCAGAACCAAGTCAGAGAGCTCAGAACCCAAAAATTTCGTTTTAGAAACCCAAGTCAGAGAACCCATAACTCAAAAATTATTTTAAAACCCAAATCAGAGAACCCATAACTCAAAAATTGTTTTAAAACCCAAGTTAGAGAACCCATAACTCAAAAACATTGTTTTAGAAACCCAAGTTCAGAGAGCCCAGGAGGATTCGAACCCAGAACCAGCAAGGAAACAACCCAACGCTCAAGCCACAGAGCCAAGAGCGCCCACGGGTTGGAGTATTCCAATGGTGTTTAAATACCCAACCACTCCCCAGTACACTCTATTAAAAGATTTACCCTTCCGAAAACCATTTCACGACACAAATAGTCGAACCCACGCAATCTAAAAATAATTCGTGAACAGTAAAATGAATTCTAGTGCAATAATAGATTCACAAAATCGAAAATTTTCACCGTGTGAAGAGTAACCCAATTTTCGCTATGTCTTGCGAACTGGAAATTTTACTAAATAAATAAATGTTTTTCACATCAAATAACAATACGAGAATTTTTCTCATGATGAATAAGTTCATAATATTTCTACTCTTCAAGAGTGAAACACAAGTTAACAATTCATATGCCAAAATAACACAATTTTTAATTCTTTCAATTCCATCTAAATCAACACGCACTCTATATAAATTTTAGAGTATTTGCTAGCACACATCACAAATCATGAGAGCAATTAAATAATTCTACCATAGCAATTCAAATTTTAGGATAATCTACACATATAACTACTTAATAGTTTAGAAAGTATAAAAGATCACCCACCCAAAAAATGTTGATTTCTTGCAATTTGCACTCCTAGAGTGAGAGCTCCTAGAAACTCCGCTTCGCCTCATCGAATTCTGTGCACCAAGAGAAAGCTCCAATATTCCATTTCGGCTACATGAACAGCAAAAGCACCCCAACTTCAACTTTTGGCCAAGCAAATAGGAAACACTCCAACTTCACTTTTCTCTAACATATATATGTATATATACATATAACTATATATGCTAGAATAGACTAGGTGTGAATGTGTATTAGGTAGAGAAATCAGAGAGTTGGTGGAAGGGCTTGGTTGGCATCGGAAGTGCACAGAGGACTCCCCTTTTCATTCTTTTTTGCATTGCTGATGAAAACCAATGAGTTGGTTGAGTTTATAAGGGTTGAATGTGATTTATTATTCATTCACAACATAATTGCCTACTAAATCCCACTCATCCCTTCCTCTTCCCACTCTCCATCTCTTCATCTCCTAAACTCCCGATCTGGCTTCTCATCTTCTAACTGGTCTCTACTCTCTCTCACCTCTAATGCACGTGCACGTGTTGTGCACAAGCACACACTTCACAATTTAATTATTTAAAAAATATGAACTACATATATACATAATATGTACGTAAAAATTTGTTTAATAATATTTCATGCAAAAATAAAATAAACATACTCACTCTCCAAAATTTATTTTGAAAACGGATACGCTCAAATACGCACACTGAAGCAAATACGTGCGTCGTACGTAAACTATCAAAAATACGAAATTGATTTTATTAATGGAAAAATATATTGAAATATATTCAAAAACAACATAAAGAGAATATATTTATTAATTTTATATATTCCACGACGTAATTGCTACATACATAGAAAACACGTGCATTACACGTACAAAAGTATTTAGATCAAAATTGTGAGAAAAATGAATTTCCGTTTTATAAAATAGATTTGAATACCAAAAATAAATAATTTAAACACATAGAGAATATTACACGTAGCGGTAGAAATACATAATTGATACGTGCATCAAAACACTTAAAAAGCACATAAAAATGCAGAGATTGAAATTTAGTATTTTGGTTCACTTAAATAGGATAAAATATACGGGGAATGCATAAATAGTCAAAAATCACAATACCTAATGAAAATACGTTACAAATACATGTGCGTAACACACAATGGCAAAATTGTCATTTTCAATTTTGCGGGGTGTTACACTCTCCCCCCCCCCCTCCAGAATAGTTCCGTCCCTGAAACTCGCTAGGATAAAGGTTATATTTTGTACACACCAAAAAAAATATCTTATTGTATTTAGAAAATAGAAAACTTTAAGAAAAATAAATGTAGTATAAAAATATGCAACGAGGAAAAACAAGACAAACTCTATATAAGAAAATTATGAGTATCAAAATTTTATAAGAATGGAACAATAAAACTAGGAAAATAGCATAAGAAAATAAATGTGACAAAAGATAGGATAGATTGAGAGAAATTTTCATACAAAATAATTTTTGGTAAAACATTAGATAAAAGAAAAAATAAACCTAGTCATTAATTTGTGGAATGGTTCGGAAAACAATGCGGTAAAGAAAACATTGTCAATAGATAATTTATAAGTAGATTTAGTAATCAAATTTCATCAAAGTAATAAGCGGTAGAAAATCGCAAACTGAATTGGTATTGTATAACAAAAATTGAATTAGCAATTTAAAAGAAGACTAGTGAATAAGAGTTTGAAAAATAAACGAGAATGAAATTTAGTTAAAAGTATAGATAACATAAAATGATTTTGTATACCAATTAACATCATAAAATAATTTGTATGGTAACTATAATAATTATGCATACGATTTGAAAATTAAAGATGTAGAAGGCATACATCGAAATACTTTCGAATTGTCAAGTAGAGCAAGAAAACCAACATACAAAATTTATATACGTATATAGGCATCAAAATCATAAGGGTGAAACAACAATATCATGATACGAAAATTATGAAAGATTTGTAGGAGTAAAATATACCATCTTAGTAGTAAAAGTAATAACACATTATTGAAATAGTGTGAAAACTAATCATATACAAATAACTTACGAATTGAAGAAAAGTATAAATAAAATTTTATTTTTTGTTAGGTGAGTAGACACCATAATCTATGATAAGTTAGTAGCAATATAAAACATGATGAAGCGGTATGAAATACTTACTCATGAAAACATTCAAAATTAAAAAGAAAACGATAAGATAGTTGAGATTAGATAGTAAATACACAAGTAGGATAAATATAGAAATTAGTATAAGCAAAATAATGCTAGGTTGTAAAATATTAGAAAATAGTATACGCTAGTACAAAATAGAATAGTGGTAAGTAAATATTATAGAAAAACAAAGTAGGGGTTATCAAAGTAGACAATTTCCTTCTGGTGTAGGTTTGCCTCGTTGGTATCCAACTACAGACTTGCATCCTCGACCTCAAGTTGCAGAATTGCCTCTACGATGTCCGATTGCAGTTTTCCTTGGACATTCGGTTGCAGACTTTGCCTCCCCGACGTCGAGTTGCAGTTTGCCTCCATTGACTTCTAGTTGCATATTTGCCCTTTCGACATCAGGTTGCACCCAACCAGGAGATGGGAAGATGTAATCTTCCCTGTACACTTGGATATTGGGTGTTTAATAAAATATGGTATTATGTTTAAAATCAGTGATATAAAAGTGGATGAAAACGTTGCAAATGAAGTAAGAAATTATGACGGTGAAATATTAAAATAAATAGGCTTTAAATATAAGATATACAAAATTTGTAGTAATGAAAAAATGATTTATAATATTAAGACGGAAATATTGTAAATCATATGCACGAGATGAAAACACAAATGAAAACAATAATTAAGTAGTGTATGTATTATATTGAAGAAACGTTAAACTACAAAATTAATAAGTAGCGATTAATAGTAAAGTGAATATAACAAAACAAATTAGTAGATAATATGCAATAACAATAGTATCAAATGTAGACAATAAAACAAAATGGTAGGTCATATTTATATGGGTAGAATATTTCAATCTTGTTAAAAATATATTGAAATATATAGGATAATATAAGATAATGAAAAATATAGTATCACAAAATCAAATCATATAAAATGAATGCACATAAGAAAATTTCATAAGAAAAATTCAAAGTATAATAGAAATAATCAATGAAGAAAATAATAGTTACAATAATATGAAAAGTAATAACAAATGCAAACGAATAAACATAAAGTGACACAGAAACACGAAGGATAAATCTTTAAGATTGAAAGACAGATAAAACAAATTTAAACAGATCAAGACTAATAAAGATAGACAAAATAATAGATATTCAAGTGATTTAATAGTATTGAAAAATATTAAATGTTGAAAAATACTATGATAAAAATCCACAAAAAGTAATTTGATAGGGAAGTGTGTCTACATGTAATGTATCATGAATGTAAACCAACCACGCTTCCACTGCGCCACTCTGATACCCAGGGAAAACATGCTCGCATACCATCTCACATCAATGTATATGAGAAGAGTATCATGAATAAAAGTCAATAACTACTTCATTCACGACTCCAGCCATCCAAAAAGGAAAGAGAAGAGAAAACATTAGTGTATAGAGCGACACAAATGTAAATCACTTACATTTAAATCTCTATAAGCTGAAACTCACACTCTAATGTCGACTCTAGGGTGTCGTTCCTTATAAATTTGTACTACTTATGAAGCGTGGCTCTGATACCATCTGTAACGCCCCGAATTCCAAATAAGACCGAATTCGAGATTCCACATGATCTTTACACTTCACTTCGTACAATTTTACAAGGAAATTTAAACTTTTCATCACATTAGAGTTCTTTACAATGTTTACACAGCCAAAAAATAAAGATAGAATTCAACAATAAAAATAATATACAACTTATACATCTTTAACAAGTAATAAATCGACAGCATCGAAATCAACTTTACTCTTTCTTGAATATGTCCATTTCTTGCTTAATAAGCTGTGGGCATGTCAGTTACTTACAAATGACGAAAATGTTATACTCGGCCATCCTCTCTATGTCGTACAAATAACGATCTCAATACTTTAACAAACCACGAATTGAATTCAAAATAAACTGTTAAATGTGACTACATTAAACATGTAAGTGTATGCAATGCCTTAATGCCTAATGCAGATATTTTACATTAAGATGACACTAATGCATACTTGTTCGGATTCTATGCATCCCATACTACATAGGTCCGAGGGCAAGCACCTACGTACTTCACAATAAAGGGTTCGATCCCTCGCCATGACAAATTACCCAATAATAAAACAAAGTTGAGAAGTTCCACAAGAATGGATCCCAGTCCCGGAGAACCGCCGCAACAAATCTCCCGCCCGACTGTTATACAGACTCCTCGCCGTGCGAACCTCCCGCAAGTGCCCCTCTAGCCCCGGTATACGTATATACAATGGAGTATGGCAAACTATCCGCCAGACTACGCATAGTCCCGGATTTAAAATAAAAGCTCGTCTCCACGAGGCAACGACAGTCCCGGAGTACACTGTCCGACTGGCTCGTCTCCCGGAGTGAACCGCCGCAGCAAATCCACCGCCCAACTATATAGAGTGCCCCATTTACGTTTGCCTAGGATTTACTACATCTTTTCTTAGTGCCTAGTTCTTAAGTTCAGGACATGAATCAACTATCATACCTAGAGTTAGTCTTACCCCCTACCGGACTTAATCACAAATAACCGAGATCGCTCCATGGCAAATCTCAAAAATATAATTCAATTCTTTTTATTTCAATAGTGCCGGTACCCGAGGTCTTACTAACTCTAAATCACAACCTTTCATTTACAAGAATCCATGGGTACTCATACCCATTCAATAATTATGTATTAAACTTCATTATATTCATATTTTCAACTTAATCATTCTCATGCAATTCAATTCATTCACTTATTCACAATTATTTAAAAACAACATTTCCTTTCATGGCCCACAAAATAGAGTAATCACTTCATAATTAAATCACACATCGTATTTTATACCTCGTCCAGTATTTTTAATCAACCAAAATAATTATGGAATCTTATTAAGAGAAAAATCAACTACATTGTCAGAAATTTCATCTTCCTATAATTCAATGTCACACTCGTCAATAATTCTCAAATTCGTCAACTCATCAATATATCTCAATTCTACCTTTAAAAATACTCAAAGGAAATATATATAAAAAATTTAATAGGGAGTTTGAAAAACCCAGTCCCAGCTCCACACATAAAAAAAATCTTTAGAAACAAGTCAAAGAGCTCACACCCAAAAATTTTGTTCATAGAACCTAAGTCAGAGAGCCCAGAACCAAGTCAGAGAGCTCAGAACCCGAAAATTTTGTTTTAGAAACCCAAGTCAGAGAACCCATAACTCAAAAATTGTTTTAAAACCCAAGTCAGAGAACCCATAACTCAAAAATTTTGTTTTAGAAACCCAAGTCAGAGAGCTCAGAAGGATTCGAACCCAGAACTAGTAAGGAAACAACCCAATGCTCAAGCCACAGGGCCAAGAGCGCCCACAGGTTGGAGTATTCCAATGGGGTTTAAATACCCAACCACTCCCCCGTACACTCTGTTAAAAGATTTACCCATCCGAAAACCATTTCACGACACAAATGGTCGAACCCACGCACTCTAAAAATAATTCGAGAACAATAAAATGAATTCTAGTGCAATAATAGATTCACACAATTGAAAATTTTCACCGTGTGAGAAGTAACCCAATTTTCGCTATGTCTTGCGAACTGTCAATTTTACTCAATAAATATACTTTTTTCACATCAAATAGCAATACGAGATTTTTTCTCATGATGAATAAGTTCATAAAACATATACTCTTCAAGAGTGAAACACAAGTCAACAATTCATATGCCAAAATAACACAATTTTTAATTCTTTCAATTCCATCTAAATCAACAAGGACTCTATATAAATTTTAGAGTATTTACTATCACACACATCACAAATCATGAGAGCAATTAAACAATTCTACAATAGTAGTTCAAATTTTAGGATAATCTACACATACAACTACTCAATAATTTAGAAAGTATAAAGGATCACTCACCCAAGAAATGTTGATTTCTTGCAATTTGCACTCCTAGAGTGAGAGCTCCTAGAAACTCCACTTCGCCTCCTCGAATTCCGTGCACCAAGAGAAAGCTCCAATTTTCCATTACAGCTACATGAACAGCAAGAGCACCCCAACTTCAACTTTCGGCCAAGCAAACAGAAAACACTCCAACTTCACGTTTCTCTAACACACACACACACACACACACACACACACACACACACACACACACACACACACACATATATATATATATATATGCTAGAATAGGCTAGGTGTGAATGTGTATTAGGTGGAGAAATGAGAGTTGGTGGAAGGGCTTGGTTGGCTTCGAACTGCACAGAGGACCCCCCCCCCCCCCCCCCTTTTCATTCTTTTTGCATTGCTGATGAAAACCAATGAGTTGGTTGGGTTTATAAGGGTTGAATGTGATTTATTATTCATTAATTACATAATTGCCCACTAAATTCCACTCATCCCTTCCTCTTCCCACTCTCCATATCTTCGTCTCCTAAACTCCCGATCTGGCTTCTCATCTTCTAACCGGTCTCCACTATCTCTCTAACCTAATGCACGTGCACGTGTTGTGCACTAGCACACATTTCACAATTTAATTATTTAAAAACATAAACTACATATATACATAATATGTACGTAAAAATATGTTTAATAATGTTTCATGAAAAAATAAAATTAACATACGCACTCTCCAAAATTTATTTTGAAAACGGATACGCTCAAATACGCACACGAAGCAAATACGTGCGGCGCACGTAAAATATCAAAAATACGAAATCGACTTTATTAATGGAAAAAAATATCAAAATATATTCGAAAACGACATAAGAAAATATATTTATTAATTTTATATATTCCACGACGTAATTGCTACGTACATAGAAAACACGTGTATTATACGTACAAAAGTATTTAGATCAAAATTGCGAGAAAAATGAATTTTCGTTTTATAAAATAGATTTGAATATAAAAAATAAATAATTTAAACACATAGAAAATATTACACGTAGCGGTGGAAACACATAATTGATACGTGCATCAAAACGCCTAAAAAGTACGTAAAAATGCAGAGATTGAAATTTAGTATTTTGATTGACTTAAATAGGATAAAATATACGGAAAATGCATAAATAGTCAGAAATCACAATACGTAATGAAAACACGTTACAAATACACGTGCATAACACACAAGGACAAAATTGTCATTTTCAATTTTGCGGGGTGTTACAATACCCTATGCTATTCAACACACAAAAAATAAATCTAAAACCAAAAAAAAGTAGTAGGCAGTGCTTCGGAATTGGCTACTGTTGATTTCGGTGGGGAAGTGCTTGGCTTTTGTGGAATTTTTGGAGCTCTTTTGAAGGGCTTGCAACTAGGATACTCTTCCAATAGATGGGTGTCTCTACTTGCTTTCTAATTGTGTATAGTGTAACATCCCAGAAGAAAAATATATGTATAATAATTTAATTTTCACATTTTGCACGTGTTATGCACTTGAATTTTTTTTATATTCATGTTCTTCTCATTTTAAATTAATACACTTTACACTATTATTAACTTTTACTTTGAAGCTCATTGGTCGAAGAAAATAATTTTTCGAAAGAAACCCAATTTATACAAACGAGCCCATTCGTAAAACTACTTTAAAAAAAAAAAAAACAGAGAAGGCTGACGTTTTGGACGTTGGGAATTCTTGACCAAGTCTTGAAGTATGGGGTAGTGGAGAGAGAAAGTGGGGGGAGTGGTTTTAGTAACCACCTAATGAATTTCCTATAACTATTCCTAAAGCCTAAGTATATGTAACGCCCCGAAACCCAAATACAACTGAATTCGAGAATGCTACAGGATCTTTTCACTTCATTTAGTACAATTTTACAAGGAAATTTGAACATTTCACTTTACATCAGAGTTTATATAAAACTTTACACTTTACATTGCACAGCGGAAGTAAAATTACAACATTTGAATAAATGTACAACAACATGAATAATCTTTAAGCATCTGTTCCTCTTTAATCTTTATCATGTCATTTACCTGCATATAAGACTGTGGGTACGTCAGTTTATTCAACCAACGAACATTATATACGGCCATCCACTCTATGTCGGAAATAGTATAACTTATTTTCCATATTTAACAAACACAAACTTGTCACATATCAAACTAAAGGGACTACCCTATTGATGTCGTGTTATGATTGTGCACTTAATCCTTAATTCAATTATCTATATTATATGACACTAATGCACACTTGTTCGGATTCTATGCATCCCATACTACATAGGTCCGAGGGCAAGCCCTTAATCGTTCTTCATCTTTGTAGGGTTCAATCCCTCGTTATGACTTAATCTACTACTGTAACTAGGGTAAGTATCCTAGATGTTTTCTGACCTACAAACTCATGTCTAGGCGCCCTGGAGGGAATCCCAACGCACTGACACATGACTCATCATGCAGGCTTCCTGTCGAAATTCAGCTCCTACCATAAACATGACACCACCCGTAGTCTTCAAACATCCCACGAGCGTCGCCACCGGGACGGTACTCTGGAGCAGTATCCTCGCCCTGACTCATCATGGGACATCCTGGGATACGCTCTCGCCGCTACCCAATGGCCCTCATACTCAATCTTTTTCTCTTACTTTCATCACCTGTTCACTATGTAACTAATCCTTAGTTCTAATAAAAATAGAATCATGAATAAAATCAAAGCACTAGAGTTAGCCTCTCCACTAAACCGGACTTATTCATTCATTCAAACATGACCAACCTTTGTCTTTCATTTCAAATTTCATTTTCATTTCTTTTCAACTGCCGATGGAGACTTAGCTACTCTTTTGTTTCAATTCCCATTCACAATTTCTAAAGTTGAGTGTTTCAACTCATAAGTTCACATGTTGAGTTGTCATACTCAAAAATATTTCTTTTCCAATCATGATTGCTAAATCGTTCAATAGTCCATAATTATACATTAAATTCAACTATTCATCATGTAACTCATGAAATATTATTTTCACATTAAAAACCACATCACTAGTTATTTAATCAAAGATGAATATTTATACATCATGAATTGTCACACCATTCTCCATTGAGAATAATTCACATCACTAGTTATTTATTCAAAGATGAATATTTATACATCATGAATTGTCACACCATTCTCCATTCAGAATAATTCACATCACTTCATATAGTTCCTTTTTATTCGTATTTCTTTTCTAATATTTCACTTTAAGTCTTTTGCAACTTACAACTTTATACAAATGCAAGTGTAGAACTTATAGTTCTAAATTATACTTTTATTCTCTAAACATACTCCACTTCATGCAAATAATCCTCAAATTATTTTTCATAAACTCCCCATATTTTTAAGATAATAAATATATTTTTTCCACATTTTTTGATCACTAAAACACCCCCCAATGTTTTTCCACAACATAACAACAACCGAAGGCCACGGATCGAACCAGCGACCACTAGGAGAAACAGCCAAAGCACAGACCACTAGGCCGGGTGCTCATCCCGTCTAGAAGAAAGGGAAAAAGCATTAAATGCTTTCGGCCGAACCGTTTATTTCCAAAGTTGTAAATAAAAAGTATGGTGTCAACGGGATTCGATCCCTCCACCTCAGAGAAAATCCTATGCATACTCTAGCGATTGAGAATGATCCGACCACTCGAGCTATGGGCTCGGGTTGTCATTAGTACAATTCGAATTTTATTTAACCAATACCCTCTGTTATTTAAAACATTTCGCCGTTCATCAAATCTCATTTCATTTGTTCTTACTAACATACTGTAAAAAATTAAAATTAATTATTTCCATCATGAATTTTATTCCAGTATATGAAAATAATTTTCTTAAATAATTAAACATATTTTTCCCAATAGTTAACACATTTTTACCATACAATTTGGTTAATGTGATATACAACTACTAATACATTCTTTTTTTCGACATTTTAATTTCATTAATCTCTATACTGATTATCTGCTCTTATTTATTTCACAAGCATAACAATAGCATCGTAATTCATTCGTTACAACATCATAACAAAATTTCTAATTTAGCACATAAAGCGACATTGTCCAACTACTAAATTTTTTTCATGCTTCTAACGAAGATTTCTTTACACAATTTATAACCACATTCATATTGCACACAACTTGAATTTTAATAGTAGAAACACACACAATTTGAATATCAACAATTCAATCAATTATAGATCATTTTTCCAATTAAATGTGCATTCTTATTAATCATTTTCATGCATCATTTTTCTAATTAAATCTAGCATGCATTCCTATTTAGAAATGGGGAAAATTTACCCACCTTAATGAAGAAAGTACAACTAGTAACCTCCTAAACGAATGTCCTTGCAACAAGAGTGCTCCTCCTCCTTGTCGACGCGCACACGAGCCTTCCACCAAGCCAAACCGAGAGCTCTCCTTGATGATAGCCGGCCTTCCTTCTTCTTGATGCAAACACAACTTTTCCCATACACAAACTCAATCTTTTACTCACTAAATAAACTACTAGATAATTGTATTTTGAACTATAGGCTAGGAGAAAATAATTTGCACAAGAATAACTAGCCATGGGGGGGGGGGGGGGGGGGGGTATTTATACTAAAAATCAAGGAGAATAGATGGCTAAGATTGAAGTAGGAGTTAGGAACAAATGGCTATGATTTAAGGAGGAGTTATACTAACTACCCATGATCAAATAACCATCACCCCATGACTCCACTCAAAAATTTCCATTCCCTCCAAAAGATGCAATCCAGCCATGCAAGTGTGCTTGTGCACGTGTACGTGCAATACACGTGTATGCAACTTGGTCTCCATAAAATTTGTACATTAAATTTTTTGCAAAAATAATCTTTAAATTGTATTCTACATTACAAGTTGTATTTAAAAATAAATTAACTCATAGGCTTTAGTTTGTGGGCCAAAATAATAATTTGAAAATAAAATAAATGAATTAAATTTTGGGCTTTAAGAAGAAAAGGCTTTTTGTCTAATTGAAAGAAGGCTTTGTATGAAAATAATTAAAAGCACATATTTAAATATCTATACTCATCATGATGAAAGTAATTACCAAAATATTGTACGTGCACACTACGTGCAAAATAAAATAATTTTTCATTAAATGAAAAATCAGGGCCTTACAACACTCCCTCCTTAGAATAGTTCCGTCCCCGGAACTACAGTCAAGAGTGAGAAAAACAAACACATGAAAAAATTCAAAATACAAATCAAGCAAAAAGCTTAGGATAGTCCTTCAACATCCTCTCCTCAGACTCCCAAGTAGCCTCTTCAACCAAATGGTTCCTCCAGACTACCTTGACCATCGGTATCGTCTTATTCCTCAAGACTTTCTCTCGACGATCAACGATCTCAACATGAGACTCGATGTAATTCAGATCCAACTGCAAACCTTCCGGCACTTCAGGCAAATGATGACTCGGATCTGGAATATACCCTCTCAGCATAGACACATGAAAGGCATTGTGCACCTGAGATAACTCTTCCGGTAACTCAAGCCAGGTAAGCAGTTTTCCCGATCTTTTTCAATATCTTATATGGGCTTATAAACCTCGGGGCTAATTTCCCGCCTTTGCCAAATCGAACCACACCTTTACTGGGCGATACTTTCAGAAAGACGAAGTCACCGACCTCAAATTCAAGGTCCCTTCTCTGGTTGTCTGCATAGCTTTTCTGCCTGCTCTGAGCTTCTACCAACCTTTTCCTGATTAGATCAATCCTCTCAGAGGTTTGCTGCACAAGCTCAGGACCAAACAATTGACGCTCCCCAACTTCAAACCAACAAACAGGTGTCCTGCACTTCCTGCCATACAGAGCTTCGTACGGTGCCATCCCAATGCTAGCCTGAAAACTGTTGTTGTAGGCAAATTCTACCAAAGGTAAATGCCTTTCCCAACTGCCTCCAAAGTCTAGTATACAACACCGAAGCATATCCTCAAGAATATGGTTGACTCTCTCGGTCTGCCCATCGGTTTGCGGATGAAAAGCAGTGCTGAAATCCGTCTTGGTACCCAAAGCTGTCTGAAGACTCCTCCAGAAATGCAAAATAAACCGCGCATCTCGATCATACACAATAGTTGACGGAACACCATGAAGCCGAACAATCTTGCCAACATACAACTCAGCTAACTTGTCCATCGAAGCAGTGAGTTTCATCGCCAAAAAGTGAGCGGACTTGGTTAGTCGATCGACTATAACCCAAATCGCATCATTGCCTTTAGAACTCTTAGGAAATCCCGTAATGAAATCCATACTGATGTTATCCCACTTCCATTCCGGAATAGGTAACGGTTGTAATAGACCTCCGGGTCTCTGATTTTCGGCTTTGACTTGCTGACAAACCTCACACTTTGCTACAAATTCAGCCACATCCCGCTTCAAACCTGACCACCAGAAATGTTGTTTGAGTTCTTTGTACATTTTAGTACTTCCAGGATGTACCAACAAAAGAGTAGCGTGTGCCTCCTGAAGAATACTCTCTTTCTGGTCCGCCTGATTCGGAACACATAGCCTCTCTCCAAACCACAACACTCCATCCTTGATTTGAAATCTGGGCAACCTGCCAGCACCAACCTGCTCCATCTCCATGATATCAGCATTAACCTCCTGACTTGCAACGATCCTTCCATTTAAAGTAGGCTGAAGCCTCAACTGAGCTAAAGATGCTCCCAATCCTTGCAAGACAACTTTAATACCTGCTCGATCCAATTTCTCAATTAGATGCTTCTGAGTTGTAATCAAACTGGATAAACTGCTCTTGCGACTAAGTGCATCAGCAACAACATTAGCTTTCCCAGGATGATACTTGATCTCAGGTCACATGTCCTCAAGCACTTCCAACCATCTTCGCTGCCTCAAATTCAGATCCTTCTACTGATATATGTACTTCAAACTCTTATAGTCCGTGTACAAGTTCAATTTCTCACCGTACACGTAGTGTCTCCATTGCTTCAGGGCAAAGATAATCGCAGCCAACTCCAAATCATGAGTCGGGTAATTCTTCTCATGCGGTCGTAGTTGCCTAGACCCATAAGCGATTACTCTTCCTTCTTGCATTAAGACACAACCAAGCCCACGATGTGAAGCATCGCTATAAACATCATACTCAACACCTGCTCTAGGCAAAGCCAAAATAGGTGCAGTAGTCAGCTTCTCTTTCAACTCCTGAAAGCTCGCCTCACATTGCTCAGTCCACTTGAAGTTCACATTCTTCTTGGTCAGACTAGTAAGCGGTACGGCTATCTGAGCATAACCTCGAATGAATCTCCTGTAGTATCCAGTCATTCCAAGAAAACTTCTGACTTCCTTCACTGTAGTAGGCCTAGCCCAATCTTTCACTGCCTCTATCTTCTGAGGGTCAGTTGCCACTCCCTCCTTAGAAAGAATGTGACCTAGGAATGCCACTTCAGATTTTCAGAAATCACACTTGGATAACTTGGCATACAACTTCTGCTTTTCCAACTTCTTCAACACTGCTGCCAGATGCTCGGTGTGCTCCTCCTCTAACTTGGAGAACACGAGAATATCATCGATAAACACCACGACGAAAGAATCAATGGACGGCCTCAGAACTTTTTTCATCAAATCCATGAAGATTGCGGGTGCATTCGTCACTCCAAGTGGCATAACTAAGAATTCGTAATGCCCATGTCGAGTTCTAAATGCAGTTTTGTGCACATCTTCAGCTTTCACTCGAACTTGGTGATATCCTGATCGAAGATCTATTTTGGAGAAAATAGCTGCTCCTTGTAGACGATCGAACAAGTCATCAATTCGAGGAATAGGATACTTATTCTGAACAGTGACCTTATTCAGCTCCCGATAATCGATACACATTCTCATCGATCCATCCTTCTTCTTTACCAAAAGCACTAGTGCTCCCCAAAGTGACACACTAGGTTGAATAAAGCCTTTCTCCAACAGTTCCTCAATCTGCCGCTTGATCTCATCCTGTTCCACTCGAGCCATCCTATACGGTGCCTTAGAAATGGGTGCACTTCCCGGTTGAACAGTGATGCTGAACTCTACATCACGATGTGGGGGTAACCCAGGAAAATTATCCAAGAACACGGTCGGATAGTCCCGAACCACAGGAATCTCTTGCACTTCAACAGGAATCTCTTTCTTGCCGATAGCTGCCACCAGCTTAGAACACTTCTTCTTCCCTTGGAAAGTGACTTCAGGTCCTCTTGGAGCCTTCACTGTTACCGTCTTGGTCTTACACTCGATGCTTGCACTATATACCGACATCCAATCAATGCCAATGATAACATCGACTCCCAAGATAGTCAGCTCGATCAGATAAATCCCAAAGATTCGATCTCCAATCACAATCTCGCAATCTGCATAATACCGATCAGTGGTTAAAGTTTCCCCTGATGGAGTAGCTACTGCTAAGATCTTGCCTGGAAAAATCTTCGGTTCAACTCCCAACACTTTAGCAAATTTAGGAGACACAAAAGTATGGAAGGATCCAGTATCGAACAACACAACAGCTTTCATTCCATGAAGATAAAGTTCGCCTGTTACATAATACATACTCATTACATAACGGTTCACTTAATAAATGGGAAAAAGAAATAACATAAACCTCTAGACATCCGCCCTCGTACCCGTGATGACATGATCAACCTCATCAGCATCAGCTTCCGTCAAGGCAAATGCTCGCCCTGGTTGGTACGATCTCTTCCCAGTCTGTGGTATTGGCACATTGTGATTGTCAGTCCGTGGTTTGAGACATTGAGATTTGTAATGTCCTGTCTCACCACGGTTGTAGCAATTTACCGCATGAGGTCTCACCACATTGTTCCCAGGTCCTCCAGCCACACCAATAGCATTTGCCCCTGTCGGTTTGAACCTTTGTGCAGATGGTTGCCCTTGAAACTCCCAGAATGTGCAGGCCTCTTTCCAGACTGCCAGTTATTCCTCTGGTTCTGAACAACATGAAACTGCTCCATGTCTGCTTTAGTCGCTGCTGCTCTCTTGACCAACTTGTCGAATCTTCTGATACCAAGAGGTATCATCCGGAACCTCAAGCTCGGTCTCAGTCCATGCTCGAACTTACGAGCCTTCTTAGCCTCATCCATTACTAATTCAGGAGCATACCTAGAGAGCTGAGTAAAGTTGGTCTCGTACTTCCTAACTAACATGCCACCTTGCTGTAGTGATAGAAACTCCATAGTCTTCTTATCTTGAACGTCGGAGAGGAAATAGTGACTGCGGAATTCTTCCAGAAATTCTCCCTAGCCGAGAACTATGCCTCCCATTATCCTCTTCATCGACTGCCACCACACAGCCGCATCCTTCTCCAGTTGCAGAGTTGCCAACTTGACCTTGCTGCCTTCAGGGGTCTCCAGCACTTCAAAGATTGTCTCCACTTGACGAATCCAGTTGTCAGCCGTATCAGGGTCTGACTTCCCTTCAAATACAGGTGGTTTCATTCATTTGAACGATTCTACTAGTTTAATCGCTTCGGGCACCGGATTCGCAGGTACCCTTCCTTGGTTCTGATTCATGGCCACGGCGTTGAGCGTCTGATAGACCCTCGCAAGTTCCATTTCCAGATCCAGACCTTCACCATTTCTAGTTCCTCTTCTAGATATATTCTGATGCAAAAGATCCATTAAATTCGAAGTATAAGACATGAATTTTAAATCAACTTGCATTTCATTGAATTCCAAACTTTATACATTCGAATTGAAAAACATTTCTTGACATCAGAATGAAAATAGTAGAAGCTACAACAGTCTAACTCCTACGGTTCCTCTTCGCTTCTCGAAATTCTCCCCGTAGTTCATCAACTTCATCCTTAGCACATCGGTCAGATTCTTCCTCTTCTCGAGTTCCCATACCCGATGACTGAGAACTGCAAAGTCGTCCTTACGCTTTGCCAATTGAGCCTCCAATAATCCGACTCTCTCCTGCAGTGTTTCTACCTGCCTCTGAAGAGATATCACAAGACCATTTGGAACTGGTTCTTCTTCTTCGTCAAAAGAGTCATCAGATGAATCCGGAGGTGGGGTGATCTCTCGGGATTCAGGCCATTCTTATCCGTCAGAATCTGCTTGCCCTGGGTAGAACTCTTCCTCGGAATCTGCTTGTCCAGGATGGTACTCTTCCTCGATGATATGCCAGTCATCGTCTCCAGCAGGGTCGAAGTGATCAGCCATCTTAGAAATAGAGAGGAAGAAGCATAAGTCATAGAGCAACACAAATGTAAGTCACTTACATTTAAATCTCTAGACTCAAACACACACTCTAATGTCCACTTCTAGGGTGTCGTTCCTTACAAATTTGTACAAGTGTGAAGCGTGGCTCTGATACCACTCTGTAACGCCCCAAATCCCAAATACAACTGAATTCGAGAGTTCTACAGGATCTTTTCGCTTGATTTAGTACAATTTTACAAGAAAATTTGAACTTTTCACTTTACAGCAGAGTTTATATAAAACTTTACACTTTACATTGCACAGCAGAAGTAAAATTACAATATTTGAATAAATGTACAACAACATGAATAATCTTTAAGCATCTGTTCCTCTTTAATCTTTATCATGTCATTTACCTGCATATAAGACTGTGGGTACGTCAGTTTATTCAACCAACGAACATTATATACGGCCATCCTCTCTATGCCGGAAATAGTATAACTTATTTTCCATATTTAACAAACACAAACGTGTCACATATCAAACTAAAGGGACTACCCTATTGATGTCGTGTTGTGATTGTGCAATTAATTCTTAATGCAATTATCTATATTGTATGACACTAATGCACACTTGTTCGGATTCTATGCATCCCATACTACATAGGTCCGAGGGCAAGCACTTAATCGTTCTTCATGTTTGTAGGGTTCAATCCCTCGTCATGACTTAATCTACTACTGTAACTACGGTAAGTATCCTAGATGTTTTATGACCTACGAACTCATGTCTAGGCACCCTGGAGGGAATCCCAACGCACTGACACATGACCCATCATGCTGACATCCTATGGAAATTCAGCTCATACCATAAACATGACACCACCCATAGTCTTCAAACATCCCACGAGCGTCGCCACCGGGACGGTACTCTGGAGCAGTATCCTTGCCCTGACTCATCATGGGACATCCTGGGATACGCTCTCGCCGCTACCAATGGCCCTCATACTCAATATTTTTCTCTTACTTTCATCACCTCTTCACTATGTAACTAATCCTTAGTTCTAATAAAAATAGAATCATGAATAAAATCAAAGCACTAGAGTTAGCCTCTCCACTAAACTTGACTTATTCATTCATTCAAACATGACCAACCTTGGTCTTTCATTTCAAATTTCATTTTTATTTATTTTCAATTGCCGGGGGAGACTTAGCTACTCTTTTGTTTCAATTCCCATTCACAATTTCTAAAGTTGAGTGTTTCAACTCATAAGTTCACATGTTGAGTTGTCATACTCAAAAATATTTCTTTTCCAATCATGAATGCTAAATCGTTCAATAGTCCATAATTATACATTAAATTCAACTATTCATCATGTAACTTATGAAATATTATTTTCACATTAAAAACCACATCACTAGTTATTTAATCAAAGATGAATATTTATACATCATGAATTGTCACACCATTCTCCATTGAGAATAATTCACATCACTAGTTATTTAATCAAAGATGAATATTTATACATCATGAATTGTCACACCATTCTCCATTGAGAATAATTCACATCACTTCATATAGTTCCTTTTTATTCGTATTTCTTTTCTAATATTCCACTTTAAGTCTTTTGCAACTTACAAATTTATACAAATGCAAGTGTAGAACTTATAGTTCTAAATTATACTTTTATTCTCTAAACATACTCCACTTTATGCAAATAATCCTCAAATTATTTTTCATAAACTCCCCATATTTTTAAGATAATAAATATATTTTTTCCACATTTTTTGATCACTAAAACACCCCCCAAAAAAATGTTTTTCCACAACATAACAACAACCGAAGGCCACGAATCGAACCAGCGACCACTAGGAGAAATAGCCAAAGCACAGACCACTAGGCTGGGTGCTCATCCCGTCTAGAAGAAAGGGAAAAAGCATTAAATGCTTTCGGCCGAACCGTTTATTTCCAAAGTTGTAAATAAAAAGTATGGTGTCAACGGGATTCGATCCCTCCACCTCAGAGAAAATCCCATGCATACTGTAGCGATTGAGAATGATCCGACCACTCGAGCTATGGGCTCGGGTTGTCATTAGTACAATTCGAATTTTATTTAACCAATACCCTCTGTTATTTAAAACATTTCGCCGTTCATCAAATCTCATTTCTTTTGTTCTTACTAACATACTGTAAAAAATTCAAATTAATTATTTCCATCATAAATTTTATTCCAGTATATGAAAATAATTTTCTTAAATAATTAAACATATTTTTTCCAATAGTTAACACATTTTTACCATACAATTTGGTTAATGTGGTATACTACTACTAATACATTCTTTTTTTCGATATTTTAATTTCATTAATCTCTATACTAATTTTCTGTTCTTTTTTATTTCACAAGCATAACAATTGCATCGTAATTCATTCGTTACAACATCATAACAAAATTTCTAATTTAGCACATAAAGCGACATTGTCCAACTAGTAAATTTTTTTCATGCTACTAACGAAGGTTTCTTTACACAATTTATAACCACATTCATATTGCACACAACTTGAATTTTAATAGTAGAAACACACACAATTTGCATATCAACAATTCAATCAATTATAGATCATTTTTTCAATTAAATGTGCATTCTTATTAATCATTTTCATGCATCATTTTTCTAATTAAATCTAGCATGCATTCCTATTTAGAAATAGGGAAAATTTACCCACCTTAATGAAGAAAGTACAACTAGTAACCTCCTAAACGAATGTCCTTGCAACAAGAGTGCTCCTCCTCCTTGTCGACGCGCACACGAGCCTTCCACCAAGCCAAACAGAGAGCTCTCCTTGATGATAGTCGGCCTTCCTTCTTCTTGATGAAAACACAACTTTTCTCACACACAAACTCAATCTTTTACTCACTAAATAAACTACTAGATAATTGTATTTTGAACTATAGGCTTGGAGAAAATAATTTGCACAAGAATAATTAGCCATGGAGGGGGGGGGGGGTATTTATACTAAATATCATGGAGAATGGATGGCTAAGATTGAAGTAGGAGTTAGGAACAAATGGCTATGATTTAAGGAGGAGTTATACTAACTACCCATGATCAAATAACCATCACCCCATGACTCCACTCAAAAATTTCCATTCCCTCCAAAAGATGCAATCCGGCCATGCAAGTGTGCTTGTCCACGTGTACATGCAATAAACGTGTATGCAACTTGGTCTCCATAAAATTTGCACATTAAATTTTGTGCAAAAGTAATCTTTAAATTGTATTCTACATTACAAGTTGTATTTAAAAATAAATTAACTCATGGGCTTTAGTTTGTGGGCCAAAATAATAATTTGAAAATAAAATAAATGAATTAAATTTTGGGCTTTAAGAAGAAAAGGCTTTTTGTCTAATTGAAAGAAGGCTTTGTATAAAAATAATTAAAAGCACATATTTAAATATCTATACTCATCTTGATGAAAGTAATTACCAAAATATTGCACGTGCATACTACGTGCAAAATAAAATAATTTTTCATTAAATGAAAAATCAGGCATTACAGTATACTTATCTTATTCCTAATAAAATAAAAAATAAAAAATTATAAAAATAAAAAATCAAAGAGAAAGAAGCAAAGAAGCTCTCGGGTTGCTGTGCCGTGTTGTTGATTTCGTTGTTGACTTTCGGTGGATATTTTGTGCTTGCTTTTGGCATTTTCTGAATGGATTTTGCTACTAATTGGTGGGTGTTTCTTTATACTCTCTAAATTGTAGAGTAATGGCATGTGTATGTGTTCTAAAAGTTCAATTGTAGATGTAGAATTGTTTAATTTAATCTCAGTTTTGATCTGATGTATGTGGTAGGAGAAATTCAATAATTTTGAGTGAAATGCATGTTATTGAAGTAGATTTTTACAAATTATAATTTAAAGTTGTGGAAGTTAACATAGGAAATGCTATAAAGAGATTGTTGTTAGAGTGAGTAGATTTTTATAAATAATTCGGGAGAAGAATCAATTTGGGGTATGAATTTAATTGATTAGAAAAATTTTGAGGGAGAATTCTTCATATTGCTAATTGTTATGGAAAGAGAAAAGAAATATATCAATGTGATGTAGATTAATATTTTTATTAATTCAAGTGGTATTTGAGACATTCTTCATGTGTTAGAAACTTTAAATTGTGTAGAATTTCTGTTATGCCATTACTATTCAGTATAATTTAGCCACTGGTTATTTAAGATGTGTAGTATTACCGAATTACTCTAATGTGATGAACCAAAGAAGTTGAATGTGTATATTTGAATGAGGGAAACAGACCTAGACCAATTATTTAAGGAATTAAGAGCCTTATATGTTGTGATCTGAGCTACGGCTCAGTGGGTAGGCGCTGTGTCGCCTCTCTGTTGGCGCGAGTTCGAGTGGGGGTGTACTCTGTTGTTATTCCAAAAAAATTTAAGGGTTTTAAATGAGGGAGTTTCGGATACTTAATACATGTAGTGCCTTATAGTACTGGGTGTGCATGTGACCTAGTGGTTGGCGTTTGGGCTGGCTCTCTCCTGGCGCTGGTTCGAGCCATGCAGGGCACTTGGATTAAACATTTTTTTTATTAGTTCTTCTTTGGATTTGAGTTATTTTGGGAAAAATTATGAGGAAAAAAAAGTAGAATATTATTAAAATAAATTGGAGATTTTTATATACTATTCTAAAAGAAGATATTAGAATCTAAAAGAGTATGTTTTGTTTATGTATTGAGTTGGATTTCAAATTGAAAATGCGTATAATTGAATATTATAAAGATTGATTTTTTTTAAAAGTGAGATAAAGTGGAAATAGAAACAGATAATTTTGGGGATGATTTTTAAAGAAGTTCAAAAATTGAAAATGAGTTTGGTTTGAAATATAGATCAATGTGAAAGACTATAAATGTTTGAAAGATAATTAATTTGAAGAAAATGAGTTTTTAAGAAGGCTTTGGAAGTGAATGTCTTGATTGGCTATTTAAAAGTTAATTATGAGGAATTCGAATTGGAAATTATTAATGAATGAATTATGGAAGTTGAATACTTCAGGGTTGAAGAAAATTGTTGTTTTAAAAATTGAAATATTATTGTTCAGGTTGAATATAACCTATTGTCGATATCTAGAATGAGATAATTGTTGGAATCTAGAGGCTAGGCGAGACCCTAATAACCGACAGTACTATTATGAGATTTTGATGAGTAACCAGTGTGGGTTGAATCTCTCTTTGAGAAGTAGCGAGTGTGGGCTGATGTTCTCTTGTGGGTTTAAGTCCGGTAGGGTAAGCTAGCTCTAGGTTGTGATAAATTTCAAAACTAAAACTTAGGCTGAGGAACTAAAGGGGGATGTGATGAAGTATGGGCAAATATGAGTTTGAGGGCCTAGATAGAGTGGTGGGAGATATCTCCAGAATTACAGGGGTTGAGGCTCACGGTAGAAGATATTACTCCAGAATTACTGAGATCGAGGCAATGCTCGTGGGGTATTTGTGTGATAAGGTACCTATGACAGCGTGGTATGGGTATTCGCCTCCAGAATTACTGGTTTTGAGGCAGTGTGTCCTAAATCACTTGAAGTGGGAGTGCGATACTCAAGAATTATTGGGGTCATAGCTCGTGGTGTGGGTATTCGTCTCCAGAATTACTGGGTGAGAGGCAATGTGTCCAAAATCACTTGAAGTGGGAGTATGATACTCAAGAATTATCAGGGTGGTACTAGATACTCACAGAATATCTAAAACATACATTAGTCACTGTAGTAGTAATTCATGGCGATGGATTAAACCCTATATTGAGGAATACGATAAGGGCTTGTCGTCGGACCTATTTAGAATGGGATGCATAGAATCTGAACAAGCATGCATTAGTGCATCGTAGTGTAGATCTGCATTAGGCATCTAAGACATATCATACACTGTCAAGTTTAGACTAGTCACTCTTTACACTTTGTCTTACATTCAAGTTGTGTTTGTGTTTTATTATATTATAAAGAATCGTTATATTACGGCATAATGAGGATGTCTGTTTTATAATATTGCATCAGTTGTAAGCAACTGACGTGCCCACAGTTTTCAGTGTAGGGTTGATGATTTGGTGCTAAAGATTGCTTTCAAATTTTAGGTGATGTCATTCAAGTTGTATTTATCATGTTGTAATTATTTATATTTTCCGTTGCGCTAATGTAAAATAATAGTGTTGTATGAAAAAGTTTTTAAATTCCTTGTAAATTTGTACAAATTTGATGTAAAAGATCCTGTTGTGCTATGAATTACCATATTTTGAAATTCGGGGCGTCACATATAGAATGTATGCTTATGAGATTCATGTTAGAGTTGTAGATGTAGCATGAGTTATTTAACTTCCATTACTTTATGTGATGCATGTTGTATTAACATCTAGAAATTTAGTAGTTCATAAATGTGAAAAAACGTGGGGGGGGAGGGGGGGGGGGAATGTTATTGAAAACTTACAATGTAGAATTATGCTGTAGTCAAAGTACAATTTATATTAGAATGTCTTATATGATTGTCATGCAAATTGTAGTATACCATGATTGGATTTGTAGATAAATTGTAATTTTAATTAAGTTGTGTTTTAATTGGAGTAGATTAAAAATTTTGGAGAATTTTCCCCATCATTTTAAATTACGTTAAAAAGAAAAATATATATGTGCTAGTAGAGTAATGTTGGTAATTTATAAAGGCATATGTGTATGAATGTTCCCAAAAATTGCCATCTCATTTACTGTGTATAGAATCACTCTAATATAAATAAAATCAGTACGAAATCGTTGCTGGAATTTACTGATGTATTTTATGAACAAATAAATTTAATATAAAAGATAGAAATCAAATTGAATGAAGAAGTTGAAATGTAATAGGAAACAGAGAGCGGGGTTATAAATAATTTAACTCCTATAAGGTCAGATGATCACTTGGCCTTGGTGGCTAGCATGCTGCGTGTTGCACTGCCACGTGGCGCTTTGGGGGTTCTTTGGTCGCGGGTTCGAGCTGGGGTTGGCTCTGTTTTATTTCTAAATTTTTTTAAAAGTCCGATACAATGGCAGTTGAGTATTTAATAACTCAGAACACCTTATACATGAGAACTGAGTTGGCTCAGTGGTTTGGCATTGGTCTGCTTGCTGTTTGGCACTTGTTCGAGCCTGGGTGTGCACTGGGGTTTTAACTTATTTTTTATTATGATTTTGAGCTTTTAATGGGAAAACTTCATGAAAAAATTTATTATAATAATATTAGAACAATTTGGGAGCTATATCACATTTTTTAAAAGTTATTTTGGGAATTTAAAAGTCATAATTCATATATTTGTTGGGTTTGAATTCAAGATTTAAAATGAATAAGATATATGAGACTAAAAATATTAAGAGTTGGATTATAATGAAATTAAAGCTAAATTTTGAATTGGAAGTGAAGAATTTCTAATGATGATTTTTTAAAGAATTTTGGTATTAAAAAAATAATGATCTAATTAAAGAAACGAGTTTTGATTGAAATATAGATAAACATGAAGGAGTTATAAATGTTTGAAAGTGATCGGTTATAAAGAAATGAGTTTCGAGAGAATTTTTAAAGTGATAAGTTTGGTTGGTTAAATAAGAAGTTGTTTATAAGAATTCGATTTGGAAATTGTTATTGAATGTGTTATAAAAGTTGAATACTCTGTGATTTATAAACATAAAGTGGATAAAGATAATTATTGAATAAAAGATGAAATGTTTATATTGAGGTTGGATAGAACCTATTTGATCTCTAATGAGACGGTTGTTGGAATCTAGAGAATAGGCGAGACCCTTGGTAAACGGCATTTGTGAATGATGAAAATTTGAGAACATAACAATGTTGGTTGAGTTTCTCTTGAGAAGTACCCAGTTTGAGCTAACTTTGTCTTGTGTTGATTTAAGTCCGATAGGATAAGCTAGCTCTAGGTTATGATGATTAATATTAAACTTAAGGATAGACACTAGTTGGAGGCCTGATGAAACAAGGGCAAACATGAGTATGAAGACCTCAGGATGATCTGTTGTAACCCCCGTTCCTGAGTATACAGATTCTCTTTCATTTTTCCGTATTCTTGTATTTCAATTTCTTATATAATTACTCTACTCTTTTGAAACCAACAAAGCCACTATATCATATTACTTTGATTATTTTAATTCCATGTTAAGCCCATTCAAAGCCCATCCAAGTCAATCTTATATTTGATTTATTTTCAAAACCCAACTTCACCATATCCACAGCCCAATATGAAACCCAAATTCTATACCAACCCATTAACCCAAATACAACCCAAACCCAACAACCAAAACATCATAATCCCCCACAATCTCCATTATCTCATAACTCACCCCATGTACTCACCCCTTACTTTAATATTATTATATTATTAAAACCCCTCTCCCCCACTTCTCTCCCCATACTCAGACCCCCTCTCTCTCTTCCCCGGCCATTCTTCTTCTTTGTTCTCCTTCTTCTGGCTCGCGGCCCCACAGTCACCAAACCCATCACTTCACCGCTCGCCATTGCCCTCCTCCTAATCCTTGACTTCGTCCCTCCCACCCGCAACCACTCAACCCCGCCGCTGCTCCCTGTCTCCACCGTAGCAGCCATCATAGCCTCGCCCCATTGCCATCATCATCATCACCTCCACTGCTGACTCGAATCCCCTGCCTTCAACTCTAATCTCGCCGCTTCGTCTTCTTCCCCTGTTCATCTTCAACCTCGCCACCGTCGCACATTTCCATTGTCGTCGATCCCTTGCCTCGACATTGCTGTCGACCTTCGACCACCCGAGTGCCCCTCACCTGCACTCCAACCCCCTCCCACCATTACCGACCACTGCCGCCTCGCATCCACTAAAGCCCCGTCGCTGCCTGCCTCCACTGAGGCCAGAGCACCACCGTCAACATAGCATCCCTCAGTCGACCTCCACCCTCGTCCCTGCACTTCATCGTCACCTGCATCAGTCGACCGCCCGCCTTCTCCAGCACATCTCATCCCCCGTCATCCTCCAGCCTCGACACCACCCTCATCACAGCAGCCAGTACCTTCATCGCCTCGTCAACATCCTCGAACTCCTCCACTTCTGACTCGTCGCAGCAACCGCTCGAGTTGTAACGTCCCGCCCCAATACTCAGACAATTTTATATATTTATTTATTATTTATAGTTCAACTGACCACCATGGGCTGCCTCTCAAAAGGTGATTAACCAATTAGGTGACTCTTGATCATAGGAAATTATATTTATTATTAATTAATCTTGTCATACTCCCGATATGGGATCAAATTAATCAATCCTGCACTCGCCCCATGCCCACGTCAGCACACAGACAGCACAACACAGCTGTGCCTCCTCCGCGCCCCTGGGCCCACCTCTGCCACGTCGTCGCATGGCAGGCACAGACAACAGTAGCGCACTGCTTTCTCTCACCTAGGCCCCACGCCTGCAGCACGATTCCATACATCCACCCCTATAGAATCTCCTATAGGGAAACCTCTTATTATATATATATATATATATATATATATATATGTATCTTGAAAATACGGGGTGTTACATACCCCCCTTTAGAAATCAGCATCCTCGCTAAGTACGGGGCATGCAACCTAGTGCAGGATCTCCTTTCTAGCTGATGTGGAGCGGGAGTACATCTCGTTGACTGCAACTATAGTCTCGGAATATATCCGCTCGACCAAGTTGAGCCCAGTCCCGGAATACATCCATCCGAGTGTAACTATAGTCCCGGAATACATCTGCCCGACTATATAGAGTCGTCCCACTATTTTCCCACACTCGGTGTCGAAAGTCGGCTCTAATACCGTTTGTAACGCCCCACCCCAATACTCAAACAATTTTATATATTTATTTATTATTTATAGTTCAACTACCCACCACAGGCTGCTTCTAAAAAGGTGGTTAACCAATTAGGTGACTCTTGATCATAGGAAATTATATTTATTATTAATTAATCTTGTGATATTCCCGATATGGGATAAAGTTAATCAATCCCGCCCTCTCTCTCTCTTGCGCTGACGTCAGGCTCGCCCTTCCCCTTAGGTGGGCCCCATGCCCATGTCAGCACACAGACAGCACAGCACAACTATGCCTCCTCCTGCGCGCCTGGGCCCACCTCTGCCACGTCGCCGTGTGGCAGGCACAGACAGCAGCAGCGCACTGCTGCTTTCTCTCACCTGGGCCCTATGCTTGCAGCACGATTCCATGCATCCACCCCCATAGAACCTCCTATAGGGAAACCTCATATTATTATTATTATTATTATTATTATTATTATTATTATTATTATTATTATTATTATTATTATTATATATATCCTTGAAATTACGGGGTGTTACACGAGTTCCCTAAGCGTCGACTGCTTCTCCCTCCTTTCCTTCGCTCGACCACCACAATCGAGCCTCGTCCGCATCGAACCAATCATCGATCATCGTCGCCAGTGCCCTCCAGCCATCGCTGCCCAATGTCACCGTCGACGCCTGTGCAGCGTCGCCTATCGCCGTCGAAGCCGAAGTTGCGATCCTCGCCATTGCTGTTCTTGCGCTGTTATTGTTGGGTTGATCCGTTATTTTCTATTGGTTGTTTGCTGTTTTGTTGTCCTGGCTGTTGTGTGCTTGCTGTGTTGCTATCTCTTTGTGCATGTGTCTTCGTGCATGTAACTTGCACGTGCTTCGTTGTCCGGGATCCTAATCCCGTTATTTATTTATTGTCAGAATTATCGTCTAATCAGGCAAGTTTTCACTTGTACCAAATTTATTGTTTCATGTACAAGCTTGATATTGAAAATCTGCAAGTATAATTTATTATTAAGTCCTATTCCTGTTTTGTAAATCGATAGTCCGATTCATTGACATGTTTATTCCACTTGAATCTTTGTTTATCTGGCATTCGTAATCATGGATATTCGTATTAATTCATGCATCACACGAACACGAAAATAATTAGATGATTATACATATATAAATATACATTGAATCATGTGTGATTGTATTGTGTGATTGATTTCGTGGTAATAATAATGACCTCGCTCCTTAATTTAGAGAGAATATATTAAATTACGATTTTATAAATGTTCGTCTAATTACGGTATAGATTATAACACCTGTTTGAATTAAATTGTATTTGTTTCAAGTTACTAAAAACCCAGAAATACTGTTGTCCTGAGATTGCAGTGCTAATTCGACCTAGATTGTAGCGCCTCGAATTTCCAATATGATATCTCAGAAATACGTGGCATAATTTCCAGCATCAACTTCAATTGCAATAGTAAACATAGCCAAAAACACAGATAATTTTTATTTCAAACTTTCATTACAACAATTATTTACAAAACATAGCGGAATACAAAACACCTTGAATTACAAACTTTTCTCTTTTACAACACTTCTTTTACAAATTTTACATAGGCTATAACATCAATTTAGCACAAGCATCCAAATCGCAAGCTATAAGCACCTACCTATAAAACATGAGGCTAGAGATAATCTTAACCCCCAAAACTACAGGGGTCAGCCATAACGATGTGAGTGACATAAAAGAAAACAACATAAATAAAACATAAAGTATAGAGTCATCAACAACATGTATCAATAGCATGAATAAATGAAATGAGAAATAACAATAAGTAAAGCATGAAAACATCAAGGATTATACGATAGTAAATAGTACATAAAAACAACAAGTGAATCTAAACTAAGTGTCAAGTGTAGGAAAAACAGGAAAACACAAACATAAAAACCAAGTCAAGAAAACATCAATACTATATGCTGACTCTCTAATGCATACTTGTTGGATTCTATGCATTCCATAGTACATAGGTCCGGTGCAAGCCCTTAACGATCTCCACTTTATAGGGATAAACCCCTCATTATGCAACTAATCCTACTATGGTGATGAGAAGCAAGATCCAAAATACTCCGCAAATAGGCACCACAGCCCTCGACATGCAAGCATCATGTAAGATAGCTAGAAAACCGGAGAATCACCTCCAAACCGTGTACCCTACGAAAAGGCTTGCAAGGCCCTCGACGTGCAAATACACCAGGTACACTCCGTGAATAGGCCTGTTGACCCTCAACACGCGAATGCACTATGCTCCGTGAATAGGCCTGCAGACCCTCGACACGAGAACATACAAATGTCGTATCGAGACAGAACACAAATAGTCCTGGAACACATCCGTTGGACTAACAAAACCATGAGCCTATACTTAGGTTTCCCAAGTTCCATCACATCTCCACTAGTGTCTGTCCTTAAGTTGGTTATTATTAAAACACAAAAAAATCCTCATCTCTAGAGTTAGTGTATCCTGCCGGATATAAATACTCAACAACAACCCCAAGAACCCCCAGGTCTAAATCAACAAATCTCAACTGCCGGTTCACAGAACTCCCACTCAACTCCTAGAGATATCATCAAGACCAAAACTCACAAATCCATCATCAAAACGATCATATAAAGAAACTTCTCCAATCAACAAAACCCAAATCTTTTATAAAATTCCAAAATCCAAACCCAACAATAAAACATCTTGAAAACATATGTTCTGTAGAAAGGATAATATTTAGAATAGTAAGTTATAGATCCAAAACTTTTAAAGAATCAATCGTTTAAGGAACATCAGGATAACTCAAGAAAACATAATAGCCGACCGTAAACCGGAGTCGGTCGACTGTCCAGAGCGAAAAACCAGCACTTCAAGAAAATAATTCTAAGTAATGGCAGTCGATTGTAAAAGTCATTGGTCACCTGTCCAGAGCGAAAATCCAAAACTTCGAGAAAATATCAAAACAAAGCAGAGACAGTCGACTGGAAAAATGGGTCAATCGACTATTCCGCGTAAAATCCAAAACTTTAAGAAAACATAAATCAGCGCAACCAGTCAACTGTGTAAGGTGGTCAGTCGACTATCCGGCATGAAAATCCAATACACCAAGAAAACACAAATCTGAGTTGTGACAGTCAACTGTATAATCTGAACAGTCGATTGTCCCGTAGGGAATTTCAAGACTTCAAGAAAATACTTCAGCCAAGACCCTGACAGTCGACTATCGACATTGGTCGGTCGACTATCAGTCCTCCAGACTGCAGTTTTAGTTGTGCATATTTCAACCGATACGGAGTTTTACTTTATAAAAAATGATTCTGTAAAAAATTATATTTCTGATGTGATCAAATACAACTAGGATATACAAAGATCCATAAAAACCAATCAAAACTACTTGAATTAATGAAAATAGCAAATTTGTTGATTCTCTTCGAATGAAAACGAATTTGTGCATATATCAAAAGTTGAGTTTTTTGAATCATACATCAATATAACTTTGTTTTATATTCCTAACCATATCAATACCAAAATAAGTTGAGATATAGTCAAATCCTTCGAAAAACACATAAAAACTCAATTTCTTCAAAAAAACAATGAAATACGATATTCATGTAAATTGTTTAGGCATGTTCGTGCACCAAAGAAAACTTCACAAATCATCAATTAGAAATAGAGAAATATTTAGATTTAATCTCAATATTAAAACCAATCATATCCAATTGAAAACTTCTCAAAACTTCACAAAATCACGAAATCCCCAAATAATGCATAGATCTAAATCTAAACCCTCTTTTTCTCAAAACTCCAAGACTTGATTCTTAGATTCAATAGCCATTAAACCCATCCACAATCATTCACAATAATTTATCCATGCATATGAGCAATCATAACAGTCACTACTCAAGTTTCTACTCAACGAAAAGCCCTCAAATAGAGTTTATGCATTTATACACAAGTAAAGGTAATCTTTTTATCCACTTCTTATGCAATATCATCATACAACACTTCTCAACAAGTCAAAACAATAAATATGTGAGGGAAAACAACTTACTCATGATTTCTAATAAGTTCTTTAATAATCTCAAGTCAACAAATTAGGGTTCCAATTATCAATAATATGGTTTCATGAAAGGATCTACTTTTAATTTATCTACTCTTCAAAACTTCATATATTATCATACAAATGCCTAGCATGCCTTCTAATCAATAGATCATCACATACAACATACATAAAATAAAACAAAACAAAATATATCACTCACCTTGTTGAAGAGATCAAACGAAGATAATAAAGCAATATGAAAAATCCCTCCTTCGCAAGAAATCCAAGATCTTCTCTTTAAATCTCCAAGAAAATAAAATATTGAAATCCCTTGTGTTGTGCAGTGAAAGACGGCTGGACTCCACCCTTTTAAATAGTCTGGGATCCAAGTTTTAGGGTTTTTGAATACATTTGCAAAAATACTCCTTTTAAATATAACTTTACATACATAGATCCATATACATGGAAACTTGATAAAACCAATTTAATTGAGTTCAAAAATCAAAAAGACCCCCACTAGCATCAGCCGGCAGTGTAGGGAAAATCCAGAAAACGAATTTGCACTTTTATCCCTCAAAATGACAATTTTGCAAAAAGATCCTCTTTTATCAAAACTTGTAAAATAAACCAAATTCATCAAAATAAAAATACAATTGTTTACTGATTTAGTGTTACTGTTAGTGTAATACATCATGTGTATATGCATTGCAATCGGCCAGGAGTCTAGTTCTAGAACTCCTGACGGGTTCTAATTGGATTTCCTGTAGCAGCGGAAAATCTAGTTTTGGTGCAACAGCGTCTTACTGTCCAGAACTGATGTCCTTTGGTTTTAAAGATTTACATGTTTGTTCTTACATTCATGATAGAATACATTCCACACATTATTTAAGTTCTTGATTCATCCTTGACTCTGTCCTGACATCGTTCTCGCATTCATGATCATTGTAAAAAGTAACAAACTGGGGTTTAAGGAAAAAGATTTAGTAGTGGGCAATATAGAAGAACGTACTTGGATGGAAACTCGTGGTTTCCTGATGTAAGTTGCAAGTTACAAGTTGATGGTTTGCAAGTTACAGGTTACATGTTCCACATTAAAAGTTTACACTCTACATATTTCATGTTACAAGTTTGCAAGTGTTTTGATACAAGTTACAATTTACATGTTTTTCCGAGTACGTGACCTATAGAATCGACCACTAAGTCTAAACGTTCACTTAATTGTATGCATCAAACATGTGGAATGGGATGCATGATTGCTACATTAGGTACGCCTGATAAAACCTGATAAACTTAAGTTTAACTGTACACGTGCATGTTCCTGTTACTTGATCCTTGTTTACAAGTTACATGATTCTCATTTACTTGTTTACATGTTTATCTGACGTCTCGATTTCCTTTTTCTATATCATGACCCTGTTTATATGTTGCATTTCTCCTATTATGTGATATATTCTTGTACACTATATTCCTTGCTCATTTCTCTATTTTCTTGTTTTGTTTTGTACTTGTCCCTCTAGCTTGTACTAATTGTGGCCCATGACTTGCACTAACAGGCATCTTCTTGTTTTACCTTTTGTGATAATGTACTTGTAGGCCTGGAAAGAGAGTTATTCGAAGGTGTTGCTGATCAAGTGCATTAGTCTTGTTCAATTATCATGTTTCCTTAGTTCATGTTTTATTCATGCTACTCTTTATTGTATTCCGAACATGTTTGACCCGTAACTATATTTCTTTTGAGTTGTTGGTTATGAACTGTTTCTTAATTTATTATTATCTTGTCCGTGAGTTTATATGCTTACGTGGTTGTTATTGTATTGTTGTTGAGTTATGTATACAGCTTATGGATGATGTGTTTGCATCATTCATTGGGCCTCGGTTATGTGTCGTATTCTCGTATAACGGGAGCGGGGGTGTGACATATGCGGTGTGAGATAATCCTCAAAATTATCGATGTGTGAGTGAAATAGTCTCTGGAATTACCTGAGGTGTGGGATTGATCTCCAGAATTATCGGGATCAAGGCGACGCTCATGGGATGTCTGCGTGTAGTGAGGCGCCATTGCTTATGGTATGGGATATTTTTAAAGATTCCCAGGTGTGGCTCCAAAATTATTTGTGGATAGAGATTGACCTCCGGAATTATCAGGGCATGGGCTAGGTACACGCAAAATGTCTAAACCTTGTAGTAGTCATAGTAGTAGTTTACATGGCGAGAGATCTAACCCTATGATGTGGAGTACGTAGGTGCTTGCCCTCAGACCTATGTAGTATGGGATGTATAGAATCCGAACAAGTATGCATTACTGTCATCGAAGTATAAATCTGCATTCGACATTAATTCATATCATACACTGACATTTTTAGGCTAGTCACTTTTACACTTTATTGTGAATACAAGTTTGTGTTTGCTAAAGTAAGAGAATCGTTATTTTATAGCATTGTGTCAGTTGTATGCAACTAATGTGCCTACAGTTTTCATGTGCAGGTTTTGGATTTGCAAGAGGGCATAAAGATGAATCGATACTAAAGATTATTTTCAGAATTAAGTTGCTATTGTTAAAGTTGTATATCATGTTGTATTCATTTAATTTCCGCTGCGTTGACGTAAAGAACAATGTTGAATAATGAAAAGTTTTAAATTCCTTGTAAAATTGTACGAATTTGAAGTAAAAGATCCTGTTGTGATACGAATTATGTGTAAATGGAATTCGGGGCGTTACAAGTTTGTCGACCCATAACCCCTTGAGGGATTCATTCAACCGCCTCTTGAGGCCCTCGAAGATTTGACGGTTCGCATTCTCGGCCTGACCATTGGATTGGGGGTGCGAGATCGAATAGAACCATTGTTGGATTCAGTGGTCCTCGCAAAATTTATGGAAGCCTTTCCCCGCGAACTGAGTCCCATTGTCAGTGATGAGGTTTAATGCCCTGAGCCCCCGTTCAGCTGTGCATGCGCCTATGCGTGCATGGATGCGAAAAATAAGTCATAACAACGGCAGATCACAAGCATGCCTCACAAAATATAAGCCCCGAATTCCAAACATAGGTAATTCATAGCTCAAACAGGATCCTTTACTTCAACTTTGTACAAAATACAAGAAAATTAAAACTTTTCATTTACAACACCGTTTTTTACAACAGCACAACGGAAATAAATACAATATATGGTAATGGAAGCTCTTCAATCTTATGCTAACCCCTCACAGTGACTTCAAGTCCATGCCAAATCCAATCCTGCAACTAGGAAACTGTGGCCACGTCAGTTACATACAACTGATGCTATGCTATAATACAGAAGTAGAAAGGTGACTATCCTAATTAAGTTAGTGTATGGTATGAACCTAATGTCTAATGTAGACATTACACTACGAGGACACTAATGCATACTTGTTCGGATTCTATGCATCCTATACTACAAAAGTCCGAGGGTAAGCCCTTAACGTACTCCTCAATATAGGGTTCAATCCCTCGTTATGAAGTCCTACTACGGTAACAAAAAAAGGTTTAGATATTCCACGAGTATGAATTCTATCCCCGGAGTACACCGCCCGACTATACAAAACTCACCTCATGCAGAAATCTCACAAGTGCCGCTCTAGCCCAGTATATATTGGAGATCCGCCTCCTATCCACCTGACTATTCATGACCCCGGAGTACACCGCCCAATCATTCATAATCCCAGATTTATTTAAGGCTCGTCTCTCACTGTGGCAATCTCAGTCCCGGAATACACCGTCTAACTGGGTCTATAGTCCCGGAGTACACCACTCGACTGGATCTATAGTCCCGGAGTACACCGCCCGACTATATAGAAACGCCCCACTTACGTTTACCCAGGTTTCATCACATCTTCCTTTCTTGTGCATGTCCTTAATTCAATTTTTAGTTATCATTGTCTAGAACTAGCTTACCCTGTCGGGCTTAATTTACTCATCAACATTCAGGTCCATATTGACCCATTCACAAATTATTATTTATCAAGATTGTCGGACATTACGGGCCTCACTCAGCTCCTAGAACCTGTTCATCTCAACATAGAGATCTTTTAGGCTATCTTAAACATAAATACACCATTTCTCATCATAAATTATTTGATTATATCGTTTCATCTCTTAAAACTGTCAATTTCACAATGTATAACTTCTTATTCCCTTATAATATATTGCGAAAGCATTTCATCTTTGATAAAACTTTACTATGTCATAAATTTGGTTTCCCAAATACATTCTTTATTTATCTCCTAATTTGTCATCCAAATCATTTTACATAAATTCTAGGATGAAATTCCTTTCCATATGATATACAACTCTAGGATAAATTATCACATTTCAATATTTCTTCATAAAATAAAACGTTACCAAAATTTTACTTCCTAAAGTAGATAATGTGCAATATAATTTTTCATCCAAATAAATTTTCCAAATTTATATTTGATTAGCTCATTTTAACATAAAAATAATTATTTCTAAAGAACCCAACAAAATCATCTAGACATCCTATTTAATTTGAAAAAGGGATTTGAGGAGAACACCAAATTTGTACATAAACATTTAAAATATTCCAGTAATATTCTAGTATAATTTAAAAATTATCTAATTGAATTCTATGCAAATATAGCTAATAGAATAAAAGCAGGGGTTTTTAAAAAAGAGAATGCCTCTGTCCAGGCTCGAACCCAGTGCCGGCAGAAACCCCAACCCGCAGCCCAAGCCAATGAGCCAACTCATTGTTCATGAGTTAAAAAGTCACTACAGTTGTTATAACCCGAAATACATTACGTATATTAACTCGAATATTTTGATAGCTTGATTGTTATGTATTTCCTTACAAATTTCATAAATAAATTGCTCTAAATCTTAGTGTATCTGTACGAAATGAGATATATGCCTATTTTATTCTTGAATAATATAGAAACTTTCATTGAAATTGTATGAATACTGATAATCCTATACTTAAATTAAATGATAAAAATTTTCTCTGCACAACTAGAGTTCTTGGGGAGTATTTATATTACTACAATGCATACAAGAATTTAATTCCATGAGTTTATTGTGTGAAATTTCTATTACTTAACAATTTCTATAAAACCCCTACACATACAGACATTAATTTCAACATCTGCTACACAATTGTAATTAAGCATGCACAAATATAATTTCTCGAGAACTATTTTACATACACATATTAATTCATCTTTATCTACACATTTTTAGTTTAAACAAACACAATTTCTACATACTAGAAGATTTTGAAAATACCCACCTTAAAAGAGACCATCTAATAGTTGAATCCCTTAGCAATTGCTCCAAAAAAAAAAAAAAAAAAAAAACTCGCAAGGCTCCTTCCTAGCTTTCCCGAAATCAACAGCAGTCCACCTCTTCTTTTATCTTTTTTTTTTGTTTGATTTTTGTGCTCATGTATGGCTAGAGTAGCGGGTATTTATATGGATAATTAGGGGGTAGTTTTAGCAACTAACTATCCACTAATCCACTCACACACCCACTCACACACCCCACTCTCCCACTCTTGAATACCAAGTCAAACAAGAGAACAATTGGTTTTTGGTAAAGTGCACATTGTGCGTGTGCACGAGTTTTGTACCTTTCTTATTTCATTTTTTAAATTATTTTATTTCATTTTTAAATTTTTATTTTTAATAAATACTTATGTCATTTTTCTTACATTAAATTTAGTGTAATTAGCTTAGATTAGTCCTTGAAAAACTTTAAGTGCACAAATTTTGTAATTAAAATAATGTAGTTCACATGTGCACAGAAGAAAAGCACGTGTAGCAAAAAAATTTAAAAAGAAATATTTCACGTAAAACTAGTTTAAACTAATAAAAATAAATATAAATATACACACTTCATAAATTTTTATTTTCAAAAGAATACAACCAATACACGCACTGCAAACGCGTGCGTCGCACATATCAATAAGTTTTCAAATACAAAAAATAGAATTAAGCGACGGAGAAATGTTTATAACAATCGAAATATAACATATGTAAAATATTTATATTATTACAGATATTTCACGTAACAGTAAAATATACGTAATCGACACGTGCATTGAAAGCATGTGCAATACACGTAATACAAAAATATTAGGATTTACATTTGAGTTGGCTCAAAATAGGATAAAATGAATTTTGAAAGGACGAAAAAATATATAAATAATCAAAGTACAAAAGTATGGAGGATATTTGTATTAAAATACATTTCGGATATTTTCCGTAACGCTATAAAATACATGTGTGTGACACACAGGGAGCAAAATTGTCATAACTTAATTTTGCGGGGTGTTACACAAAATGTGCCATGGCTTGTAGGTACCTAATGATCATAGTCTTCGTAATATACACACTCATATTTCCTACACACCATCCATGTGGGACTAAGTCACCACCACACTTCATGAACTCATGGCCCCATAGTAATTAATCCAAAATACTCTATAAGCCCTATACACATACTACCAAATCTATTAGCCCATAGAATTAATTACTAAGCCCACCATGAAAACCCATCATAATTCCATATATACCATCATATATACTCCTCAAATACGGAGTATTACATGAGGACCTGTGGTATCCTGAACTGACAAAAAATGTGTTTCCAAAAGAACTGCTGAGCCTGATGTTCGGTGATGGTAGCCAGGGGTTTTGCTTCAATCCACTTAGTAATGTAGTCGGTGGCCACAATGAGAAAGTGCCTCTGACCAATCGCCTTAGGAAATGGACCAAGGAGGTCCATTCCCCACATGGCGAATGGCGCAGGACTGGCGAGTGATTTGAGCAGGGCTTAGGGGACATGCATGATGGAGGAAAATCTTTGGCACGGTCCGTACGTTTTAACCATATCTTTAGCATCTTGAAGGAGGGTTGGCCAATAATAGCTGTGGTTAAGGACTTTTCTTGCGAGCGTTCTGATACCCATATGGCAACTACCAGTCCCTTCGTGCATATCTTTTAAAGCGTATTTGGCTTCTTCCGAGCTCAAACACCACAAAGAGGGTCGCTCATCGACCTTGGTGTACGTGCGCTTTTAGAGTATGCCATCCATAAGCAAGAATCTTTCAGCCATGACTCGGAATTTTCTAGCCTCATATTGACCTTGAGGTAGTATGTCGTCTCTCAAGAAATCCAAGATTGGGTCTATCCACCCTAGCGCCTGCACATGCGGATCGAGGCAGAGAACCTCTCTGTTCTCTATACTCGATCACTGGAGGACTTCCACCAGGACTGTGTAATTGAGGCCATCAAAGGAAGAGGAGGCCAACTTGGACAGGGCGTCCGCTCGAACATTCTATTCATGAGAGATTTGGCTAACTGAGGCATTTTCGAAATCCGCAAGGAGAAGTTTGGCGCGCGACAGGTATCACACCATTTGGGCGTCGCGAGCTTCATACTCCCCACAAACTTGGTTGACAATGAGCTGGGAGTAGGAGTCACGGAATGCATTTACTCACTTGGCCTCGACCTTCCGGACCAGTTAACGTCCAGCAATCAAGGCCTCATACTCTGCTTCATTTTTTAATGCTTTGAAACTGAAGCGTAGGGAATGCTAGAGGACGAAGCTTTCCGGGCTGCATAGTATGACTCCAGCTCTGCTCCCCTTTTCACAGGAAGAACCATCTACATAAAACTCCCACAAAGACTTATCTTACCATTCCTCAGGAGTCTCTGGGATCGTGCACTCTATGATAAATTCGGCTAGTGCTTGTCCCTTAATGGTAGTACTCGGCTCGTAGATAATATCATGCTGGCTCAGCTCGATTAACTACTTGAGTAATTGGCCAGAATTCTTCGGATTGTTAAGGACTTGTTTAAGGGGATGATCGGTCAGCACTTTAATGGAGGAGGCCTGGATATTGGGATGGAGTTTCCACACAGCCGTGACTAGGGCATACACGACCTTTTCTATTTTAGTGTAGCAGAGTTTGGTGTAATGGGAGACTTTGCTGACGTAATAAACAGGTTTTTGGACCATATCGTCTTCTCTAACTAGGACAAAGCTTACTACTTGTTCTGATGTGGCTAGGTAAAGGCAAAGGATATTGCCTGGCTCGGTCATGCTAAGGAGGGGGGACTGGTGAGGTAGTGCTTTAGTTGTTCGAAGACTTACTGTTGGGGTTCTCCCAATCAAAACTCTTCGCCCTCCGGAGGGCTTTGAAAAAGGAGAGAAACTTCTCCCCCGATCTTGATAGGAACTGCCCGAAGGTAGCTAGGCAACCGGTGAGCCTCTGGACTTCCTTCACGTTCTTAAGAGGGGCCATGTCTAATATGGCCTTGATCTTCTCGGTGTTTGCTTCTATCCCGCTCCGACTAACAATGAAGTTGAGAAATTTTTTAGAGGTAACTCCGAAGGCACATTTGGAGGGGCTAATTCTCATTTCGTGCATCCTCAGGTCCCCGAAGGCCTCCTCGAGGTCCCTCGCATAGTCCTTCCATCTCAGACGTTTGACAAGCATATCGTCGATATATACCTCCATGTTGCGTCATATTTGCACTTTGAAGACTCGGTTGACGAGTCTCTGGTATGTGGCACCAACGTTCTTGAGCCCGAAAGGCATGACTCTATAGCAGTAGAGCCCCTTGTTGGTCATGAAAGCTGTCTTCGAGATATCGAGGGGAATCATTCGGATCTGGTTATAGCCTGAGAAGGCATCCATGTAGCTTAATAATTCATGTCCGGAGGTTGCATCAATCAGATCATCGATGCTCGACAGAGGAAAGGGATCATTTAGGCAGGCCTTGTTGAGGTCCATGAAGTCGATGCATATTCTCCACTTGTCTTTGGACTTCTTGACCATAACGATGTTGGCCAACCACTCCGAATAGTTGTCCTGTTGGATGAAGCGAGCAGAGAAGAGGTTCTCCACCTCTTCCTTCATTGCATGTTGCCTCTCTGAGGTGAACTTTCTTCAATTTTTTTGTACATGCTTGGAGTCTGGAAGGACGCTCAGTTTATGCATTATTAGATCCTCAAAAATCCTAGGCATGTCTGAGGGTTCCAAGCAAATAAGCTCTGGTTTCGCCAGATGCAATTGATGAGGTCATTTCTGAGGTCGGGATTGAGTGACTTGCTCACCCTGAACCATTTAGACGGATCCACCTCGGAAAAAGGGATTTCCTCCAACTCGTCCACAAGCTCAGAGCCAATAGGACTTCGGCCGGAGGATAATTCAACCGCATCAATGGGAAGGACTGAGCCTCCCTGTGTGGCCATATAGCAGGCCCAAGCGGCTTCTTGGTTTCCCATGACAACCCTGACTCCAGACTCGGTTTGAAACTTCATCTTCATGTGATAGGCAGAGGGCACTGCCTGCAGGGAAGTGAGCCCGAGAAGGCCGAGGATGGCTTTGTACGCTACCTTAACATTGACCACCATGAAATCCATCACCTCGGTTCGAGAGGTCAGGGACTTCATTGTCGTGACGTCCTGCGTAATGATTCCCTCGATCTGGACCGCGACAGCCGAGAATCCATGAAGTGTGTAGCCTGCTGGCTATAACCTATCTCGAGAGTGCTTCAGCATCTCGAAGGCTGTAAGAAACAGGATATTGACTAAGCTCCCGTTATCGACAAGGCACTACAAAAGAAACATGATTTCCCGGCAGTTTTTTAGGGCTTTACCGGCATTTTTTTATGCCGGTGAAACTTTCACCGGCGTTTATAATAGCGCCGGTCCAAATGCCGCCGAAGCGGGCGTCACGAAAACGAAGGGGTCTACGCCGGCGGTTTTAATGGACGCCGGTAAATGCGACAGATATACCGGCGGTCATAAAACGCCGGTGTATGTCGGCCTCTGAGTGCCGTTCTTTTACCCCTATATACATCCACCGGCGGTCGTAAACCGCCGGTGTTTGTACATTCACCAGCGTTTCTATAAACGCCGGTGTAGAACGAAAGTATACCGGCGGTCATAGAGCGCCGGTGTATGTGCGTTTATGAGTGCCCGGGTTTCCCTACTTACAATTCCCGGTGCGTCCAAAAAATGCCGGTGTATTTATATACACCGGCGTTTTAAAAATGCCGGTGTTCGTCGGTGCCGTTACAGCTGACGACATTCACCGGCATGTGTGGAAACGCCGGTATATCGCATACTCAAACAAATTGATTAGATAGACCGTCGTTTTTAAAACGCCGATCTAGCTATGCCCGTTTATTTTCGATACTCCGATTTTCCGTTCGATTTCAATTCACAGTTTCATTTACAAAACCTGTAAACTAATTCACAACTGATTCAACCAATTTCGTTGCATATTACTGCGCAAATCACAACCAAACACAAGAATAATTAAAGATAATCAAGTTTCACACGTGTCATATCAATGTCCAAATTCATTGATTAATTAACAGTGTCATAATTAACAAATTAATATAGGGACTAACATCCCAAATATCCAAACAAACCAGTCTGACAAATATCCAAAATATCCCAAATTAAAAGTCTGACATAACTCTCATAAAAAAAAACCAGTCTGACATAACAACAGCAAGGAGGAGGACATAAGAACAACAACCATACAGCAAGGAGGACATAAGAACAGCAAGGAGGACCGCAGATTCATACCCCTCGAGTAGCTTCAGCTCTGATCATCAGAATTTCCTTCATCTGGGCGACCGCCCTGTGAAAAAAAAACAATAGTTTAATTCAACAGTAGACCACAATAAAGAATATACATATTTTTTGAACTTGCAAAAAGAACTACCTGTATCTTAAATTATAAGATGAAAGTACCAATTGCAAATGGAATTGTTAATGATATATACAGAGGTAAAATAATTACATTGCAATGCTAAAAATCTAGTACTTAATTTTGTTTTTAAATATATCTAAAATAACAAAACAAATGAAAATTCAGTATCTAACTTGAAACCTTTATATTCTCCTCTTATTGGGAATATCCACTATCTAAAACAGTAAAACAAATGAAAATTCAGTATCTAAGCATGTCTTTCATGGATTGTTCAGACAATCCATGAAACTATCATCGTGGACGGAAACCAAATATAAGAAAAATAAGAAAAATAAGATAGGGCTCATATCAAGTGTATTTTTAGGGAACTGTCATCGTGAAAGGAAACCAAATATAGAAGCCAGAAATGGAAACAGAAAGAAGAATGGTAGAGACTTTGGATACACCAGGCTATCGTAGCGGCATTTGCCTCATCTCTCTCTCATCCCTTGTTTCCCTTTAGCACACGAACACAAAGAGACATCAGCAACAACAGCAAGAGCGACAAGAACAACAATAATAATAAATTATTATGAACAAGATGTCTCATATGGGTTTTCAGATCTCCACTCGAGCCCTCTTTTTCTAATCACAGCCCAATTAAGAACATAGACAACAGCCACTAAACAATCCAATCACAGCCGTACCAAAATTTGCCATCCTGGATCTTAATGAAATTAGCTTCATTAACAGTGAAAGAAAATGAGGATGCTAGCAGCATACTTAGTTTGGAAGTGAACCCATTTTTTGTTAAAAAATCATGCCAAAGATGGCAATCAGCTTCATTAACAGTATCTGAAAAAATGAAAATTTCCATTATCTGAGCTTATATGTTGCTCTACTAATTCACTGTACCCAACTAAAAATAAAACCCAATTGTTGTGCATATCCGGCCGGAGGATTTTGGCATACGTACCTATAGCATCCTCAGTTCACAGTGAACCCATTTTGGTTGGCAAAAAACATGCATGCCAAGATGACAATCAGATGCATGAAAATAAGCTTCACTAACAGTAAAAGAAGATGAGGATGCTAGCAGCATACTTAGTTTGGAAGTGTACCCATTTTTGGTTAAAAAATCATGCCTAAGATGGCAATCAGGTTACTTTAACAGTATCTGAAAATGAAAATTTCCATTATCTGAGCTTATATGTTGCTCTACTACTTCTTTAGCCCAACTAAATCTAAAACCCAATTGTTGTGCATACCCGGAGGGTTTTGGCATACAGCTATAGCATCCTCAGTTCACAGTGAACCCATTTTGGTCAAAAAAACATGCATGCCAAGAAGACAATCAGATGCATGAAATCAGCTTCATTAACAGTGAAAGAAAATAGACATGCTAGCAGCATACTGAGTTTGGAAGTGAACCCATTTTTGGTTAAAAAATCATGCCACAGATGGCAATCAGGTTACTTTAACAGTATCTTAAAATGAAAATTTCTAGTATCTGAGCTTATATGTTGCTCTACTACTTCTTTAGCCCAACTAAATCTAAAATCCAATTGTTGTGCATATCTGGTCGGAGGATTTTGGCATACGTACCTATACCATCCTCAGTTCACAGTGAACCCATTTTGGTTGGCAAAAAACATGCATGCTAAGATGACAATCAGATGCATGAAAATAAGCTTCACTAACAGTAAAAGAAGATGAGGATGCTAGCAGCATACTTAGTTTGGAAGTGTACCCATTTTTGGTTAAAAAATCATGCCTAAGATGGCAATCAGGTTACTTTAACAGTATCTGAAAATGAAAATTTCCATTATCTGAGCTTATATGTTGCTCTACTACTTCTTTAGCCCAACTAAATCTAAAACCCAATTGTTGTGCATACCCAGAGGGTTTTGGCATACAGCTACAGCATCCTCAGTTCACAGTGAACCCATTTTGGTCAAAAAAACATGCATGCCAAGAAGATAATCAGATGCATGAAATCAGCTTCATTAACAGTGAAAGAAAATAGACATGCTAGCAGCATACTGAGTTTGGAAGTGAACCCATTTATGGTGAAAAATCATGCCACAGATGGCAATCAGTTTACTTTAACAGTATCTTAAAATGAAAATTTCCAGTATCTGAGCTTATATGTTGCTCTACTACTTCTTTAGCCCAACTAAATCTAAAATCCAATTGTTGTGCATATCCGGCCGGATGATTTTGGCATACGTACCTATACCATCCTCAGTTCACAGTGAACCCATTTTGGTTGGCAAAAAACATGCATGCCAAGATGACAATCAGATGCATGAAAATAAGCTTCACTAACAGTAAAAGAAGATGAGGATGCTAGCAGCATACTTAGTTTGGAAGGGTACCCATTTTTGGTTTAAAAATCATGCCTAAGATGGCAATCAGGTTACTTTAACAGTATCTGAAAATGAAAATTTCCATTATCTGAGCTTATATGTTGCTCTACTACTTCTTTAGCCCAACTAAATCTAAAACCCAATTGTTGTGCATACCCGGAGGGTTTTGGCATACAGCTATAGCATCCTCAGTTCACAGTGAACCCATTTTGGTCAAAAAAACATGCATGCCAAGAAGACAATCAGATGCATGAAATCAGCTTCATTAACAGTGAAAGAAAATAGACATGCTTGCAGCATACTGAGTTTGGAAGTGAACCCATTTTTGGTTAAAAAATCATGCCACAGATGGCAATCAGGTTACTTTAACTGTATCTTAAAATGAAAATTTCCAATGTCTAAGCTTATATGTTGCTCTACTACTTCTTTAGCCCAACCAAATCTAAAATCCAATTGTTGTGCATATCCAGCCGGAGGATTTTGGCATACGTACCTACAGCATCCTCAGTTCACAGTGAACCCATTTTGGTCAAAAAACAATGCCAAGATGACAATCAGATGCAATAAAATAAGCTTCACTGACAGTAAAAGAAGATGAGACATCAGCAACAACAGCAACAACAGCAAGAGGGAACCAAATATAGAACAATTGGGTTTTGAATGGAGATTGTAGTCATAGATCAATTCTTCATTGAAGAAAAATACGAATAGGGCTCATATCAAGCGTAGTTTTAAAGAATTTTCATCGTGGAAGGAAACCAAATATAGAAGCCAGAAAGAGGAATGGTAGAGAATGAGGATACACCAGGCTAACATAGCGGCATTTTCCTCATCTCTCTCTCATCCCTTCTTTCACTTCAGCACACGAACACATAGAGACATCAGTAACAATAGCAAGAGCGACAAGAACAACAATAATAATAAATTATTATGAACAAGATGTCTCTATATGGGTTTCCAGATCTCCACTCCAACTCGTCTCTTTCTAATCACAGCCCAATTAAGAACAATTGTTCACAGTCACTGTTAAAGAAATATATATGCTCAGATTATGGAAATTTTCATTTTCAGATACTGTTAAAGAAGCTGATTTCATGCATCTGATTGCTATCTTTGGCATGATTTTTTAACCAAAATGGGTTCACTTCCAAACTAAGTATGCTGCTAGCATACCAAAATCCTCCAAATCAGAACAACAACACGGCTGAACAAACCTTGTTTGCAGGTCATACAATGTCATCTACACCATGTTATGTGCCAAAGTGGGGTTGGTCATTCAATGCATGAACGACACATATTAGTTGTTTGTGAGTGTGCAATAGGGTGCAGCTATGAACAGGGCTCATATCAAGTGTAGTATTTCGGACTGTCATCGTGGAAGGAAACCAATTTAATATAGAAGCCATATATGGAGCCAGAAATAGGGATGGTAGAGAATGAGGATACACCAGGCTAACATAGCGGCATTTTCCTCAACTCTCTCTCATCCCTTCATTCTCTTCAACACACGTACACAAAGAGACATTAGCAACAACAGCAAGAGGGGGTTGGTCAAACAATAAGTGTAGATTATAATAAACGAGATGTCTCTATTTGGGTTTCCAGATCTCCACTCCAGCCCTTTCTTTCTAATCACAGCCCACTTAAGAAACATAGACGAAATGCTTATAGACGACAGCCACAATGCAGACTCACAAACACTAGTACGTGTCTTTCATGCATTCAAGACCATAATCTCTTTAAAAATACCAATTTAAAGACTTACCGATGTTTTTTGACAGTGGGCGGCGTGTTACCCTCACTCTCATATGTTTGACTGCCACTATTATTTAGTGCTGCTCATCCCCATGGCTCTCGTTGCCATCATTTATATTTACCCTCTTTCCACGCCTCGGCATGTTGTACCGGTCAAGGATTCGATAACTTCCTTAGAGATGCAAATTTAATTAATAACATGTTTATAATAACTATCATAAAATTTGTATTTTAGTAGGATTAACAAACCAACATAATTGTAAAAAAATTAATAAAATGAGATTTGTAACAGATTAAATTACAACGATAGTTTGGTTCAAATGACACTAAGCATAGTTTAATGTAAATAATACCAAGCAGTAGAAAATAGGAAGATAATTAAACCGGTGTATTAAATTCACAATGAACATATTCGAAATTACAGACATAATATTACAACAAGATTTAAGACATAAAATTACAGACATATAATAAACCCAATTGAAAATCATGTAAACTACAATACGTCATCTTCCAGTACATCGCCCTCTTCTCCATCCTTGCGGAGCCAAGTCCCGCAAATTCCAACATCGGTTGTGTTTACATCAAACACAGGAAACTCAGAAGCAATGTAACTTTTCATGTCTTCCCCGTCTTCATCGTCTGAAGTATCGCCTAGTTGGAATACATCTCTTGGTTGCATAGGAAGAGCCACATACGATTTTGGAAGGGTTGGATCTTCAATGTAGAACACTTGTTGCACTTGGGATGGAAACACAAATGGCTCATGGCTAATGTGTGTACCGATGTGAATCAATTTTGAGAAGTTTACAACTGTGAAGCCAAGCTTGTCCTTGTTGTTAGCAAAATTCCTATCAAACTCAGCCCAATCCCCACGAAATAAGACAACACGGAAATGGCCAAAATAATTCAACTCAATGATATCCGTGAGCACTCCATAGTAGTCGAGATCTCCATCTACAGGCCTCGTGTCCGATTTGGAAGCATAACTTCTAGTCTTAGACGTCACTACCATTCCACTATTTTGAGACTTCAAATTACATTCACGATCCTTAGTACGAAATCTAAAACCATTGAATATGTATCCTCCGTATCTTTTGACCATCTGATAGGGACCTTTGGCAAGCACTTGTATTTCAGATGATGCACCTTCAGGACCCAAAGAATGTACCTATTAATTTTGCGCAAATCGTATCAGCACCATAGAAAATGTAGATATAATAAAGATTAACTTGCATAACTGTAATTCACCTACATGAGATTCAAACCACTTATGAAATTTTTCATTCATCAACTTGTTTTGTTCACGTGGTGGTAGTCTTCTTGGTCTAGCCCTTCGTTTGATGTCCCTGACAAATTCTCTAAAAAACAAGCAATTGAAATTAGGAATAACAAAAGTATCAAAAATATCGAACTCCGCGGTTTTCACTGTATTCGATTTAAATTCAAAAGCAACTTACTTTTGAAATGGTTCCACTGATGCATGGTGGTCTAGCACTTATCGATGTGCCTGTTCCCACGCTAAGCTATCGAGCTCAAATGCATCAACTTTACCAACAGTAGTGCCAGCGGTATCAAAAAGATATTGAGCACCATCAAGGTTGGAAATGTCTGAATTTCTACGTGGTCTACTGGAAGATGTCTCCACACCAGGCAAATACCTGGAAAAAAAATGTGAGCACTCCTCTGATAGATATCCCTGGGCTATTGACCCTTCAGGATATGCTCTATTTTTCACATAACCCTTTAGCCGGTATAGGTACCTGAACATGTACAATTAATAAATTAGAGCGGATTAGGGGATTAAAAGAAATGAGCTTTTGAAAATTCAATTTCGTAAGATGAATGAATTCTTTTACCTCTCAATGGGGTACATCCACCGATAGTGAACAGGACCGCCGGTTCTGGCTTCACCAGCAAGGTGGATTATCAAGTGAATCATTATAGTGAAGAACGATGGAGGAAATACCATCTCCATTTTACTAAGTGTCAATACCGCCTGCTACTCCAATTGGTCCAGATCTTCAACACGAAGCATTCTTGAGCAAATATCTTTATATATGCTACAAAGATCTTTCAGGACAGTAGTGACTTGCTCACACATTGAACACCTTAGGGCCACAGGAAGGAGATCCTGCATTAGGATGTGGTAGTCGTGCGACTTTAGACCCTGAAGCCTCTTCTCTTTAAAGTTGACACATCTTGCCATGTTAGAAGAATAGCCATCAGGGACTTTAAGTTCTAGTAGTACTTTGCAAAACAATTCCAACTCCGATTTTGACATTGAATAGATTGCAGGAGGTAGGAGTACTTTCCCGTTCGGTAATTCTTCTGGGTGCAACTCATGTCGGATGCCCATTGACTTCAAATCAAGTCGGCTCTTGAGATTGTCCTTTGTCTTCCGATCATCTCCCATAACTGTTCCTATGCAATTTTCACCAATATTTTTTCCGATATGCATCACATCTAAATTATGTCGCAATAAGTTGAATTCCCAATACGGCAACTTGAAGAAAATACTCTTCTTCTTCCATGCACCTAAACTCGTCATGTTTTGATCCTCATCTTCGCCATATAGATCAGTCTCCTCACCTTCCTCCGGCCTTGCCCTTTTCTTGCCCTTTGTCCTGACTTCTGGTTCTTTTCCATATTTGAATTGATGACCATCTACCCGCCTCAAAATATCTGAACCAGAAGAAGACCCAGGAGCATGTTCCCACTCGTCGGTACCATCAAATGTCGCTGCCTCTGCCCGAAATATATGTGTGTCAGGCAACCATCTCCTATGACCCATATAGCAAAACTTTCTGCCATTGTACAACCACCTTGAACTAGTTTGGTCAGCACAACATGGACATGCATAACGTCCTTTAGTACTATATCCAGATAAATTTGCATATGCTGGAAAATCATTGATTGTCCAAGACAACACGGCCCGAAGAGAAAATGTTTCTTTAGCCACAGCATCATAGGTTGGAACACCCACCCACAACTTCTGAAGTTCATCTATTAACGGTTGTAGGTACACATCTATATCATTTCCAGGACCTTTCGGTCCAGGAACTATCATGAACAAAATAAATGAGGACTGCTTCATGCATTTCCAAGGCGGCAAATTGTATGGTATCAACACAACCGGCCATATGCTGTATGTACTACTTATTTGCCTGAAAGGGTTGAAACCATCACTAGCTAATCCAAGTCTCACATTTCGAGGATCTTCCGCAAAATCGGGATATCTTTCATCAAATTTTTTCCAAGATTAAGAATCAGCAGGATGTCTAAGAATCCCATCATTAGTGCGACCTTCAGCATGCCATTTCATATCAGAAGAAGTTTTCGTAGACATAAACAACCTTTGTAGCCTAGGAATCAGAGGAAAGTAACGCAGTATTTTGGCAGGCTTCTTTTTCCTACTTCGCTTAGTAGATCCACTGGCTCCCTCGTCTTGATTTGGTCTTTCTTTCCATTTCGAAGAACCACACACTTCGCAATTCTCCGGACCTTCCTTACCACTCGTGAAAAGCATACAGTCATTTGGACATGCTGCTATCTTCTCATATCCTAGATCGAAAGAACTTAGGAATTTTTTGATTTTATAGGCTGAGTTTGGAATACAGATTTCAGAAAATGCTTCATTCAACAATTCAAGTAGCATAGTGAAGGACTTACCAGACCACCCGTTTAAACATTTAATCTGAAACAGTCTGACAATGAATGAGAATTTAGAAAATTTGGTGCAATCGTGGTACAACGGAGTACTAGCATCTTCAAGTAACTTAGCGAAGGATTCTTGCTGCTTATTATTTTCAGGGGTGGGGCCAGACATTTCCTCGTCCACCCCACCACCAATCTGGTTTGTTTCTGTTGACTCATTGTGAACTTGGGTTGTTGGGTTATTGGTGTGGAAAGGAACATTATGAATCCCCATGGCATCTTGCAACAAAGCATGCATCTCATCGGAAACGCTTAAGTCTTCGTTCACTAAGGGCTCAGCTTCATTTTCTAATACAACCGGACGAACAGGAGGTGACGTATGATCCTCTCCATGACAAAACCACCTTGTGTACCCTTGAAAAAAACCGTTCACAACCAAGTGTGTATGTACTACGTCACATGTCCTCAGCATACAATTTGTACACCGGAGGCATGGACAAAGGATTAGGTTGGGATCACGGGAATGTCGTTTGGCAAAGATAATAAAATCTTTAATACCATCACGGTACTCCTTGGATAATCGTGGTTTACTAATCCAACTTCTATCCATTATAACAATAGCACACAATCTGAAATTAAAATTTGATATGTTAAATAGTAATAACAGTAAAAGGCATTTTGTATATTAAATTTCACATATTTGAAAACCATCCCTAGCTGCAAATAAATAAACGATATAATCTTTAACTGTAAAATAAAGAAATTGTGGTTCGAAAAAATGTACAAAAAAAAATGCATCTTAACACAATCTACTCTATTCACATAATCCAAAACTACCTTTTATGGAAATTATCACAACCACCTTAGTGGTATTTTATCGCACACCCTGTGTTCGAATGCCAAAAAAAAATCGACTATAGTCTCCCCTGTATTTGGCTTTCCGTTCAAGGAGATGATGATGGTAAAGGGTATTTTGCTGATGAAGAGGAATCGGCCGAATAATGAGCGCGTCGTGCTGTAACTAAAGGGTATTCTGTTCATGGCTACTAATAATCACTTACTTATCTCATAATAATAATAATAATAATAATAATGATAATAATAATAATAATAATACTAAACAAAAGAAACTAATATGGCTACTAATAAGTTTTTCTAAAATAATTCTTCATCCTAACTAAATCATTGATATTTGTAGCGCCAAAAGAAACCTGCACGAGGTTTGTTCAGTCCAAATCTTGTACAGATTTGGAGGATTTTGGTAAAAAACATGCCAAGAAGCCAATCAGATGCATGAAATCAGCTTCATTAACAGTAAAAGAAAAATGATAATGTCCAGTATGTAAGCATATATTTTTCAGAGTGAACCAATTGTTGTGCATACCCGGAGGATTTTGGCATACAGCTATAGCATCCTCAGTTAACAGTGAACCCATTTTGCTCAAAAAAATATGCCAAGATGACAATCAGATGCATGGGATAAGCTTCATTAACAGTGAAAGAAAATGAGGATGCTAGCAGCATACTTAGTTTGGAAGTGAACCCATTTTTTGTTAAAAAATCATGCCAAAGATGGCAATCAGCTTCATTAACAGTATCTGAAAAAATGAAAATTTCCATTATCTGAGCTTATATGTTGCTCTACTAATTCACTGTGCCCAACTAAATCTAAAACCCAATTGTTGTGCATATCCGGCCGGAGGATTTTGGCATACGTACCTATAGCATCCTCAGTTCATAGTGAACCAATTTTGGTCAAAAAAACATGCCAAGATGACAATCAGATGCATGAAAATAAGCTTCACTAATAGTAAAAGAAGATGAGGATGCTAGCAGCATACTTAGTTTGGAAGTGTACCCATTTTGGTTCAAAAATCATGCCTAAGATGGCAATCAGGTTATCTAACAGTATCTTAAAATGAAAATTTCCAGTATCTGAGCTTATATGTTGCTCTACTACTTCTTTAGCCCAACTAAATCTAAAATCCAATTGTTGTGCATATCCGGCCGGATGATTTTGGCATACGTACCTATAGCATCCTCAGTTCACAGTGAACCCATTTTGGTCAAAAAAACATGCCAAGATGACAATCAGATGCATGAAAATAAGCTTCACTAACAATAAAAGAAGATGAGGATGCTTGCAGCATACTTAGTTTGGAAGTATACCCATTTTATGTTAAAAAATCATGCCTAAGATGGCAATCAGGTTATCTAACAGTATCTGAAAATGAAAATACCCATTATCTGAGCGTATATGTTGCTCTACTAATTCTTTAGCCCAACTAAATCTAAAACCCAATTGTTGTGCATATCCGGCCGGAGTATTTTGGCATACGTACCTATAGCATCCTCAGTTCACAGTGAACCCATTTTGGTCAAAAAACATGCATGCCAAGAAGACAATCATATGCATGAAATCAGTTTCATTAACAGTGAAAAAAAATGGGGATGCTAGCAGCATACTTAGTTTGGAAGTGAACCCATTTTTGGTTAAAAAATCATGCCAAAGATGGCAATCAGGTTACTTTAACAGTATCTTAAAATGAAAAATTTCCATTATCTGAGCTTATATGTTGCTCTACTACTTCTTTAGCCCAACTAAATCTAAAATCCAATTGTTGTGCATATCCGGTCGGAGGATTTTGGCATACGTACCTATAGCATCCTCAGTTCACAGTGAACCCATTTTGGTCAAAAAAACATGCATGCCAAGAAGACAATCAAATGCATGAAATTAGCTTCATTAACAGTGAAAGAAAATGGGTATGCTAGCAGCATACTTAGTTTGGAAGTGAACCCATTTTTTGTTAAAAAATCATGCCAACGAGGGCAAACAGGTAACTTTAACAGTATCTGAAAAAATGAAAATTTCCATTATCTGAGCTTATTTGTTGCTCTACTAATTCACTGTGCCCAACTAAATCTAAAACCCAATTGTTGTGCATATCCGGTCGGAGGATTTTGGCATACGTACCTATAGCATCCTCAGTTCACAGTGAACCCATTTTGGTCAAAAAAACATACTAATATGACAATCAGATGCATGAAATAAGCTTCATTAACAGTAAAAGAAGATGAAAATTTCCAGTATCTGACAATCAGATGCATATATTTTTCTATTCATTCTTCATCCCAACTAAACCATTCATGTTAAGGAAATGAAAAAACATGCTTTGTTTGAAAAATAAGGGAAATCAAGAGATGATACTGAAGAGAGAGAGAGAGAGCGGGGCGACGAGCGCGGGGGCGTAGGAGAGAGAGAGAGCGGGGCGACGAGCGCGGGGGCGTAGGAGAGAGAGAGAGCGGGGCGATCGCCGATTCACCTCCAAATAGAGAGAGGGAAGGGGGAAATCGAAAATGACGAAGGGAAGAAGGGACGATTTCGAAAGGTCGAAGGCCGTCGAAGAGGACGAAGCGGCGGAGGCAAACGCGCGGGAAGTAGAGCAAGGAAGGAGGAAAATGAAGCGCCTTTTTTTTGGGGGGGGTCTGGAAAAATGGCGAGTGAAGGATTAGGGTTCGCGGGTTTTATCGCAGCTTATTCACCGGGGTTTCAATTAGTCACGCCGGTGAATGTGTCCGCATATTCACCGGCGTTTTGATAATAAACGTCGGTGAATACTACGCTTCACTGGCGTTTCTAAATAAAACGCCGGTGAATACGAAGATTGACCGGCGTTTTAAATCGACCACCGGTGTATAACCATCCCATCTGGCGCCCATTCCTATTCGCTCCCTACCCCGGCGCTACTAGTAAAACACCGGGGAATAATCGCTGCTAAAACAAGTACCTTTTGTTGTGAGGATTCGACAGGCCTCATGATTGGCAAGACTGAGGCTAATGACCATGGCATCATAGTGAGGGGCTCGGATGCCCTCAAGATCTTTGTCCGAGAATGAGACCGATAGCCCAGGACGTTGAGGTGGAAGGTAGTTATGGACAGAGCTGACTTCACGGATAAAGGCTCGGCAAGAAGAATTTGAATCCCCGCCCTTAGGCCCACCGTGGACATGATGGAGGTTGGCCACTCCTTCGGATACCTAGGCTCGGCATTTGCTTCAGGTCACTTGTTGACACCCCGGGTAGGAGGAGAGATTCTCGACTCATCTCTAGTGAACTTTTTCAGGTATCCCTTCTGGAAGAGGGCTTCGATCTCATTCTTAAGAGCTCAAAAGTTACCGGTCTCGTGGCCATAGTTCCTATGAAAACGGTAGTAGAACCTTTGGTCACTTTTCTTGTTATCATTGTTGGATCGACGAGGATGCCGAAGGATGCCTGTCGCCCTCTATCTCTATTTGGATGGCGATACACTCACATTGAGCAGAGTGAATTTGTCAAATCTGGGCGCTGGAGGTAGGTGCCTCTTCCCGTAGGCATCCTTCTGGGTCTTCTTTGGTGTCTCGGCACTGTCTACTTTCCTCTTCCCTCTTGCGAGGGAATCCTTTCGGCCAGTTGGGTGCAACCCCTCTTTGGCTCAGATATACTTCTCGCTCTTGAAAAGAAGGTCTGGGAAGTCTATCGGAGGCTTCTTGGTGAGGTACGCCTTCAACAAGTCATGCCTGACATTGTGCCAGAAAGCATCAGCCGCGGCCCCGGCGTCTATGTAAGGGGATTGATCGTGCTTCAGCGGTGAACCTCCAAATGAAATTCTGAAGGGACTCCTCATCCTTCTGTTTCATGTGTAGCAGTGATTTGTTCGTCCTCTCAGCCTTACGACTGGTAACGTAGTGGGTAAGGAAAGCTTCATCTAGCTGGTGGAAGGAGAAAATGGAATTGGGAGCAAGTCGGGAATATCATTCTCGAGCTGGACCTCGTAATGTGGCTGGGAAGGCACGAAAGAGAAGAGCATCCAATGTGCTGTGAATCATCATGAGGGTTTTAAAACCCTCCATGTGATCAGCCGGATTCGACTCTCCGTTGTAAGTTTCGAAGACAGGGGGCTTGAAGGTCCTTGGGATCGGGGCCTCTAGGATGTGAGAGGAGAAGGGAGGTTGGACTGGTCGGCATCCTCGGTTCGGCTGCCTCTCTCCTTCTCCGATCTGAGCCAAGTGTTCTTCCATCTCTTGCAGATGCTTGAGGATTGCATCTCTCTGTCCCTTGGACTAGGTTGACCCGTGGGACTCCTGATTCTCGTCTCCTCTGGTACGGCGATCCTCTTCATCGTGAGGATTGTGAGTGTGTTTGCTCCGAGCTTCACCTCAGAGGGCTTGAAAGACTTCATCCCAGAACTCTCGGAATTCGGCCCTGGTCACGTGGCCTCCTTCCCTTTGACCATTGGAGAGTCGGTGAACCCTCGGAGAGTGGTTGCACTCATTGTCATTTTGATGGGAGGAGTGATGGCTTCAGCTCTGTAACTCCTGTTTTTCCAAATACATATTTTCTGTATTTAAAATTTTTGTAAATTATTTTTCCGCTTTCAAATTCTTTTGTCAAAATGTATTTTTGGATCTTTTATTAAAATCTATTTTTGATCAATAATTTTATTTCTAACTATTTTCTATGTTTTTTAGATTGTAATATAAATCTTATTATTGTTATTATTACTTTGATTTCCATTATTATTACTACTACTGTTATTATTATTACTATTATTATTTTTATCATTTTTCTTATTATTATTATTATTGTTATTATTATTATTAATTTTGGCTGGTTATTAAAAATCCATTTCTATATACTAATTGTATTTGTAGCTATTTCAAATAAATTCTATATTGTAATGCAAATTACATTTTATTATAAACAATATTTTTATTGGTTATTTTATTTTCTATTGAATTTCTTTAAACCTAAAATCCTAAAACCCTATACCCATTAAAACCCCCTTTGTGTCCCTCCGTCGACGAGCAGCATCGCGAGCCTCCAGACAGCAGCAACCTCCTGCTCGCGCCATTATCGACAGCCAGCGGTTGAAGATAAGGCAGAGTTGGGCTTCTTTCTTCTTGGTGTGTGCTGGATGGAGTTGTGGGTGTTGGTTGTGAGTTTGCTGTTTTGTGTAGAGGAGGTTAATCCTTGAATCTCAGCTGTCCGATCTCTTCTTGATCGTCACGATCATGATGATCATCAAGCTTCCTTTGATCGCAGCCGTTCGATCGATCGATCGATCTTGATCATCATCATCATCTTCATCATCAGGGAGATCTGGACTGTCTGATTTGATCCGATCATCTTGATCTTGATCTCTTGGATCTAGCCGTTATTATGTCCGTGGGTTCGTTTGCTCGTGGTTCGTTGTTCGAGGTTGTGTTCATGGTTCGTGGGTATTATGTTCATGTGATCGCGTGCGTTCTTTATTCTGTGCATGGTTCATGATCGTTCATGGAGTTCGTTGCTCGGGAATTTGTTCCCGTTATTCTTGTTCTTTGCATTGTTTCCGTCGTTGTCTCTCAGGCAAGTAACTTGTATTCTTTTCTTTGTGTAATACAAGTACTAAATACCGCCTATAGTGTAGTTGTGTTCTAGAGACAATTCTTGTGTGAAACACCCTTTTTGATCTTGTCTCTATTGTGTTGACCCGCCCGTAGTTGCCTCATTACACACATGACATGAAATAACCTAGGAATGACCACTTCTTGTTGTGTATACATGCATATTGTTCGTATGATATCGTGTGCTCGGTTGTGTTAGTTGTAGTAAACTTGTTGTAGACTTGTAAAATACCCTATGCCATGTTGCTTGGATATCTAGTACACTATATTTCACGGTTGGTTATGTTTTGACTGAGTTTCATATGAACCAGTTGATTTTGTGCATGAAGGATATTTTCTGTTTTGCCGATTACCCGTTTTGTTTAGTATTTCAGACCCTATTAAGGTCAATATATGAAGATATTTTGTGAATATGAATTATAGAGAATTCTGTCTACTTTCCATATTTTCTGACAGATCTTAGTTTCGATTTATGAGTTTCGAGTTATGACTATTTTACTACATATGTTTTTAAAATTCCATATCTAGTTTTTATATAAATTCTGTATGGTAATTTATTTTTCTACTGATACTAAAGATAATATTTTGATCCAATATTTTGCTGGTTACAACTAGAATTGATTAAGAGTAACCCCTAATTTTTGTGGATTTAATTAATGACTTTTACAAACTATTCTATGCTTGCAAACAACTACTATACTTGCAGAATTTTCATACTGTTCAGTAAATAACCTTAATTTCGACCTAATTCTATTTGTTTTATATAAAAACTTTGTGAATATGAATTATAGCCTACTGTACCTATTTTATCACTGTTTTGATGGATCTGGATTTTGATTTATATTTTGTGAGATATTGTTGTTTTAGTACTGTAGTGTTTATGATTCCAGATTTACAAACTACTGTATCTTGCTGCTTTTTTATTTTACCTGACTATTCTATTTATGTTGGAAAATTATGAAACTTTATTTTCTATTACTAAACATACTAGGGAATACCCCAGATTTTTCGTGGATTTAATTAGTGAGTTTTTATGCTTTTTTTATGTTCTTGAATACAAACTTCTGATTTTTGGCTGAACATGTTTTCTAGATTCAAATTGTTTTGAGACCTGTTGTTGTGAAATACCATATGACTTATATATATTTGCTGGATTCGGTCGGGAGTCTATTTTCTGCATTCTCTGACGGATCTAGGTTTTCATGTTTGTTGCAACGGGAATCCCAGATTTAGTGCAGTACTCTCTTGCTTTCATGAACTAAAATTTTCGTTGTTATATCCTTTTATGTGTTGTCTATCACATGTACCCATTTATCTTTCAATCTGAACCTGTTACTTGTTCATGCTATGGTATTCTTACTCTGTTTTGTGATGCGTATATGCCTATTTAATAATAATAACAAGTAATCAAGCTGGGTTAAGGGAAAGACCTTAGCAGTGGACAATATAGGTATGTCTACTCCGAAGGGGTCCCTTGTTTCCCATTACCTGTTGCCATGTTTAATGATTACATGATTCATACCTGTTATTATATATTGCCATGTTTCATGATTACATGACATATGCCTGTTACCACTACCTGTTGCCATGTTTCATGACTATATGATTCATGCTTATTCCTGCTGCCGTGATTTCACGACTACGTGATTCATGCCTGTTACCTGTTTCCTGATGCCTAAGTACACGGTCCTATAGAAACTAATCACTAGGCCTAAGCAAAATTTATTTGAATGTAGCAATCATGTAGTAAAAGTTTGGGACGCATGAAGTGCTACCTAGATAGTAATAAATACAAGACATCATTACCTGTTACATGATTACCTGTTACATGATACCTGTACACGCTACCTGTATACCTGATTACCTGTTTACCTGCTTGCTTGACACTTGATACATGTTACCTGTATCTGTTAGTATATCATGTTACTTGATTTTATTTTCTGATTTATGTTAGTTATCCTATTTTGTTGGCATGCCTATTCCATGCTATGTTTATTTCTACGGTTACTTTATATTTGTTCATCTTTTCATGTACTTGTGCCTACACTACAAGTGGCCCGTAACTTGCATTGACGGAAGTTTTATTTTCTTTTTCCTCTTCCTGCAATTTATTAAATTCCAGATTTTGGAGATCAGCTGCCAGATGGAGTAGGTGATCTGAGATTCTAGTTGCTTGAGTTCTTACTATTATTATTATTATTATTTCTTATTGCTTATCTTGAATAATTGTATCTGTTACTTGGATCATTTTGTATTGGGCAGTATGACCAGGATTATTGACCTGTTCAGATCTGGTTTATTTGAGACTATTATATTTTGTTTCCAGTAAATACATGTTGGTATATTGATTTATATATGCATGCATGGTTGACTTCTCTTTCTTCCTACTCTGATTATTCTTGTGAAATGTTGTAAAGATCCTCACAGCTTATGGATGATGAAAAGCATTCGCTGGGCTTAGTTACGTATTCATATTCCGTATTTTCTTTTGGGAAGCGGGGTGTGACAAGCTCGGACCGCGGTCGGAGGGAGCCTCGTTCCTGAGTGGCTGAGGCGGTTGTTGATGACGTTTCGAAGGTCGTCAACCTTCGGGACCACAAGAATTCGAGCAACCGAGCGGGTAACACTTAGAACGGGAGCACGCTGACTCTCAGCTTGTCGATGCCGAGACCTCTGAGGCTGTGACCCCTAAGTGATCGCTCGGTGTGTGACTGACGGGGCGGAGGTAATGGGTCGGCCTGGCGGCTCGCAGTGATAGTTTTCCTGGCATTGGGGGCCATGGGAGAAGAGGTTAATGAGAGCGGGATTTGATGAAGAGGTTGGATCTGCACTTTTTCCCATAGACTGTGCCAATCTAATGCTGTTATTTTTAGGGTGTGGGAGCAATAGATGGTGAGTTCAATTTATGAGGAGGAATGACAGATCTCAGCCGTAGATTTGAATCTGATGCGAGGTTGAAGAAGCGGATCTACTTGTGGTCACCCATGCTGTTGGCCTCGGGACTCCTGCACAAAGTCCAGAAAACCGGGAGTCTTCCCGGTGGCGGACACTCCGATGATCAAGTCAGTGACTGGAAAAATGAGATTTCGAGTTTTAGAGGCTAAAAGTTCATTACCTGATCATAATGGAGGGACCTGATATCTGTAGGCAGAGAGAGGGAACCCAAATGGACCGGGATGATCCTTCCATGTGGGTCAGATGGGTGTAGAAGGCTGGTTAGCGGCCCATGGAGCATACAGGTCTGCTCTAATGGGTCTTTGGATCTTGAGGGGATCAGACGACTCAAATGAGGTCAGATTTTTACCCACATCAGCAGTATTTATCCTCAATAATGACCCTCATCATATGTGTACAACTACTCTATATAAGAAAATTACTTAGTATAAGTATGAGTTTCCCTTTACTCTATTCCAAATCAATCCCCATGATCTTCTTCCATCTGATACAGAGCAACGTGACTTCCAATGTCAGATTCGTCGAACACCTAATTGTTTGATGAGGGAATCACAAAGAACTTTTACGCAGTGTAGACTTTATTCAACTAATGAATACATATATCTCTTTAATGTAATCTTGATCCATAGTGATGAGCCTGGACAATAATTCCATGTTTCTATTAATTTTCTTCTTGTTTATCTCTTTATAGTTTTTTATTTTAAATAAAGGATTATGTCATAGTTTGATCTCGAATCTGAGACATCTCTTTATCCATCTCAACTATTTACCATCTGAGATAGATCTCACTGTGATGAAAAAGTTGGAAAAAGAAACTGGAGTGCTTGTTAGGATTAATGAGTGCTGTTTTAAGTTCTTTTCAATTTTAATGTGGTTGGGATACAGATATCAGTAGAAATACGAAGTGCATGACTAATTTGGTTCAAAATTTTCCCATATTTTGAGTAATATGGATAGTTGATATTCGTTTAACAATTAGGAATATAGATATGCATATTGAATATGCGAAATATTTGAAAGAAATATATGAAGAACCAAAACATATCCAATTAACTACATAAATATAAAAATCTTGTTGTAAAATATCGAGATTATATCCTACCTAACTTTATAGTTTACACCAATGTTTTTCTTTGAGAGAATACACCAACATATTTGATTGTTAGTATAACATTAAAAATATGTCATACTTTACCTATTTTTTATGTTCATTTTCTTATAATTTAATAATAATATAATATCATCTGTCTAATATTCACATTTGATCGAAATTCAAACTCGTTTTTATCACATATAGTTACTGAAATACATGTCTTTACTATATCTCGATCCATACTCTTATCTGTGAGAAGAAACACACCAAATTTTGGTTACACCCTCGGTATCCAATTTGGTTGCATTTTTGGTAATCACTTATTATGTGGAGTCATTGTCAGCCCAGGTACCGTCCAGCACCAGTTGTAGGCTACTTTGAAAAAACCCTTCAACCATATCAATTTTTTTAATTAAAAAATGCCCCTTAGCTTTGGTATTTTAAAAACACTCCTCAAAATGCATAAAATTAAAATAGATTTTTACAACCATTAATGAAAGTTAACTTGCCTTTTTTATATTACAAACGAACATTTATGAATGTTTTTGTATCATTAATAACATTCTTTTTTATATCACAAGTAAACATTTATGAATGTTTTTTGTATCGTTAATATAGTTGAAGATACTCTTTTCAATAGAAAATTTGGTGGACCATTATGAGAAAAAAGCCTAGAGCTTTTTCATTATAAAATGAGACTTGTGGTTGGGGGGTGTTTTTACATAAATGCTTAGAGCACTTCCACAGGTAGCCTTCAGCTAGGGGTAGCGATGGGCCCCACATGCAAAATGACAAAAACAAAAAAGATCTCCCATCCCAGTGGCGACCTTTTGCCTAGGTATTTGGTGGATCCCACAAAGGTTCGGGCAGCCGAAGCTCGCGATGAGTGACTACTGTAGCCCCCCCCCCCCCCCCCCCTCTCTCTCTCCACAGTAATACCATGTATGAGATGGGCCTTCCTGGTGGGTTTAGTAATTAATTTATGGTTAGATGGGCCTATAGATTTGATAGTATGTGTATAGAGACTATAAAAAGAATGAATTAATTACTATAAGGTCATGGTGTTCATGATAGGTGATGGTGAATTAGTCCCACATGGAATGTGAGTTAGGATTATGCGTATATATATTAGGAAGCCTATGATCAAGATGAACCAACTAGTCATGACACCTTTTGAGAGGCTGCCTGTGGTGGACAGTTGTTAGAATTTGATTGAGCGGGGCTCGGGACGTTACAAATGGTATCAGGCTCGACGTTCGACACTGATTGTAGGTAAGAGTGGGTGAGATGTATGCCTGGTTAAGGACAGTACGCTCATAGAGAGACAAGGGGCAGTACGCTAGCAGGGTACTCCACTCTTCATTGGCTAGAAAGGCGATCCTGTATCAGCTTGCGTGTCCTGGGCTCAATGAGGACGCTGAGTTCATAAGGTGAGGTGTATGTAATGCCCCGTATGAAATGGGACTTCATGGTGGGCTTAGTAATTAATTCATAGTTAGATGGGCCTATAGATTTGTTAGTGTGTACAGAGCTTATAGAAAGAATGAAGCGTGTATAGAGCCTATAGAAATAATGAAATTAATTACTATGGGGTCATGGTGTTCATGGTAGGTGGTGGTGACTTAGTCCTGTAGATTCTTGATTTTGATGACTACAACACGATATACATATGTTCTATTTAACATGTCTCTTGCAGTGCGTACTCAAAGCTTCAAAGATTCTCAATGTGATTAGCTCAAGAACAAAAAAGTGTTTATATATCAAGCTAGAAGACAAGTGTCATTCAAAGCTTCAAAGATTCTCAAAGTGATCAGCTCAAGAATAAAAGAGTGATGATATAAATTGATGTACAAAATTGTAATCATTGATATGTCTGCTTAGAAATCTTGTAATAGCCTTGATGCACACACTCACACAATCCCCTAGGACTAAAATAAAGTTTATTAAAATCAAAAATGTCAAATTCAAGCTTGTATGAGTTCAACTGTCAAGTACCAGTCGACTTACTTTGCTAAAGCAGTCGACTGTTCAAGTACAAAACAATCTGAACTTACACAATGGTGGAAGTGCTCTTATAGTTAGAGTGATGTTCAAGTTAGGGGAAGGACGAAATAACACCAAAAGTTTATCTTAATTCCCAAATAGCACCCACAGATTTTTTAAAACCCAAATAGCACCCGAAGTTTTTAAAAAATGACCAAAAACCCATTCCTTATAATTTTTAGTAGAAATATTGTCAAATTACAGAAATACCCCCAGCCTCTTTCTTCTCTTTTCAGTTATTCTTCTTCTTCATTTTTCCAGTTTGTTTTGTTTTGTTTTTTTAAAAATTTTTGTGGAGATGAAGGTGATGGTGATGGTGATGGGTATCGAATGTGGTGGTTGGTGGTGATGGGTTTTTAAGGTGATGGTGATGAGTTTCGGTGGTAGTTGAAAATGGTGGGGGAGATGATGGTTCAGATGGTGGTCAGTGGTGGTGATGGTGGTTGATGGAGATGGTGGTGGAGATGGTGGTCGGTGGTGGTGGTAGTGGTGGTGGTTGATGGAGATGGTGGTGGTGATGGTGGTTGAGGATTGTAGTCGGGAGTGGAGATGGTGGTTGGTGGTGGTGATGGTCGGTGGAAACCTGTTAAGATGGTGGAGCTGGTGGAAGGCAATTTTGATATTTCACACTGTTTTTACCCGTTAAGAGCATCTGTAGTCGTTGGCTATTTAACCAAAATATGCGAAAAAAGAAAAGAAAAGCATGCTGTAGTCGTTGGCTATTTAGCAAAAATTTGGTTTTTGGTGAACAGTCGTCAGCTATATTTGGCATTCGATTTGGCTATATGGATAAAACGGCACGACAAAAATTGTATTTTCATCTGTTAATTGGACGGTAAATCATTAACCGTCGGAATTTTTTATTATTAATATGATAATCAGACGGTAAATAATTAACCGTCCCAATTTTTTTTTAAATTAAAAAAATTTTCCCGTCCGAATTTTTAAAAAAAATAATTGTTGGGATGTTAAATTATTTACCGTTCCTTAATTTAAAAAAATCAAAAAATAATTCCAAAAGAGAGATCATCTCTCGTCCCACCTCTTTTAAACCAAAAAAATTAATATATTAAGTTACATTAATGCCTAGTTAACTAATTAATCTTTAATTAATTAATTAAAACCTCTCTCCCTATGTCCCTTAATTTATTAATTTAAATAAAAACGTTGGATGATAAATTATTTACCATTTGACAATTTTAGAGAAGAATTTCTTTTGGGACGGAACATGATTTTCCGTCCGTCCTATTTAAATAACGAAAAGCCAAATTTTGTCTAACAACGACTACAGCAGAAAGTTATATTTGCTATTGATTATATTCCATATATGCAAATTTTGGCTCCAACGACTACAGATGTTCTAAGAGGTATATTCGGAGAATATTTCATCAATTTAACGAAAAACTTTACGGCAGGTAGAGCTGCTATCGGGTCAGGTCCTCCACTATCCGGACCCGGACCCGGACTCGGTACCTCACGGGTTCAAAATTGGACTCGGACCCGGACATGCGAGAATCGGATCCGGGTCCGGGTCCTAATTAAAAAAATCTACCAGTCGGATCCGGTAGGGGAGAATAAATATTTGCACTTAAGTATTTTTGCACCCGATACCCTACGGTTTCAACAGTTTTTGTACTTAAGTACATGAATAAATATTATATTTACACATATATCTTCAACAATTACTATTTACATGTATATCTCTATAACTCTATTTTTCAAATTTCATATTTTTGAGTTATTTTTTAACGGGTCCGGGTCCGGGTCGGTTCTATTTGGAGCGGATCTGGACCCGTATAGATCGGGTCGGTTCTGGTCCAGTACCAGATCCGGGTTGGATCCTGGTCGGGTCCGGGTATCGGAAAAATATGACAATGCTAACGGCAACTGATTTTTTAACCTATTTTAAAAAAATTCCGAGTGCTATTATAAAAAGTTTGGGTGTTAATTGAATATTTCATCAATTAGGATAAACTTTGGTATCATTTGGCTTTCCTCTTTCAACTTTAGCCCCTAGTTTACAAAAAAAACCTCGCCTAATTCGACCCGATGGAGCCGAAATCGCCTTTCCCATGTTTATCCTCGTCTTCCACAGAAATTTCTCTCTCTCTCTCTCTCTCTTCCATATCATCAACTTGGCGATCGCAGCTTTCATGGATGCCTCAACCATCTCTTGAGCTCTTCTTCATTCAGGTTTCCTCTCTTTTCTCCGTCAACAAAATTTTCACAAATTTTCATTATGCTGAAGAAGAATTAGAGTTATAAATTAGGAATGAATGAACAAACCGTAGTTACGAAGATTGTATGCTACCACCCAAGTTAAAATTAAATTCATTCTTGATTTTGTATCAGTTTATATCATCACTTGCAGCCCACATGTTTGTCAAATTTACTATTAAAGGAAACCGCTTCAAGTTTCATCTCATTTTCCACGTGCGAATTCTGAATTATTCCAGATGGACAAACTCTGTTGATGGGTTCTCTACAATTCAGGGCTTCCACTTATTTTTGTAATGCCATCGTTGCCTCTGTTTCGCCGAAAGAGCGCAAATCGGCAGTTGGGTTGTTCTTTAGAGGGATTTCCACAATGAGGACTTCTCGAAATGTACGCATGTATAATAAAGTTTTGAACTCGCTTTGCTCCGAGGGGGATTTTGAGAAAGCTGGGTGTCTTTTTAGGAAAATGGAAGAGGTCGGCTACTCGCCTACTGTGGTTACTTATAATACGCTGCTTAATTGGTACTACAAGATGGGGAAGTATAAGGAAGCTCTAAGCCTGATGGATTGCATGGATACGAAAGGCATCAAGGCTGATGTGTACACGTACAATATAATTATTGATGCTTTGTGTAGAATAAGTCGGTCTGCTGAAGCGTACTCGTTATTGGAAAGAATGAGGGAGTTGCGACTGTCTCCTGATGAAACCACATATAATACCATCATTACTGGTTTTTGCAGAGAAGGGAAGATTACTACTGCCATGCGGATTTTTAGTGACATGTCGAGGGTTAATCTTGTGCCAAGTTGCATAACGTACAATGCTATGATTGATGGGTACTCTCGGAATAATAACATTGATGAGGCTGCTCGAATTTTTGATGAGATGGAGGCTTTAGGAAAAGCTCCTATTGTGATTAATTATCGGGCTTTGTTGAATGGCTATTGCAAGGCTCTAAAGTTGGACGATGCAATGAATCTTCTTCGAAAGGTCAGGTCCAAGGGTCTCATTGTCGACCATATAATGTATTCAATCCTAATAGACGGCTTCTGCAGACAAAGGAAATTACATGAAGCTCTACAAATTCTCAACATGATGTTTGAGTTTGGTCTCAGTCCTGATGTTGTCACATATTCGACTCTTATACATGGTTTATGCAAGAACAGTAAGATGAACTTTACGAAGCTGATCTTATCAAAGATGCACAAAGTTGGAGTTCTTCCCAATGATATTTTATATTCGACACTAATCAACCATTATTGCAAGCAAGGAAATGTTAGGAAGGCAATGCAGTTGTATTCTGATATATACCGCAATGGTCAAGTTGCCAATATGTATACATATAACTATATACTAAGTTCTTTATGTAAAAGAGGTAAGTTGGGAGAAGCTCAGCAATTCATGCAACATATGTCTAAGATGGGGTGCCATGCAGATTTTATTAGCCTAAATATCCTAATCAATGGCTATGCTTGTAAAGGCAATGCACTACAAGCATTTTCAATCTTTGATGAATTGATTAATCAAGGTTTTTCCCCAGATAGATACACATATGGATGCCTGCTCAAAGGTCTTTGCAAGGGGGGTTATTTGAATGAGGCCATAATATTTTTCTCTCGGATTCTTGATATTCCTTATGTTGTTAATATCAATGCCTGCAATACATTGCTCTCAGAGATTTGCAGGTCTGGAAATATTGAGGATGCTTTGACATTCTGTGATAAGATGATAGAGAACAAAATAATGCCTGATATTCATACTTACACTACTGTAATCAATGGGTTTTGCAGTAGGAATAAGATCGTTCCAGCAATTGTCCTTTTTGAGAATATGAGAAAGAAGGCAATTTTTCCTGACCATGTTGCATATACTTGTCTGATTGATGGTTTTCTGGAGGAACATCAATTAAATGGTGCTGCTTTCGTTTTCGAAGAGATGATGACTAAAGAAGGAATTCATCCTGATGCTGTTGCTTTTAATACCATGATAAATGGATACTCAGGCGCAGGGATGATGGAAAAGGCTGATATGTTAGTGGATGTGATGAAGAACAAAGGCTTACATCCAACTCTTGCCACTTACAACAGCCTCATGCATGGGTATATAAAAAACCAACAGGTAAAAAGGTCATTTTATCTATTTAAGACAATGGTAAGAAGAAGGGTAATACCTAATAGACAAACTTACCACTCATTAATTCGTGGACTATGTGAGTCTGGTATGATTGACATTGGGGTAAAATTTTTGGAGAAGATGATGTTTGTGGGTGTAATTCCCAGTGACATGACTTTTAATATGCTCATTACTGAGTACAGCGGGAGGACTCAAATGGAGAATGTTTTCAAACTTGTCAATTGCATGAGAAGGTTACAAATGTCACCCTGTAACAGTACTTATGATACTATTTTAAGCGGACTTAACAATAAAGGTTGTTTTCTACAATCCTATAGCATTTTGTGTGAAATGATGGAGAAAGGAATTTGTCCTAAACCTATATATTATATTACATTAATCAATGGAACATGCAGGGTAGGTAATGTTGCGGAAGCATTGAGATTGAAAGAAGAGATGAAAGATCGGGGATTTGTTTCCAGATGAAGTGGCTGAGAGCACGATTGTGAGAGCCCTTTGTAAGTGTAAAAAGCTGAAAGAAGCAGTTTTATTTTTTGACGACATGCTTCGGAGAGGAATGGTACCCACTATTGCGACATTTACTACGCTTATGCACTGGCATAGCAAAGAAGGCAATATTGCTGATGCGATGAATTTGAAGGGTATAATGGAATATTGTGGATTGAAATTAGATGTTGTTACCTATAATGTCCTTATCACAGGACTGTGTACGAGTCTTTGTTTTGCTGATGCCTTCAGACTGTATGAGGAGATGAAGGAAAATGGCCTCTGGCCTAATATCACAACATATATTACTCTCGCTGATTTTGTTGTTAGGGAAAGCAAACTTTTTGAGGGACAAACCCTTTTGAAAGATATCCAAGAGAGGGGTTTTGTATCTCTAGAAAAAAGTACCAAATCTTTGCATGAAAAGTTGGTATATGCTTTAAGTGCATTAATGAAATTAAGACCTCGTCAGAAGGAAAAACCAAACAAAAATGGAAAATAAAGCAAGGATTTGCATAACGAGGTGATGCTTGCATTACTGAAGCTTCGCGTCATTTCATTTCTGCGCCCAGAGTCATGCAATGGAAGATTAAAGCTCTGTCCCGTAATAGATGAACTCAAGGTTTGAACAGTTTAACTTTAGGTACTGGTCTTTTTTATTATATTTGATATTATTTACATAATTTTACTCTTGTTTGGAGGAGAATTAATTTGGTTCATCCATATAAGTCCTCTAGTGTTTCTCATCTTATCAGATTTGAGTGATAGGCAGCCAGTTGTACCTGTTCTGGCCTTCGCTTGCGACTGAGCGCAAGAGCGCCAGCGACACTAAGTATGTTAGATTTACCTACTCATCTAATTTAGCTTCAAACTGATGTCTTATGTCGCAGTACATTCAATACAAAATTTATTTACTAAATTCTATTTATTTAGAATGTCAAATGGCCCGAGTTATCCAGTCTTCCATGCATGAGGTTTGCCTCACATATGCGGGTAAGAAAATTGTTTGTTTTTATGTATGTATTTTAAATGTAACATCCCAATTTTTTGGAACTTGAATTGACGAGTATTATTTATATTTAAATCCCTAAAAATCTATTGGTACAAAATAGAAATTAGAAGGACTTATGAGGAAAAATAGAAATGTATGGTCATAAACATTTTTATGGTTATTTCTTTGGTTGGCGATATGTGCAGAGCTGGATTTTTTGAGGGTTTGTTTGAAATGTGCACTTATATGCCTAGGTGATCTAATTCTAGTGGGCACATGTTGTAGTTGGTAGTGGGCACATGTGACTACTGATTACTTGACCTGTGTGATCAAATAGAATGTACAGACCAACTAAATCCAATATATTATTAGCATTGTTCAGTACATCGGAAGCAATTTACATCAAATTTCACTTCACAGATATATCTAAATATACATTCAACCTTTAATAAAGTAAATACTAAGATCTCTTCGAATAATTTCATGAAGCCGTACAAAATTTTCATTTTCATATCTGCAAAAATTTGTGTTAATGGAAGGGTAAGCAACCACATGTTCAGTGAGTTCCGATACTTTAATGGTGGACCAGACAAGTTTACAAACATACAACAAATATACTTTTAATTTGCAATTGAAAACATGCTAATACTTCACGTCATTTTTCATGTACTTTTGGATTTCCGACCAACACTGAGCCCTACGAAATCTAGAGGTTACAATAAACACACACAATTTGTCCCGGTTTTGCAAACCTGATCCAGAGTTGAAATAGTCGAGATATTATTTAATTCAAGGTTGTAAACAGCGTTAGGCGGCGGCTGTTCGGTCAAGGGGTGCCTAGCGCCTAGGGCGCCTAGGCGGCGGTGGTTGAATTTATTTTGTTGATTTAGTTAATTTCAGCCCCTATTCTTTAATCATAAGTATAATCATACAATCCATTTGTAAATATTCATCATGTTCTTGTATAATATATGTAATTAAAGGGTGTTTATGCATAAAAAAAACTTTCTTGTGCAATTAAAAAAAACAATTCTCCAATTGTAATATATGCAATATGCCAATATGTGTAATATGTGTAACATGTGCTATTTTAATGTGTAATATTTGTAATATATACAATCCATCACCAATAATACAAAAAAAGTAAAAACAATTCCACTATTATTAAAGATCCATACATATTATATAACAGATTAATAGATTAATAGTAGTTCTCTTTTTTTGTGTTATTTTGTAGTATTTAAAATTTTAAAAAATAGAAAATGCCTGAGCGTTGGATATCGGGCGGATGCCTGATCGGTGCCACGGACGCCTACTCAACAAGACAGCCGCTTAATCGCCTCTAACCGCCTAGACCACCGCCTAATGCAAAGGCGGTTCGTTCTCTTCCATCTGGCTGCCTAGGCGCCGCCTAGGTGTCCGAGGCGGACGCCATTTAGAACACTGATTTAATTAGAGATGCACGAGATTACAATACTTTCATCCAGAATCTATCTCTCAAGTCTCACTAAAAGATAAAATGTTTATAATGAATAACTCCAGATGCATTACTACATCCAGAGCTGCTATCGGGACCTATCGGGTCGGGTCCTCTACTACCCCGACTTGTTACCTCACGGGTCCAAAAATTGGACCCGGACCCGGACTTGCGAGAATCGGGTCCGGGTCCTAATTAAAAAAATATACCCGTCGGGTCCAGTAGCAGGGAATAAATATTTACACTTTAATATTTTACACCTGATACCCTGCGGTTTCAACAATTTTTACACTTAAGTACATGAATAAATATTATATTTACACATTTATCTTCAACAATTACTATTTACATGTATATCCCTAAAACTCTATTATTCAAATTTCATATTTTTTGGGGGTATTTTTTAACGGGTCCGGACCCGGACCCGGAAGTGTATCAGGTCTTATTTTAGGACTTAAACCCGTATAGATCGTGTCGGTTCCGGTCCAATGTCGGGTCCGGATCGGGTTCGGGTCGGATCCGGGTATCGGGTAAATGTGACAGTGTTAACTACATCTGATGGAGGCCGATACAATTATTTACAGGGATATAAAAAATCCTAGGTTGTAGTCTTGATCCTTCACTGATCGATAAATCTGAAGAGATAGCCATGTGATAAGAGTTGTACAATGTAATTTGAAGAACAAACATGACCTTAAACAAATCCTAAAAGGATCAATCTAGTATGCTTCCGGCGTCACAAACGGTCGACTGCCCAAAGTGGCAGTAAACTGCATTGGGGTCAAGAGCATCTAGAGAGCAGCTCTATTAGTTTTGGTTGAGTACCTTATATTGCAGTTGAGTAACATCTGTCACAGCCCAAAACAACCACCTTTTTGCTCTGTATTCGCTTCAATTCGGCTTACCACTTTGCATCCTCGTCAATTCTATTCTAATCGAGTATGCAAGACATAAACCCTAATAACTACAACGTGACAGATTCATTCCTCAATGTTGCAATACCTCTGCGTGGCACTTAGGTCCTTGTGCAGACAATTAACTCCTGTATCCACAACAACTATTGCGAAAATTTATTCAGGATATTCTTATCATTATTTATAGCAATTCAAACTAACATTATCTAATCCATATGCATGTAAAAATATCATTTAGCTTGCTAATATTGAGAATGTACAATTAAGCAAGTAAATACAACTAATAGCTATTTTAGAAGAATCAAAGACTCACAAATTGACGGGTTAAACCACTAATCTTCATGCTTCAACATCTGTGTAAATCATTCCTACTCACTGCCAAACTCCAAATCCCTTCCTTCTAATCTCTTGTCCGTCTCATCTATCCTAAATAATGTTTTAAATATCTTCTGTTACAGCCGTTGTACTGGCCGTTAGAACAGTTTGGACATGCTAACATTACCAGTACCAATGTTCTAGACGTTACTGGTCTGTTATGACTATTACATCAGCAAATATCTGATATATCTACTTGATTAAGTTAAAAGAACCACAAGACTTGGGTTAGGGTTCAAACCCAATCTCATTAGACCCCAACGCGTCTTATTAAAAAGAGAGAAAAAGGTGAAAAAATTAGATAACTTTATCTTCTCTCATCCTTATTGCTTTCTCTTCCAAAAGTTCACCTCAACATCACTCCTCTCATATTTATTTATTCTGCACACAAAGAGATATGGACGAGTTTTAATTTATTGAACAGGTGAATAAGACTCCTTCTTAATCTCTAATTATAATGGACAATACTGAGGTTTGTAATTGTAGATTTAAAGATACTAAAAACTAATAATGATGGTGACAGGACAAAGAACTTGTCATATTCATTCATATATCTTTCATTTTCTATACATAATTACAAATTTGATTTTATTTTCACTATGTCCCTTATTAAGCTATATGCAACTATGAGTGTATATATTAAGAGAACAATAAACTATCATCTCCATGGTTGGTAAATAATAAATTAACTAAATTTTACGTTAAATGAGAACAAGCATATTGCTTCCATGGAGTGAAAATAAATACGTTTCAACCTGTCTTGAAGTTCAATTTCAAAAAATTTCTTACTTGTCTTCTATTATAAAATAATAGAAACAATAAACAAAGGAAATAGAGACGAGAGGAAAGAAGATTATTCTCATTCATGTATATACAAATGATTTACCCAATGGCCTATTTATAGGCTTACAAAGAATACAAAGAGATAATTACATAATTATTACATATAAATAAATATGAATGAATGTAGTGGTGGTGGTGGAGAATGTGGAAAGAGTGGAGGGGGAGTTCAATAGACAATTCACACTTAATAATTTATTTATAACACTCCCCCTTGAATGTCTATTGAATATAAATAAGAATATGCCTCGTTAAAACCTTACTAGGTAAAGCACAAATGGGAAAAACCCTAGGCCCTGTTTGGTTGGAGGGGAGGGAAGGGGAGGGGAGGGGAGGGGAGGGTTTTTTTAATACTTTTCTTGTTTGGTTCAATTTTTAGTAGGGGAGGGAAATGGGGGGGTGCAACACCCCTCCTGAGCTAATTTTGGCTCCCCTCCAAAAGTGGGGGGATTTGGAGGGAAGAGAAAATAGGGCTAATTTTTTAAAGTGGCTAGACTAAATTGCCCTTTAAATCTAAATCCAAATATAATAAAAAACCTCTCTCTTTCTCCCTACTAGTAGTGGACTGTTTGTTTCCCTATTTTATATAATATAGTTTGAAAGTTATACCTGTAAGTTGTAACTTATATAAAAAGAAGTATGTCGTCGAAAGAAGAATATGGAATTCTGGAGAAGTTCGGATGAGGGAAGCGATTGCCTAAAATGAGAAATCTTCTAGTTCTGCTGTGTAGGATTGGAGTTGCATTGGCACTATGTAAATGTGAGAATTATTATTCACATACCAAAAGTGAGCTATTTGCAGTAAGTATGCTGACTCATCTATTAGTCATACTTTGAGGTTCTTTTAGTATTTCAGCTATCCATTTTTTGTTGCTTTCTAGTCATTCATCAGGGAAGATACCTCCAATTTGCTACCAATGAACTTTATTTGGTGTTTATTTCCTTAATCAATAGTATTAGTAGGTGGGGCAACTTTATAAATCATGCCACTTTTTAAAGCAGATTATATGAACCTTAATTAATTTTGTTCAAAGTATGCCAAACCAAAACAAAAAAATGAGTGGTTTTAAACTCCTGAAAAGTGTATATGGTTTATTAAAATTTACCCTAAATTTCTCTAATTCGTTGTTGTTTTAATTCTTATTGTATGAAGTGGTTGTATGAATTTCTTATTATATGCAAAAGGGTATAAAAATAATTTTATTATAAAATCCATTCCCTCCCCTTGTGAACCAAACAAGAAAATTATTATTTTCCCTCCCCTCCCCTCCTTTGAACCAAACAAAGTTTTCATTAAATCTCTCCCCTCCCTTTCCCTCCCCTTCCCTCCCCTCCATTAAAATCCCTCCCCTCCCCTCCCATCCTTTGAACCAAACAGACCCCTAGTGAAGGAAAAAAGTACATAATTTTTAACATTGATATGCAATGAAGATGCTACCTCGTTAAAAACTTTATCAAGAAAACCCAGTGGAACAAAACTTGGTGAAGGGAAAAAGAGTGCAGCGCATATCATCTCTCCTCCTGAAGAGATCATCCGATTAGGACTTTCAAAAGTCGTATCTCGAATCTCGATCAATTCTACCATCCTTTCCAAAATTTGGGGTGATAGGATCATAGCGAGCAATCTTCTGGATTGTCACTTGATTCTATTTGGTTAACAGTGATTTCACCCTTTTAATTGAAACACGAGTGAAGAAGAATTTCTGGTGAAATATGTTTCGGCTGATCGCCTTTGATGTAACCCTCCTTTTATTGAGCTTTAAAGCTGTATTATCTTCAAATAACGTTGTGAGTACTTCTTGATCGATTGAGGATGACACGTTCTCCAAATATATTATGAAGTTAAACGATCAAACAAACATATCTATGACTTGCCTCGCATGGAGCGAATATCTCTTGATTGATATCTGGCTTTATAATGATATGATAAATACTCTGCATTTGCATAACCAATCAAAACTGATATGGACAAATTAGAATAATATAATCCCATATCCATGGTTCCTCGAAGTTATCTTTCATACCAGTCCAATGACTTCGAGTTGGTGAGGAACTTCATCTTACTAGTAAACCAACCGCATAAGGTATATCCTAATATTTATTATTGATAAGATATATTAGTGCTTCCATTGCACTAAGAAATGGTACTCCAGGACCAAGCAATTCCAATGCCCTCACGGCTATTTGGAAATTTAATAAATGAGTATTATTCATAAAATATATATATTTTTAAACAATTTTTTAAATAACTAGAAAAATGTAGGAAATTCTTACATTTCAAATGTTTAATTTGAAAAACCTGAAAACAAAAATGATGACAAAACAAGAAATTTGCTTATCCAAGGTCTTTTCGTCTTAAGATATTTCTTTAAACATTGCACGGCTTGAACAACTCTTCAGGAGTTCCAACAGACTTTGACCTTGAATATTTAATAAATATATGTGAGCTTATATGACCATTATTATGGTCTCCTTTATCGAAAACTCACTAAGATGGTTATATCACATTTGTTCCGATTGTTTTAATCCATACGAAGCTTTGTTTCACTTTATTGATTAAACTTCCCGGGAATAGTTATTATGTGCTTCTGGCACTTTAAATCCTTCAGATAGTTTTCATATTTATGTCATGGTAATACAAACCATACAGATAATTTGTGATCTCATCTATGAGGCACGTTTTCAAATATTCATGTACTGCCACTTATTATATCCACCACAAGAGAATATTTCTCTTCATAATCAACACCAGGCATTTGGGTAACACCTTCTGCGACAAGCCGTGTTTTATATATAGTAATATCATTTTATTCATTTATTTTTTGCACAAAATACCCACTTTATAATCCACCAAATTATTGTCTTTTGGTGTTTGGACTTTATGCCCTCGTTTTGCAAATGAGTCTAATTTAAACTTGATTGCCTCTTTCCATTTTTGGCCAATTTTATTTTATTTCTACACTCCCATAGAGATAGATTAACGATCCTCGTTTTATTCATATTATCGCACGGTATATTTTATGCAAAACATTGTCGACAATTATTTTACAATGGTTCCATCTTCTTCCCGTAATGACATAGTTAATCGAGATCTCTTTATTCTTATTCATTTCAGGTACCTGATGATTCTCTTTATTATTAACTATATCAACGGTCTCTTCTGGAGAGACATCCTCGTTTTGACCATCATTTTTTTTTCCTTATTTTTTCGAGGATGTTTATAATTTTCTTTGGAACCAAGTGATCTATCACGCTTCAGGTGTGCCTTAGACTTACTAGTAATTATAGGTAATCCTTCAGGGATACCAATTCTGATTGGAGCGTTATCAGTTGGAAATAAGATTTGGTTGCTTTTTTTTGCCAGTAAATGTCTGGCAGTTAATTAACATTATCTTGCAACTGAATTATCCTTTGAAATTTTGGTTCAAACTAATTTACTCGAGGATTAAAACTCTCAATGATAATTCCATTATATATTTTTTTCCAACTGTTTATTTCCACCCCCTGATGTTGGAAATTAAAGTGACAACCTGCAAACCTTGCAGTGAATACATCTCTAGTCACTAGTTCCATAAATGTGATTATAGATGAAAATTCCTAACATATATTTCCATTCTTCTCTTAGGTCTTATGCGTTGTGGTGGATAAATTCATAAATGGAAAATATGTGGTTCCTGACCATGAACCAATTGTCGGGGGAATAATTATTATAATTGGTTGGCTGGATGCGTGTAAGTTGTGATTAGTACAAAACGGCATGTCCTCAGGTCCAAATAGAGAGATTAGATTTCATAATCATAGCTCTCACAATTCAATGTATTCGTATTTGAAAAATTTTCTGGTTTTTCAATGGACTACCACATGAATTCTCAATTATTTTCGCATCAGTAATGAATCGGGATGGTCTAACCGGTCATGCCAAACCTTAACCATCTTTGTAAACTTATGGTTTACAATATCAGTAAATTTCGGGTTTACTGTGATATGATTCAACCATTCTTATATATGTATAATACAATCCAGATCACAAAGTGGAGTAAACTTTGCAATACACAACTTTTGATTGTCATACTTAAGGTAACGCATATACCTTGTTCATTCGTAGTCTTATATTCGAACAAATTTATCGGGACTTTAGAGAAAATGGTGTATTTTTGAATTCTGAATTTTGTGCCTTCAAGCATCATGGAATTAGCTCTTCAGGAGCTTATGAAATTTAACTCTTCAAGATTTCTAATTTCACACAACCATATAAATTTATATAATATTGGTATGTGCTTCATCATATCTCAAATGAGAGAATATGTATTATAGAGTGTGTGTGGTAATAATGTCTTCAAGACATTTATCCCAACTTGAATCTTGAATTTATACATATAAAAAATAATAATAAAAAAAAGAAAATAAACAAACTTGTAAAGCAATATATCAAGCATATATGATAATATTAAACTTAAATAAACATAATATTATCATAACTCATAACAGACATGAAAAATAAAAACAAAACTTATAAATAAAGTAACTTGAAATGATAAATCATTTTGATCACTTCTAGTGATCATGATTTTTTTTTATCTTCAGGATAGTATGTTTATCACTTCTGATGATTATCACTTCCATCTTCAGAATGGACATAGAAATTTGTCACCTTTAAGTGTATCATATCATTGAGGTTATGACCATCAGTTAATTCTTTCCTTTATTCTTTAATGATTCTTGATATAGATCAACAGAATATATTACCGTACTACAGGTACGCGACCGATGGTCTTGCATCATACGCCAATAATGGATTATTTATACATTTTATTTTCTTTTCATTATCCAAGTCCACATCTATGGCCACGATGATGGATACCCTCATGGCTAAAATCACCAGAACAATTATATAGCATCACATTCACTTCGGGGAATGGAGCATGTCCAATATATAAGACGAAATCGTTAGCCACAGTTATGCATATTTAGATCTACAGGATCGTCATCAATTCATACTCATTGTATTGTTATTATACAAACAATATTTTCTTCATTTCGAGAGATCTTCGGGATCTTTAATTTTGATATATCAAATTCTCACATAATTTTTTTTCCTAGATGAACAATATTTTATTTAAATTTCAGGAGATCTTCAGGATCATTGATTTTGATAGAATCATCTTTCACTCCTTCAGAGAGATTGTGACAAAAGAAAATTATAGCTTTCGTATGATCTCATTTTGATGATTCTTTGAATCCATCAATTGTCTCTTTGAGACTTTCGGTATTCAAATGAATTTCAACATCCAAAACTCATGACATGTAATTCTTGTCGGTTATTATCAAGAGCTTTGAAAAATAAGAACATAATGAAATTATATGCATAATTAGAAATAAAAATACGAGATCAAAATATAACTTTTCTGATACACAAGATCCATAAAAAAATGGCGAGTGTAGAACATACTAAGTTATATTGATCTTAAGGAAATGATCAAAAGTTTAAAAAAATAATAATAATAAGATGAACTCGAGATTAACATACTTACATATATAAGACCAAACATTTTTCTTTTTCTTCGGATGAACTTGAGACTCGTGCTGATAACGTATTATAAAATAATAGAAACAATAAACAAAGGAAATAGAGACGAGAGAAAAGAAGATTATTCTCATTCATAGGTTTTTCATGTATATACAAATGATTCACCCAATGGCTTATTTATAGGCTTACAAAGAATACAAAGAGACAATTACATAATTATTACATATAAATAAATATTAATGAATGTAGTGGTTAGGGGTGGGCATCGGTCGGTATCCGATTTAATATGGACCATCCACCACCGATCCAAAGAAGATCGGTTTTTTAATTTTCTCATCCGCAATCAATCCGAACCTTAATTGGATCGGTTTCCATCCAAGCCGATTAAGCTCGGTTTGGATTGGATTGGATGGTCGGTTTGGCGTGCTACTTTTCACCTTCAACATCATTCATAATTTTGTTGAAATTTAAAAGATCAACTTCAATTAAACTTAAGAAACAACCTGTTATTTGTTATTCAGAAATGAATTTAAAATAAAGATTCATAAAACCACAAGTTGTTAATAAATTTGCACTAATTGTTTGAGATTATGACGTTTAAATGGGTGAGATAAACTACTTTTTCACTTGCATACTTCAGTAATCTTAGTTTATTATCATAAAAGAAATATTAAATAACCATAGCTAATTTAATTTCAGGTACAATAAAAAAAATTAGATTATAATTTCTACTTGATTTGATTAAAGTAACTACTAAATGTTACATCAACTTCATGATTCTATTAAGTTGTGTCACACTGTAAATAAAGCATTTCTCAACAACATAACACACAAGATTATGAAGAATCAAAACATAGGCAGAACAATTGCTCGGCTTGTATTAAAGAAATTAAAGAAGACTATTTGTATCTTCAAGAAAATGAGAAATGACTATTTTTATATTCAAGAAATTAAAGGAGAACTATATTTTTTATGGACTTATGCATAGAGGTACGGTCGGTTCTGTTTCATCGGTTATTTGAAAGCCTCATCCAACAACCGAACCGGTACAGTTGGTTATTGAAGATCAAGAACCGAACCAATCCAAACCCCCAATTGGTTCGGTTAAAAACCGGTCGGTTCGGATTGGATTGGTTCGGATTGGTCGGTTCGGATAATAGTTGTCCACCCCTAGTAGTGGTGGTGGTGGAGAATGTGGAAAGAGTGGAGGGGGAGTTCAATAGACAATTCACACTTAATAATTTATTTATAACATCTTCAAAATTTTCATACTTATTTTACATATTGGATTTCATGTAGGCGATTATATGTTATAGTTATTACTTGCATTAGGTTGTTTGTATTTTTGTAATTTATTTGTAAAGGTCATCTAAATTACATTTTGGATGTATGTTTTCATCAGATATGTTAACCTCGTATTTTTTAAATATCGTTGATATATATCACCGATATTTGGTATGCCATATGAAAATTTACCTTCTCGTGCGATATTGATCTGATTTTTAAAACATTGCTCCTAAATTCTTTTCTTTCTTCTATTATAGTTTCATAACAGTCAAATCAGCAGCTTACTTTCATTATATTTCCCATTTTTAATTGCTAAATAAGCCCTTATCAATCCCTTCACTTAACCGTAATTAATGGGGAGTGTTAGTAAGTTATTTGGCGGAAAACATACCTCATCACAAATATTCCACCTCATACTGCCTAGGTAGATTTGAAGGGAAATTTTAAAATAACATCCTTCTCATTTTTGTTTCTTAAGAGCATCCACAGTGGTATTTTTCATATTCTATTATATGGCAGCTACAGTAATAGCATATGGAGGACGATCGTGCAGTGGTGGTTTGTTAAATTTTTCTCATTTGCGTGCGTGGCAAAAATTGAAAGTTAGAGACGGGATAACATATCCCGTCCCTACGTTTTTTATTTATAAAAAACGCGGGACGGTATATGTTATACCGTCTCGTAAATATTTTTTTTTAATTAAGGGACAGACAGGGAAACATTCCCCGTCCCACAAAAAAATAATAATAATAAAAAAAAAAGGTGAAATCGTTAGACGGGATATCATATCCCGTCCTAAAAATCCGGCACACTTTATACTAAAGTTATCCCATTAATTTGTTGGCGTGGAGTTGTTTTGGCAAAGAACAAATCATTTTGCTCCCTCCTTTTGGTATTAAAAGACCATAATACCCCCTCCTTTGAAATAAGAAGAACAATATAAAATCAGATACCAGAAGTTGAATTGAAGATACTCATGCTCTCGGCAAAAAAATTTTATTTGCTCTCGGCTATTCTCTTTCCCTCTTCAAATTTCTTAACTCTTATTGTAATCAAGATACATAAAATTTACTATGTCTTCTTCAATCAAGTGATTTATTGGGAATATTAAATCAAGGCGTTGGTCGGAGTCCGCATCATCACAGTCCGCACCGTCACAAAACAGAAACGAAGAAGAAACAACTGCGCCTATCAATGCCAGCGATCCATCACAGTGGGTAAGAGTTTTCGATGATGAACGGCACATTTGCAAACTGATTACGGATGAACCTATAGGTGGATTTGTTAATTTCAGAGGAAATTGGAAGGGACCGATTAAAGCCTACAAGGTACTTTGCAATGTTCCTATAATAAAGCAGCTCATCGACAATGCCGGTTGGTCCCTTTTTTTACTATTGAGACAGAGAAGTCGTCTGCACGTCTTGTTGAGGCTTTGGTTGAGAGATGGTGGGACACGACCCACACTTTTTACCTTCCTGGCGGTGAGTTGGGATTTACCCCGTTAGACTGGGCAATGCTAACGGGTTTATCTATTGGAATCGGTGAGTTGCCGCCATGTAACGACGATGCATATCCCTTTGAGGTTGTCCAGTGTAGTTTCTTTTCAGAAATTACACCAGAAGATTGGAAATCTCACGGTATACGTATCTCTTTCCTAAAGAAGTATTTTGTGAAGGATTGGATAGATGCAGCTATAGCTGATCCTGTAGTGGCAATGAAAGTTGGCAGAGCTTTCTTCATGTATTTTGTGGGTGAGTTTCTTCTACCCAATGCATCCGATGTAGTGAGATGTGGTTTCCTTACTGCATTTGAAGATTTGAATGTTGTTGGTACGTATGATTGGGGTAGTCCGTCTTTGGCATTGCTATGTATGTCTTTGGATGCTTGTAGCCGACTTAAATTGAAAGCATTTAACGGTCCGTGGCAAGTACTAGAGGTAATCTTAATAAATGATGTTCTTTATTTTGTTACAATATTTATAATTCAAAATAATAATGTTCCAATTTTTAATCTGCCACATATTATTATATGTGTTTATTTCAGTACTGGGCATATGAATATACAAGCATTTGTACACCAATGTGTAAGCGAACCGTAAACTTTGCAGTCCATTTGCAAAATGCGGATATCCGACCAAAAATCTCACATTGGAATCGCAGTAATTTGGATGAAACAAGTTGTGATCTGATACGTTACAATATATCCATGGCCCGAAGTCAGCTAGAGATGAGATCATCAGCATCTATTATATGGCAACCTTATGATGGAACCAAATATGAAAACGAGTACAATGTTCAATGTGCGATGATCTTATCCCGCCACCGCTGTATCTTCCAATATGGTAGTCAGGTAATAATATATACAGTTATTCAATTAATACTTACTTAACTTATTTTTGTTAGCGCTAATTATAGTTTAAATGTAGGGTGTCTGGTACCTCGGTGGCCGATGTTACCGGCAAGTAAATGCGGTTATTGCTATCCCATCAAATCCTCCTAAGACCATGTCTAGAATGAAAGCACATGAGTTCTGTGCGCCGATTGATGCTTCTAGACTGGTCTCTCGTTCCACAAAGGGTATATGATCAGTATTGGGCGAAGGTTTCAATTGGTCCTATTATGCCTAATCTGTCGCATGGTGCTAACGTTGGTTTCATAGGAGCAGCTGGTTGCAGTGATCCATCAGCCCATTTTCCATATCCAGCACCTCCTTATTATATGCCCACACAATATATAGCACCACCGGTGCTTGAGAGACCAACCTTTTTTGGTCAGCCCTTAGTTGAAGCACCCATATTTACGGGCGGTACAATAACAGAAAATCTTAGTCAGGATACTTTTGAGTTTCAACTGCACGGTGATCAATCATACGTAAGAATATGAGTCAATTTGTAAAATCTGCAGCTGGTTTATGTTGATTTTGTTTATTTATATATTTCTACTTTATTTGTAGGAGGAGCTGTACAGACAATGGCAGGAACTATCAAGAAATAATTGTCTACTGCAAAAATTTATTATTGAAAAAATGGTGCTACGAGAATCAGTTCCTTCGATAACAACATTAGGAAGGCGATCGATATCGAGGCATCGCCCTTCCACATCGCGGCAGACAGATGGTTCGGAGGATTCCACGCGAACCCCTTCATTTGTACCAAATACCCAATATGATTAGGAATATTATTAGTTTGTGTTAAATTTGCCTTCAATTTTGTTGTATGGGTCTTTTGGAAACTACATGTTCTCTTAAAATTAATTTGGTAATTCAAGGATTAATTAATCTTAAGAGTTAGAAGAAAAATGGTCAATGCACGCCAACCTAGACTATAGATTCCATTCCAATTTTCAAGTAATAACTCTTTCACGTGAAGAGTCTTCCAAACTTCAAGATATATTGGTACATTTCACGTGAAGAGTATTTAAAATTCATGTGAAGAGTATTCCACTTTCTTCTCTATTTAACGAGGTCCAACATCTGAACTACGCTAACCATCATTCCCTACAACTCTACTCCTTCAACATATTCTTATTATCAAAAAAATGTCTCAATTCTCTTCTTCTTCAACTTCCACTAACTCCTCCGATGAATGGGATGAAGAAGACGATGTGGCAATCATGTTCAACAGGCACATGCAGCAAAGAACTTTGGGTAATCTCGCTTCACAACGAGATTTGCATCGCCGTTATATTCGCCGTGAGAAAGTTGAAGGCCACAACCGGTTGATGCGGAATTATTTTTGCGACAATTCTATTTATTCCGATTCTATTTTTCGTCGGTGATTTCGAATGCGTCGACCTCTTTTCATGAGGATACTTGAAGCATGCGTTGGTTATGATCAATATTTCCAACAACGAGTAGATGCTGCAAACGCGGCTGGCTTGTCTCCAGTACAAAAATTAACAGCTGCAATGCATTATTTAGTGTATGGATCTTCTGCTGATGCAGTCGACAAATATATCAGAATTGGGGAAACTACAGTACTCAATACGGTACGTAGATTTTGTTTAGCAATTATTAATATTTTTGGTCCACAATATACAAGAAAACCCAACGCATATGATGTAAACAGACTCCTCGAAGAGAATAAAACTCGTGGATTCCCGGGTATGTTGGGTAGTGTAGATTGCATGCACTGGGTTTGGAAAAATTGCCCTGCAGCTTGGCATGGTCAGTATACAGGTCATGTCCGTGAACCAACAATTATACTTGAAGCAGTTGCGTCCTATGATCTCTGGTTTTGGCATTCATTTTTTGGAATGCCGGGAAGCAATAATGATTTGAACGTTCTTAACCGATCAACATTATTTAATGATATTCTTAATCGTTGTACACCTCCTGCTAATTATGTTATAAACAATCATCAATATTCCATGGGGTACTATTTGGCAGATGGAATCTACCCCTCATTGGCTAATATAGTTAAAACCTACACTGCACCCGAGACACAAAAAAATAAAATTTGCTCAAATGCAAGAAGGTACACGTAAAGACGTTGAACGAGCATTCAGAGTTTTACAAGCAAGGTTTGCGATTGTAAAAGGGCCAGCTCGAATGTGGGATGCGGAAAGTCTCTCCTATATAATGAAGACTTGTATTATTTTACATAATATGATTGTGGAGGATGAAAGAGACGAAGGTATACATGATTATGACTACGAACAAAATTCATCAACTACATTCGTAACAACTAATACAACTTCTCCAACAGAACAGACAGCTCGTTTGGCACGGAGCGTTGTTTTACATGATCGACAACGACATCATACGCTTCGACAAGATTTGGTTGACCATATTTGGAACGAATTTGGGGAAGCCGATTGTTAAAATGTAATACTTTCTGAATTGTTTATTTTTTTTTGTAATTTTCCTTATTATGAATGGTCCCTTTTTATTTTTTCTCCAATATGGTAGTAACTTGAATGTCCATTGAAATTATATATTTCGTACTTTGCATGATGGAAAGGCTATATTTCATACTGTTTTGAATTGCATGCTGGTAAAATTGTTATAATTGATGTGTACACATGAAACTCCCTATTTAATACATTAAAATTGGAAAACTTAATACGTTGAAAGTAAAATATGAAGCAGGTTTTAATGTAAAATTAACGATACAATTTGTTTACTTCTTTAAACTCTTACAGAAATAAATAGCCTTACATTTTAATCCCTAATGAAACCTCTTTTTTCCATAATATGACGTTGTCTACAAATAAAATAATAACGTTGCTCATTAGGATATTTTGTCAGATCCAACCCCATTATTCGATCTTCCTCCGCTTGCTCTTTCATATCCTGGTTTTTTTTTCAAAGCAAGTTTCAATTGCGTCGCTTCTAATCTACGTCCTTGTGTCTCAATATAGCAGGAGTTAAATCTTCTCGTCTCTTCAAGCATAGCCTCGTCAGTACCATCGGCTTTTTTTTTCGCTTTCCTTTTTTCTGCTTTGCGTCCGGGTGGCCGGGACAGTGGTGTAGAGGATTCACCTCCCGCCGCTACGTCGGAGTTGGGATAGTCAACATTTAGAGGCGTACGTTGACTGCTACCAACATCAGATGATTATATTCCAATGCCATACTCGAAGACAGTAGTCGTACGTAGAGAAAATTTGGGTAAATCTTTTAGTAATTGATAACATTCTTCAAATCGGAAAGCTTTTCCCGTAGATTGCATGTATTCGATTCTTGCTTCCTGTATCTTGAAAAAAGAAAAAAAAAATCAACACTCATTAAAAACTCTAACAATGCATTCAAAAAACAATAATTATAAGATTAAAATAAATATACCTTGTCAGCCTCCGTGGTTCCGCTCGCTGCTCTGTTTGTAACACTCGCCAATTTAGCAACTAATAGAGACACATCTTTGAAAATAATGTGAAATCTATTACTAAGAGATGTCGACGTTCGATCCGTCGGACTGCCTAAAATTGCTTTGAAGGTGTTGAATATACGATCCCAAAATTGGCTACCCGATTGGTCCACACCAACTGTTGGATCTTGACTAGTTGCTATCCAACTCTGTGAAAGAATAACATCTTCACTTGTTGTATAGGCTCTCCCTCTTGATCCCCTGGTTGGAGCTGTCATTGTTGTTGGAAAATTTTTCTCAGGATTAGCTTTCGGTGGAGTAGGAAGACTAGTTTGCTTGTTTATGATTTTTCCCTTTGAATTTTGTATACCCTATTGTATCAGGAATGTGTCTTATTTATACTGATTTTTCGATGGACGTTGTCAAATTATAGCCGTTGAGATTTAAAAATAGAGACGTTGAAGAGAGCGGTGGAGAAACGTTGAAGGGCAATTTGGAAAAAAAAAAACCAAAAAAAAAAAAAATTATTTCTCTCCAAACGGGATAACATCTCCCGGACGGGGTATGTTTCCCCGTCTGAGGAGATTTAAAAAAAAAAAAAAATTAAATGGGAAGGACGGGATAACATATCCTGGACGGGGTCCCCGTCCGACCCTTTAAAAAATATATATATATATATTTATATATTTAGACGGTATATGTTTTCCCGTCTCATTCGATTAAAAAATCTTAAAATCAGAGCGACGCTATATGATATCCCGTCTTTTATAATTTGAGAATTGGTATTTCGTTTCTTATATATGAGAAACCAGTATAGCAAATTTGCTATAAAATGGGAAAATGATAAACCATTGCAGCGATCCGTTTCTTATAAAATGGCAATTTTCCATTTAAAAAAAACCACTGTGGATATGTTATCCCGTCCTTCCCTTTTAATTTTTTTTTTTAAAAATCTCCTCAGACGGGGAAACATACCCTGTCCGGGAGATGTTATCCCGTCTGGGGAGAAATAATTTTTTCCCCCAAATTACCCTTCAACGTTTCTCCACCGCTCTCTTCAACGTCTCTTTTTTTAAATCTCAACGGTTATAATTTGACAACGTCCATCGAAAAATCAGTATAAATCAGACACATTCCTGATACAATAGGGTGTACAAAATTCAAAGGGAAAAATCATAAACAAGCAAACTAGTCTTCCTACTCCACCGAAAGCTAATCCTGAGAAAAATTTTCCAACAACAATGACAGCTCCAACCAGGGGATCAAGAGGGAGAGCCTATACAACAAGTGAAGATGTTATTCTTTCACAGAGTTGGATAGCAACTAGTCAAGATCCAACAGTTGGTGTGGACCAATTGGGTAGTCAATTTTGGGATCGTATATTCAACACCTTCAAAGTAATTTTAGGCAGTCCGACGGATCGAACGTCGGCATCGCTTAGTAGTAGATTTCACATTATTTCCAAAGATGTGTCTTTATTTGTTGCTAAATTGGTGAGTGTTACAAACAGAGCAGCGAGCGGAACCACGGAGGCTGACAAGGTATATTTATTTTAATCTTATAATTATTGTTTTTTTAATGCATTGTTAGAGTTTTTAATGAGTGTTGATTTTTTTTTCTTTTTTCAACATACGGGAAGGAAGAACCGAGTACATGCAATCTACTGGAAAAGCTTTCCGATTTGAAGAATGTTATCAATTACTAAAAGGTTTACCCAAATTTTCTCTACGTACGACTACTGTCTTCGAGTATGGCATTGGAATACAATCATCTGATGCTGGTAGCAGTCAACGTACGCCTCTAAATGTTGACTCTCCCAACTCCGACGTAGCGGCGGGAGGTGAATCCTCTACACTACTGTCCCGGCCACCCGGACGCAAAGCAGAAAAAAGGAAAGCGAAAAATAAAGCCGATGGTACTGACGAGGCTATGCTTGAAGAGACGAGAAGATTTAACTCCTGCTATATTGAGACACAAGGACGTAGATTAGAAGCGACGCAATTGAAACTTGCTTTGAAAAAAAAAGACCAGGATATGAAAGAGCAAGCGGAGGAAGATCGAATAATGGGGTTGGATCTGACAAAATATCCTGATGAGCAACGTTATTATTTTATTTGTAGACAACGTCAAATTATGGAAAAAAGAGGTTTCATTAGGAATTAAAATGTAAGGCTATTTATTTCTGTAAGAGTTTGAAGAAGTAAACAAATTGTATTGTTAATTTTACATTAAAACCTGCTTCATATTTTACTTTCGACGTATTAAGTTTTCCAATTTTAATGTATTAAATAGGGAGTTTCATGTGTACACATCAATTATAACAATTTTACCAGCATGCAATTCAAAACAGTATGAAATATAGCCTTTCCATCATGCAAAGTACGAAATATATAATTTCAATGGACATTCAAGTTACTACCATATTGGAGAAAAAATAAAAAGGGACCATTCATAATAAGGAAAATTACAAAAAAAAAATAAACAATTCAGAAAGTATTACATTTTATCAATCGGCTTCCCAAAATTCGTTCCAAATATGGTCAACCAAATCTTGTCGAAGCGTATGATGCCGTTGTCGATCATGTAAAACAACGCTCTGTGCCAAACGAGCTGTCTGTTCTGTTGGAGAAGTTGTATTAGGTGTTACGAACGTAGTTGATGAATTTTGTTTGTAGTCATAATCATGTATACCTTCGTCTCTTTCATCCTCCACAATCATATTATGTAAAATAATACAAGTCTTCATTATATAGGACAGACTTTTTGCATCCCACATTCGAGCTGGCTCTTTTACAATCGCAAACCTAGCTTGTAAAACTCCGAATGCTCGTTCAACGTCTTTACGTGCACCTTCTTGCATTTGAGCAATTTTTTTTTTTTTTTTTTTTTTTTTTGTGTCTCAGGTGCAGTGTAGGTTTTGACTATAGTAGCCAATGGGGGGTAGATTCCATCTGCCAAATAGTACCCCATGGAATATTGATGATTGTTTATAATATAATTAGCAGGAGGTGCACAACCATTAAGAATATCATTAAATAATGTTGATCGGTTAAGAACGTTCAAATCATTATTGCTTTCCGGCATTCCAAAAAATGAATGCCAAAACCAGAGATCATAGGACGCAACTGCTTCAAGTATAATTGTTGGTTCACGGACATGACCTGTATACTGACTATGCCAAGCTGCAGGGCAATTTTTTCAAATCCAGTGCATGCAATCTACACAACCCAACATACCCGGGAATCCACGTGTTTTATTCTCTTAGAGGAGTCTGTTTACATCATCTGCGTTGGGTTTTCTTGTATATTGCGGACCAAAAATATTAACAATTGCTAAACAAAATCTACGTACCGTGTTGAGTACTGTAGTTTCTCCAATTCTGACATATTCGTCGATTGCATCAGCAGAAGATCCATACGCTAAATAACGCATTGCAGCTATTAATTTCTGTACTGGAGACAAGCCAGCCGCGTTTGCATCATCTACTCATTGTTGAAAATATTGATCATAACCAACACATGCTTCAAGTATCCTCATGAAAAGAGGCCGACGCATTCGAAATCGCCGACGGAAAATAGAATCGGGATAAATAGAATTGTCGCAAAAATAATCCCACATCAACCGGTTGTGGCCTTCAACTCTCTCACGGCGAATATAACGGCGATGCAAATCTCGTTGTGAAGCGAGATTACCCAAAGTTCTTTGCTGCATGCGCCTGTTGAACATGATTGCCACATCGTCTTCTTCATCCCATTCATCGGAGGAGTTAGTGGAAGTTGAAGAAGAAGAGAATTGAGACATTTTTTTGATAATAAGAATATGTTGAAGGAGTAGAGTTGTAGGGAATGATGGTTAGCATAGTTCAGAGGTTGGACCTCGTTAAATAGAGAAGAAAGTGGAATACTCTTCACATGAATGTTAAATACTCTTCACGTGAAAATGTACCAATATATCTTGAAGTTTGGAAGACTCTTCACGTGAAAGGGTTATTACTTGAAAATTGAATTGGAATCTATAGTCTAGGTTGGCGTGCATTGACCATTTTTCTTCTAACTCTTAAGATTAATTAATCCTTGAATTACCAAATTAATTTTAAGAGAACATGTAGTTTCCAAAAGACCCATACAACAAAATTGAAGGCAAATTTAACACAAACTAATAATATTCCTAATCATATTGGGTGTTTGGTACAAATAAAGGGGTTCGCATGGAATCCTCTGAACCATCTGTCTGCCGCGATGTGGAAGGGTGATGCCTCGATATCGATCGCCTTCCTGATGTTGTTATCGAAGGAACTGATTCTCGTAGCACCATTTTTTCAATAATAAATTTTTGCAGTAGACAATTATTTCTTGATAGTTCCTGGCATTGTCTGTACAGCTCCTTCTACAAATAAAGTAGAAATATACAAATAAACAAAATCAACATAAACCAGCTACAGATTTTACAAATTGACTCATATTCTTACGTATGATTGATCACCGTGCAGTTGAAACTCAAAAGTATCCTGACTAAGATTTTCTGTTATTGTACCGCCCGTGAATATGAGTGCTTCAACTAAGGGCTGACCAAAAAAGGTTGGTCTCTCAAGCACCGGTGGTGCTATATATTGTGTGGGCATATAATAAGGAGGTGCTGGATATGACAAGTGGGTTGATGGATCGCTGCAACCAGCTGCTCCTATGAAATCAACGTTAGCACCATGCGACAGATTAGGCATAATAGGACCAATTGAAACCTTCACCAAATACTGATCATATACCCTTTGTGGAACAAGAGAGACCAGTCTAGAAGCATCAATCGGCGCACAGAACTCAGGTGCTTTCATTCTAGACATGGTCTTAGGAGGATTTGATGGGATAGCAATAACCGCATTTACTTGACGGTAACATAGGTCACCGAGGTACCAGACACCCTACATTTAAACTATAATTAGCGCTAACAAAAATAAGTTAAGTAAGTATTAATTGAATAACTGTATATATTATTACCTGACTACATATTGGAAGATACAGCGGTGGCGGGATAAGATCATCGCACATTGAACATCGTACTCGTTTTCATATTTGGTTCCATCATAGGGTTGCCATATAATAGATGCTGATGATCTCATCTCTAGCTGACTCCGGGCCATGGATATATTGTAACGTATCAGATCACAACTTGTTTCATCCAAATTACTGCGATTCCAACGTGAGATTTTTGGTCGGATATTCGCATTTTGCAAATGGACTGCAAAGTTTACGGTTCCCTTACACATTGGTGTACAAATGCTTGTGTATTCATATGCCCAGTACTGAAACAAACACATATAATAATATGTGACAGATTAAAAATTGGAACATTATTATTTTGAATTTTAAATATTGTAACAAAATAAAGAACATTATTTATTAAGATTACCTCTAGTACTTGCCACAGGCCGTTAAATGCTTTCAATTTAAGTCGGCTACAAGCATCCAAAGACATATATAGCAATGCCAAAGATGGACTACTCCAATCATACGTACCAACAATATTCAAATCTTCAAATGCAGTAAGGAAACCACATCTCACTACACCGGATGCCTTGGGTAGAAGAAACTAACCTACAAAATACATGAAGAAACCTCTGCCAACTTTCATTGCTACTACAGGATCGGCTATAGCTGCATCTATCCAATCCTTCACAAAATACTTCTTTAGGAAAGAGATATGTATACCGTGAGATTTCCAATCTTTCGGTGTAATTTCTGGAAAGAAACTACACTGGATAACCTCAAAGGGATATGCATCGTCGTTACATGGCGGCAACTCACCGATTCCAATAGATAAACCCGTTAGCATTGCCCAGTCTAACGAGGTAAATCCCAACTCACCGCCAGGAAGGTGAAAAGTGTGGGTCGTGTCCCACCATCTCTCAACTAAAGCCTCAACAAGACGCGCAGACGACTTCTCTGTATTAATAGTAAAAAAAGGGACCAACCGGCATTGTCGATGAGCTGCTTTATTATAGGAACATTGCAAAGTTCCTTGTAGGCTTTAATCGGTCCCTTCCAATTTCCTCTGAAATTAACAAATCCACCTATAGGTTCATCCGTAATCAGTTTGCAAATGTGTCGTCCATCATCGAAAACTCTTACCCACTGTGATGGATTGCTGGCATTGATAGGCGCAGTTGTTTCTTCTTCGTTTCTGTTTTGTGACGGTGCGGACTGTGATGATGCGGACTCCGACCAATGCCTTGATTTAATATTCCCATTAAATCGCTTGATTGAAGAAGACATAGCAAATTTTATGTATCTTGATTACAATAAGAGTTAAGAAATTTGAAGAGGGAAAGAGAATAGTCGAGAGCAAATAAAATTTTTTTGCCGAGAGCATGAGTGTCTTCAATTCAACTTCTGGTATCCGATTTTATAGTGTTCTTATTATTTCAAAGGAGGGGGTATTATGGTCTTTTAATACCAAAAGGAGGGAGCAAAATGATTTGTTCTTTGCCAAAACAACTCCACGTCAACAAATTAATGGGATAACTTTAGTATAAAGTGGGTCGGATTTTTAGGACGGGATATGATATCCCGTCTAACGATTTCACTTTTTTTTTTATTATTTTTTTGTGGGACGGGGAATGTTTCCCCGTCTGTCCCTTAATTTTAAAAAAATATTTACGAGACGGTATAACATATACCGTCCCGCGTTTTTTATAAATAAAAAATGTAGGGACGGGATATGTTATCCCGTCTCTAACTTTCAATTTTTGCCACGCACGCAAATGAGAAAAATTTAACAAACCACCACTGCACGATCGTCCCCCATATGCTATTACTGTAGCTGCCATATAATAGAATATGAAAAATACCACTGTGGATGCTCTAACAAACCCAAAATAATTAACCAGTTTTATTATAATGGAATTATTTGGCATGAGGTACATTTAACAAAAATCCCTGTACTTTCTAACTCTTAACAAAATCCACATGATCAAAATGCCAATACCTCCTCCCAATGACTCGACTAGGGCCCGGGTTTTTTGGAAAATCGGTTTGGGGGTCTAGGCGAGTCTAGACCGGGTCTAGGCCAGTGTAGGCGGTCTAGACCCACCTAGGACCCAAACCGATTTTCCAAATTACTATAATATTACAGATGCGATCTGACTCGTTCCCGCCCGACATGAAATAATATAACTAAATCCTCAACTCACTCCTAATTTCCTAATTTCCATATCCAAAACCCCCAACTCACTCCTCCGCCTCCCTCCCCGCGTCAACACCACCTCCTCCGCCTCCCTCCTCACTTCAACTCTGACGCAAGGCCCTTCTAGGTTTCCTACTCTTCCCTCTCAACCTCCCGATGCAAGCCTCCCCCATCCCAATTGGCACAATAATTGGTAATCCAATCCAATCCAATCCAATCAACTCTCTCTCTTTCTATCTCAGGCCCCCTCTCTGATCCCTAATTAGGGTTTTTTTTAAGTGAATGTTTATGAATTTGGAAACTACGATCTCCAAATTGTTTATTTAAAAGTTTCTAGGAAATTGGGTTGAATGGGTTTTGGCTGTAATTATGTGGGTGGAAAGTTTACTGATATGGGTAAAAATAGAACTAAATCAGAACTGTTCAAATCAGGCACGAATCTGAAAGATTTTAACGGTAAAACGGTTAATCCCTGTAGAAACGGATTCAAAAACCATATCTCTGAATTATCCATAAGAGACGGTTCAAAAATCATATCTCTTATCATGAGAAGAGTTTGACTCAATCTCGCCAACCACTCTTATCTCTTCATGAAGAAAAGATAATCAACTCAATCCAAACACACCTGGAAGTAGAGATAAATCATTATCTTGAAACTGACCCTCAATCTATAAATACCCTCTACCTCCACAAGAACCAGATATTCAGTATTTTGCCTCTAAAATTCTCTTTCTATTCTTGAGTTCTGACTTGAGCGTCGAAGGGTCTGTCGCTGGGATCAACCCCGGTGTTTCAGACTTTTGCAGGTTAATCGGAGCGATCGTCACCATCCAGATCAGATTCGACGATGCAAACGAGTCAGATTCAGAAGTCAACATCAGTTGGAAATAGTCAACATCACTGAAAATCAAAAAAGTTAGTTTTTTATTGTTTCTAAAAGAACTCATATCATATGTTTGCTTCCAAACAAAAATAAGCAGCAACAGATTGGCGCCGTCTATGAGAACAGAGAAAGCAATCCGACCAAACTTTGCCGGTAAAAACAGTTATTTTTTGCCATGCCTCCAAAGGGAAAAGGGTAGGTAGCGGCCTCAAGCCGACGAGCCAACACTCTTTCTCCACCTCCTCATGAGGACATCCCTCCTACCTTTCAACTAGATCAACCTCCTCATCCAGAACAGCCTACCTAGCCTCCCTCTAGAGAGGCTCCACGGGGGGGGGGGGCTCCCAAAAAAGTCAACACCCTACACAATAGATTAGAGAGAACAGGGGGCCGGTCTACACCTCCACACCCTCCACGGTGTCCCCTGAAGCACCTCAATCGCATCAAGATATCTGCCATATCATAAACTCCCATCAGCAGGAGTCCGAATGTAATATCCCAAATTTCATTTTAATAAAAATATTGTTTTCACGTGTGGTGCATGTGCAATTTTCATGTGTATATTATTTATTTATTTTATATACAAAATCTCATTTTTAGTATGAACAATTATTTTCCTTTATTTTTCTAAAAACCTATTTCTAAAATCTAAACACTATTTTATTTGTTGAGCCCATTTTAATTAATTATTAATGTGTTGTCTTGGCCCACAAACCTAAGCCCACTTATTGGGAAGCCCACAATTTTACTTAATTAATTAAATGGTTACACTTGTCATGTAGAGACAAATGGTGAACAGTTTTGATTAATTAAATTGTACAACTTCTACATAGGGGACTAGGTGGCACGTGCGAAGCACGTTGTGTGCAATGCACACTTTTTTTTTGGGGGCCGGTTTGTGCATGGAAGGAATGGGAGAGTGGGTTGTGTGCATGGGTAGTTATTTGTGTGTGGGCGGTTGCTATAACTCCTACTCCTATCCTAGCCCTCCATTCTATAACCATCCATTGAATCCTAGCCCTTCAATCTACTACAAAATTAGTATAAATACCCTCCCCCCCCTCATGCTTATATTCTACACTAAAGCATATATTAAAAGGAGACATTATATAGGAGATATATATTAGTGTGAGTGAGTGTATGTGTGTACCCCCCCCCCCCCCCCCCCCCCCCCCGCCCCTCCTGGAGGCCGGTCATCTCTACATTGGAGCTCTCGATTTTGGCAAGGGGCAAGAAGAAGGAGTTCGTTGCACTGCAATCTAGGAGGAGAAGGCACTCGCTCGCAATCTAGGAGGCTCTAAGGGATTTTTCTTAATTCGGTTTTCTTCAAAAGGTGAGTATTTCTCATGACTTCAAAAGTAGAAATCATGCTAGGGAGGAAATTGAATTGTTATTATGAGTTACTAGTTGAAATGAAATGCATGCTTGCCTAAGTAGAAGGAATTGAGTAATTAGCAAATATAGGTTGATTGATTACTATATTTATTAATTATGAGTAAAATGAATGTTCTCGTTATTTTTAATGTTAGTATGCAAAATATGTCATAAATGTGAACTATGTGGTTTAACTAGTAAAAGACTAGCATCATATTTATTAATTAAAGTGCTAAAGTAGATTGGTGTGTTAAAGATGAATTGATAGAATAAATTATTAAGAAATAATTGGTAATAGATGTCATGAAATTCCCCATTGCTACTTATGCCATTAGAATGAATGAAAAAGAAAGCATTTTTTTGGCAAACAAATGATTGAATGCATCATGTGTAATTAATTAATAAAACAGAAATAAAATTATGTGAGCTTATAAATTAGCGAATGTGACTTGTTTGAAGAATTTTTGATCCCAAGTATATATGCATTGAATTATTGATTGTGATGAGTTATGAAAAGTGTGAATACATGAATACTATGCTTTTGAAACATGAATGGTGGTTAATCATGAAAAGCTCTTATGGGTATGACATTATAATTATGAGTTGAAATTGAGAATTAGGGTATAGCCAAGCCTTATACCGGTAGAGAAATGAATTGAAATTGAATTTGAAATGAAAAGACCAAGATTTGGGTCATGTTGAATAAATGGTTAAGACCAATATAGTGGAAGTACTACATTCTAAGAGATTAATTTTATTCATGATTCAATTAAACTAAGGATTAGATACATAGTGAAGATGTGATGAAAGTAAGAAAAAAACATTGAGTATGAGGGCCATTGGATTGGCGGCGTGAGAGTATTCACAGGCTGTCTTCACGATGCGTCGTGACATAACGTGGATACTGCTCCCGAGTACCGTCTCGGTGGCGACGCTCGTGGGATGTTTGGTGACTGCGGGTGGTGTCATGTCCCATGACGGAGGCTGAATTGACCACAGGCTGTCTTCACGATGCGTCGTGACATGACATGGGGTTCCCCTCCAGGTTGTCTGGACATGAGCTCGTAACTCATAGAATTTCTAGGATACTTACCGTAGTTACAGTAGTAGATTAAGTCATGGCGAGGGATTGAACCCTATAAGATGAAGAACAATTGAGGACTTGTCCTCGGACCTATGTAGTATGGAATGCATAGAATCCGAACAAGTGCGCATTAGTGTCATATAATATAAATAATTGCATTAAGTGCACATTCACAACACGACATCAATGGATAGTCCCTTTAGCTTTGTTTGTGAACAAGTTTGTGGTTTGTTAAGAAATGAGAATCATTATACTGTTTCCGACATAGAGATGATGGCCGTGTATAATATTTCGTCAGTTGAATAAACTGACGTGCCTACAGTTTTATATGCAGGGTAAAGATGCTTGACAATTTAAGTATACATGCTGCGCAGGATTGAGTTAAATATTGTTTCATGTAATTTATTGCAATACTAGATTTGCCCGTGGCACGTGCCTACGGCACGTCTTCGAAACGATACAAAACACGAAAAGCCCTGTAAATTGTAAAACAACAATTATGTAGCTCAAGTTTGAATAGTATGACAATAATTAGTTGTAAATAAAATCCATGTTTCCATTAGTATATGTTAAAAAATAATAATAAATGGGGTGAAAAATCTAACTTCTTAGAGCTTTAAGTGTGAAAAATGATGAAATTTAACTGTTGAAGAGATATTTGATATTTTCAGTATAACATGTGCAGAAAAAAAACATAAAAATTCTAAAAATTTACAGATCTAAAATCTTTAAATCTAAATTTCCAAGTAATAAAAAAAGAATGGGAGAGAGAGATAGGGAGAGAGAGAAAGAGAGAAATATGAAAAAGTGAAGAGAGAAGAGAGAAGAGAGAGATAGTAATAAAGTAATGAGTTTTTTTAATTTTTGGAGGGGGGGAGGGGGAATTTGGCTTTGGGATTTAAAATTTTGGGAGGAAAAATGTGTTTTGTGAGGTTAGATCTAGGTCTTTGATTTTGAGGGGATTGAATGTGAACCACTTGATAGCTTTCTTTGTGTTTTATTATATAGATTGCTTCCGCTGTGATAATGTACAAGTGTAAATGTAATCCTGATAAAAGAAATTTTTTTATTTCCTTGTAAAATTGTACGAAAGAAGTGTAAAGATCCTGTGGAACTCGAATTCAGTTGTATTTTAGAATTAGGGGTGTTACAGAGTGGTATCAGAGCCACGCTTCATACTAGTATAAATTTATAAGCAACGACACCATAGAAGTGGACATTAGAGTGTGTGTTGAGTCTAGAGATTTAAATGTAAGTCACTTGTATTTGTGTTGCTCTATGATTTATGCTCCTTCCTCTTTATCTTTAAGATGACAGACCACTTCGGCCCAGCTGGAGATGACCACTGGCATATTATTGAGGAAGATTACTACCCCGGGCAAGCTGATTCAGATGAGGAAGATCCTAAAGAAGTGGAAGAGGAATGGCCTGAGTCCCAAGAGATCGCCCCACCTCTGGATTCATCTGATGATTCTTCTGACGAAGAAGAACCAGTTCCAAGTAGTCTTGTTGTGTCTCTTCAGAGGCAGGTTAAGACTCTACGGGAGAGAGTCGGACTATTGGAGGCTCAGTTGGCGAAGTGCAAGAATGATTTTGCAGTTCTCAATCATCGTGTTTGGGAACTCGAGGAGAGGAAAAACATGACCGATGTACTGAAGGAGGAAGTGGAGGAACTACGGGGAGAACTTCGTGAAGCCAAGAGAAACCGTAGGAATTAGACCGTTGTATCATCTAGTACTTTCATTTTGATGTCAGAAATGTTTTAAATTCGAATGTATAAAGTTTGAAATTCAATGAAATGAAAAGTTGACTTAAAAGTTCATGTTTTATACTTCGAATTTAATGGATCTTTTGCATCAGAATATGGCTGGAAGACGAGCTCGTAACGGTGAAGGTCTGGACTTGAAAACGGAACTAGCGAGGGTCTATCAGACACTCAATGCCATGGCCATGAATCAGAACCAAGGAAGGGGGCCTGTAAATTCAGTACCCGAAGCAATCAAACTCGTGGAATCGTTCAAGCGGATGAAACCACCAGTGTTTGAGGGAAAGTCAGATCCTGATACGGCTGACAATTGGATCTGACAGGTAGAGACCATCTTCGAAGTCCTGGAGACCCCGGAAGGCAGCAAGGTGAAGCTGGCGACTCTGCAATTCGAGCGGCTGTGTGGTGGCAGTCGATGAAGCGGACGATGGGAGGCTTGGTTCTTGGCTGGGAGGAATTTTTGGAGGAATTCCGCAGTCATTATTTTCCCTCAGACGTCCAGGAGAAGAAGGCCATGGAGTTTCTGTCGTAGCAACAAGGTGGCATGTCAGTTAGGGAGTATGAGACGAGATTCACTCGGCTCTCAAGGTATGCTCCCGAATTGGTGATGGATGAGGCTAAGAAGGCTCGTAAGTTCGAGCATGGTTTGAGGCCGAGCTTGAGATCCAAGATGATATCCCTCGGAATCAGGAGGTTTGACAAGCTGGTCAAATGAGCGGCAGCCACGGAGGCAGACATGTAGCAGTTCCATGCTGTTCAGAATAGGAGGAACAACTGGAATGCGGGGAAGAGGCCCGCAGTTGCTGGAAGTGTCAGGGGACTGCCACTGGCCCAGAGGTTCAAACCGACAGGGACGAACGCTATCAGTGTGGTTGGAGGACCTGGGAATAATTGGGTGAGACCTCCTGTGGTGACTTGTTACAACTGTGGTGAGACGGGACATTACATGTCTCAATGCTCCAAGCCGCAGAATGTCACTCGTAGGGGACCAATGCAGCAGACTGGGAAGAAGCCGTACCAACAACGGTGAGTATTTGCCTTGACTGAAGCTGATGCTGATGAGGTGGATCACGTCATCACTGGTACGAGAGAGCATGTTTAGGAGTGTTTTCTGTTGATTATCTTTTCCCATTATTTAGTGAACTGTTATGTAACGAGTGTGTGTTATGTAATAGGAGAACTTATTTTGAATGGAAAGAAAGCTGTTGTTTTGTTCGATACTGGGTCCTCTCATACTTTTGTATCACCTAAATTTGCTAAAGTTCTGGGAGTTGAACCGAAAATCTTTCCAGGCAAGGTTTTAGCGATAGCTACTCCGTCAGGGGAGACTCTAACCACTGATCGGTACTATGCTGACTGCAAGATCGTGATTGGAGATCGAATTTTTGGGATCGATCTGATCGAGCTGAATGTTTTGGGAGTCGATGTTATCATTAGCATTGATTGGATGTCGGTGTACAGTGCAAGCATCGAATGCAAGACCAAGACAGTAACAGTGAAGACTCCAGGTGGACCTGAAGTCACTTTCCAAGGGAAAAGGAGATGTTCAGAATTGGTTGCTGCTATCAGCCAGAAGAGAGGGATTCCTGCTGAGGTGCAGCCTATTCCTGTGGTTCGGGAGTATCCGACTGTGTTCTTGGAAGATTTGTCTGGGTTACCCCCGCATCGTGATGTGGAGTTCAGCATCACTATTCAGCCAGGGAGTGCACATATTTCCAAGGCACCATATAGGATGGCACCTGTGAAGCAAGATGAGATCAAACGGCAGATTGAAGAACTGTTGGAGAAAGACTTTATTCAACCGAGTGCGTCACCTTGGGAAGCGCCGGTGCTTTTGGTAAAAAAGAAGGATGGTTCGATGAGGATGTGCATCGATTACCGAGAGCTGAATAAGGTCACTATTCAGAATAAATATCCGATTCCAAGAATTGATGACTTGTTCGACCGTCTACAAGGAGCAGCTGTTTTCTCCAAAATAGATCTTCGATCAGGATATCATCAAGTTCGAGTGAAAGCTGAAGATGTGCACAAGACTGCGTTCAGAACTCGACACGGGCATGCCGTCTGGAGTGACGAATGCACCTGCAATCTTCATGGACATGATGAACAGAGTTCTGATGCCGTTCATTGATTCTTTCGTCGTGGTATTTATCGACGATATTCCTGTGTACTCCAAGTCGGAGGAGGAGCACACGGAGCATTTGGCAGCAGTTTTGAGGAAGCTTCAGGAGCAGGAGTTGTATGCCACGTTGTCCAAGTGTGATTTCTTGAAATCTGAAGTGGCGTTCCTAGGTCACATCCTTTCTAAGGAGGGAGTGGCAACTGATCCTCAGAAGATAGAGGCAGTGAGAGATTGGGCAAGGCCTACTACAGTGAAGGAAATCAGGAGTTTCCTTGGGCTAATTGGATATTACAGGAGATTCATCCAGGGCTACGCTCAGATAGCCGTGCTGTTCACTGGTCTGACCAAGAAGAATGTGAACTTCAAGTGGACCGAGCAATGCGAGGCAAGTTTTCAGGAGTTGAAAAAGAAGCTGACTACTGCACTCATTTTGGCTTTGCCTAGAGCAGGTGTTGAATATGATGTCTACAACAATGCTTCACATCGTGGGCTTGGTTGTGTCTTAATGCAAGAAGGAAAAGTGATCGCTTATGGGTCTAGGCAACTAAGATCGCATGAGAAAAATTATCCGACTCATGATCTAGAGTTGGCTGCGATTATCTTCGCCTTAAAGCAGTGGGGGCATTATGTGTATGGTGAAAAGCTGAACATGTACACAGACCATAAAAGCTTGAAGTACATCTATCAGTAGAAGGATCTGAACCCGAGGCAAAGGAGATGGCTGGAGGTACTTGAGGACATTCGTCCGGAGATTAAGTATCACCCTGGGAAGGCTAATGTTGTTGCTGATGCACTTAGCCGTAAAAGCAGTCTGGCGAGTTTGATTACAACTCAAAGGCAGCTGGCAGAGGAGTTGGATTGGACTGGTATTGAAGTCGTTCTGCAAGGCTTGGGATCATCTTTAGCTCAGTTGAGGCTTCAACCGATGCTAAACGAAAGGATTATTGCAAGTCAAAAGGAAGATGCAGAGATTCAGAAGATGAAGGAGCAGGTTGGTGCTGGCAAGTTGCCCGAATTTCAAATCAGGGATGAAGTGCTGTGGTTTGGTGAGAGACTGTGTGTTCCAGATCGGTTGGACTTGAAAGAGAGTATTCTTCAGGAGGCACATGCTACTCTTTTGTCTGTACATCCTGGGAGTACCGAGATGTATAGGGACATTAAACAACATTTCTGGTGGTCAGGTTTGAAGCGGGATGTGGCTGAATTTGTGTTGAGGTGTGAGATTTGTCAACAAGTCAAAGCCGAGAATCAGAAATCCGGAGGTCTATTGCAACAGTTACCTATTCCGAAATGAAAGTGGGATAACATCAGTATGGATTTCATCACGGGTTTGCCCAAGAATTCAAAAGGCAATGATGCAATTTGGGTTGTAGTCGATCGACTAACCAAGTCTGCTCACTTCTTGCCGATGAAACTCATTGCTTCGATGGACAAGTTGGCTGAGATGTATGTTGGTGAGATCGTCAGGCTTCATAGCATTCCGTTGACCATTGTGTCTGATCGAGATGCGCGGTTTACTTTATATTTATGGAGGAGTCTTCAGACAGCTTTGGGTACCAAGACAGATTTTAGCACTGCTTTTCATCCCCAGACCGATAGGCAGGCCGAGAGAGTCAACAGTATTCTTGAGGACATGCTTCGGTGTTGTGTACTAGACTTTGGGGGCAGTTGGGAAAGGCATTAATCTTTGGTGGAATTTGTCTACAATAACAGTTTTCAAACTAGCATTGGGATGGCACCATACGTAGCTTTGTATGGCAGGAAGTGTAGGACGCCTGTCTGTTGGTTCGAAGTTGGGGAGCGTCAGATGTTTGGGCCTGAGATTGTACAGCAAACCTCTGAAAAGATTGATCTGATCAGGAAGAGGTTGGTGGATGCTCAGAGTAGGCAGAAGAGCTATGCAGACAACCAGAGAAGGGACCTTGAGTTTGAGGTTGGTGACTTTGTCTTTCTGAAGGTATCACCCAGCAAAGGCGTGATCCGATTCGGCAAGGGGGTGGAAAGTTAGCCCCGAGGTTCATAGGCCCGTATAAGATATTGAAAAGGATCAAAAAAACTGCTTACCGGCTTGAGTTACCGGAAGAGTTGTCTCAGGTGCACAATGTCTTTCATGTGTCTATGCAGAGATGTTACATTCCAGATCCAAGTCATCATTTGTCCGAAGTGCCAGAGGGTTTGCAGTTGGATCTGAGTTACATTGAGCTTCCAGTTGAGATTGTTGATCGTCGGGAGAAAGTCTTGAGGAATAAGACGATACCGATGGTCAAGGTAGTCTGGAGAAACCAGTTGGTTGAAGAGGCTACTTGGGAATTTGAAGAGAGGATGATGAAGGATCATCCTAAGCTTTTTGTTTGATTGTATTTTCTTATTGTGTTTTGTTTTCTCACTCTTTAATTGTAGTTCCGGGGACGGAACTATTCTAAGGAGGGAGTGTTGTAATATCCCAAATTTCATTTTAATAAAAATATTGTTTTCACGTGTGGTGCACGTGCAATTTTCATGTGTATATTATTTATTTATTTTACATACAAAATCTCATTTTTAGTATGAACAATTATTTTCCTTTATTTTTCTAAAAGCCTATTTCTAAAATCTAAACACTATTTTTATTTGTTGAGCCCATTTTAATTAATTATTAATGTGTTGTCTTCGCCCTCAAACCTAAGCCCACTTATTGGGAAGCCCACAATTTTACTTAATTAATTAAATGGTCACACTTGTCATGTAGAGACAAATGGTGAACAATTTTGATTAATTAAATTGTACAACTTCTACATGGGGGATTAGGTGGCACGTGCGAAGCACGTAGTGTGCAATGCATACTTTTTTTTTGGGGCCGGTTTGTGCATGGAAGGAATGGGAGAGTGGGTTGTGTGCATTGGTAGTTATTTATGTGTGGGTGGTTGCTATAACTCCTACTCCTATCCTAGCCCTCCATTCTATAACCATCTATTGAATCCTAGCCCTCCAATCTACTCTAAAATTAGTATAAATACCCCCCCTGCTTATATTCTACACTAAAGCATATATTAAAAGGAGACATTATATAGGAGATATATATTAGTGTGAGTGAGTGTATGTGTGTACCCCCCCCCCCCCCCCCCCCCCCTGCTTGGAGGTCGGCCATCTCTACATTGAAGCTCTCGATTTTGGCAAGGAGCAAGAAGGAGTTCGTTGCACTGCAATCTAGGAGGAGAAAGCACTCGCTCGCAATCTAGGAGGCTCTAAGAAATTTTTCTTAATTGGGTTTTCTTCAAAAGGTGGGTGTTTCTCATGACTTCTAAAGTAGAAATCATGCTAGGGAGGAAATTGAATTGTTATTATGAGTTACTAGTTGAAATGAAATGCATGCTTGCCTAAATAGAAGGGAATTGAGGAATTAGCAAATATGGGTTGATTGATTACTATATTTATTAATTATGAGTAAAATGAATGTTCTCGTTATTTCTAATGTTAGTATGCAAAAAATGTCATAAATGTGAACTATGTGGTTTAACTAGTAAAAGACTAGCATCATGTTTATGGATTAAAGTGCTAAAGTAGAATGGTGTGTTAAAGATGAATTGATAGAATAAATTATTAAGAAATAATTGGTAATAGATGTCATGAAATTCCCCATTGCTACTTATGCCATTAGAATGAATGAAAAAGAAAGCATTTTTTTGGCAAACAAATGATTGGTTTTTTACGCCACCCAACGTTGAATTAACAAGCATATCAATCTTTTTGTTCATGGTTTCCATTTTTAATTGCATGTTATTATTATTAGAAATTTCATAAACTCCCTGTTTTTTCGAAAGGCCCCTCCTTGTTGAGAATTGTTGTGAGTTCTCGCTGAGTTCTTCAAATAGCTCGATGGCCTCCTCACCACTTTTCCTCATCAAGATTCCATTGCAAGCTGAATCTACAATTGTTTTGTTAGTGTCATTTAAACCCTCATAAAATGCTTGTACCTGATCATCCTTGGGTATGTTGTGCGTAGGACATTTGAGAAGCTTGTTCTTAAAGTCCTTCCATGCCTCGAAGAATAAATCGCCATCTTTTTGTTGGAAAAGTAGAATTTCCCTTTTTAGTTGTCTGGTTTTCTGAGCTGGAAAGAATTCCTTCAAGAACTTTGTTGCCAATTGCTCCCATGATTGAATTGATCCTGGTTCCAAATAATTATACCATAATTTAGCATTAAGTTTTAAAGAAAAAGGAAACAAGATTAACCTGATTTGCTCAGGGGTAAGCCCTTGGACGCTTTGTGTCCTGCAAAGATCAAAGAAGTCTTGTAAATATAAGTGCGGATCTTCATCTAGTCTACCATTGAAGTGGAGAACCATGCTAAGTAATTGAGGTGATAGATGCATATTTCCTGTGACTTTGGGTTGAAAAGATATGCAAGACGGTTGCTCAATATTCTTTGGAATGAATCTGTCTTGCATTGGTACTCGATTTAATACATTTTCACCCATTGTTGCTTTTGGAATTCTTCGCTGTACAGTCGACTGGTCCTTGGAGACAGTCGACTGGTCTGACCCTATTTGTGCAGAAAGTAAACTAAGAGAAAATGTTAGAAAAGAAAAAGAAGAAATAAAATAAAATAAAAAGAATTTTTTTTTACTGATTTGTAAGTTAAAATACTAAACAATCCCTGGCAACGGCGCCAAAAACTTGTTGTGAAATCTAGATACCTAAATAAACAGATAATCTAGACACAAATTAAAAACCTCGCAAGTGTACGAATCGTTTATAGAAGCGTAGCGGAAAGCAAGGGTCGATCCCACAGAGATTGTAGATTCTAACTTACTAATCAATAAAATAGAAAACAGAATCTTTAAAGAGTTGATCTAAAAGTCTAAGGAAATAAAAGGATAAAAATCTAAATTAAATAGCATCACAAGTTGAGTCACAAATCTCTATTAAAGTAGTTGGGTTTTGATTTCCACCAATAGTCAGTAATGCTAAGTCATATACTACATCCATTACTCATGTTTGTTCTCTTCAAGGGCATGGTATCTACTCCTTAAAGTAATGTTTCCCTAGGCCAAGAATTAGGCATGGTATCTACTCTAAGTCGTTTCTTTCATTAAGTATTTAGCATGGTATCTACTAAGTTGTACTTAAAGAAAACATAAGATCAGTGGAAACGAACAAACACTCAAAGTCCTAGAAATTGGTATCAGATCTAGATCCCTCAAGTTGATTAAACCAAGAACCCCTAGAGATTCCCTTGTTACAAGTTATGAGCACGAGATACGGGTCGTCTCAATATGCCCATATAACGTATTCAGATTTATAATACCCAAACTTGATAAACTCAGATTCCGTACGTCAGTCGACTGGCTGTCACCACAGTCGACTGCTCCTAAGAATTCTTGAGCAAATTTGATTATCATAAATCCATCTCAATTCAATCAGGTTCAACCAATAAGTAATAGAGAAGACTATAGCATTAGACAACTACGGTTTCAATCTACCCAACTATGAAAGTTAGTTCCACATAGTAAAACTTTTATTGATTAATATAATTGAGTTCATGACTACAATAGAAATAAAAACTAAGAGAAAGAACAGAAGAACGCTGATTTGTATGATGTTGCACTTTAGCCCAATCAGCAGTCGTCTCGTTCTCTTCTTTTGATGCTTGCTGTCGACGATCAGTCTTGATGATGGATCCGGCCTTCTCGAGATAGAGAGAGAGAGAGAGAGAGAGAGAGAGAGAGAGAGAGAGCTTTTTCGCTTCTTTCTTGACTGGTATTTATAGAACAAGAGAATAGAATTAGGGTTTGTACTTTTGCAGAGAAGTCCTCTTCTTTTGTTATTTCTTTCCTTATCTTGATCAGCCTTTTATTTCTTTCTCTTTTTCTTCTTTCCTTCCTTATCTGCTCACCACGTGCTTCTTGCTTTGATTATTTGAGAAGTTGTTATTCGCAGAAAACACCTGGGTTTGGATAACTTAATTTTGATTCGGATTTGGATGAGGATGCATCTGTTCTTATCTTCTGACTCGTCGCATACCAGTCGACTGGCTTGGGACACAGTCGACTGTGCCGAGCCTTATTAAACTCTCTGTCCAGTCGCCTGGTTGAAGAGTCAGTCGACTGATCTCTGCTGTTCCCTGTATATCATCCTCTCAGTCTGTATTAGTCTGGAATCTGCTTCGTTTTGCTGCTTTAGGTTGTTTCCTATGGAAAAAGAGAAAAGAAGCGTAAATACCACATATAGAGCATTTAAATGTTCAATTGCCTTAAGATGATTGCTCCTAAAAGTGAATAATATTTGGTTCATCAAATGCATCACGTGTAATTAATTAATAAAACAGAAGTTTTTATAAAGCAAATGATCATTGTGAAATACGGGTTTACTGTAAATTTTTAAGTAGATTGTGATCTGGAAAGTTATGTTTCAAAAAGGGAAGAAAAAGGAACTGAAAACATTTTTTGAGAAATTGAAAACTAGCAGCACAGTCGACCGATGTTGTGACAGTCGACTGCCCTGATCGTTTTGTTTTGAAATTTTTAGCGGAACAGCCGACTGGCCATATGAGACAGTCGACTTCTTTGATCATTCTCGAGCTTTAGAACCTCGCGGAACAGCCGACTGGTCAGGGTTATTAGTCGACTGCCCTGAATTTTCAAATATATATTTGTATTTTGGGAGAAAATCTCTATGACCTGAAGTTTATAAGTGAGACTGTTTTTACAAAATGAACTCTTTTATTTGTTAACTTAATTTGTTTCTTTAAGAAATTTCGAATGAATTGTTTAAGAAGTTAAAATGAGATTTTGGGTAATGAGAAACTTGAAAGGTGTGATTTGTGAATGTGAACTGTGGATTTGGAATGGATTGAAATAGAATTATGTGAGCTTATAAATTAGCGAATGCGACTTGTTTGAAGAATTTTAGTTCCTAAGTATATATGCATTGAATTATTGATTGTGATGAGTTATGAAAAATGTGAATACATGAATACTATGCTTTTGAAACATGAATGGTGGTTAATAATGAAAGCTCTTATGGGTATGACATTATAATTATGAGTTGAAATTGAGAATTAGGGTATAGCCAAGCCTTATACCGGCAGAGAAATGAATTGAAATGGAATTTGAAATGAAAAGACCAAGATTTGGGTCATGTTGAATAAATGGTTAAGACCGGTATAGTGGAAGTACTACATTCTAAGAGATTAATTTTATTCATGATTCAATTAAACTAAGGATTAGATACATAGTGAAGATGTGATGAAAGTAAGAAAAAAACATTGAGTATGAGGGCCATTGGATTGGCGGCATGAGAGTATTCACAGGCTGTCTTCACGATGCGTCGTGACATGATGTGGATACTGCTCCCGAGTACCGTCCCGGTGGCGACGCTCGTGGGATGTTTGGTGACTGCGGGTGGTGTCATGTCCCATGACGGAAGCTGAATTGACCACAGGCTGTCTTCACGATGCGTCGTGACATGACATGGGGTTCCCCTCCAGTCTGTCTGGACATGAGCTCGTAACTCATAGAACTTCTAGGTTACTTACTGTAGTTACAGTAGTAGATTAAGTCATGGTGAGAGATTGAACCCTATAAGATGAAGAACGATTAAGGGCTTGTCCTCGGACCTATGTAGTATGGGATGCATAGAATCCGAACAAGTGCGCATTAGTGTCATATAATATAAATAATTGCATTAAGTGCACATTCACAACACGACATCAATAAGATAGTCCCTTTAGCTTTGTTTATGAATAAGTTTGTGGTTTGTTAAGAAATGAGAATCATTATACTGTTTCCGGCATAGAGAGGATGGCCGTGTATAATATTTCGTCAGTTGAATGAACTGACGTGCTCACAGTTTTATATGCAGGATAAAGATGCTTGACAATTGAACTATACATGCTGCGCAGGATTGAGTTAAATATTGTTTCATGTAATTTATTGCAATATTGCTTCCGCTGTGATAATGTACAAGTGTAAATATAACTCTGATAAAAGAAAAGTTTTTATTTTCTTATAAAATTGTACGAAAGAAGTGTAAAGATCCTGTGGAACTCGAATTCAGTTGTATTTTGGAATTCGGGGTGTTACACCGAATGACGGGGGCGCTCAAGCAGACCGCGAGCAAGGGACTGTCTCCCCCATCCATCACATCAAGTAGACACAAAGGGCCCGTCTCTCCGGAGTCGGGGACATAGAAGAACCCTCTTTCCCATAGGGTGGAGAAGAACCCCTTCTCCCAGAGGGCAAAGAAGCAATTATTCTCCAAGGGGACACAAAAGAACTCAGGGGAGAAGGAACCTTACTCCAACAAGCTGACCAACTCTCAGGAGAGAAAGAGGGGAAGAAGTACCTGTTACCCGGGCAAAGTTTCGAGGATTCAAAGATGAAATTCGTAAAGCCCTCAACACTGTTCCAAGCAGGACTCGACCAACCAGCTTTCACTGCTCCACTCATCCATGACGTAAAGAGTCTCACGGGTCCACTAGATTCGAAGAGTAAGACAATGTCCTCTTCCAACACCTCCAGAAGATAGAAGATCGCCTAGGGCTGCTGAAGCAAGAAGAAGGAAGACATGAAGGAACATACCGCCTCATCAGACCCCCCCTTCTCCAGAAAAATCATCGAGGCTTTTGTTCCGATCAATTTCAAGATCCCGGCCTTTGAGTCATACAATGGGGAGTTTGATCCGGTATACCACATTGAGAGTTTTAAAACACTCATGATGATCCACCAAGCATCTAACTCCCTCCTTTGTAAGACTTTCCTAGCAACCCTAAAGGGATCCACATGGGAGTGGTTCTCTCGTCTCTCTCCAGAGTCCATCTTCTCTTTCGACCAACTTGAGGAGCACTTTCTCACTCACTTCATCACCAGCCACAAGACATAGAAGATATGTGCTTCCTTACTTAACATGAAGCAAATGGATGGGGAGTTCCTCAGGAGTTATGTTCGGCGCTTCACCGCCGAGTCGGTCCTTCCTCTCACTTAACACAGTCATAGCCATGGTTGCCTCTAGGTACAATGTCAATCACGACTACCTCAAAGCTTCTCTTGTCAAAAGGTCCAATCGGGACTTCTCCAACCTCCTTCAATAGGTTGAGAAGTACATCCGAGTGGAAGATGTCATCCGTCCCCAAGAACAGAAGATGACCTCATCCGGGAACAAACAGAAGAGCACAGATGAAGAAGGGTCCAGGAAGACCCATAAGTATGCCTCAAGCCAACGTCATCAACCCCCAGTGCAATGCTTCGAGATGTACACCCATTTAATGCCAACATCTCTACTATTCTGATGGAAGTCGACAAGGAGGGACTCCTCCGACCTTATCCTAAGATGAACGCCCCAATTAGGAAAAGTGATAGGAACAAGTGGTGTGCCTTCCACAAAGATCATGAGCACGTCACAGATGACTATCAAGCCCTCAGGGACGAGCTCGAAGAGCTGTTTCGACGTGGGTACCTCGGCAAGTTTGCTCAAAGGAATGACACCGAACCTCCTTCTGTGAGAGGAGCCAACAAGCTACTAGAGAAACCTTCTGAGTCCTAAGGCTCGGGACACATGAAGATATTCTACTCAATCCATGGGGGACTCAAGGGGATCATCTAACTTTTCTAGGAAAGCATTTCTTCAAGAAGTGAACGCGGTGCATAATGTCCCTCCTCCCAAGAACTTGGCAGTTCCGATCACATTTTCAGACCGAGACATGGAAGGTGTTAGAACACCTCACTGCGACACACTAGTAATCAGCATATGTATGACAAATCATGATGTTCACCTCGTCTTGGTAGACAACGACAATTTGGTAAACATTCTCTTCCTAAATGTATTTGAGGGCCTCAAGTTCAAGCGAGACCGTCTCAAGTCCGTCGGGTACACTCCCAATGAATTCTCCGGAGTCCCAGTTCTAATCAAGGAAATAGTTACCCTTGACATAACTGTGGGGAAAGTTCTTATTACCTGTACGGAAGCACTCGATTTCATGATTGTTGACATGAAGTCCACCTACAATGTCATTTTTGGTCGCCCGGAGTGAGCAGCCCTTCATGCGGTTGCCTCAGCCTACCTCATGAAAATGAAATTTTCTACAATAGCATAGGTAGGGGAAGCTAAAGGAAGCAAAGAAGCTGCTCGGGCTTGTTACACTGCCACAATGGGGGGCTCGGTCCTCCATCTCGATGCTATGGAACTACCTCAAGAGAGGGACAAGCCAACTCCGAACCCTTAGACGAACTATCAGAAATCTCCTTATCCTAAGGAGATCAAGCTAAGTATTTGCAGGTGAGCAAGGTAGTCCCCTATCAAGTCAATGAGCAACTTATCACTTGCATTAGGGAGAATCACGATATCTTCACTTGGAACATCGAGCACCCGAAGAAGTACAACGAGGGTATAAAACCTCCGCCCTTAGTAGTTAGCTTCAAACATGTAATAAAAGCCAAAAATTATAACGGTCCCAGCATGTAATAAATCCTAGCATCAAAGATGCTGCTTAATTTTATTTTTTCAATAAATTTCCATTCTTTTCTTTCGCAAAATTCATGTACACTTCTACCAGATGCAAACAATGAGTCAAACACATGATCCACCCTCGAGAAGCATAATCAACTCACTAAGCACCCCAATGGACGAGTGCGGAGTCCACTCATGGTTCTTAGAGTCGCTCTAGCCACTTGCACCGAGCAAGTGTGCGGGGCACAGCTCAACGTTCGAGTGCTCCCAAAACTCGTCGTCACCTTGTTCGGAGTCCATTCATGGTTCCAAGGTCACTTTAGCTACTTTTTTCCGAGCAAGCGTGTGGGCACGACTCCCCATTCGAGTGCTCCAAAAATAACCCCGGATGAGTGCGGAGACCACTCATGGTTCAGAGTCGCTCTAGCAACTTTCCCCGAGCAAGTGTGTGGTGCACGACTCGCCATTCGAGTACTCCCAAAACTCGTCGACACTTTGTTCGGAGTCCATTCATGGTTCTAGGGTAGCTCTAGCTACTTGCCTCTGAGCAAGTGTGCGGGGCACGGCTCGCCATTCGAGTGCTCCCAAAACAACCTGGACAAGTGTGAAGTCCATTCATGATTCATAGGGTCTCTCTAGCTACTTGCCCCCGAACAAGTATACAGAGTGAGGCTCGCCATTCGAATGCTCCGGAAACTTATCGTCACTTTGTTGGGAGTCCACTAGTGGTTCACAGGGCCGCTCTAGCCACTTGCCCCTAGGCAAGTATGCGGAGCTCAACTCGCCATTGGAGTGCTCCCAAAAAATAACCCCGAGTGATGGCGGAGTTCATTCATGATTCATAGGGCCACTCTAGCCACTTGCCTGAGCAAGTGTGCGAGGTACGACTCGCCATTCGAGTGCTTCCAAAGCTCGTCATCACTTTGTTCGGAGTTCTTTCATGGTTCTAGGGTCACTCTAGCTACTTGCCCCCGACCAAGAATGCAGGGCACGGCTCGCCATTCAAGTGCTCCCAAAACAACCCGGACAAGTGTGGAGTCCATTCATGGTTCATAGGGTCTCCTTTAGCTACCTGCCCCCGAACAAGTATGCGGAGCATGGCTCACCATTCGTATGCTCCCAAAACTCGTCGTCACCTTGTTCAGAGTCCACTCATGGTTCACGGGGCCGCTCTGGCCTCTTGCCCTCGAGCAAGTATGCGGAGCTCGGCTCGCTATTCTAGTGCTACCAAAATAACACTGGAGCGAGTCCACTCTTGGTTCATAAATTTGTTCTAGCCGCTTGCCCCCGAACAAGTGTGGGGGCATCGCTCGCCATTTGAGTGTTCCTGAAACTCGTCGTCACCTTGTTTGGAGTCCATTCATAGTTCTAAAGCCGCTCTATCCCCTTGCCCCCGAATAAGTGTACGGGACACGGCTCATCGTTCGAGTGCTCCCAAAACAATTCGGGACGGTTCATACTCATGGTTCATAGAGTCGCCTTGGCTACTTGCCCCGAGCAAGTGTGTGGGGGCACAATTCGCTATTCGAGTACTCTCAAAACTCGTTACCTTGTTCAAAGTTCACTCATGGTTCATAGAGTCGCTCTAGCCACTTGCCCCCGAGTAGGTATGCGGGGCATGGCTCGACATTCGAGTGCTCCCAAAACAACCTCGCACAAGTGCGGGGTCCATTCATGGTTCATAGGATTGCTCTAGTCACTTGCCCCCGAGCAAGTGTACAGGACACGGCTCGTCATTCGAGTGCTCCCAAAATTCGTCGTCAACCTTTTCAGAGTGCATACACATTGTCCTTGGAGTTGACCTATCAACTTGCCTCCGAGCAAGTTTGCGGGAAACACTTCGCCATCCGAGCACTCCCATAACTGGCCACAATAAAAGTACAAGAAATTCAATCCTCTACTAGACTTGCCACAGCAAGTCTAACACAAAGAGTTATTACTCAAAGAGAACAAGAAGTCCTCATAGTCTTGGTCCCCACTCCCCTCAAGAAGTCGCTTTAACAGATGAATTTTCACTTCTCCTTGAGATAGGCGTCATTCACCATAATTTTCCAACAGACCATACTAGCATACGCCGAACCATCCGGACGAGTCTCCCCTGAAGATTCAAGAACAACTTTCCTTAGATGAGCTACCTCTAAGTTCTTCTCAAGCACTAGGTTGTTCAACTCATCCTCCTTGGTGGTAGCCGCAAGCAGAGAATGACGAAGGGGTTTAACCTCTGAGGTCCTCCAGATCGTTGTCTTCAGCAAGGGAAGCCCCGCTATCGCGAGAGTAAACCACCACATCGATCGGAGGCTTCTCCCGAAGACCTTCATCACGGTGCCTCGCTTTAGCATCCCTCTGGGTCGACACTCCCCTCAAGCGGACGAGCTCCAATAGCCTCTTTCGTAAACAAGCAAGCCCTTACTCCGCCACACGAAGCTTGGTATGGTGATGGGCAATCTTGCAATCACGAGGATCGCACTCAACATACACAACAACTTGCTAATGGGAAAGAACAGGGAGTCACAACAACATTAGCGAACACAAAGGACTTCACAACTCAACCACTGTTTTAAATTTCCTCCGATACAGTCAAAATTTCGTTTCGGCTAGCATGCCGATACGAAATCACATATTTTATACTCTACATCGTTTTGGACCGAAATGTGTAGATTTTGGCCAAAATTATCGAAATATCGGCCAAAATATTGCCGAAAATTGGCGAAATATCAGCCAAAATAGACACAAATGTTATTGTGAATATATTAAAAAATTTTGTTTTACTTTTTGCATGTCTTTCAATATAGGACCATAAGGTAAAATAATGTGAGAATTTTGTATCGCTATTGTTTGTATATATGCAAAGTCAAGTAAGTTTATTAACTAATACATTTTTTCTAATCAATGCAAATTCAATTTAGTTATATACCATATTATATTCTCTTCTATATTATTTTTAAATTATGCGAAGATTTACCGTAATTGATTCTGTCATTAGTTACAATATACAGTATTTTATATGATAAATGACATGTAGGACATATAATATCTTATTTAGTAACAAAAAATATATATTTATTGAGAATAGGAAATGAACATCCGATATGATCACATATCCCTGAGAACTCCGATATCTCCGATCCGAGACGAAACACCCTTTGCCGAGACGAATCCGAAATTCGAGATTTAAAACCATGAACTCAACAACTTAAGGCAATGAGTTCGGTTTTCAACTCTTCTTCCGAGCTCCCACAACAACTCATTGCTCCTCTGTTCCTTACTCAAGCTCCCCCAGCAACTCCTCCCTAGAGTTACTCCCTAGACTTGCCTCCTGAATGACTCTCTCCTAGAGCCCGACGATGCTCTTCATCGCGCTCGCCTCCCGAGCAGCCTTCTTCCATAACAAGTTCGGAGCTCAACTCATCTACCCCTAGAATTGCTCTCCAAACTCGCCTCCCGAATGACTCTCTCCTAGAGCCCAACGATGCTCTTCATCTTGCTCGTCCCCCGAGCGGCCTTCTTCCACAACAAGTTCAGAGCTCAACTCAACCCTAGAGTTTCTTCCCAAACTCGCCTCCCGAACGATTCTCTCCTAGAGCCCGGCGATGCTCTTCATCTCGCTCGCGTCCCGAGCAGCCTTCTTCCGCAAAGAGTTCAAAGCTCAACTCACCTCTAGAGTTGCTCCCCAAACTCGTCTCCCGAATGGCTCTCTTAGAGCCTGGCGATGCTCTTCATTTCGCTCGCCCCCCGAGCGGGCTTATTTCACAACGAGTTCGGAGCTCAACTCACCCCTACAGTTGCTCCCCAAACTCGCCTCCTGAATGGCTCTCCTAGAGCCCGCTGATGCTCTTCATCTAGCTTGACTCCTAAGTGGCCCTCTTCTGCTACAGTGAGTTCAGAGCTCAACTCACTTCCAGAGTTGCTCCGTAAACTCACCTCTCGAATGACTCTCTTCTTCTATAGCGAGTTCGGAGCTCAACTCACCCTTAGAGATGCTCCCTAAACTCACCTCCCAAACTCTTCCCTAGAGTCCGATGATGCTCTTTATCTCGCTCGCCTCCCGAGAGGTCGTCTTCTTCCACAACGAGTTCAGAGCTCAACTCATCTCTAGAACTGCTCTCTAAACTCGTCTACCGAAGGCTCTCCTAGAGCCCGACGATCCTCAATGAGTTCAGAATTAAACTCATTCCTAGAGCTGCTCTCTAAACTCGTCTCCTGAAGGCTCTCCTATAGCCTGACAATCCTCCTCATCTCGCTCGCTTCCCGATTGGTCATCTTCACCAATAGCAAGTTCGGAGCCCAACTCGTCTAGAGGCGCTCCATGAACTCGCTACCAAGAACAAATCTCCCCAAGAGTCTTACGAAGCTCTTCTTCATAGCCCCTTCGTGGTGACGCTCCTCTTCATAGCCCATCGGCGGCGAAGCACCTCTTCGTAGATCCCCGACGTGGAAGCTCATCTCAACTTCACAGAGGCAAAGATATTGCGGGTCTGTTTTGACCCTAAAGATGGATGGTTCTTCAGCTGACTCCTGAAGAGAAATTGTAGATCTTCGAGTCACCTTCAAAATGAGGGGCCACACGCTCCAATCAGACCTATGTAGCACCAGCAAGCACAACGATAGCTCAGTGTCACATACCTAACAAACGCGCCCCTGACCCAAAATGATGCAAAAAGTCATTGACCGGTCAATGGTGCCACGTGTAAGCACCAACAAGCGCCACGATAGCTCGGTGTCAAACAAACTGTCCCCCGACACAAAATGGCGCAAAATGTCGTTGACTAGTCAAACGTCAAAGGTGCCACGTGTCAGCACCAGAGTGTAATACCCTGATTTTTCAATTAATGAAAAATTATTTATTTTGCACGTAGTGTGCACGTGCAATATTTTTGGTTAATATTTTCATCAAGATGAGTAAAGATATTTTAATATATGCTTTTAATTATTTTATACAAAAGCCTTATTTTAATTAGATTAAAAAGCCTTTTTCTTAAAGCCCAAAATGTAATTTATTTATTTTATTTTAAAATAACTATTTTGACCCATAAACTAAAGCCCATGGACTATATTTTTACACAACTTGTCATGTAGAATACAATTTAAAAGACTATTTTATTTTTATACAAAATTTAATGTACAATTTTGGGCCTAGTTGCATGCACGTGCACTACACGTACACGTGCAAGATGCACTTTTCTTCATGGCCGGTTGTGATATTTTTGGAGGGAACTCAAAATTTGAGTGGTGATCATGGTGTGGTGGTTGCTTAGATGTGGGTAGTTATTGCAACTCCTACTTTCATCCTAGCCCTCCATCCTACAACCAACCAATTGATCCTAACCCTTCATTCTATTTGATTTTTAGTATAAATACCCCCCCTCCCCCCATGGCTAGTTATTTTGTGCTTAATATTCTCTTCCAAACCTATAGTCTAATAGCATTATCTAGTAGTAGTTTGTGAGTTAAAAAGATTGAGTTGTGAGTGGGATTGTGCTTGCATTCTACCAAGGAGGAGAGGGCCGGCTATTCAAGGAGGAGCTCGGGTTGGTGCTTGTGGAGCTTGTGTGCGCATCATCTAGGAGGAGGAGCATCTCGTTGCAAAGGACTTTCGTTACTAATTGTGTTTTCTCTCCATACAAGGTGGGTTAATTTTCCTTATTTCTAATTAGGAATTATGCTAGTATTATATTGAGTAATGATGCATGAAAAATATTAATAAGCATACATTTTAATTGGAAAGTTAGTCTATGAATTGATCGGAATGTTAATGAATAACTTGTATGTGGTTTTATTTATTAAATTTGAGTTGTGGGTGAAATTTTCCTATTTCTAAAGTAGGATTGCATGCTAGTTTAATTAGAAAGATTGAAGCATGAAAATGATTAAGAAGAGCACAATTTAATTGGGAAAAATAACTTCTTGAATGATTGAAATGTGGATATACAAATTTATATGTGGTTCTATTATTTGAGTTGTATGTGAATTGATTAGAATCATGGACTGATTGATAGAAAATACATTCTTTTACCATCAAGAATTACACACAAAGTTAGTAGCTTGATTATACCCTTTTCATGTGTTAAATAGACCCTTTGTGTTGATATGGGCATGAATAAATTAAAACATGAGTTGTATGTTAGATAAATGATTAAAGTCAGAGAATTACTGTGGAATTTATTGACAAAAAGATTAGAATGCTACAATGCGAAGAAATGTCGAAGAAGAGAAGAAATGTAGTGTTAGAATGTATAATTTGAACTAATGGTATGAAAATATGTTTTAATTGTTGGAAAAAATTATTTTTCCATACTGGTATGTAAATTGGACAAGAATTTATTAGTCTGGAGGTATACAGTATTTTTTATGAAGATCAAATAAAATTGGGACTAGTTGAACATCGAAATGTTCTAATTAACAGAAAGCACGGGTTAAATGGAATTGAAATTATATTAATGACAACTGAGCGCGTAGCTCAGGTGGTCATATGGTGCGGTTGGGTTCTCTGTGGTGATCAGTTCGAATCCCTGTGGCGCATATATTATTTCACATTTTTTTTGTAAACATAAGAATCACCGACCGAAAGTATCAAATACCCTTTGTCTCCTCTTTATAGCGCTTAGCGCATATGGCCTGATGGTTTGTGCTTTCGGCTGTGACTCAGTGGTGCTGGGTTCGATTCTTGCTATCGGCAAGAATGAAAAAATTATTTTTTTGGGGTTTTTAAGTGTCCAAATATTGTGAAAAAAATATGGTTATTCTCCTAAAAATATAAGGGACTTTATAAAAATAATTTGAGGATTATTTGAATAAAATAAACTGTGATTTGTGAATAAAAGGCATAAATAGAACTATGGTTCTAGATATATACTTGTGAAAAATTATAACTTACAAGAATAAATTGAAATAAAGTATTAAAAGATGATTTGGCAAAAAGAAACTTTGTTGTGTGACATAATGCAATTTATTCTCATTGAGAATAATGTGGAAATATGAATTGTGAATATTTGATAGTGATGTGAAATTTTGATATGAAGTGATAATTGATAAAGTATATGAAATTCATGTAAATTCATGGACTATTTGGACAAATTTGAAATCATGATTTGAAAAGAGAATATACATTGAGTATGATAACTCAACATGAGAATTTATGAGTGGAAATGCTCATTTTGAAAATTGTGATTTAAAAATTGAAATAAAAGAGTAGCTAAGTCTCCCCCGGCATTTGGAAATGAAATAAAATGAAATTTGAAAAGAAAGACCAAGGTTGGTCATGTTGAAATGAATGAATAAGTCCGGTTTAGTGGAGAGGCTAACTCTAGAGCTTCGATTTTTGTTCATGATTCTAATAAAAACTAAGGATTAGTACATAGTGGAGACGTGATGAAAGTAAGAGAAAAACATTGAGTATGAGAGCCATTGGATAGCGGCGAGAGCGTATCCCAGGAATTCCCATGATGAGTCTGGGTGAGGATGCTGCTCCAGAGTACCGTTCCGGTGGCAACGTTCGTGGGATGTTTGAAGACTACGGGTGGTGTCATGTCTATGGTGAGAGCTGAATTACCACAGGATGTCTGCATGATGAGTCATGTCAGCGATGGGATTCCCTCAAGAGTGACTAGACATGAGTTCGTAGGTTAGAAAACATCTAGGATACTTACCGTAATTACAGTAGTAGATTAAGTCATGGCGAGGGATTGAACCCTACAAAGATGAAGAACGAATAAGAGGCTTGCCCTCGGACCTATGTAGTATGGGATGCATAGAATCCGAACAAGTGCGCATTAGTGTCATGTAACATAAATAACTGCATTAAGGACTAAGTGCACAATCACAACACGACATCAATAGGGTAGTCCCTTTAGTTTGTTTTGTGACAAGTTTGTGTTTGATAAATATGGAAAATTAAGTTATACAATTTCCGACATAGAAAGGATGGCCGTGTATAATGATCGTCGGTTGAATAAGCTGACGTACCCACAGTCTTATATGCAGGTAAATGGCTTGATAAAGATTTAAGAGGAACAATTGCTTAAAGATTACTCAATGTCGTTGTATATTCATTTCATTGTTATAAATTTTACTTCCGCTGTGCAATGTAAAATGTAATATTGATGTAAACTCTGATGTAAAGTAAAGTGTTTAAATTTTCTTGTAAAATTGTACTAAAAGAAGCGGAAAGATCCTGTAGAACATCTCGAATTCAGTGTATTTGGGATTCGGGGCGTTACAGAGTGGTATCAGAGCCACACTTCTACGCTTTCCACACTTGTACAAATTTATAAGGAACGACACCCTAGAAGTGGACATTAGAGTGTGTGTTTGAGTCTAGAGATTTAAATGTAAGTGACTTACATTTGTGTTGCTCTATGACTTATGCTTCTTCCTCTCTATTTCTAAGATGGCTGACCACTTCGACCCTGCTGGAGACGACGACTGGCATATCATTGAGAAAGAGTACCATCCTGGACAGGCAGATTCCGAGGACGAGTACTACCCAGGGCAAGCAGATTCTGACGGAGAAGAATGGCCTGAATCCCGAGAGATTACCCCACCTCCGAATTCATCTGATGACTCTTCTTCTGACGAAGAAGAAGAACCAGTTCCGAATAGTCTTGTGACTTCTCTTCAGAGGCAGGTAGAAACACTGCGAGAGAGAATCGAATTATTGGAGGCTCAGCTGGCAAAGTGCAAGGACGACTATTCTGTTCTCAGTCATCGAGTATGGGAACTCGAGAAGAGGAAAAACTTGACAGATGTGCTGAAGGATGAAGTTGATGAACTACGGGGAAAACTTCGAGAAGCGAAGAGGAACCGTAGGAGTTAGACTGTTGTAGCTTCTACTATCTTTCATTCTGATGTCAAGAAATGTTTTTCAATTCGAATGTATAAAGTTTGGAATTCAATGAAATGCAAGTCGATTTAAATTCTTGTCTTATACTTCGAATTTAATGGATCTTTTGCATCAGAATATGTCGAGAAGAGGAGCTAGAAATGGTGAAGGGTTGGATCTGGAAACGGAACTTGCGAGGGTCTATCAGACGCTCAATGCCGTGGCTATGAACCAAGGAAGGGGACCTGCGAATCCGGTGCCCGAAGCGATTAAACTGGTGGAATCGTTCAAGCGAATGAAACCACCTGTATTCGAGGGAAAGTTAGACCCGGATGCGGCTGACAACTGGATTCGTCAAGTGGAGACAATCTTTGAAGTGTTGGAGATCCCTGAAGGCAGTAAGGTCAAGTTGGTGACTTTGTAACTGGAGAAGGATGCGGCGGTTTGGTGGCAATCCATGAAGAGGACCATGGGAGGCATAGTGCTTGGCTGGGAGGAATTTCTGGAAGAATTCCGCAGTCACTATTTCCCCTCCGATGTTCAAGAGAAGAAGGCAATGGAGTTTCTGTCACTACAGCAAGGCAGCATGTCAGTGAGAGAGTACGAGACTAAGTTTACTCAGCTCTCTAGGTATGCTCCTGAACTGGTGATGGATGAGGCTAAGAAGGCTCGTAAGTTCGAGCATGGACTGAGGCCAAGCTTGAGGTCCCGGATGATACCTCTTGGTATCAGAAGATTTGACAAGTTGGTCAAGAGGGCAGCAGCGACGGAAGCAGATATGGAGCAGTTCCATGTTGTTCAGAACCGGAGGAACAACTGGCAGTCTGGAAAAAGGCCCGCCAATTCTGGGAGTTTCAAGGGGCAACCATCTGCACAAAGGTTCAAACCGACAGGGGCGAACGCTATTAGTGTGGCTGGAGGACCTGGGAACAATGTGGTGAGACCTCCTGCGGTAACTTGCTATAACTGTGGTGAAACGGGACATTACAAATCTCAATGTCTCAAGCCACAGAATGGTAATAGCAGTACACCAACGCAGCAGACTGGGAAGAGGCCGTACCAACCAGGGCGAGTATTTGCCTTGACGGAAGCTGATGCTGATGAGGTTGATCATGTCATAACTGGTACGAGGGCTGATGTTTAGAGATTTTTGTCATTTCTTTTCCCGCTGTTTAGTGAAACTGTTACGTAATGAGTGTGTATTATGTAACAGGAGAACTTTATCTTAATGGAATGAAAGCTGTTGTGTTGTTCGATACTGGATCCTCTCATACTTTTGTGTCTCCTAAATTTGCTAAAGTGTTGGGAGTTGAACCGAAGATTTTTCCAGGCAAGATCTTGGCATTAGCTACTCCATCAGGGGAAACTTTAACCACTGATCGGTATTATGCTGATTGCGAGATTGTGATTGGAGATCGAATCTTTGGGATTGATCTAATCGAGCTGACTATCTTGGGAGTCGATGTTATCATTGGCATTGATTGGATGTCGGTGTACAGTGCAAGCATCGAGTGCAAAACCAAGACGGTAACAGTGAAGGCTCCAGGTGAACCTGAAGTCACTTTCCAAGGGAAGCAGAAGTGTTCTAAGCTGGTGGCAGCTATCCGCAAGGAAGAGACTTCTGTGGAAGTGCAAGGAATTCCTGTGGTTCAGGACTATCCGAATGTGTTCTTGGATGATTTTCTTGGGTTACCCCCGCATCGTGATGTAGAGTTCAGCATCACTGTTCAACCGGGAAGTGCACCCATTTCTAAGGCACCGTATAGGATGGCTCCAGTGGAACAGGATGAGGTAAAACGGCAGATTGAGGAACTGTTGGAGAAATGCTTTATTCAACCTAGTGCGTCACCTTGGGGAGCACCAGTGCTTTTGGTAAAGAAGAAGGATGGATCGATGAGGATGTGTATCGATTACCGAGAGCTGAATAAGGTCACTGTTCAGAATAAGTATCCTATTCCTCGAATTGATGACTTGTTCGATCGTCTACAAGGAGCAGCTGTATTCTCCAAAATAGATCTTCGATCAGGATATCACCAAGTTCGAGTGAAAGCTGAAGATGTGCACAAAACCGCATTTAGAACTCGGCATGGGCATTACGAATTCTTAGTTATGCTATTCGGAGTGACGAATGCACCCGCAATCTTCATGGATTTGATGAACAGAGTTCTGAGGCCGTTCATTGATTCTTTCGTCGTGGTGTTTATCGACGATATTCTCGTGTACTCCAAGTCAGAGGAGGAGCACACCGAGCATCTGACAGCAGTGTTGAAGAAGCTGGAAGAGCAGAAGTTGTATGCCAAGTTATCCAAGTGTGATTTCTGGAAATCTGAAGTGGGATTCCTAGATCACATCCTTTCTAAGGAGGGAGTAGCAACTGACCCTCAAAAGATAGAGGCAGTGAGAGATTGGGCTAGGCCTACTACAGTGAAGGAAGTCAGAAGTTTTCTTGGGATGACTGGATACTACAGGAGATTCATTCAAGGTTATGCTCAGATAGCCGTACCGCTTACTGGACTGACCAAGAAGAATGTGAACTTCAAGTGGACTGAGCAATGTGAGGCAAGCTTTCAGGAGTTGAAAGAGAAGCTGACTACTGCACCTATTTTGGCTTTGCCTAGAGCAGGTGTTGAGTATGATGTTTACAGCGATGCTTCACATCGTGGGCTTGGTTGTGTCTTAATGCAAGAAGGAAGAGTAATCGCTTATGGGTCTAGGCAACTACGACCACATGAGAAGAATTACCCGACTCATGATCTAGAGTTGGCTACGATTATCTTTGCCCTGAAGCAATGGAGGCACTACGTGTACGGTGAGAAATTGAACATGTACACGGAACACAAGAGCTTGAAGTACATATATCAACAGAGGGATCTGAATTTGAGGCAGCGGAGATGGTTGGAAGTGCTTGAGGACATGCGACCTGAGATCTAGTATCATCCTGGAAAAGCTAATGTTGTTGCTGATGCACTTAGTCGCAAGAGCAGTTTAGCCAGTTTGATTACAACTCAGAAGCATTTGATTGAGGAATTGAATCGAGCAGGTATTGAGGTTGTCTTGCAAGGTTTGGGAGCATCTTTGGCTCAGTTGAGGCTTCAACCTACTCTGAATGGAAGGATCATTGCAAATCAGGAGGTTGATGCTGATATTTTGGAGATGAAGGAGCAGGTTGGTGCCGGCAGGTTGCCCGGATTTCAAATCAGGGATGGAGTGCTGTGGTTCGGAGATAGGCTTTGCGTTCCAAATCAGGCGGACCTGAAAGAGAGTATTCTTCAGGAGGCGCATGCTACTCTTTTGTCGGTACATCCTGGGAGTACTAAGATGTACAAAGACATCAAACAGTATTTCTGGTGGTCAGGTTTGAAGCGGGATGTGGCTGAATTTGTGGCGAAGTGTGAGGTTTGTCAGCAAGTCAAAGCCGAAAATCAGAGATCCGGAGGTCTATTACAGCCGTTACCTATTCCGGAATGGAAGTGGGATAACATCAGTATGGATTTCATTACGGGATTGCCTAAGAGTTCTAAAGGCAATGATGCGATTTGGGTTATAGTCGATCGACTAACCAAGTCCGCTCACTTTTTGGCGATGAAACTCACTGCTTCGATGGACAAGTTAGCTGAGTTGTATGTTGGCGAGATTGTCCGACTTCATGGTGTTCCGTCAACTATTGTGTCTGATCGAGATGCGCGGTTTACTTCGCATTTCTGGAGGAGTCTTCAGATAGCTTTGGGTACCAAGACAGATTTCAGCACTGCTTTTCATCCGCAAACCGATGGGCAGACCGAGAGAGTCAACCGTATTCTTGAGGATATGCTCCGGTGTTGTATACTAGACTTCGGAGGCAGTTGGGAAAGGCATTTACCCTTGGTAGAGTTTGCCTACAACAATAGTTTTTAGGCTAGCTTTGGGATGGCACCGTACGAAGCTTTGTATGGCAGGAAGTGCAGAACACCTGTTTGTTGGTTTGAAGTTGGGGAGCATCAGTTGTTTGGTCCTGAGCTTGTGCAGCAAACCTCTGAGAAGATTGTTCTGATCAGGAAAAGGTTGGTAGAAGCTCAGAGCAGGCAGAAAAGCTATGCAGACAACCGGAGAAGGGACCTTGAGTTTGAGGTTGGTGACTTCGTCTTTCTGAAGGTATCGCCCAGTAAAGGTGTGGTTCAGTTTGGCAAAGGCGGGAAGTTAGCCCCGAGGTTTATAGACCCGTACAAGATATTGAAAAGGATCGGGAAAACTGCTTACCGGCTTGAGTTACCGGAAAAGTTATCTCAGGTGCACAATGTCTTTCGTGTGTCTATGCTGAGAGGTTATATTCCAGATCCGAGTCATCATTTGCCTGAAGTGCCGGAAGGTTTGCAGTTGGATCTGAATTACATCGAGTCTCCTGTCGAGATTGTTGATCGTCGAGAGAAAGTCTTGAGGAATAAGACGATACCAATGGTCAAGGTAGTCTGGAGAAACTATTTGGTTGAAGAGGCTACTTGGGAATCTGAGGAGAGGATGTTGAAGGACTATCCTGAGCTTTTTGCTTGATTGTATCTTTGTATTTTCTTTTGGTCTTGTTGTGAGTGTTGTATTTTTTTTTTCTCGCTCTTGACTGTAGTTCCGGGGACGGAACTATTCTAAGTAGGGAGTGTTGTAATACCCTGATTTTTCAATTAATAAAAAATTATTTATTTTGCACGTATTGTGCACGTGCAATATTTTTGGTTAATATTTTCATCAAGATTAGTAAAGATATTTTAATATATGCTTTTAATTATTTTATACAACAGTCTTATTTTAATTAGATTAAAAAGTCTTTTTCTTAAAGCCCAAAATGTAATTTATTTATTTTATTTTAAAATAACTATTTTGGCCCATAAACTAAAGCCCATGGACTATATTTTTACACAACTTGTCATGTAGAATACAATTTAAAAGACTATTTTATTTTTATACAAAATTTAATGTACAATTTTGGGCCTAGTTGCATGCACGTGCACTACACGTACACGTGCAAGATGCACTTTTCTTCATGGCCGGTTGTGATATTTTTGGAGGGAACTCAAAATTTGAGTGGTGATCATGGTGTGGTGGTTGCTTAGATGTGGGTAGTTATTGCAACTCCTACTTTCATCCTAGCCCTCCATCCTACAACCAACCAATTGATCCTAGCCCTTCATTCTATTTGATTTTTAGTATAAATACCCCTCCCCCTCCCCCCCCCCCCCCCCCCCCCCCCCATGGCTAGTTATTTTGTGCTTAATATTCTCTTCCAAACCTATAGTCTAATAGCATTATCTAGTAGTAGTTTGTGAGATAAAAAGATTGAGTTGTGAGTGGGATTGTGCTTGCATTCTACCAAGGAGGTGAGGGCCGGCTATTCAAGGAGGAGCTCGGGTTGGTGCTTGTGGAGCTTGTGTGCGCATCATCTAGGAGGAGGAGCATCTTGTTGCAAAGGACTTTCGTTACTAATTGTGTTTTCTCTCCATACAAGGTGGGTTATTTTTCCTTATTTCTAATTAGGAATTATGCTAGTATTATATTGAGTAATGATGCATGAAAAATATTAATAAGAATACATTTTAATTGGAAAGTTAGTCTATGAATTGATCGGAATGTTAATGAATAACTTGTATGTGGTTTTATTTATTAAATTTGAGTTGTGGGTGAAATTTTCCTATTTCTAAAGTAGGATTGCATGCTAGTTTAATTAGAAAGATTGAAGCATGAAAATGATTAAGAAGAGCACACTTTAATTGGGAAAAATAACTTCTTGAATGATTGAAATGTGGATATACAAATTTATATGTGGTTCCATTATTTGAGTTGTACGTGAATTGATTAGAATCATGGACTGATTGATAGAAAATACATTCTTTTACCATCAAGAATTACACACAAAGTTAGTAGCTTGATTATACCATTTTCATGTGTTAAATAGACCCTTTGTGTTGATATGGGCATGAATAAATTAAAACATGAGTTGTATGTTAGATAAATGATTAAAGTCAGAGAATTAATGTGGAATTTATTGACAAAAAGATTAGAATGCTACAATGCGAAGAAATGTCGAAGAAGAGAAGAAATGTAGTGTTAGAATGTATAATTTGAACTAATGGTATGAAAATATGTTTTAATTGTTGGAAAAAATTATTTTTCCATACTGGTATGTAAATTGGACAAGAATTTATTAGTTTGGAGCTATACAGTATTTTTTATGAAGATCAAATAAAATTGGGACTAGTTGAACATCGAAATGTTCTAATTAACAGAAAGCACGGGTTAAATGGAATTGAAATTATATTAATGACAACTGAGCGCGTAGCTCAGGTGGTCATATGGTGCGGTTGGGTTCTCTGTGGTTATCAGTTCGAATCCCTGTGGCGCATATTATTTCACATTTTTTTTGTAAACATAAGAATCACCGACCGAAAGTATCAAATACCCTTTGTCTCCTCTTTATAGCGCTTAGCGCATATGGCCTGGTGGTTTGTGCTTTCGGCTGGGACTCAGTGGTGTTGGGTTCGATTCTTGCTATCGACAAGAATGAAAAAATTATTTTTTTGGGGTTTTTAAGTGTCCAAAAATTGTGAAAAAAATATGGTTATTCTCCTAAAAATATAAGGGACTTTATAAAAATAATTTGGGGATTATTTGAATAAAATAAACTATGATTTGTGAATAAAAGGCATAAATAGAACTATGGTTCTAGATATATACTTGTGAAAAATTATAACTTACAAGAATAAATTGAAATGAAGTATTAAAAGATGATTTGGCAAAAAGAAACTTTGTTGTGTGACATAATGCAATTTATTCTCATTGAGAATAATGTGGAAATATGAATTGTGAATATTTGATAGTGATGTGAAATTTTGATATGAAGTGATAATTGATAAAGCATATGAAATTCATGTATAGTCATGGACTATTTGGACAAATTTGAAATCATGATTTGAAAAGAGAATATACATTGAGTATGATAACTCAACATGAGAATTTATGAGTGGAAATGCTCATTTTGGAAATTGTGATTTGAAAATTGAAATAAAAGAGTAGCTAAGTCTCCCCCGGCATTTGGAAATGAAATGAAATGAAATTTGAAAAGAAAGACCAAGGTTGGTCATGTTGAAATGAATGAATAAGTCCGGTTTAGTGGAGAGGCTAACTCTAGAGCTTCGATTTTTGTTCATGATTCTAATAAAAACTAAGGATTAGTACATAGTGGAGACGTGATGAAAGTAAGAGAAAAACATTGAGTATGAGAGCCATTGGATAGCGGCGAGAGCGTATCCCAAGAATTCCCATGATGAGTCTGGGTGAGGATGCTGCTCTAGAGTACCGTCCCAGTGGCGACGCTCGTGGGATGTTTGAAAACTACGGGTGGTGTCATGTCTATGGTGAGAGCTGAATTACCACAGGATGTCTGCATGATGAGTCATGTCAGCGATGTGATTCCCTCCAGAGTACCTAGACATGAGTTCGTATGTCAGAAAACATCTAGGATACTTACCGTAATTACAGTAGTAGATTAAGTCATGGCGAGGGATTGAACCCTACAAAGATGAAGAACGAATAAGAGGCTTGCCCTCGGACCTATGTAGTATCGGATGCATAGAATCCGAACAAGTGCGCATTAGTGTCATGTAACATAAATAACTGCATTAAGGACTAAGTGCTCAATCACAACACGACATTAATAGGGTAGTCCCTTTAGTTTGTTTTGTGACAAGTTTGTGTTTGATAAATATGGAAAATTAAGTTATACAATTTCCGGCATAGAGAGGATGGCCGTGTATAATGATCGTCGGTTGAATAAACTGACGTACCCACAGTCTTATATGCAGGTAAATGGCTTGATAAAGATTTAAGAGGAACAATTGCTTAAAGATTACTCAATGTCGTTGTATATTCATTTCATTGTTGTAAATTTTACTTCCGCTGTGCAATGTAAAATGTAATATTGATGTAAACTCTGATGTAAAGTGAAAAGTTTAAATTACCTTATAAAATTGTACTAAAAGAAGCGGAAAGATCCTGTAGAACATCTCGAATTCAGTGTATTTGGGATTCGGGGCGTTACACAGAGAACGCCACGTTATCTCGGCGGCACATTCCAAACAAATGCGTCCCCGACCCCAAATGGCGCAACATGTCGTTGATGAGTTAACGATCAACGCGCCACATGTCGGCATCGGGGACGACATGTTAGTTCGGGGGCACGCGCCGAACAAACATGACCCCGCCCCAAGATGGCGTAAAAAGCTGTTGACCAATCAACGGTCAACGCGCCACTTATCACTCCTGATTGTACCACATTGATTTGGGGTCACGCGCAGAACAAATGTGACCCCGATCCAAGCAAGTGCGAATGGTCAACGGTCAATGTCTCGTCCCCACCGTTCGATTCCCATGATTTTCGCGCCTAGTCTTGATTAATGACTAAGATTTAATCAAGTATTTTCTTTTTTGATTAATTCCATTATTTAATTATTAATTTGAATTATTTATTATAAAATTTTGAAAAAATAATTAAAAATAAAAATTTTAATTAAGAATTCTAAAAATAATTATTAATTCAGAAAAATGCTTTTAAAATTTTACAAAAAAGTAATTATTAAATTAGAATAATTAATTAAAAAATCGAAAACTAATTATTAAAAATTGGGAAATTTAAAAAAAAATCGAAAAATGATTTAAAAATGAAAAAAAAAAACTCAAAAAATCTGGAAAATCCAGAAAATTCTAAAAACAATTCTGGGTATTTACTAACTCAGAATAACACCGTCACACTCCGAGCAAGATTCAAACGTCCCTGAAAACTCTGGTAAGTTTTATAAACCATTAAAAATATGTGAACTACTACTCAAAGGCTGTAAAGCTCAGTCTTTTGGAGTGGAGGGCTTGTGATATGAGTAAAAATTGAACTAAACCGGCACCATTCAAATCAGGCACGAATCTTAAAGCTTTTAGAGGTAAAATGGTGAATCCCTATAGAAACGGGTATGTAGATGGGAATTGGGCCTTTTTCAAGCCCAATAACCTAAAAATGGATCCGTCTAATTGGATTATCATAATAGCCCAATAAGAATGAGTCCATATTATATAAATATGATTTAAACTCATAATAATCCATGAGAGACGGTTCAAAAATCATTTCGCTTATCATGAGAAGAGTTTTAACTCAATCTCTCCAACCACTCTTATCTCTTCATGAAGAAGAGATAATCAATTCAATCGAAAAACACCGAAAAGTAGAAATAAATCATTATCTTAAAACTGGCCCCCAAGGCAACTATAAATACCCCCTTACCTCACAAGAATCAGGTAATTAGTATTTTGTCTCTAAAACTCTCTTTCTATTCTTGAGTTCTGACTTGAGCATCGGAGGGTCTGTCGCCGGGGTCAACCTCGGTGTTTCAGACTTTTGCTGGTCAATCAGAGCGATCATCACCATCCAGATCAGATCCAACCGTGCAAACGAGTCAAATTTGGAAGTCAACATTAGTTGGAAATAATCAACGTCACTGAAAGTCAAAAAGGTCAGCTTTTTATTGTTTCTAAAAGAACTTATATCATCTATTTGCTCCCACACAGAAATAATCAGCAACACTTACATATCAGACTGCGAAGAAAAGGGCGAAGAGACCGAGGTGCCCCATCATTGGAAAGAGGATCCAAGGAGTATGTAATAGTGCCCATTATCTAACTTTATGCTTTTGTGGATGAATTAGTGCTATTGTAGATTTGTTTGATTGCATTTTCTTTCAATATAAATTATAATGATTGGTTATGTTTTTTGGTTGATCGATCGGTTAAAGCTATTCCTGTTATGGAAATCTTATCCAATTCAGTGTAGTTATCACTTTTTTGTTGCAAGGCCATGCTTGAATACAATGGTAGATTTTGTTGTTAATTTGGTCGGATTGGAGTTTAGATATGGAGTTTAGATATGTAGAGATATCTTTTAGGTGAGGTATATTGTTGTAAAGTAACTCTAGTATACGATCCAAACATATCAGAGTTTAGATAATTGTATGTTTATAAGTCACCTTCTTCAGGGAGTCTATTGATATTATATTAGTATTGCCTAATCGAGGGAGCATTTAACTTGTCCTATTAATTTGGCATTATTTATTGTTTGTGTCCATATGATGTCATAAGTTATACATCTGTATGTGATTACATGCATGTAAAAGCATAAATGGAGTTGTCTTAGCTATACACATCTACTATCTTACTGGAATTATTGGCCTTATCTCTCTCTTCAAGAATTGTTTAAGGTCTTAGATGAATAATGTCTTAAGATTTTCAATGTAATACACTAAGGGTTAACCTGTACATTGGGTTTGAGCATATGCAATAGGGACCAATTACTGTGCCAATTGGAAGGGCAGTAAATTTTGATGATTGATCAAAGAAGACTAGATGTAGCTTTTGTTGCTTTATTGAGCTTCAAAATAGTAGTCATTAACAAATCTTATTAAAATAGCAGTCGTTAACAGAGCATACTAAAATAGTAGTTGTTAGTTTGGCTCGGGCGACGACTTCCGTCTCTTGGGGGAGAGCTCTTCGTCAGTGATTCTTTTTGTGTTTTTTTTTTCTTTTACTGTAAATGGTTGAACATTCTTCTTCTGCGGTATCCAATGCCATGACTAATTCCGATGGTTGAATACTAAAACGTGATTCCGAAGATGCTGGGTGAGAGTACGACCTGTTAGTGAATCTTAATAACTTAGACAAAGTTCAATACAAGTTATGTAGAAAGGATATGAGTGGAGGAGTCTGTCGATTGAAGCATCATAATGCAAACATTAGAGGACACATGGCCCCATGCAAAAAGTATATTGGTGAAGATAAAGCCAAGTGTAAAGCCACGATCGAAGAAGGAAGGGCAAAGAAGAAAAACAAGCAAAATCACTTGGAGGAAGTTAAAGAATAAGTTAATATTATTGATAGAGGGCTTGAAGAAGAAACCGAAGAGGATGGGTCATGGAAAAGGTCACTCATCCTTGGGCTTATGGATATGTTTACATCAGGTATCAATCTTGATTCTTCAAGTTTAATGGAGGCAAGCAGGAACACACGATAACAAAGTATCCATGATGCAATTTATAAAGAAAGATCACACGATTTGCATCGATATTTGACTCGATGATTGTATGAAGCGGCCATTCCTTTCAATGTCGTTGATAATGATTGCTTCAAAAGATTATGTGAAGCGATCGGTCAAATTGGACTGGGTTACCAACCTCCTAGCCAACACCCATTGAAAGAGCCTTTGCTAAAGGAGGAAGAGTATGCTCTAACAAAAAGTTTACTCAAGGAGCTAGAAGAAGAATGGGCAAAGAATGGTTGCTCAATCATGACCAGTGCTTGGGCTCATCAGAAAATAAGAAGCATCGTGAACTCATGTGTGAATTGCAAGGAGGGCACTACTTTTCTTTCTTCTAAAGAAGCTTTTAAAGACACCCACACCGGTGAATACATATTTCAATATGTTGACGAGTGTGTAAATATGGGCCAAAAATGTGGTTCAAATTGTGACGGACAATGAAGCAAATAATATGGCTGCAAAGAATTTGTTATTGGCGGAAAGAGCAAACATGTTTTGGAGTTCATGTGGTACACTCACTTTGAACCTAATGCTTGAAGCAGTTGGCAAGTGTAACATCTCTTTGTTTTAAATAATTTCAAAAATAGTTATTGTATTTCTTTTATTGCTATTAGATATTATTGTTATTATTATTATTATTATTATTATTATTATTATTATTATTATTATTATTATTATTATTATTATTATTATTATTATGTATAAATATACAACTTCATCTCATATATATTCCTTAATTAATTTATTCATTTGGTGAACGAATTTTATTGAAATTTATTACAAAAAATTGAACTAGGAGGACATTATAATAAATATTTGGTCTAAGAGGGATTTATAAATAATTTTTCATTTTTATTTATTTATTCATTCATTTTTCTTCTTCCCCTTCATTTTTCCTTCTCTTTCTTTTCTGCTGACCAACAGCACCGACCGAAATCCATTCGCGCCCCTCGACCGAAACCGAAACTGAAACCCCATGCAATCTTCACCTATTTCCAAATTAAAATTAGGGTTTTAGCTAATTGAAGGGTGCTCTTCAACCCTACGGTGTTGGTTTTTTAAATCATCAATTGTAAGGTGAGTTGGATTTTATTGAAATTATATGTGTTTGTATGATTTGCGAAATTTTTAGCTGCGAAATGGTGTAGTAAGGAGAATATGCAATTCTCTTTATATTAGAAATGATAGATCTTGCATTTAAGAGATAAAAATTAAATTGGAAAATAATTAGGGTATTGCCTCAGTAATTAAACGATAATAGGAATAGTAATTGATGCAAATTGATAGTGGAAATTCCTGTAAGTTATGGAAAATAATTTAGATAATTTTAGAAGATTTTATGGGCATAAAATCCAGTTAGGAAGAATCGAAGGGCATGCATGTATCGTGTGCACACCAGACATTCGATGAAATACTTGTGAGATATTAGAATGATCTTAATTGTAATTTGTGAGTGATTTGAATATTTTGAACCTTAATTAGTGTCAAAACTTGGTAGTAGGAAGGGAAAGCAAGTTTGGGGGATAGCGGAGAGCTTACATAGTCGGTCTTCGCGTTTCCTCAGGCGAGTATGATTTATTATATATATATATATATATATATATATATAATGTGCTATGATAAATTTTAAATCATGGTTCGCTATGTGTAATGCATAAAGTGTATCGTAGAAATTTATAAGTATTATACAGATTAAATTATGGGGTGTAAAAACTTAATGGCATGTATATTTATGATATGGGGTTGTAATATTGGTATCTATGTAAATGTGTATGATATGGGGTTGTAATATTGGTATCTATGTAAATGTGTATGATATGAGATTGTAATATTGAGAATTGGGAAGTTATGATAATACTATTATATTGTGAATATGAAAAATGAACTGAGGTACTTATATATATGCTTTTACGGTAATTTAATGATATCTGCGTATACGGATATGTAAAGGAGAAAATACAAAGATGTATATATATATACTGAATGAATATAATACGGGAGAGATGAATATATTGCGGGGATATTAATTAATGGGCAGTTCCACAAAATTTTCAGTGGCATAAGACCTATATATGACAGATATAGGAGGCGTGTTGAATAAGACCTGTATGGCAGCGATATGTGATGCATAAGACCTATAAGGCAGAGATATGTGATGCGTAAGACCTGCATTGCAGCGATATGTGATGTGTAAGACCTGTATGGCAGTGAATTGTGATGTGTAAGACCTGCATGATAGCGATATGTGATACGTAAGACCTGTATGGCAGCGATATGTGATGCGAAGACCTGTATGGCAGCGATATGTGTATGTGATGCGTAAGACCTGTATGGAAGCGATGTGTATGTGATGTGTAAGACCTACATGACAGTGATACGTGATGCGTGATACCTATATGGCAGCGATATCTGTATGTGATGTGTAAGACCTGTATGATAGCGATATGTAATGCGTTGAACCTGTATATTAGCGATATGTGTATGTGATGCATAAGTCCTGTATGACAGCGATATGTGATGCATAAGACCTGTCTGGCAGCGATATGTGATGCGTGAGACCTGTATGGCAGTGAAATGTGATGTGTAAGTCCTTTATGGCAGCGATATATGTATTTGATGCGTAAGACCTGTATGGCAGCAATTTGTGTTTAAACGGAGCTATTAGTTCAAGTTTTGATGGAGGCGTAAGACCCTTGATGGTGGGCAGCGATGCGTAAGACCCTTGGTGGGCATCGATCAGTTTGGTGATGATATGGGCACTGGTCGACAAATTAATAATAGAGGTATTTATGTGTTATAAAAGGAGAATGAAAAGTTAGGAAATTGAGTTACGTGAATGAGAAAGAAAAGTAAAGCAAATGTGTTATGAGAATGTATACGAGAAGTAAAGAAATTGTGTTATGAGAATAAATATGAAAAGTAAAGGAATTGTATTATAAGATTGAAAAAGTAAAGTAAGCTGTAATATGAAGAGGATATCAAAAAGTAAAGTATTACCCAAGCTATCAGCTTGAGGTGTAAGGTTATATTACCCAGTTTATCTGTGGTGCGGTGTATATTACCCAAACTATGTTTGGGGTGCGGTGTATTATCTGATAAGAATGAGAGTTAAAGTGAATTGTATTATGAGATGTGAATAGATATCAAAGTAAGGTGTATTTTAAAATAAGAATGAATGTTAAAGAAAGGTGTATTATAAAATGAAAATGAGAAAGTAAGAAAAGCGTATGATAAGAAATAAATATGAGATAGTAAAGAAAGCACATGATTGTGAAATGAGAATGAGAAAGTAATTGATGTGAAGTGGAAATGAGAAAGTAAAGCAAGTGTATGAGTTGGAATGAATATGAAAAGTAAAAGAAAATTTGTATATGAATGAAGATGTGAATTGAAGAAATAGTGTTATGAGTATGTAAATGAATATGAAAAGTAAATAAAGTATGCATGAGAATGTGAATGAAAAGTAAAGAAATTGTGCAATGTAAATATCTATGAAAAGAGAAGAAATTATGTTATGTGATTCAGTGATTAAATATGAAAAGTAAAGATATGGTGTTATGTAAATGAGTATAAAAAAGGTGAAGGAAATATGTATGTGAATTAATATGAATAACTTGAAGAAAATGGCGGTATGGAAATGAATATGAGAAGTAAAGAAAATGTGTATGTATTATATGAATGAAAAGTAAAGTAATATGTAATATGAGTGTGAAACATGAAGTAAAGTGTATTATGAGATGAATATGAGAATGGTCCTAAACTAAAAATATGTTATGATATGAGTTGATATGCCTTGAAATTGTGTCGAGGAACTATTCGCCCACTATTTCCATGGAAATGGTGGGAACTACCTATCGAGGCACAACTTCAAGGTAGGGAGAGTGGATATGGAATATTGGGTTTTTGTGATTTGGTTTTGAAAGGCTTTTCTAAAGTTTTTCTAAAAATCTTATATGTTTTCAAATGAATTTTTGATTTTTAATTTGTATCCTACATAGTATGATGAGATATGCCCTCAGAGCCCCAAATATTATTGCGTGTGTAATGTTGAATGAATTGGCCTGGGGAGGATTGATATATAATACAGGTGATGTGATTTATGAAATTGTTTACAGAATTCCGTAAGGAATGTCTAAAAAGGGGCTAATATTTTAGGTAAGACTGGTGAAATTTTTATTGAAATCCGTAATAAGATATTAGAAAGAAAATAAGGGATTAAGTAAAAAAAAATAATAATAATAAAAATGGGGTGTTACAGTAAGGAACCAAAGTTCAATGGAGTATTTGATAAAGTCGAAGCATTCACTGTCTATATATATTCACATCAAGAGACGTTGTCAATAATGAGGAATTGCACAAATAAAAGAGATTTTCAACTTCTTTTTTAACCTTGTAAAGTTTGATGGATAAAAAAGAAAAGTTGAGAACTATAGCTACAAGTAATAAGTGGGAAGCTTGCAAATACTCAGATATTATTAAGGGAAACGTGGCATACTGTACGATGTTGAGCATGTCCTTTTGGAATGGTATAACACTATACTTGAGAGTGTTTGCTCCTTTAGTGAAGGTGCTTCGACTTGTTGATTGTGATAAAAAGACATCAATGGACTTTTTATATGGGGAACTAAAGAAAGCAAAAGAAGACACAAAGTGATATTCAACATGTTGAGGCTAACCATCGTCCTATTCTAGATATTATTGATAAAAAAAGATTGAGGTAGACTTGATACATATGACCGCCTACCTATTGAATTCCTACCACTTTCCCAAAGATGCAACCATAGGTTAAGATCCTCTTGGAATGGATGAGATCTTTACTTGTGTCGAGAAATTCTTCCCCGGTGATTTTATATGGAAAACGTTGTCGTAAATGTGGAGTTGTTAAAGTATAAAAACAAAGAGGGTGGGTTTGGAAGAGCCTTGGTCGTGATCGGATTCTCCAAAAATGATGACAACTATGATCCGGGTATGAATTGTTTCTTACTTTCTTATTAAGCATTGAGTTTTTGTTACTACTTTAAGTTTTCATTACTCATTTGTGCGGCTTTAATTATTTGTCGGTGGTGGTTGAATTATGGCAATCACACACCTAATTTGCAAAAGATGGTGACAAGGATTCCCTCGTTAACTAGAGTTCATCCGAATGTGAGAGGAATCGGAGTACTTTTGAGGGGGTAAGTTTCAACGTGAGATATAGTTACTAAGTAAATATTTAGTAATTAAGAGTGAAGACTTTAACAATTTTTTATTTTTTAAATCTATTATTTTTTATGTAAATACACAGAGACGATGAATAGACTAGATAAGAAAAGATTGAAGCATTTAGTTTATATCCAATTTAATTCTAGAATCATCAAGAAGAAGAGAAGAGAGAAAGAGAGATAAATGGAAGTACTACTTCATAGTGATGCGAGTCATGCACAAGGATGGATTGTTGATGACGGCGATGATAAAGACGTTGAGCCTGGATCTTGACTTACTTGGGGAACTGTTGAAGAAGCATCCGGAGAGGATAACACCTACAACCTCGGAGATGTGCAAGAAATGTTGAAGTAGAGAGCTCAATGAAAAAGATTTTGAATCGGGCGATGAGGATTATTGTAACCCATGTTTTCGCCTATACGTATTTTCTATGTATTTTTGTATTCAAATTCTTTATAAATTCTTTTTCACTCTTATTTTTTTTTTCATTTTGGATTTCCTAGTAGAGTTCTTTCTGAACATCAAATGTATTTGTAGTTATTTTCAAATGATTTATATTTTAACAGAATCTTATTTTATTCTAGAAGTTTGTTTCCTTTCCTATTGGATTTATTAATTTTTGAACTTAAGCCCAAACCAATCTGTAATTTATTCAGCTATTTATTTTATAAGCCCACATTTTAAATCCTTATCCATTATATAAATTGTTGACTTAATTTGGTTAAGCCCACAACTCAAGCTCATGCCCTATTATATTATTGTTATGATTATTAAATTTTGAGTAAGCCCAAAACCAATATATTCTGAAACCCAAGTCAGCCCATACCCCAACTCTACCCAAAATCCGAAACCCACTCCCTACACTAACTGCATACACCCTACTAAATTACTCCCCATTATCTAACTAACTACCCCACTATCTCAACTAAACCCCCGATTAATTACCCTATTATTAATATAACTATTATTAAATCCCCCAACCCTTTCATCTTCTTATTCCTTCATCTCCCTCTCTGTCCGTCACCCGAACGCCATCGCCTCTCACCGCCAAGCCCCTCACAGCGCTCCAACCCACCACCCTTTGCCTCACCACTGTCGTCACCGCCTGCACCTTACCCCGTCGCTTCTGCTCCTTGACCACCGACAGCAACCACCATCGCATCTCCTTGTCGTCCCCTCGTCGCAGCCGCAGCCAGCTCCCCCGCTGTAAGCTGCACCCTCTCCGCTACACCGTCCACCGAACAACCTTGTCTCCACCCGCCGTCATCCCTGCACGCTCCTACCCCCTTCCTCATTCCCCGCAGTCCCTCGCCATCACCGCCAACAGCGCCTCGACACCTTGCCTCTCCATCGCTACCGCCGAAGTCGCTGCCATTGTTGCCACCCGAGAACTCATCGCCGCCATCGACTTCGTCTTCAACCACCCTCTCGACACCCCTCTGTCCCGACCATCTTGAGCGCCCTTGACCTCCATCATCACCATCTCCCTATCTTCCGATCACCACAAGTGAACACCTCGCCGCTTGCTATCTCCCTTCCACTGTTGTAGTTGCCACAGCCCCCGCTGCTCCTCCTTCACACCACTCTCGACCACCCTGCCACAACCACCCGATCAGCAAGCCACAAGCCATCGCAACTCTTCTTCGTCACTGCACCTCAACGCCCCTATACCCGAACCGCCACTGCCTCGACCACCTAGTCGCAGCCTTGCGTCCATCATCACCTCCTTCAACCACCACTGCGCTGCCGTTCTTGCTGCACCACCCGAGCGCCGGCAGCCCTCCCCTTGGCTGCCATTCCAGAGTGCAGCCAACCCCCAGGCACCGACGAAGGCACTTCTTCTTCGATTCCGCAACTCCTCACCCCCGCCATTGCTACCCTCTTCCCCCCTTATTGCCGCCACCGAACAGCAACCCCCTTCTCTCCTTGCTGCACCCAAGAATCGCCCCCGCCGTCTCCCGCTATTGCTGCGTGCTGCCGACCTCACTGTTGTACCGCTGCCTCTCTTGGTGTTGTTGTCGTCTCTTGTTGTTGGCTGCCGCTGCCTCTTGCCGTTGCACCGCCGTGTGTTGTCGTTATGTGCTTTGCACATTTTGCTGTGTACGTAGTTTGCACGTGTGTTGCTGCCATTGGGATATTTTTTGTATCATCTTCATTATATTCAGAATAATCGTCAAAAAGGCAAACGTCCCATCAACACATTCTTATTGTTCTAGTTCAAGGAAACATTCATTGAATTCCGGCAAGTAGTAATTGAATTGAATATCGTAGTTAATTGAATTTCATTATTGATTCGTTATTTTCTTTATCGTATCATGTTTCTTTGATTCATAGTATTCTTATCGTGCCATTGTTCTCGATATAAATCTTGAACCGTAAATTTATCGTATTATTGAACTTTCAAATTTGCTGCCCTGTCTCTTGCCTGAGCTTGCACTGAGGTTTCGACCCAGTTTTTGACATCGAAACTTAGATCTTTGTACATAGAAATTATAATACACTGAGTCTTGAATCTGGAACATTTTACGGTTCCTCAATCCAATTTATAGATTGTAAGTTATCACTATTTGAGTACTGTCATGTTATAATTTCCAGAACCGAGACTGTGCACGAAACCTGTAAAAAGTTAATTGATCGACCTAGCTAATGTAATTCTAATGTATCGTGTGAATATGCGCCGGATTAGGTAGAGAGTCTAGTTTGTAGAATCTCTGGCGGAATCGGATTTGTATTTCCGTAGCAGCGGGAAAGTGAATTTGAGTACCGATAGGTGCTGCATTCTAGAATCTGTATTGTTATGTTTTTGCATAAACCCGATTTTTTTTTCATATTTAATGAATTGAACCATGTATATTTTATGTATTGTATAGTCTTGATATCTTTTTGATACTGTATTAATACTATCGTTCACATCGATTGTACCCATTGCATAATTCTTGATACTACCATTCTCATGGATTGTATTGATTACATATTCATAACTGAATGTTAATAAAATAATAAAAAGTCGGGGTAATAAGGGTCGACTTAGTAATGGACAATATAGGAGTGTACTCGGAAGGCGATATTGGCCACAATCCATATTTGTCAGTAGTATCAGTCATATTGGTCATCGATTGATTGTGGATTACTGACTACAGTATCTCGATTTATCGTGTATTGGTAATCGGTCATCGGTTATTGATATGCAAGATCCGAGTACATGATTCTATGAAATTCATCACTAGAGTCTAAACGTTAACTTGATTGTATGCACTCAAACTTGTGGTATGAGACGCAGGATTGCATGCATTAGATATGTTTATAAAAGACTGATAGACATGAGAAGAACACTGAACATTGACACTGATACTGATTACTGGTTATTGAAATTGATTCTCGATTACTGAATTATTGATTATCGACATTTGATTTTGTTATAGTTTACCATTTATTGGCCTCTGATATTGTTCCAATCCGTTGTTTATTGTCATATTGTCCTTTATTATTTTACTGTTTGCTACTACTTGTCGCCCGTAGCTTGCTCTAATGGGCATTTCCCCCATCTCTAGATGCTGAGATTACAGGTATCATGGAGGAAGCAATTGAAGGACTTGGAGAACTGATCTTCTAAAGATTGGAGTGGAATTAATAGTCATAGTTATTTTATTTATGTTATTTTATTTTCAGCATTGTGTTACTTTCGTACTTTGTATTCCGGGTTTTGTTGACCCGAAGTTATTTACTTTCCAGATATTGGTTATGTATGAGACACTTCATGGATTATTCATGTTTATGTGATATTTTATTACATGCGTGGTTATTTTCATATTTCATATTATTGAGTTAAATTTTACAGCTTATGGATGATGTACCCATCATTCGTTGGGCCTCAGTTGCGTGCCCGTGTTTCCGTATAATGGGAAGGGGGGCGTGACAATTGTGACGTTGAATTGGAAGGAGTGCAAATGTCACGCCCCGCTTTTCGGAATACGGGAATACAGGCACGTAACTGAGGCCCAGCGAATGATATAAGTACGCCAACTCATATCATCCATAAGCTGTACCAATCTTAACTCAACAATATAAGAAAAATTAATCACAGCCACGCAGGAAACATGATCACATAAACGAGAATGAAATTCAGTAACCAAATCTGGAATATAAGAACTTACCAAATAGCTCAAGGAACTCCTGCTCCAATCGTAGAAGAACTGTTCACCAATGCCTTCTGAAAATTCTCCTTGTTCACCTGTACTGTTTGTCTAAAAAGAAAGAATAATTTGTCCTTAGAGAAAGTCGTTGAAATGCAAGTGGAGAAATAGTGAAACAATGGCAATAAAGGTATAGCAATGAATTCAAATGAACGATGAAGTCATTAGTGTTGAACAGTGACAAACCGATAATGGCATAATATGTAATACTTTGATTTATCGCGATAACAATAAACGATATCAATAATGGCAATAATAACGATAACATTGTTCAATACGATAACAATATGCAATGATGAGGTGATGAGAGCCTTAGGTCTATTATTTATTTTTAAATCCTAGCTAATGCACGTACTACTGTGTCCCATGTGTGCCGTACCACAGGTTCGATGCATACAATCAATTTCGTTTAGATTAAGATGGTAGACTCTATAGTTCATGTACTGGGTATGATGACGATAACGATAAACACTGGACATGTGTAATTTCTTACACGATGCCGATAACGATAAACACTGGACATGTGTAATTTCTTACACGATGCCGATAACGATAAACACTGGACATGTGTAATTTCTTACACGATGCTGATAACGATAAAACACTGGCCATCATCCGAGTACACTTACTATATTGTCAACTACCCTAATCAACCCTTAACCCCGGCTTGCTTTACTTTCTTTACTCAATTATCATACAATAATGCAATTAATAAGGGACGCTAGAGAAGGTGACAAAACAACCTTAAGATCATGCAATATACTATATACAATTAAATACACTAAATATAACATTATAAACACAATTGTACATTATAAAGCATAGGGTCCCAATTTTGGACAGCAGTAGGTTGCTGTACCAAAACCAGTATTTCCGTTGCTACAGGACAGCAAAAGTGGATCCGTCAGGTGGTCTAGAAACTAGACTCCTGCCCGGTTCCAATGCATACTTAAAGTCTATATTCCGACGACGGTAGCTAGGTGAAATTCAGTGATCTTTATAGGTTTTAGTTTCTGGCTGGGTGTAGATGTTGCCTAATTTTAATTACAAAGGCAGTAAATAAATATTATAAAAATTAGTAAAAATAATTTTTAACACCCTAAACATGTTATCTACAGATCTGGAATGTATCTTGGTCATATGTGATTAATAGTTCACCTAATTCATTAGCCTAACTTGGTATGTACGTAAATCTGAAATTACAGCGCAGCTGTAGCAAAAGGTTCATAACTGGGGCAGTATAAGTCCGAATTCGAAAGTTCTGGTGTCTATCGACATCTAGACAGATAGGGCTACGATTTACTTTCAAGGAGTTTCTGATTTTAATGAAGTGATCTAGGTCAAAACAGCACATTAAGGTTCAGGTTGGCGTAAATTCCAGAATAGCCAACATGTTCATTTTAAATAAAATGGTTAAGAAAATTTAGGATAGTAAATTGGAGTTTAATTAATCATAATTATAACGAACCAACCTTATGTGAACATGGTATTAATGTAAGTGATGTCCAACATTCTAATATTTACAATTCAACAATTTATCAATAGAAATCATATTAACAATCAACCAATTCATACAATCTACTATAGCTAATTGTCATTTAATGTCATGATATAAAATGTGTCTACAATTCCCTATTTTTATAATCAATAACTATAACTATATGGTGTATGAATATCTCTATACATTAGAGGCAAAAAGATGGCACGATGTCGAGACTACTACTTGGATTCGCTCGTGTAAATCCGTGGCATCTCAACGATGGATACAATAACAATTTACAATTTTAAATAGGATCCACTTGCGGAATTCAATAAAAAATTATCGAATATAATACAAAACATTCGATAGAAATGACTTGCCTTTAGGACGACGTTAGATCCGATATATTGAGAATAACGGGATCGAAATCCCGGCGACACGGCGATGAGCAAACGATCACTGTAATCACGCTCGGGCACGGATCTTGATAATGACCAAGATAATGACCAAGTTGAGATCAAGCGAATCCAACGGCCGAGATCGAACATACATAAACATATAAGAATTAGAATAGTACCAAAAGATTATATTTACCATGATTGATAATTGATGAACGAATACAAAAGTAGATCATATGTTTACTCACCAAGCAAAGGACGAACGAGGCGATCAAGGGTCGAGATCAAGTTGATCCACCAATCGACGACCGAGATCGAAGATCATGTTCAAGATGATGATCGGACGGCTGAGATGTGATCAGATGGCTGGATCTACTTAGATCTGAGTTGAGGATCACGATCGGATGGACGGCTGAGATCCGATTTGGCTGAAAGGATCAAATCTGATCAAATTACACTTTACGGAAGATCCAACGGTTGAGATTAAATCTCAACCTAACGCTGCTCTTCTTCCCTCCTTCAAAACAGAGCACGAGAGAGGGAGATCAGCGGCGGCGACTGCGGTGGCTGGCAGCGGGGGAGGCAACGACGTCTGGCGGCGCGACGAGCGGTGGCGACACTGGACTGGAACAGTGAGGTGGCGGCGCGCTCAGAGTGGCACGGTGGTCACGACGACGTCACTGCAGCGTGGCAAAGATCGCGACAGCGCGGAGCGACGCGCAGGGGAGCTGTGCGCGGGCTGGGCGGCGCGATGGGACGGGGTGCTGCACCGCCGACCAGGGAGAGGAGGGAGAACGGAGGCAGTCGGGGTGCGTCGGGGAGGCCGCGACAAGCTGTTGGGGGCTCGCGAGTAGGCGGGTGGGTGCACACAGCAGGGGAGAAGAGGGATCGGGAGGTGCAAGGCGTCGCCTGGCTGACGAGCGCTGCAGTCACGCGAGAGGAAGGGCATGCACAAGGAGCGATGGTGGTGCTGCGTTGAGCGGCGAGGCATCACCGGGGGAGGCTGGCACTGCGGTTGCGGCGTGAAGCACGCGCGAGAGGAACCAGGGGGAAACACGGGGGGTGTTCGAGCAGTCGCGCACAGGGGAGGTGTGCTCGGGGAGTCGAGGGAGGAGCATCGGATCGATGGGGCGAGGCGCGTTGGCGCGATGGCGGGAGGAGAAGGGCAGGGGACGTCGGCAATGGGTTCTTCTGTGCTTGGGTTAGAAATAGAGGGAGGGAGAGAACGATGAGAGAAGAAGATGGGTTTTGTTTTGTTTGGTTTGGTTTTGTTTTGTTTGGGTTTTGTGGGGAATTAACAATGAGGAAAGAGAGAGTACGGGAGGGAGAGAGATAATAGGAGAAGTTACAGATAGTGGGAGAGATTAGAGGGCCAAATATTAGGGATTTAGTTACTCAATTTGGGAGTTACCTATAGTGGAGAGTGATTAGGGGAATTGATAGAGATTAGCCCGTTGAAAGAATCTGGAGATAGTTTGTATTATTGGGTTTGGGTGAGAGATGGATTTGGATCCAATAAGAGATGGGTATTGGTTTTGGGTTTAAAAATCCAATAGAAGATAATTAAATAGAATAGGCTTTATGAGACATACTTATATATATACATATACATTAAATCATGAACAATTAATAAAACTAATAGTAATAAAAATAAGAATAACAATCTCAACAGAAATAATAATACTAATAACATTAATAATAATTATAACAAAATATATATTTATCAAAATAATATAACGACAACAACACATTTAAATTTAACTCGAGTAAAAATACAAATAACCGATCAAATAGAAATATAAATTAAAATATGTCATTATTCGAACAAAATATAGGTTTCGATTAGAAAACGCTTTAATAAAATATCCGAAACAAATTTCAAAACAAGGTGAATCTATAATTCGTCAAAATACAGGAAATATTCAGAAAATATGTATTTGGGAAAACAGGGCTTACAGCAAATCTTTGATGGATATGGAGAAGACGAATTAGTGACTTAGTGATTTATTATGTTGTCTTCAAGTTTTGGTAGGAATATCCTTTTGAAATGGTTTGTGAATGGTTGAAGATGTTACTCTCCCTTGCTTAACATTAGAGTAAGAAAAATATTTTATGCACTATAAATGAGAAAAACCATAGCAACTACTGGTTGATTACCTTAATTTCTCTTTTGTTCCATTCCTTTTAGCTTTTGTTACTGCTACTTTTTAACTTGTTTTTGTGTGTTGTTTCTTTTATTTCCCGTGTACTTACTGTGTTTGTATGATGCAGCATTGAGCACTACTTTTGGTGGGAGCGACCGAGCGACTCTCCTTTTAGTTGCTTGTATTGAGTGTTGCCTTTGTAGGGACGTTCTTTTGGGCTTGCTTTTCTTAGCTTTGGATGGCTGTCATGGTCGAAATCTTTGTTTTCTTCAGTGTTGGACGAAACCATCATGGTACTGCACCTGGGAGGCTGATCTAGTGATCTCGAGGAATTTCGGTTATGTGCTCCTATCCTCTTCATGTCCTGCTAGTTTGTTGTGTGTTTCTAAAGTTCATGCTGCCTTGCTGTTGATGTTGCGCGAGTTTTTGTGGCCTCGGAATGATGGTTTGTTCACACTTGAAGTGGAACCTCGGTTGGAGTAAAACTCGCGCAGCATTAACAGCATGGCAACATGAACTTTTGAAAAACACAGCCAACCAGCTGGACATGAAGAGGATAGAAGCACATAACACAAATTCATTGAGATCACTAGATCAGCCTCCCAGCTGCAACATCAGGATGGTTTCGTCCAACGCTGAAGAAAACAAAGATTTCGACGATGATAGCCATCCAAAGATGACAAAAGCAAGCCCGAAAGGACCTCCCTACAAGGGCAACACTCAATGCAGGCAACTAAAAGACGGAAAGTCACTCCCACCAAAAGCTGGAGCTCAATGCTGCATCATACAAACTCAGTAAGTACAGGGGAAATAAAAAAACAACACAGAAAAACAAGTAAAAAGCAGGAGTATCAATAACTAAAAGGAATGGAACAAAAGAGAAATTAAGGTAATCAACCAGTACTTACTATGGTTTTTCACATTTATAGTGCATAAAATGTTTTTCTTACTTTAATGTTGAGTAAGGGAGTAAGTAATTTAACCATTCGTAAACCATTTCAAATGGATTTTCCTACCAAAACATGAAGACAATATATGAACCACTAAGTCTCTAATTTCTCTTCTCCATATCCATATAAGATTTCCGCTCCTTCCGATTCAAAGTCATAATCCTCATCGTCCGGTTCAAAATCTTCTTCATGGAGCTCTCATACTTCAACATTTCTTGCACATCTATGAGGTTCTAGGTGCTATCTGCTTCGGGCTCATCTTCTTCATCATCGCCGCCATCAACAATCCATTCTTGCGCGTGACTTGCATCACTGTGAAGTAGTACTTCTATTTGTCTCTCTTTCTTTCTTCTCTTCTTGTTGATGATTCTAGAATTAAATTGGATATAAACTTAATGCTTCAACCTTTTCTTATCTAGTCTATTCCTCTTCTTCATGTGTATTTACATAAAAGAACAATATATTTAAAAATAAAAATTGTTAAAATCTAGACTCTTAATTACTAAATATTAACTACGAAGTAACTATATCTCACGTTGGAACTTATCCCACCAAAAATACTCCAATTCCTCTCACATCCGGATGAAGTCATAGTTAATGAGGAAATCTTTTGCAAATTTGGTGTATGATTGCCATAATTAGACCACCATCCGACTAATAATTAAAGAAGCACAAATGAGTAATGGAAACTTAAAGTAGTAACAAAAACTCAATGCTTAATAAGAAAAGTAAGAACAATTCATACTAGAATCATAGTTGTCATCATTTTTGGACAATCCAGCCGTGGCCAAGGCTCTTCCAAACCCACCCTCTTTGTTTTTATACTTCAACAACTCCACATTTACGACAACATTTTGCATATCAAAATCACCGGGGAAGAATTTCTCAACACAAGTAAATATCCCATTCATGACAAAAGGATCTTCTCCTTTGGTTGCGTCTTTGTAAAAGTAGTAGGGATTCAATAGGTAGGCGTCCAAATGTAAAGGGTTACCAAGTCTACCTTCAGCTTTTTTTAATCAATAATATATTGAATAGGACGATAGTTAGTGTCAACATGTTTAAATGTCACTTTGATGTCTTCTTTTGCTTGCTTTAGTTCTCCATATAAAAAGTTCATTGATGTCTTTTTATCACCATCAACAAGTCGAAGCAACTTCACTAAAGGAGCAAACACTTTCAAGCATAGTTTTACACCGTACTATATGCCACTTTTTCCTTAATAGTCTTTGAGTATTCGCAAGCTTCCCATTTATTACTTGTAGCCATAGTTCCCAACTTTTCTTTTTTATCCATCAAACTTTGCAAGGTTAAGAAAGAAGTTGCAGATCTCTTTTATTTGTGCAATTCCTTATCATTGACAATGTCGCCTGATGTGAATATATATAGATAGTGAATGTTTTGACTTTATCAATTACTCCTTTCAACTTTGGTTCCTTGCCAACTGCTTCAAGCATTAGATTCAAGGTGTGTGTGCCACATGAACTCCAAAACATGTTTGGTCTTTCCGCTAATAACAATTTTTTTGACCATATTATTTGCCTCATTGTCCGTCACAATTTGAACCACATTTTGTGGCCCGACATCTTTTACACACTCGTCAACATAATGAAATATGTATTCACCAGTGTGGGAAGCTTCTTTAGAAGAAAGAAAAGTAGTGTCCTCCTTGCAATTCACACATAAGTCCATCATGCTCCTTCTTTTCTGATCGGCCCAAGCATTGGTCATGATTGAGCAACCATTCTTCTTCTTGCTCCTCATGTAAACATTTTGTTCGAGCAAACTCTTCCTCATTTAGCAAAGACTTTCTCAGTGGGTGTTGGCTAAGAGGTTGGTAACCCAGTTCAAATTGGTTGACCGCTTCATAAAATCATTTGAAGCTATCTTGTCAATGGCATTGAAAGGAATGGCTGCTTCATACAACCATCGAGCCAAATATTGATGCAAATTGTGTGATCTTTCTTTATAAATTGCATGATGGATACTTTATTATCGTGTGTTCTTGCTTTTCTTCATTGAACTTGAAGAATTGGGATTGATACCTGATGTAAACCTATCCATAAGCCAAGAATGTGTGGCCTTTTCCATGACCCTTCCTCTGCGGTTTCTTCTTCAAGCCCTCCATCAATAATATTAACTTCTCCTCTGGCTTCCTCCAAGTGCTTTTGCTTGTTTATCTTCTTACCTCTTCCTTCTTCGATCAGGGCTTTACACTTGGCTTTATCTTCAACAGTAGACTTTTTGCATGGGGCCACATGTTCTCTAATGTTTGCATTGTGATGCTTCAATCGATAGACTCCTCCACTCATATCCTTTCTACATAACTTGCATTGAACCTTGTCTAAGTTAATGAAATTCACTAACACGCCGTACTCCGCCCAACATCTTCATATTCACGTTTTAGTATTGAGCCATCGGAATCGTCATGGCATTAGATGCCGCGGAAGAAGAATGTTCAACCATTTACAGTAAAAAGGAAAATAAAAACACATAAAGACTACTATTTTAGTATGCTCTGTTAATGACTACTATTTTAATATGCTTTGTTAACAACTACTATTTTAATTCTCAATAAAGCTACATAATCTACATCTAGCCTTCTTTGATCAATCATTATAATTTACTGCCATTCCAATTGGCACAGTAATTGGTCCCTGTTGCATATGCTCAAACCAAGTGTACAGGTTAACCCTTAGTGTATTACACTGAAAATCTTTAGATATTATTCATCTAAGACCTTTAAACAATTCTTAAAGAGAGAGATAAGGCCAAAAATTCTAACAAGATAGTAGATGTATATAGCTAAGACCACTCCATTTATGCTTTGACAAATATGTTAATGTTATCACATACAAATGAATAACTTATGACCTCATATGGGCAAAGATAATAGATAATGCCAAATTAATAGTACATTACCAATATAATTTGGTTAAATACTCCTTCGATTAGGCATTACCAATATAATACCAATGGACTCCATGAAGTGAGCGAAGGTGACTTATAAAACATACAATTATCTAAATTCAGATATCTTGGATCATATCCTAGAGTTACTTCACAACAATATATCTCACTTAAAAGATATCTCTACATATCTAAACTTCATTCTGACCAAATTAACAACAAAATCTACCATTGTATCCAAACATGGCCTTGCAACAAAAAAGTTGTAACTACACTGAATTGGACAAGATTTCCATTACAGGAATAACACTAAGGCAACCACATTTTAACCAATAGATCAACCAAAAAACATAACCAATCATTATAACTTATATCAAAAGAAAATACAATCAAACAAATCTACAATAACACCAATTCATCCATAGAAGCATAAAATTAGATAATGGGTACAATTACATACTCCTTGGATCCTCTTTCCAGTGACGAGGCACATCGGTCTGTTCACCCTTTTCATCGCAGTCTGATACGTAAGCTTCCAACTTACACAATTACTACTAAAACCCATTCAACCCCATCTCCTAGTAAATTTTAAATAAACAATTTGGAGATACATATACATTCACTTAAAAATAAAAACCTTAATTAGGTATCTGAATTTATTGGGGGGGGGGGGGGGGGAGCTGGTTGGATTGGATTACCAATTATTGTGCCAATTGGGATGGGGGAGGCTTGGGTTGGGATGGGGAGACTTGCATTGGGAGGTTGATAAGGAAGCAGAGGAAGCCTGAAAGGGGCTTGCGTCGGAGTTGAAGCGAGGAGGGAGGTGGAGGAGGTGGTGTTGATGCGTGGAGGGAGGTGAAGGAGTGAGTTGGAGATTTTGGATATGGAAATTAGGGATTTAGGAGTGAGTTAGGGATTTAGTTATATTATTTTGGGTATGGTGGGAACGAGTCGGGTCGGACCTGTAATATATAGTGATTTAGAAAATCGGTTTGGGTCCTAGGCGGGTGTCACGCCCAGCTTCCCAAAAAGAATACGGAATACGGATACATAACAAAAAGCCAAGCGAATGATTATCATCCTCTATAAGCTGTTTAGGAATCTTTACAACATAACACATGAATAATCAGTGTCGGAAGTAAAAGATACAATCAGTCATGCATAATTGAAATAAGATACCAACAGGAATTACTTGAAACCAAATATAATAATCTCAAATAATCAAATTCTGAACAAGTCAACTGTCCTGGGTCATATCGCCCAAATACAAAATAATTATCCAAGTCACCAAGTACATTTTATTCAAGTTCAAGCAACAAATAATAATAATAAAGCAGAAAATCCAGCACTAGTATATCATCTCGCCAATACCATCTGGTAGTCGACCATCCTGATCTGCAATTAGTAAATTTGTAGGAGAAGGAAAAAGAAAACAAGTACCCGTCAATTGCAAATTACGGGCCACTTATAATGTAGGATACAAGTACAGGGGATTAGATAATTTTAAGTAACAGGTCTAGCATGGTATAAGTGTGTCAACAGAATTATAATGTCTAGCATGAATCAGGAAAATAGGAACAAGTAGCATGGTATACTAATAGGTACAGGTAACATGTATCTAGTGTCAAGTAAACAGATAAACAGGTAAACATGTATCAGGTATCAGGTAACAGGCATACAGGTAAACAGGTAATCATGTAACATGTATCAGGTATTAGGTAAACAGGTAACAGGTTAACAGGTAATAGGTTATATCAAGTCTTGTATTATTACTAACTAGGTAGCACTTCATCTGCCATCCTTTTATCACATGGTTGCTACATTCAAAATAGTTACGTTTGTAGATTTCATAGTGGAGTCCATAGGGCAGTGTACTCAGGTACAGGATAACAGGAATAACAGAACAGGTAGAACCTAGTGGTTCTCTTCCGAGTACATCTTCTTAAGGGAAGTATGCAATCAGGTATAGGAAACAGGCATAACCTAGTGGTTATCTTCCGAGTACATCTTTCTATAGGAAAGCATGCAGTCAGGTACAGGTAAACAGGATCATGAATCATGTAGTCATGAACACGTAAATAGACAAGCAGGACATAGGTCCTCTTCTAAGTACACGTTTCTATATTTTTCACTACTAGATCTTTCCCTTAACCCTGGCTTGGTCAATAATTATTATAATCAGGCATGTATGTATGTGTTGCAAAACAAAGCAAGGATAACAGTGTATAAAAATGTATCTGGTTCGAGGTGCAAGATAAACAAGTACAGGTACAAGATAACACATAACAGGGTAAAACAACTATTTTTCTAATTCAGGACAGCAAGACACAGCAAGACAGTGTTGTACTAAAACAGTGATTCCTGCTACTACAAATATCCAAATCTGGATCCGTCGAAGAATCTGAAAAATAGACTTCCACACGAATCCAGTGAATATAAATAAGTCATATAGTAATTCACAACATCATAACTCAAAACAGGTTTGAAAACAGAAAACATGTTCAGTCAGAAATCAGGAAAACGAATTCTCAGTCAGGAAAACTGCATCAAAACCTCTCAAATAAATTCAGAAAAAATCTGAGGTATTCCTCTATATGTCTAGCATCCAAATATAAAGTTACATAGTATTCCAGTAAAATTAGTTTAGTCATAAAAAATCAGAAAACATCAAGAAACGATACTTTGGAAAATCTAGAATTTCCAACACTGCTGTACGAAACCTGAAATATCTCGCAAGCCGTAAAACGAAATCCAAATCCGCCAAAGGGAGATGAAAATAGACAAAATATATTAACTTTCATATTTCACGAATATTTTTCATACAGTAAAAGGAAATGGGGTGAAAACATAATTCTTTGCAGAACAGTAACCAAAATACAGCATGTATAGTTTTCATAAACGGGCATGAAACAACGCATAAACTCACCAATAAAATCCACCAAAATTCTGGGTAATTCCTAACTAGATAAAGAAATACTGACCAAAGTTTTGGGTCAAAATAATATATGTAGCATAGTTCTCTAAAATGATTTGTCATTAAAATTACCAAAAAACAGAATCTAGAAAAGATCGACACCTCTGTAGTAAAACAGTCATAACTCAGTCATACGAAAACAAAATCAAGCAAGGTCAGAGGGGTTTGAAAATAGATGAAATTCTCTAAAACTCATGTTTTATACTGAAATTAAGATACCAACTTTAAAACAGTCCAAAACGGCAAACAAAACAGATCAGCCACAAAATACAGATTTTTCCCTGTAACAACAACTCTACATATATCATACAAAACTTGTTCAAAACACAATCAAACATGAAATCGAGTCTACCAAGTGTCCAAATATCATGAATTAGGATTATTAACGTATCTAAACAAAGCCTATTACAAGGATCCCAACAAATACCCAAATTCTCACGAAAGGTCTCACATACATGATCAAAATCTAGAACGGGTAAATCCTAAGTTAATTCATATCTATATTGTGTCGTGAGTCATCTATGGTCAAATTTTCAGAATAGAGACAAAACCCATCAAGCATATCACAAATAAGAGTCGTCTCTAGAACCAACTGCACTATAGGTGGTATTTTTGACTTGTATCAAACAAATGAATTGGAGTACAAGTTACTTGCCTTAAATCGGAGAGGAAACGAACTCCAAGAGTAACGAGCAAAATCCACGAACAAAAATCCACGAATGAACGAATCCAAGCAACTAGAGCGAAAAATCTCCACACGAACAAAAACTCCAAAAGCGAGAGAAATATAGTGGCTTGCAGCCACAAGGGAACACCAAGAGAGAGAGTCGAGGGATTGAGTGGTGGTGTGAGGTGGTCGGAATGGCCGAGAGAAGGATCGGGAGTAGGGTGAAGGTGAAGGGGCTCGGATTTGGGGTGTTAGGGCTGCTTGGGTTGGGGTACACAGCCGGAGAAGGGGGGGTCGGCATGGGCTCGGGTGAAGGCAGGCCGGAGGGGAGTAGGGGCTGGCGTCGGGTGCTGTGTGCAGCGCAAGAAGGAGGGGAGTTCGGGATAGGAGGGGGTTGAGTATTAGGGTTAGGGTTTAGATGAGGGAGATTAGAGAGTATAAATATAAGGGCATTAGGGTTGAGAACACAAGTTGGGTTAATGGGTATTTGGGTTGTGGGTAATTAGGAGTAGTAATAAGACTGTTTATTTGGGCTTCAAAATAGGATACAATTTGTATAGGATATCTAATAGGATTGGGGATAAATAGGACAACCAAATCACTACCACCACAAACACCCACAATTAAAATAAAATAAAATAAAGAGAAGGAGACCAAAATGAAGAAAGAACAAAATAATGAAGAGCGAAACAAAAGAGACTATCATTCGAACACGAAGAGCTCAAAATGAAAAAGAAAACGAATATATATTGAAAACAACTCCAATATACGGTTCAGAAAAATCCAAGAGAGAAAATACACCAAACGAAAAAAAATACACTCCAGAAGTACAGAAAATGAAAAACAGGGGTTACAGCGGGTCTAGACCGGCCTAGACCCGGTGAACTGCCTAGACCCCCAAACTGATTTTCCAAAAGGCCCAGGTCCTACTCGAGTCGTCAGGAGGGGCCCGCATATGCCAATTTTTAGAACACTGCTTAGAAGCATAATCCATTTTTCTCTAATCACTTGCATACGGTAAACCTACCCTTTGAAACTAATTTAGTAAATATGAGTAATGAGTTACTTGACGCAGTGGTTGTAGAATACCATCTTTTAAGATTGTATTAATAAAATCAATCGTGACAAAGCTAAAATTTGCAATAGGTAGTAAAAAAAAACATAATTATATGAAAATAATGTTAGCACGTTGACCATTCTTGCAAATACCACCGACTACTTCTGTAACATCCTGAATTTTCAATTTTAATTAAATAAGAGTTTGTTGATTTTTATGTGTTTTGTACGTGTAAATTTATGTACATTTTCCCCCCCTAAAATCTATTTATTTTCATGCCATGAACAAAGTATTTTTATTCTTCTCCTTTTAATTCAAAAGCCTATTTTAAATCCTAGGCCTAATTGTTAAATCTAGCCACCCTAATTAAATTAATTATTTTAATTATTATGCCCATGGTTTCTAAAGTCCACTAAATTGAGCCCACTGGTTTATTCTCATTTAAATGAGACAACTTGTAGGGTAGACTCATTTTTCATAACAAATCAACTAACAAATGTATGTACAACTAGTAACAAGGTGTGCTTAGGGTGGCTCATGCATTGCACATGCACGTGCATTGTGCACAAGAGCTAGGCCGGATGGAGTCAAAGAGAGTGGAGAGATGGACTTAGTGGAAGATGTGGTTTGTGTTCATAGGTGGTTGCTATAACTCCCTAACTCATCCTAGCCCCTAATCTATAACCATCTAGTTCAATCTTGGCCCTCCATTTCACTTTAAAAAATGTATAAATACCCCCTCCATCTCTTCATGCAATACACTTGAAAAAAATTAGTAAAAGAGAAAAAGAAAGAAAGAAACAAGTGTGAGAAAAGATTGAGAGTTTGTGAGCAAAAAAGATTGAGTTGTGCATTTGTGTGTCCCTTTCACATTGGAGGCCGGCCATTCACCAAGGAGGAAGGAGAGCTCGGATTTCATCAAGTACAAGGAGGAGAAGGCTCTTTTGGTGGCACAATCTTGGAGCAGAAGGATCGTTCGTGTGTTCAAGGATATTTCTAGGAGTTCTTTTCATTTGTGTTCTTCAAATAGGTGGGTGATTTTCAAACTTCTACTTTAGTTACCATGCTAGGATTAAAATTGTGATCATGCTCAAATGAATAGGAAATATTGCCATGCTTTTGTTTAAGGAGATTAAGAGGAAAAGAACACCAAATTAATCTACATGAAATGTTAGTACAATAAATTAGATTGTGTAAATGAGTATGTGTTATGATGGCTTGGTAGTTTAGTCGCATGCTAAAATGGATGAATTATGATTTTTGTGAAATTTTGTATATGCATGAATTGAAAAATACAATATGTGAAAAATGTGCTTATGGATAGACTATGGAATTTAAATTAATTTGCAAATATATATTAAATAGATGAAGTTGTGATAAAAGTATGTTTATGTACCATATGCAAGTAGTATTGTGTTCAATTGATTTGTCATCCCTATTGTCTCCTAAAGTTATGTAGTAGGGAAATAGGACTAAATTGATAAATTAAATCTTTAGTAAGGAATGAAAGAGAGGAAATTTGTATTTGAACTCAATATGAATGAGGGACATTGTGGATAAAAAGAATCTTATAAAAATAAATGTTTTTATGTCGAAATGAGTATATTTTTATCCATTGTTTAAACTAACTAAGGGAGAAAGAGTTTTTATGTTAAAAGATGGGTTCTATAAGAATTATGAAAATACAAGCTACTGTTTTCTTCAAGAAATTATACTCAGGAAAAATTTATATTTTATAACTGCAATTTGAATGAGAAAAATCGAGTTTTTCTAAAAGAGCTAGAAATAACACAGTCAGACTCAAAGATGTTTTATGAGATTTTCCTTACGGGTTAGTCACTTGGTCATTTTGGTTAGTGGGTGCGTTTTAATGTCGTTACTGTAGCTCGGCGGCACTGCTGTGCTTGGGTTCGAGTCTCGGTAGAGACTTTATTTTTCCAAAATGAAATTTTTATTCAAAACCTGAACTCAAAACACAAACAGAATTCGAGTCCTCTGTTAGACAGTTAGCCACTTTGGTCATTCTGGTTAGTGGGTGCGGGTTGGCGGCATTACTGTTCACCCGTGGGCCTTTGGGTGTGGGTTCGAAACCTGCTATGGCCAAATTTTTTTTGGGAAATTGTTTTTTTATTATATTTTGATTTTTCTAAAGGGTTTAAAATGTTTTAAAAATTGAGGAAAATACTGGAAAATTCTCTGAAATTACATAGACTTGACAAAATTATTTTCTAAATATTTGGACTATTATAATGAGAAATAGAAGTGAAATTTGAGAATAAGAATTAATAAAATCCTTGGATATGATTCTTGTTGTAATTCAAGATGAAAAAATAATTTGTTGAACATAGAGAAAATTGAGAAGAGTTCAAAGATGATAGTTTGACTTGTAAATTATTAAGTAAAATTTGATGTAAGATTGTTTAAGAATATGCAAGTTGTGCATGGAAATTTATTGAATAGAAACATGATGAAATGTGAAATTTGTGAACAAGTATACTCTCATTTTAATGAACATGAAAAGAGAATTTATACTAGAATTTTAGCTAAGTCCTCACATCGGCAGGAATGAAAGTTTTGAAAAGAGAAATGTGATAAATTGTGACCAAGTTTGGGTTGTGCATAATGATTGATATTTTAAGACCGATGTAAAGGTAACGCTAAATTCTAGAATGTTGATTTTTATTCATGACCAATTACCTAAGGATTAGATACATAGTGGAGATGTGATGAAAGTAAGAGAAAAACATAAGTGTGAGGGCTATTGGATTAGTGGTGTGAGAGTGTTCACAAGATGTCCTTATGATGCATCATGATTAGGGCGTGGATACTACTCCAGGATATCGTCCCTGGTAGCGACGCTTGTGGGGTATTTGGTGACTACGGGTGGTGCCATGGTCCATGGTGGAGGTGAATTGACCACATGATGCCTGCATGATGCATCATGTGTCACTGCGTGGGATTCTCTCCAGGATGTCTGGACGTGGGCTCGTAACTCATAGAATACCTAGGATAATTACCGTAGTTACTGTAGTAGTTTAAGTCATAGCGAGGGATTGAACCCTACAAGATGAAGAATGATTAAGGGCTTGCCCTCAGACCTATGTAGTATGGGATGCATAGAATCCGAACAAGTGCACATTAGTGTCATGTAATGTAAATAACTGCATTAAGGACTAAGTGCACATTTACACACGACATCAATAGGATAGTCCCCCTTAGCTTTGTTATGTGACAAGTGTGTACTTTCTAAGTAAGAGAAATTGATGTATTATATCTAACGTCAGTTGTATGCAACTGACGTACCCATAGTTCTTATGCAGGATAAAGTGAATGACAAGACTAAAGATTGATTGCTGCTTAAAGAAATGTTCAAGTTATTATTCAATTCATGTATAATGTTATAATTCGCTTCTGCTGTGCAAAATGTAATCCTTGTTGTAATAAAAGTTTTTAATTCCTTGTAAAATTGTACGAAGTGAAGTGTAAAAATCCTGTGGAACTTCGAATTCGGTCTTATTTGGAATTCGGGGTGTTACAACTTCCTTCGAAAACATCGTATTTTTTTTTTCCTAATAACATCATATACTATTTTTCCATATACTTTTGAGAACATCGTATACTATTAGCTCCACTAGTCTTAATCTGCGATGACTTCAGTAACAACAGATCCATTAACTGCTGGCTTTATTGAGGGAGAACAAAAGAAAGAAAAGGGAGAAAGATAGTGAAAGAGGTGGAAGATAGTTTAGATTTATTTGGTGTGTTAGTTTTGAATTTCGAAGGAAATAGGAGAAGAAAAATTTTGGGGAGTCAATTGGAGAGATTTGTGATTGTTTTACAAACCCAAGGACGAAGTATGTGAAGAAGGGAGGCATCGTACCATCGTGGGATTCCGAAGGCCGTGATGTGCTCTTCCGTGTCAACTCCGACAGGGGCAGAGCGTCAGTCAAGGGGAGTGGCGGTGAGCCCTGCTGAGGGGAGCTTATGTTTGGATGTAGTCTTGGCCCTCCAACAGGCTCCCCTAATCCTTATAGCCGACGAGCTATTTAACGAGAAAGAGAAGAAAGTATACAGTCCGAACTGGGGCGTGAAGCAGTGTGATGCCATCTTAGAGGACTCGGTGAAGTGCCTCAATGTGGTGCAGAATATTCCCCCTTATTGAGACCATAAGGTTCTGAGAAGGAGGGGATTGATGGCTCCATCATGGAGCTTTTCCTATGCGCTGTCTCTGTTGGTAGTTCTACTCTTAGTTTCTTAAATTTTCATTTTAATTTCAAGCTTTTCGAAGTTTCCCCCTCTTTTCCTTATGCAGATGGCTAGTCGGACTGGGAACTTGATCAAACTCATTCATGCCGAGGATAATCTTGGAAGGATCAGGCTATTAGGGTCGAAAGGCTAAGGAAGAAGGTCATGTAGGGGCTGGAGGCGGTGAGGGGTAAGGAGACTGCTCTCCTTGCCAGCTTTAAGGCAAATCGAAAGTGGTTGAAGGAAGAGGCCGCGAAGGATCTGGAAGAAGTGGTAGCGGTTGTGGTGGCTAAGGCTGAGGCGAAGGCACTGGTTCTTCTCAATGATGTGTTGGGTCAGTCATACTCAAGGCCATTGCGGATGTGATGGAGTGTGCTCTCGTCTTTGATGGGAAGGGGTATCGCTCAGAGCTTCTTCCCGGGATGGAGCCAATAATAAAGGCAATCAAGAAAGACAGGACTCAGGATGACTCACCAGGCGGAGAGGAGAGGAATGGAGCGACTGGAGTTCCTACTCCTTGGGCTTCGTCTAACGATGAAGAGCCTTGATCTTGTAGTTTTAGAGTTTTTCCCTCTGCATTTACTTTTGACATATTTTGTAGTAACCTAATAGCTGACTGGCCACCGCTTGGTGTATCTTCGTATTTATATGCATGACTTATAAAATTTTGTGAACTTTTGTGTTGAAGTCCTATACTTGTTTTTTCTCGTGTTCGATGTTGAACTTTGTATGTCTTCCTTGGTGTTGTTTATGGTCGTTTGTAGCGTGCTATAGAGATAGTCTTAGGGATGGGATGCCTTCTAAGCTTACTTATTGGCGATTTGATGCATTTTGGGGAGGATTCAAATGGTTGCTTCAAACTCCAAACCCGCATGCTCGTGTGCTTCTGGCGTGGCTGTGGTGTAACACTTATTCCCAGTGCTATAGAACTCCGATTAGGGTGTATGACCTATCATTTCGACGAGGACTCGAAGGTCTAGCAGTTTTGTTTAGAAATTGATTAAGAATCTGTCTGTCTTCAAGGTCGAAACTGGCCCGCAATATCTCTGTCTCCAGGGAGCTTAAGAAGGTGAGCATTGCCATTGAGGAGCTGTTGAAGGATTTTGACAAGTTTCGGGAGTAGTTCGAACAGTCGTTTCGAGCCCCAAACTTTCATATTTGCAAGCCATATGGGCAATTGCGAGCCGTGATTATGAACTCCTATTTTTCGAGAGTTTCAACGAGCTGTAGGAGCAATTTCGAATGGTGAGTTGCTTCGCACTTGCTTGTTCACAGATAACTAAAGGGACGTTGAACCAAGTGTTTGACTCCAAACATGTTGTTTGAGAGTTTCAATGAGTTGTAGGAGCAATTCCGAATGGTGAGGTATTTCATACTTGCTTGTTCACAAGTGACTAAAGCGGCGTCGAACCAAGGTTTTGACTCTGAACTTATTGCTTAAGAGTTTCAACAAGTTGTAGGAGCGATTTCGAATGGTGAGCTGCTTCGTACTTGCTTCTTTGCAAGTCGATTAAAGCGGTATCGAACCAAGTGTTCGATTTCGAACGTGTTGTTTTGATGCTAGCCAATTGTGGGAACATCCCTTAAGGAGAATATGGACTCTGAACTTGTTATTTTGTCGAGTCGTAGTTGTGACTCAGGTGGATAGATATGAGCATAGTGCAATGATCTTTATAAGAAAAATAAGCTAAGTTTTATTGAAATAAAAACTAAGTGGCTGCCTCATTGGTGCTAGCCTTTATAACATGCTTTGGTCGTATCACGAGTGTCGGCCTTATTGGAAATTGAAAAACCTAGATCTACCAGAGGGTGTTAAGCACCATCATGGTACTTCATCAGGTGTTCAGCGTTTCATATCCTCGATATCCCCCCCCAACAGGTCTTCAAATTGGTATGCCCCTGGGAGGACTACTTTAGAGATCCTGTACGCCACCTCCCAATTAGGAGCGAGCTTTCCCTTCTTGCAAGGATCGGAGATTTCTAGTTTTCAAAGGACTAGGTCATCTTCTCTTGGTTTTGTCGAGCGGACCTTCTTATTGTAGAACTTTTCTACCCTTTACTATTTGTCTTCTCAAGGCGAATTTTCTGTACTTCCTTGATGAGGTCAAGGTTGCCCCTGAGATCAGTGGAGTTCTGTTCTTTGTTGAAGGAGAGTAGGCGGGGAGAGGGTAGTCCAACTTCAAAGGGGATTAGGGCTTCAGAGCAGTGAGGTTGAAAGGGGATTCTCTTGTCGGGGTTTTCTTAATGGTCCTGTAGGACCATAGTACATTTGGGAGCTCCTCGACCCATAATCCCTTGGGGGATTCATCGAGTTTCATCTTGAGGCCGTCGAGGATTTATTTGTTGGCGTTCTCTGCTTGGCCATTGGACTAAGGGTGGGAAATGGAGGAGAATCATTACTGTATCCCTAGGTCGGTACTGAATTTACAGAACACCTTAACGACAAACTGAGCTCCATTGACTGTTACTTGGATCCAGGGGATGCTGTTGGACTCTGTGCTTCGTGATGGTTGATAGTGGTTCCGCCTCGATCCACTTAGAGAAGTAATCAGTGGCTACCACGAGGAAGCTTCTTTGTCCTTTTGCTGGTGGGAATAGTCCTAGTAGATCCATCACCCACATGGCAAATGGGATTGGGCTTGACATGGAACTAAGCTCGGTCAGGGGTGTTCACAATGGCGAACGTACTCCTGAGCATCGTTGAGGAGGGTAGGCCAAAAATTCCAACATTGAGGATGTTGCGGGCGAGGGATCTAGCTCCCATGTGACTGCCTCCAATCCCTTCATGAACTTCTTTCAAAGCATACTAGGCCTCCTCGGGGGGAGGCACCACATATAGGGTATGTTGTCCACCAGAGTATACGAGCATTTATACATGACTCATTTCATGAGTGTCTATCGCTCTGCCCTCATTCGGATCTTTCTGGCTTCCTTTGGAACAGGGGGAGGATTCCCTTGTCGAGGAAGTCATACAGAGGTTTCATCCAATTGTTCTTAAGTACCAGAGGAGTGATTACCATAAGCTCTGAGACTTCCTCTTCGATGCTTGGCTTAAGCATGATCTTAATAAAAACTGTGTGGTCAAGTCCTTCGAATGAGGAGGAGACTAACTTGGATATGGCATTTGGTTGCCCATTTTCTTCGCGAAGGATTCGAGTGACCTCAATCTCTTGGAATGCGGTTAATATCTTTCTGACATGTTAGATACTTGATCATACGGTCATCCTGGGCTTCATAGTCTCCTTGGACTTGGTTCACTACCAACTAAGAGTCGTTGAACACTTTGACATGCATGGCTCCAGCTTTGCAAGCTAAGAAGAGGCCAGCAATTTCATACTCTGCTTTATTGTTGGGGCACTCCACTTCTCCCAATGCATGAGGATCCATTGACGTAGACACTCCACAATGGAGGGTTTTTGCCTTCCTCAGGGGGTCAGAAATGTTGCTATCAACAATGAATTCAGCTAGAGCCTGGGCTTTGATGGCTGTCTTCAGTCGATAGCTGATGTCGTACTGGCTCAGTTCAACAGACCATTTCATAAGTCGTCTCGAGCTATCTGGCTTGTGTAGTACCGGCTTAGGGGTTGATCAAGGAAGACCACTACGGAATGGGCTTGGAAGTACTGGCAGAGCTTGCTAGCGGCCATGATCTGGGCGTAGGCCATCTTCTCAATTTTTGACTAATGGAGTTCGGCATCATGGAGGACTTTAATTACATAGTAGATCAGGTTTTGAGTTCTGTCCTCTTCCCTCACCAAGACGGCACTGAGAGTTTGATCTGAAGTAGCCAGGTAGAGGTAGATCGTCTCTCCCAACTCGAGCTTGCTTAGGAGTGGAGGATTGACTAGATAAGCCTTGAGCTGCTCAAAGGCTCGTTGTTGTGCTTGTCCCCACTCGAAGCCCTTTTCTCCCCTGAGTGCTTTGAAGAACGACAAACACTTTTCCCTTAATTTGGAGAGGAAGCGTCCGATGGCGGTGAGGCACTCTGTGAGTTTTTGAATTTCCTTACTGCTGGATAGGGGAGCCATGTCCAGTATGGCTCAAATCTTCTCTGGGTTGACTTCGATTCCTCTCTGGCTAACCATGAACCCCAGAATTTTGCCGGAGAACACCCCGAAGGTACACTTAGAGTGATTGATCCTCATATTGTGCTTACTCAGGACGTCAAAGGCTTCTTGAGGTCATTCACATGGTCTCTTTTGTTGGGTCTCTTTACCAACATGTCGTCCACATAGACGTCCATGTTCTTGCCGATATGTTCCTTGAAGACTTTGTTGTCGAGGCGTTGATAACTGACTCCAGCGTTCTTCAGCCCGAAAGGCATGACCCGGTAACAAGGCCTTGGGTCGGTAATGAAAGACGTCTTCACAATGTCAGGGGGGACATCATAATCTGTTTATATCCTGAGAAAGCATCCATGAAACTCAAGTTTGTGGTTGGATGTGGCATCAATTAGGGCGTCAATGCTTGGAAGAGAAAACGGGGCCTTGGCATGCTTTTGTTCAAGCTGGTGAAATCGATGCATATTCTTCATTTGCCATTGACTTTCTTCACCATCAGCACATTCGCTAGCCATTCAGGGTAGCTGAATTCTTAGATTAAGCGGGTGGCTAGGAGTTTATCAACTTCTTCCTTGATGGCTAGTTGTCGGTTAGGGGCGATGTTTCTGCTGGACTGGCTTGACTTCGGGATTGACATTGAGATGGTGCATGATTAACTCCTCCAAGATGCTGGGCATGTCGGCAGCAGCCTAGCAAATAGGTTTGGTTCCCTCTTATGCATTCCACAATCTGTTCTTTGACCTTGTGAGGAAGAGACTTGCCTACTCGGAAAGTCTTGGTCGGATCCCTCTTAGAGAATGGGATCTCCTCGAGTTGATCAACTGGTTCAGAAACAACTTGACTACTCCCTTAGGGGAGTTCTAATGCCTCGAGCGGGATGACTGAGCCCCGCATTGTAGTTGTGTAACACCTTCGAGCTATCTCTTGGCTCCCTTTGGCTTCTCCTACTCCCGCTGGGGTTGGGAACTTTATTTTCATGTGAAAAACTGAGGGTATGCCGTGAAGTACTGCTAGGCACGGTTGACCAAGGATGGTGTTGTAGGCTGCCTTCACGTCGACGACCATAAAATCCATTGCCTCGGTTCGGGTTGTTGGGACTTTCCCTGCTGTCACATCAAGAGTGACTATTCCTTCGATTGAGATTGGAACCCTAGAGAACTGGTGGAGCACGTATCTGACATGCTAGAAATCATCTCGAGAAAGCTTGAGTCCTTCGAAGGCTTCAAGGAAAATAATATTGACCAAACTACCGTTTTGTCGACCATGATGTGACGTACCTCGTGGTTGGCCATATGGAGACTAATTACAAGTGCGTCGCAATGGGGCATTCGAACGTCTTCTAGGTCTTTGTCTGAGAATGTCACTGGGACTTCCAGGCTCTTGGCAGGGATGAAGTTCTGCATTGAATTCACTTCTCAGATGAAGGCCTTCCGGGATGAGTATGATTATCCCCCGATAGGCCCTCCCTGGATGGAGTGGAGAACCGCTCCTGGCTCTGAGTCTTGGGACTCAAAGGGCTTCTCTGCTCGCTTGTTTGCTCCTCAGGGCAGTGATGGATCATGCATGTCCTTCCAAATAAACTTGGATAGGTGCCCCTGCTGGATAAGTTGTTCGATTTCTTCTTTGAGATCCCGACAGTCATCTGTGTCGTGGTCACGATCTCTGTGAAAACGGTACCGCTTATCTCTGTTCCTTCTCTTCTCTGGAGTGTTCATCTTAGGGGAAGGGCGAAGTAGCCCTCCTTATCTACTTTCATGAGAACTGCTGATATATTGGCATTAAGGGGGGTGAACTTCTCAAAACAAGAAGGAGGACTACGCTAGCCATTGCCGTCCTTCTTGAGCTTCGCGGGATCCTCTTTGTTTGCACTATTCCGTTGTTCCCGGAGAAGGGCTCCGTCTGACTGCTGCGGGGTTGGAAAGCCTCTTCAGCCCGGATGTACTTCTCACTCCTCAGTAGGAGTTCCGAGAAGTCCTGATCAGTCTTTTTAGCAAGGGATGCCTTTAGATAAGCTTGGTTGACGTTGTGTCTGAATGCGACGGCCGCTACTGCTTGATTGTGGGAGGCGATATACCGGAACTCGACTGTGAAGCACTGGACAAGTCCTTGAGTCATTCTCCTTCCTTTTGATTCAGGTCCAGTAAAGAGACACTTGTCTTTTTAGTTCAGAGGCTGCTTACTAAGTGGGTGAGGAAGAGCTCCTCAAATTTGTCGAAGGAGAAGATGGAGCCTGGAGTTAGGCGGGAGTATCACTCCTTTGCTGACCCCTTCAGTGCGGCAGGGAAGGTTTTGCAGAGAAATGTGTCTGATGCCTGATGGATCATCATGAGGGTTTTAAAAGTCAATATGATCAGCTGGATCAGATTCTTCATTGTAGGACTCAAAGTTAGGCGATTTGAAGGCTCGGAGATATGGGCTTCCATGATTGACTTCGAGAAGGGAGGTCTACGGGACTCTTCCTCATGTATGGTTGTGAGGCAGTGGCTGTTTGTTTGTTGACCCCTATCTGGAGCGACGTTGAGGGCTTGCAGGATATCTTCTTTAAAATCTTAGAATTCTGCCTTGGTGATGAATGCCCCTTCTTCTCTGTTGGTCCTGTGAACTGGTCGACTTGCTGTACTTTAGCTTCTTCGCTTCCGAGAGGAAGGAGACCTTCTTCGTCCCTTAGGAGAGCGATCTTCTTCCCCCCTTGGGAGAGGGGATTCTCCTGAACCTCTGTCTTCGAGGAGAGGGGTCCTCTTGCTTCCTTGGCATTCTGGACGAAGGACTTCGTCATGGCTCGCCTTTCGTTCAGGGGAACTAGAAGTTGAGACCCCTGTTGTCGGTTCATGATGACTTGACGTAGGTCTGGCTGTGGCTGGGGCACCATAGAAGGGGTCGAGCTACGGACGGAACCTCTATTTTTGACAAATTGTCGTACATGGTGCTATTCGGGATGGCTTCGATGTTGACCCCCCCCCCCCCCCCCCCCCCCCAGTGCTGCTCCTTTGGACAGAGGCTGAATCTGCTAGAGAGGGGATTGTTCTGTTTGACTGTTGAATGGGGTCCTCCATATGAAGAGGTGGTGAAGGAAGAATGTTGGCTCATCGGCTAGTAACCGCCGCCTTCCCCTTCCCTGTAACCTCCATTTCCGATTATACGGATTTCTCTTTTGCTTTTCTCCGTATTCTTGTATTTCAATTTTTTCCATAAATTCTTCTATTCGCTTGAACCTCATTGATTTCATTTGAATATCCGATTAATTTGTTTGAACCCAGAATTTTCTACTATTATTACTATTTAATTATTTGTTTATTTATTGCATAAATAAAAACCCAAATTAAACTTTATTTTATCCCATTATTAATCAGTATTTTCATTAATTCATAAAAATCCTATTCAATTCTGTAATCTTGTTTCTTTTCTCATTTGATTAACCGTCTCTTTTGTGAACATTGGAATTCTAATGCATTTTGTTGTATTTATTAGTATTGAGTATTTAATTAATGGGTACTACTATATTACTATTGATTTATTTTATTTTAAAGCCCAAATTTTAACCCATACTATAATATAATATTTGATTTATGAATATCAGAAGCCCAAACCAGTTTCATTTTATTATTATGATTATTATTTTTATAAAAGCCCAATTTCAGCACATCCTATAAATTAATTTGATTCTTTTGTGAGGCCCAAATCAAATATACTATTATTGTTGGATTATTTTAATAAATGTGTTAAGCCCAAATCATATGTTGTCATATAATCTCATTATTATTATTATTACTATTATTTTGGTAAAGCCCGTAGGTCAAACCCAAACCCATAGTTCAATTTTTAACCCATATTCTTGCTCTATTATATATTAATTATGAGTCCAGGCCCAGCCCAATAATAATATTATTTTGTTTATTAATGTAAGCCCAACTACTAAAACCCAAGCCCACATTTGTATACCCAAACCCATTAACCCAATTTTCCCTAATCTGCTAATCACGCCAGATCTCTCTATAAACCCCTCTCACGTTCCCCACTATCTCCTATAACTGCACAGCCCACACCCCTTCCTTAATCTCCTCCATTATCTCATTAACTACCCATTAATCCCTCACTTTCCTTAACTACCCCAATTGTTATATTATAATATTATTAATTATTAAACCCCCCCCTCTCTTTCTCTCTCTCCCCGATTCTCTCTTTCTCTTCTCATTCTTCCTCTGTTCCGAAACAGAGCACCCAGCCCCTTCGTCGCTGCACCGCAGGCTCCCCCTGCACCGCCGCAACCCCTCATCACCAGTGCCGCCACTGCCATTGCTTCCTACAATGCATTCACCATTGTAGTCACCCGATCACAGCCTCCGACCAACTCCATCCTTGAAGTTCCCTACGCCATCTCAATGCCGCTGCCTCCCCCCCTCCCCCCCCCCCGCGCGAGCAAAGCCAAGCCCTGTGCATCCCGCAGCTCTCCATCTCGGTGCTGTTCAACCCTCAACAGCCATATCCTATTGCCGTCTCCAACCGCTCGCTCCCCTTTTACCGCTCGAGCACCGCAGCTCCCCACGCTCGTCGCCTCCCTCATCAGCCTGTTGCACCATCATCGACGACAGCACCCCGAGCGCCACCTGTCTCACCACCACTACTCCTTCGCTTCCCCGCAGCAGTCGCCATCAGCCCCGACCACCATTACTGTCATCGCTGCTGCCTCGACCAACCCCACAGCTCCACTTCGATCGAAACCATCAACCACCCTCGTCTGCCTCTCTCCTCATCGCCAGCACCCCAAACACCTCGACATCGCAACCCCGAGCTCCCTACCATCCCCGCCTGCAAACGATCAATAACCTCCTGCCGCAGCACCGCCTCCCTCTACTGCCTCGCTGTTCCGTCGAACTCCTCCACTACTGCTGTCTCTCTTCCTCGACCTCGTCACCGCACCCTAGAACCCATCGCCAGCCTCGCGACCCTCCACCGCTCATCTCCTCCTGCACTCGACTACCACCCCCATCCGGTCGTCACTCCGACTGTAGCCACTGTCCCCGAATGCCACCTCCAGTCACCAGAGCTCCATTGCTGCCTCCCTCGCTGCTGCCTCCGCCACCTCGTGCTTATGCTCGCTGCCCTTGCCTTTGTTGCAGTGGTCGTCATTCGCTGTTGTCGCCGTTGTCTCTTGTCGGTTGCTGACATTTCTCGCCGTTGCGCACTGCCGTTCCGCCTCTTGCACGTGTTTCCGTTCCGTCGTTTGCACGTGTTGCCGCCATTGGAATTTTTCGTATCATCTTCATTATATTTAGAATAATCTTTAAAGAGGAAAGCGTCCCTTGAACTCATTTTTATTGTTCTGGTTCAAGGAAACATTCATTGAACTCCGATAAGTAGTAATTGAATTGAATATCGTAGCTAATTGAATTTCATTATTGACTCATTATTGATTTGTTATTTCCTTTATTGTATCATGTTTTTGATTCATTGTATTCTTATCGTGCCATTGTTATCGATATAAAACTTGAACCGTAAATTTATCGTATTATTGAACTTTCAAATATGATGCCCTATCGTTTGCCCAAGTTTGTACTGAGGTGTTGACCCAGTTTCTAACATCGAAACATAAAACCTTGTACATAGAAATTGTATTACACTGATTCCTGAATCTGGAACATCTTACCGATTCTCAATCCGATTAATAGATTATAGCTTATCACTGTTTTAGTACTAGCATGTTATAATTTTCAGAACCGAGACTATGCACGAAACCCGTAAATAATTGATTGATCGACCTAGTTACTGTAACTATAATGTTTCGTGTGAATATGTATTGGAACCTGCAGAGAGTCTACTTTCTAGAATCTCTGACGAAATCAGATTTGTATCCCCGTAGCAGTGGAAAAGTAAACTTAAGTATCAATAGGTGCTGCTGTCCAGAACTCGTATTGTTATGTTTTTGCATATAAACCCGTATTTTTCATATTTAATGAATTGAACATGTATATTTCTTGTATTGCATAGCCTTGATATCTCCTTGATATTGTATTGATACTACCGTTCGCATCGATTGTACTCGTTGCATAATTCTTGATACCACCATTCTCATTGATCACATTGATTGCATTTTCATAACTGATTGTTAATGAAATGATAACTAGCTGAGTTAATAAGGGTCAACTTAGTAGTGGACAATATTGGAGAGTGTACTCGGAAGGAGATATTGGTCATAGCCCATATTGGTCATTATTATCGGTCATATTGGTCATCGATTGACTGTGGATTAATGACTACAGTATCCCGATTTATCGTGTATTAGTCACCGGTCATCGGTCATTGGTCATTGATGTTGCAAGACCCGAGTACATGATTCTGTAGAATTCACCACTATAGTCTAAACGTCCACTTGATTGTATGCATCCGAACCTGTGGTATGGGACGGAAGATTGCGTGCATTAGTTAGGATTGATAAAAGATTGATAGATCTAAAGATGGACACTAAACATCGACTATTGATTCATGGATTATTGATTATTGAATATTGACTATTGTTTTTCGATAATTGACTATTGAATATTGATCATGTTATTGACTATTGTTTATCGATTATTATTTACCGATTATTAACTATTATATCGACCATCGTACCATTGATTATTGACTTTTGATTTTGTTATCGTCTGTCATTTATTAACTCCGATATCATTTCAATTTCTGTTCTTGTTATATAGTCCTTTACTTCCTTCACTACTTGCTACTGGTTCTCGTTTGAAGCTTGCTCTAATAGGTACTCTTCATCTTTCTTTTAAGTTATTGTTTATACAGGTGCAAATGATGAGATACTGGAAGAACTTGACATACTGCTATTGCATTGTGTATTCTCGGCATTCTGTAACTTCTTGTATCTCAGATATTGGTTATTACATTATATTCTTGTTTCTATGATTATTATTGTATTGTTGAGCTTACTGGTATTTGTACATCTTATGGATGATATTAGTTGGTATACTTATATCATCCGCTGGACCTCAGTTACGTGCCTGTGTTTCTGTATAATGGGAAGCGGGACGTGACAGGAATTTTAGTGGTATCAGAGCCAGGTTAGACTCTAATCATGTTGGAGTTTAGCCAGATTAACTCAACAATATGCACACCGCATTGATCACATGAATATGTAATAACCATCCAACAATCTGGATACTAGTCTTATTCGATCCATTTTGACACCTTCGTATTCAATTCTTTGATTCTTTGTTTCCTTCTGTCTCTTACAGTCGTCCTCATTGATTGATTCCTTATTGGGTGTAAATTTGTTCTTTTCGTACCCATATTCCTTTGATTCTGGTGCCATCAATTCTTTTTATTCCTTCTTAATTCATCGATCGGTATTGCTGGATCTACGACATGTCAGCGGCTTGGAACATCACCACGAGATGAAGTGTTGTCGTTCGCTCCAAGATGTGCAGGAAGATTGCTGGAGTTAATGGACGCTGATAACGGAGTCTCCCCGATCAGTGTGGCACAGCGGAAGCGTGGTGGGCCCATAACCCACAGGTCCCAGGATTATCATGTTGTTCCCCTTCTTTGTATTGTTTCCTCCCTTTTCATACATTCCATTCGTCATCATTCACCGATTCATTATTTGATAGCAATCTTATTCATGCTCTTTCGTATTCCGGTGTTGTCACCACTCGTTTCTCTCTTCTTAATTCCTTGCTTCCTTATCTTTTAAGCTCTGCTTTGGTTATGCCCTACAATTCGCCTGAATGAATTTTTTAGGACGAATTTTTTTTGTAAGGTGTGTAGGATTGTAATCCTGTTCCCGATTATACAAATTTCTCTTTTGCTTTTCTCCGTATTCTTGTATTTCAATTTTTTGCATAAATTCTTCTATTTGCTTGAACCTCATTGCTTTCATTTGAATATCTGATTAATTTGTTTGAACCCAGAAATTTCTACTATTATTACTATTTAATTATTTGTTTATTAATGAATAAATACAAACCCAAATTAAACTTTATTTTATCCTATTACTAATCAGTATTTTCATTAATGCATAAAAATCCTATTCAATTCTATAATCTTGTTTCTTTTCTCATTTGATTAACCGTCTATTTTGTGAACACTGGAATTCTAATGCGTTCTGTTGTATTTATTAGTATTGAGTATTTAATTAATGGGTACTACTATATTACTATTGGTTTATTTTATTTTAAAGCCCAGATTTTAACCCATACTATAATATAATATTTGATTTAGAAGCCCAAACCAGTTTAATTTTATTATTATTATTATTATTTTTCTGAAAGCCCAATTTTAGCCCATCTTGTAAATTCATTTGATTCTTTTGTGGCCCAAATCAAATATACTATTATTGTTGGATTATTTTAATAAATGTGTTAAACTCAAATCATGTGTTGTTATATAATCTCATTATTATTATTATTACTATTATTTTTGTAAAGCCCGTAGGTCAAACCCAAACCCACAGTTCAATTTTTAGCTCATACTCTTGTTCTATTATTTATTAATCATGTGTCCACGCCCAGCCCAATAATATTATTATTTTGTTTATTAATGTAAGCCCAACTACTAAAACCCAAGCCCACATTTGTATACCCAAACCCATTAACCCAATTTCCCCTAATTTTCTACTCACCCTAGATCTCTACCTAAACCCCTCTCACATTCCCCACTCTCTCCTATAAGTGCACAGTTCACACCCCCTCTTTAATCTCCTCCATTATCTCATTAACTACACATTAATTCCTCACTCTCCTTAACTACCCCCATTATTATATTATAATATTATTAATTATTTAACCCCCCCTTAATCAGTCTCTTTCTCTCTCTCTCTCTCTCTCTCTCTTTCTCTCTCTCTTTCTCTCTCTCTTTCTCCCCGACTCTCTCTTTGGCTTCTTCTTCTTCTTCTTCCTCTGTTCCGAAACAGAGCACCCAGCCCCTTCGTTGCTGCACCGCAGGCTCCCCTACGCAGCCGCAGCCCCTCATCATCACCTCCTCGCACCGCCATTGCCATCGTTGAGCCCCTCATCACCAGTGCCGCCACTGCCATCCACCGAGGTCCTCGCCATTGGTGCCTACAATGCATTCACCATTGCAGTCACCTGATCGTAGCCTCCGACCAACTCCATCCTCGAAGTCCCCTACGTTATCCCGACACCGGTGCCTCCCTCCGAGCAATGCCAAGCTCCCTGTGTCCCGCCGCTCTCCATCTAGGCACCGTTCAACCCTCAATAGGCATCTTCCATTGCCGTCTCCAATCGCTCGCCCTCCTCCTCCCGCTCGAGCACCACAGCTCTTCCCAATAGAGCACCACAGCTGCCCCGCTCGTCGCCTCCCTCATCCTCCCACTGCACCACCATTGACGACACACCCCAAGCACCACCCGTCTCACCACCGCTGCTCCGTAGTAGTCGCCATCAGCCCCGACCAACATTACTATCGTTGCTGCTGCCTCGACCAACCCTGCAGCTCCACTCCGATCGAACCCATCGACCGCCCGTCTCTCTTTCTCTCCTCATCACTAGCACCCCGAACTCCTCGACATCGCAACCACGAGCTCCCCGTCATCCCTGCCTGCAAACCATCGACAACCTCCTGCCGCAGCACCGCCTCCCTCTATGCCTCGCTGCTCTGTTGTCCTCCTTCACTACCGTTGTCTCTCTTCCTCAACCTCGTCACCACACCCCAGAACCCATTGCCAGCCTCGCTACCCTCCACCACCGCTCATCTTCTCCTGCACTCAACCACCACCCCCATCCTGTCGTCACCCCCGACTGCGACCACTGTCCCGGAACGCCACCTCTGGTCACCCGAGTTCCATTGTTGCCTCCCTCGCTGCTGCCTCTACCACCTTGCACCTCTGCTCGCTGCCCTCGCCTTTGTTGCAGTGGTCCTCATTGGTTGTTGTCACCATTGTCTCTTGCCGGTTGCTGCCATTCTTGCCGTTGCGCGCTGCCGTTCCGCCTCTTGCACGTGTTGTCGTTCCGTCGTTTGCACGTGTGTTGCCGCCGTTGTGATTTTTCGTATCATCTTCATTATATTCGGAATAATCGTCAAAGAGGCATGCATCCCTTGAACTCATTTTTATTGTTCTAGTTCGAGGAAACATTCATTGAACTTCGGCAAGTAGTAATTGAATTGAATATCGTAGCTAATCGAATTTCATTATTGACTCATTATTGGTTCGTTATTTCCTTTATCGTATCATGTTTTTGATTCATTGTATTCTTATCGTGCCATTATTATCGATCGAAAACTTGAACCGTAAATTTATCGTATTATTGAACTTTCAAACATACTGCCCTGTCGTTTACCCAAGTTTGTACTGAGATTTCAACCTAGTTCCTGACATCGAAACTTCAAACCTTGTATATAGAAATTGTATTACACTGAGTCCTGAATCCGGAATATCTTACAGATTATCAATCCGATTTATAGATTGGTTAATCACTGTTTTAGTACTGGCATGATATAATTTCCAGAACCGAGACTGTGCACGAAACCTGTAAAGAGTTGATTGATCGACCTAGTTACTGTAACTTTAATGTATCGTGTGAATATGCGTTGGAATCGGCAGAGAGTCTAGTTTCTAGAATCTCTGACGGAATCAAATTTGTATTACCATGAGTGTAATTTATACCTGCTTTTATTACTCGTTTTACGTTTAAAAATTGTGAGTTCGTGCTTATTTTGTTGAATTTCATCTTCTTTCTACTTAATTTTATCTATTTATTTTGTTTTTGAAGGAATGAGATGGATGTTATGATTATGGGCTCAAATACACGAAGTTATGGAGCTTGGAGTTGGAGAAACAAAGCAATGTGAAAAAGCAACAAGAACATCACCTAGAACTTATATAGCTATTTTGACCCTGAAGATGGACGAATTTGAATTTGTTCTCTAAATGAAAGATGTCGTTCGTCGAGTCTTCTTTGTAACGAGTACTCATTCATTACAAACAGAGTTCTGTAGCTCCGGGAAAATCAATTTTTCTACAGCCTGCGTGCAGAAAACAAGTGGACAGCCGATTGCACACCCGACCGAATGACCAGTCGACCGCACAATCGACCGTCCTTCTTTCTGTCAAAATCATGTACACGTGAAGGGAATGAATGATCGATCTTCCAAAGTTGCGATCGACCGCATCGGCGCTAATGTTATATTTTGAATGCGGGTTTCGGGTCCAATGTGCTGTATTTTTATATATCTTTTTAGGGATTCTTTGGGTCTATATATAGATGCGTATGTGAACTCTAAGGGGATATATCTTGGAGGCTAGACGAAGAAAATAAGATCTTGAAGAGAGAGAGATTGAACAAGAGGGATCTTGACGGTTTAAGCAACAACAACAATAAAAACGAGTTTTTCTTGTTCTCTTGTAATTTTTATTAAGCAATCGAAGAACATATTTGTTAGTTGCAAATCCATTATGAACTAAATTTATTTTTGTAGGGCTTCGATGTAGCCTAATTTTGATAACACAATGCTTGTTCCATATTATTTTTTTAAACTACTTTTCCATGCTGTGTGTTTAATTTTTGTTCTTAATGCTTACAATTGTTTAGCCAAATTTTGTATAATTTATTGGATCATGAAGAGACCGAGAGATAAATTGTGATTTAGAACTATAGAATTAAACACCAATGATTGAGCGAAATTAGAGATGATTTACCGCGATTGGTGTGACTATAAAGAAATCCATAGAACTTAATGAGCTTTCAATTAATTAAATTTGCATAGAGATATGATAAACTGTTAGTTGGAGATATTTTTGGTGTTGTTCGAGAAAAAACATTGAATAATTAGGGAATTTGGTCTACAATTTGGAAAAGTAGAATTTCTTGTTAAATGAAATTATGAATTGTGTGGGATTAACTAGGTGAAATCAAAAGCCCTTGTACTAGTTTTACTATTAACAAATCACAAAATTTCAGATTTTCGTTCTCTTAATTAGTTTAGTTATTTTCTTAGTCTAATTTAGTTTAGTTGGAATTTTTTATCATATTTTCGGTTTTCCAAATAGTAGATCATCTAGTAAATTTTGGTACTCAATAAAATAATTAGTCCTTGTGGGTTCGACACTCTTTTCACTTAAACTATACTACTTATTGCGATTTTGTACATGCAAAATTATCCCATCAAGCAGTGGGAAAGTAAATTTGAGTACCAATAGGTGCTGTTGTCAGAACTCTTATTGTTATGTTTTTGCATATAAACCCGTATTTTCCAATATTTAATGAATTGAACATGTATATTTCATGTATTGCATAGCCTTGATATCTCCTTGATATTGTATTGATACTACCGTTCTCATCGATTGTACCCGTTGCATAATTCTTGATACCACCATTCTCATTGATCGCATTGATTGCATATTCATAACTGATTGTTAATGAAATGATAACAAGTTCGGTTAATAAGGGTCGACTTAGTAGTGGATAATATAGAAGAGTGTACTCAGAAGGGGATATTGGTCACAGCCCATATTGGTCATTATTATCGGTCATATTGGTCATCGATTGATTGTTGATTAGTAACTACAATATCCCGATTTATCGTGTATCGGTTATCGATGATCGGTCATTGATATTGCAAGACTCGAGTACATGATTCTGTAGAATTCACCACTATAGTCTAAACGTTCACTTGATTGTATGTACACGAACCTTTGGTACGAGACACAGGATTGCGTACATTAGTTACGATTGATAAAAGATTGATAGACCTAAAGATTGACACTAAATGTAATACCCTGAATTTTGATTTATGAGAATTATTATTATTTTTATTCATTTGTACGTATTGTGCATGTGCAATTTTGCGGTATAAATAATTATTTTCATTACATAAACAAATTAAGTATACATATAGATATATATCCTTTCTATTTTTTTTTATTAAAGCCTATTTTTTTAAAAACAAACATAAGTATTCCTTTATTTTGAGCCCAAATCTAATTTATTTTTTAAAAGTAGACTAATTTGGCCCATTAAATAAAAGCCCATGAATTTATTTTCTTTTTATTACAACTTGTAGTGTAGACAATTTTTATAGACAGTTATAAAAATGAAATGTACAACTTTTTAAAATAGGGGACTTTAGAAACACGTGCATTGCACTAGCACGTGTTTGTGCACCCTTTTGAGGCCAGATAGGATTAGGAGGGAAAAGAGAGAGTGGAGTTGTGGGAGGTAGTTTTTGTGATCATGGTTGGTTACTACAACTTCCCATTGAATCCTAGCCCTTGTTTCTTAACTCCTAGATCAATCCTAGCCTTCTATTTGTCCCAAATTTTTGTATAAATACCCCCCCCCCCCCTAGCCTAGTTATCCTTACACTTTTCATTCTTCAAACCTATACTGAAATAATACAATTGTTAGTAAAAGATGTTGTGGTAGTAGGAAGTGAGAGTAAAGATTGAGAGTTGAGTGTGTTGCATTCAAGAAGGCTGGCATCACCCTTGGAGGCTCGGGTTGCACTCAAACAAGGAGAAGAAGCATTCTTTTGGCAAGCTCAATCTAGGAGGAGAAGGGCTCCTTCGTTTAGGAGTTGTTGTGTAATTTTCTCTCCAATTTAGGTGGGTGATTTTCTTCCTTCTAATTCTAGTTACCATGCTAGGAATGATTACATAATTTGCATGAAAGAAACTAATAAGAGTACATTCCAATTTGAAAAAGGATTGCTAGATGATTAAATTAATATTGGTAGATTGTGTGTTAAACTGTCATGATTCTTAGTATTGTTGTGCAAATTGCTTGTAGTTATGGAAATGTTAAATTAGGATTGTGATAATGTAGAAATTGAGTATGAATTGCTAATAGATGAAATTATTGTTTTATGCACTAAATGAACTATGGTGGTATTGGTTCTAGTGAATTAAAATTTGTCCTATGCATTAAGTTAATGAAAGAGGGGAAAAAAATAGGGAGTTATAATTTCATTTGTGGTTTATAATATGAAAATGTTGTTTGAGAATTGTTAAGTTAAAATATCGTGAGAGTAGTATGGAATTTAAATTATTGTATGAGAAATATATATTAAATTACTGAAAAATTATTTTAAAAATACTGGGGTGTTAATTTAAGTTAAAATATGTATTCTGGAGTTTTAAATGGCTTTTGGTGCAAGCAAAATAAAGATAACGATTTTTGAACATCGAAATGTTTTAATAAAACAGAGAACCAAGTTAATTAGACTTAATTTGTGTTTGTGACAACTTGAGCTCATAGCTCAAGTGGTCGGTGAGCCTCTCTGGCGTTACTATAGCGTGGTGTGTGGCTCTGTGGTCGCTGGTTCGATACCCTTTGTCCACCGTCTTTTGCATGCGGGTTGAAAAATACTCCAAACCCGAACAGAGAGTATATAACTCTCTGTCTCCCCTTCTTGTTACTAGCGTGCCTCGGTCTGGTGGTTGGCATGTGCGGCTGTCTTCTCTGAGGTTGTGGATTCGATTCTGGTTATGGCTAGAAATTATAAATTCTTTTTTAAATTCGATTTTTGGGGGTTTCTTGATTTGCAAAAATTCCAAAAAAAAATTGCCTTTATTGTTCTAAAATTATGTACAACCTATGAAAATTTATTGGGAGTTATTGGACTAGAATAAAATGTGTTTTTGAGATAAAATTGCATTCGAAAACTATGGTTTCTCACTCGTATAATTTCATAAAAAATGTGTGATTTTACGAGGTGGTTAAGATAAGTATTAAAAAGAAGAATTGATGAACGGAAATAAAAATGTGATTTTCACATATGGGTTATTTTGTCAAAGAATAGCGTAACAATGGTGATTTTAGTGAATATTCAATTTGACTGGATGTTTCGTAATATGAACTTAATGTGAAAATGAATGTTGATTATGAAATGCATGATTGGATTCCATGTATGAAATTTTGAAATCATTTTTGTGGAAAGGAGACTTTTGAGTAGGATAACTCAATATGTGATTTGTAAATTGAAATTGAGAATTAAGGTGTAGCCAAGACTCACACCGGCAATTGAAAGAAAAGAGATGTAATAATTGAAATTGAAAAGACCAAGTTTGGGTCATTGTGAAATGAAAGAAATAAGACCGGTATTAGTGAGAGTGCTGACTCTAAGAGATTGATTTTGTTCATGATTTCATCAAATTGAGGATTAGTACATAGTGAAGAGGTGATAAAAGTGAGAGAAAAATACGAGTATGAGGGCCTCGAGTCTACTATGTGGGTGTGATTCACAGTTTGTCTTCACTATGCGTCGTGACATGACGTGGGCACTACTCTGGAATTATCGGGATTTTGGCGATGCTTGTGGGGTGTTTGGTGACTGCGAGGGGATCGTGTGCCATGAAGGAGGCTCAATTGTCCATGGGTTGTCTTCACGATACGTCGTGACATGATGTAGGATTCCCCTCCAGGTTTTCTGTACATAAGCTCGTTACTCATAGAACATCTAGGATACTTACCATAGTTACAGTAGTAGATTAAGTCATGACGAGGGATTGAACCCTACAAGATGAAGAACGATTAAGAGGCTTGCCCTTGGACCTATGTAGTATGGGATGCATAGAATCCGAACAAGTGCGCATTAGTGTTATACAATATAAATAACTGCATTAAGGACTAAGTGCACATTCACAACACGATATCAATAGGATATTCCCCTTAGTTTGTTTGTGAACAAGTTTGTGTTTGTTAAGTATGGAAAATTAATATACTGTTTCTGGCATAGAGAGAATGGCTGTGTATAATTTTCGTCGGTTTAATAAACTGACGTACCCACAGTTTGTATGCAGGATCAAATGGCATGATAAAGATTAAAGGAGAACTGATGCTTAGAAATTATTCAAATGTTGTTGTAATTTCATTCATATAAATGTTGTAATTTTGCTTCCGCTGTAAAGTGTAAAGATTCATTTGTAACTCTGATGTAAAGTGAAAAATTTTAAATTCCTTGTAAAATTGTACAAAAGAAGTGAAAAGATCCTGTGGAATCTCGAATTCAGTTGTATTTGGAATTCGGGATGTTACAGAGTGGTATCAGAGCCACGCTTCACAAATAGTACCCTAGAAGTGGACATTAGAGTGTGTGTTGGGTCTAGAGATTTAAATGTAAGTCACTTACATTTGTGTTGCTCTATGATTGACATTCTCCTCCTTCCCCTTTTCTAAGATGGCTGCTCACTTCGACCCTGCTGGAGACAACAGTTGGCATATCATTGAGGAAGACTATTATCCTGGACAAGCAGATTCTGAGGAAGTGTATTACCCAGGGCAAGCAGACTCCGACGGAGAGGAATGGCCTGAGTCCTGAGAGATCACTCCACCTCCGAATTCATCTGATGATTTTTCTAACGAAGAGGAACTAGTTCCAGGTAATCTCATCGTGTCTCTTCAGAGGCAGGTAGAAACTTTACGGGAGAGAGTCGGGCTATTGGAGGCTCAGTTGGCGAAGCGCAAGGATGATTTTGCAGTTCTCTGTAATCGTGTTTGGGAACTCGAGAAGAGGAAAAACATGACCGATGTACTGAAGGAGGAAGTGGACGAACTACGGGGAGAGCTTCGTGAAGCCAAGAGGAACCGTAGGAGTTAGACCGTTGTATCATCTACTGCTTTTATTTTGATGTCAGAAATATTTTAAATTCGAATGTATAAAGTTTGAAATTCAATAAAATGGAGTGAAAGCTATTTTTTTGTTTGATACTGGATCCTCTCATACTTTTGTGTCTCCTAAATTTGCTAAAGTGTTGGGAGTTGAACCGAAGATTTTTCCAGACAAGATCTTAGTAGTAGCTACTCCATCAGGGGAGACTCTAACCACTGATCGGTACTATGCGGATTGCGAGATTGTGATTGAGGACAGAATCTTCGGGATTAATCTAATCGAGCTGACTATCTTGGGGGTCGATGTTATCATTGGCATTGAATGGATATCGGTGTACAGTGCAAGCATCGAGTGCAAGACCAAGGAAGTAACAGTGAAGGCTCCAGGTGGACCTGAAGTTACCTTCTAAGGGAAGAAGAAGTGCTCCAGGCTGGTGGCAGCTATCCGCAAGGAAGAGATTCCTGTGGAAGTGCAAGGGATTCCTGTGGTTCGGGACTATCCGACTCTGTTCTTGGATGATTTGCCTGGGTTACCCCCGCAATGTGATGTAGAGTTCAGCATGACTATTCAACCGGGAAGTGCACCCATTTTTAAGGCACCGTATAGGATGGCTCCTGTGGAGTAGGATGAGGTGAAACGGCAGATTGAGGAACTGTTGGAGAAAGACTTTATTCAACCTAGTGCGTCACCTTGGGGTGCACCAGTGATTTTGGTAAAGAAGAAGGACGGATTGATGAGGATGTGTATCTATTACCGAGAGCTGAATAAGGTCACTGTTCAGAATAAGTATCCTATTCCCTAAATTGATGACTTGTTCGGTCGTCTACAAGGAGCTGCTGTTTTCTCCAAAATAGATCTTCGATCAGGATATCATCAAGTTCGAGTGAAAGCTGAAGATGTGCACAAAAATGCATTTAGAACTCGACATGGGCATTACGAATTCTTAGTTATGTCATTTGGAGTAACGAATGCACCAGCAATCTTCATGGACATGATGAACAGAGTTCTGAGGTCGTTCATTGATTCTTTCGTCGTGGTGTTTATCAACGATATTCTCGTGTACTCCAAGTCAAAGGAGGAGCACACTGAGCATCTGGCAGCAGTTTTGGAGAATCCGGTAGAGCAGGAGTTGTATGCCAAACTGTCCAAGTGCGATTTCTGGAAATCTAAAGTGGCATTCCTAGGTCACATCCTTTCTAAGGAGGGAGTGGCAACTGATCCTCATAAGGTAGAGGCAGTGAGAGATTGGGCAAGGCCTACTACAGTGAAGGAAATAAGGAGTTTTCTTGGATTGACAGGATACTATCGGAGATTCATTCAAGGTTATGCTCAGTTAGCCGTGCCGCTCACTAGTTTAACCAAGAAGAATGTGGACTTCAAGTGGACTGAGCAATGTGAGGTAAGCTTTTAGGAGTTGAAAGAGAAGCTGACTACTGCACCCATTTTGGCTTTGCCTAGAGCAGGTGTTGAGTATGATGTTTACAGCGATGCTTCACATCGTGGGCTTGGTTGTGTCTTAATGCAAGAAGGAAAAGTGATCGCTTATGGGTCTAGGCAACTACGACCGCATGAGAAGAATTATCCGACTCATGATCTGGAGTTGGTTGCGATTATCTTCACCTTGACGCAATGAAGACACTACGTGTACGGTGAGAAATTGAACATGTACACGGATCACAAGAGTTTGAAGTACATATACCAGCAGAAGGATCTAAATTTGAGGTAGCGGAGATGGTTGGAAGTGCTTGAAGACATGCGACCTGAGATCAAGTATCATCCTGGGAAAGCTAATGTTGTTGCTGATGCACTTAGCCGCAAGAGCAGTTTGGCAAGGTTGATTACAACTCAGAAGTAGTTGGCAGAGGAGTTGGATCGAGCCGGTATTGAAGTTGTCTTGCAAGGATTGGAAGCATCCTTAGCTCAGTTGAGGCTTCAACCTACACTGAATGGAAGGATTATTACAAGTCAGGAGGTTGATGCTGATATCTTGGAGATGAATGAGCAGGTTGGTGCTGGCAGGTTGCCCGGATTTCAAATCAGGAATGGAGTGCTGTGGTTCGGAGATAGACTATGTATTCCAGATCAGGCGGACCTAAAAGAGAGTATTCTTCAGGAAGCGCATACTACTCTTTTGTCGGTACATCCTGGGAGTACTAAGATGTACAAAGACATCAAATAGCATTTCTGGTGGTCAGGTTTGAAGCAGGATGTGGCTGAATTTGTGGCGAAGTGTGAGGTTTGTCAGCAAGTCAAGGCTGAGAATCAGAGACCCGGAGGTCTATTACAGCCGTTACCTATTCCGGAATGGAAGTGGGATAACATCAGTATGGATTTCATTACGGGATTGCCCAAGAGTCCTAAGGGCAATGATGTGATATGGGTTATAGTCGATCGACTAACCAAGTCCGCTCACTTCTTGGCGATGAAACTCACTGCTTCGATGGACAAGTTAGCTGAATTGTATGTTGGCGAGATCGTCAGGCTCCATGGTGTTCCGTCGACTATTGTGTCCGATCGAGATGCGCGGTTTACTTTGCATTTTTAGAGGAGTCTTCAGACCGCTTTGGGTACCAAGACGGATTTCAGCACTGCTTTTCATCCGCAAACCGATGGGCAGACCGAGAGAGTCAACCGTATTCTTGAGGATATGCTTTGGTGTTGTATACTTGACTTTGGAGGCAGTTGGGAAAGGCATCTAGCTTTAGTAGAGTTTGCCTACAACAATAGTTTTCAGACCAGCATTGGGATGGTGCCGTACGAAGCTTTGTATGGCAGGAAGTGCAGAACACATTTTTGTTGGTTCGAAGTTAAGGAGCGTCAGCGGTTTAGGCCTGAGCTTGTGCAGCAAACCTCTGAAAAGATTGATCTGATCAGGAAGAGGTTGGTAGAGGCTCAGAGCAGGCAAAAGAGCTATGCAAACAACCGGAGAAGGGACCTTGAGTTTGAGGAAGGTGACTTCGTCTTTCTGAAAGTATCGCCCAGCAAAGGTGTGATTCGATTTGGCAAGGGCAGGAAGTTAGCCCCGAGGTTTATAGGCCCGTATAAGATATTGAAAAGGAACGGGAAAACTGCTTACCAGCTTGAGTTACCGGAAGAGTTATCTCAGGTGCACAATGTCTTTCATGTGTCTATGCTAAGAGGTTACATTCCAGATCTGAGTCATCATTTGCCTGAAGTGCCGGAAGGTTTGCAATTGGATCTCAATTACATCGAGTCTTCTGTCGAGATTGTTGATCGTTGAGAGAAAGTCTTGAGGAATAAGACGATACCGATGGTCAAGGTAGTCTGGAGAAACCATTTGGTTGAAGATGCTACTTGGGAGTCTGAGAAGAGGATGTTGAGGGATTATCCAGAGCTTTTTGCTTGATTTGTACTTATCTCTTTTCTTTGGCTTGTTGTATGTGTTTTGTTTCTCGCTTTTAACTGTAGTACTAGAGACGGAACTATTCTAAGGAGGGACTGTTGTAATACCCTAAATTTTCATTTATGAGAATTATTATTATTTTTATTCATTTGTACGTATTGTGCACGTGCAATTTTGCGGTATAAATAATTATTTTCATTACATAAACAAATTGAGTATACATATAGATATGTATATCCTTTCTATTGTTTTTTTGATTAAAGCCTATTTTTTTAAAACAAACATAAGTATTCATTTATTTTGAGCCCAAATCTAATTTATTTTTTAAAAGTAGACTAATTTGGCACATTAAATAAAAGCCCATAAATTTATTTTCTTTTTATTACAACTTGCAGTGTAGACAATTTTTATTGACAGTTATGAAACTGAAATGTACAACTTTTTAAAATAGGGGACTTTAGAAACACGTGTTTGTGCACCTTTTTGAGGCCGGATAGGATTAGGAGGGAAAAGAGAGAGTGGAGTTGTGGGAGGTAGTTTTTGTGATCATGGTTGGTTACTACAACTTCCCATTGAATCCTAGCCCTTGTTTCTTAACTCCTAGATCAATTCTACCCTTCTATTTGTCCTAAATTTTTGTTTAAATACCCCCCTAGCCTAGTTATCCTTACACTTTTCATTCTCCAAACCTATAGTGAAAGAATACATTTGTTAGTAAAAGATGTTGTGGTAGTAGGAAGTGAGAGTAAAGATTAAGAGTGGAGTGTGTTGCATTCAAGAAGGCCGTCATCACCCTTGGAGGCTCGGGTTGCACTCAAACAAGGAGAAGAAGCATTCTTTTGGCAAGCTCAATCTAGGAGGAGAATGGCTCCTTCGTTTAGGAGTTATTGTGTGATTTTCTCTCCAATTTAGATGGGTGATTTTCTTGCTTCTAATTGTAGTTACCATGCAAGGTATGATGACATAATTTGCATGAAAGAAACTAATAAGAGTACATTCCAATTTGAAAAAGGATTGCTAGATGATTAAATTAATATTGGTAGATTGTGTGTTAAACTGTCATTATTCTTAGTATTGTTGTGCAAAATTGTTTGTAGTTATAGAAATGTTAAATTGGGATTGTGATAATGTAGAAATTGAGTATGGATTGCTAATAGATTAAATTATTGTTTTATGCACTAAATGAACTATGGTGGTATTGGTTCTAGTGAATTAAAATTTGTCCAATGCATTAAGTTAATGAAAGAGGGAAAAAAAACAGGGAGTTATAATTTTTTTTGTGGTTTATAATATCAAAATGTTGTTTGAGAATTGTTAAGTTAAAATATGGTGAGAGTAGTATGGAATTTAAATTATTGTATGAGAAATGTATATTAAATTACTGAAAAATTATTTTAAATATACTGGGGTGTTAATTTAAGTTAAAATATGTATTCTGGAGTTTTACATAGCTTTTGGTGCAAGCAAAATAAAGATAACAATTTTTGAACATCGAAATGTTTTAATAAAACAGAGAACCGAGTTAATTAGACTTAATTTGTGTTTGTGACAACTTGAGCTCATAGCTCAAGTGGTCGGTGAGCCTCTCTAGCGTTACTGTAGCATGGTGTGTGGCTCCGTGGTCGCTGGCTCGAGACCCTGTATCCACCTTCTTTTCCGCGCGGGTTGAAAAATACCCCAAACCCGAACAGAGAGTATATAACTCTCTGTCTCCCCTTCTTGTTGCTAGCGCGCCTCGGTCTGGTGGTTGGCATGTGCGGCTGTCTTCTCTGAGGTTGTGGGTTCGATTCTGGTTATGGCCAGAAATTATAAATTCTTTTTTAAATTCGATTTTTGGGTTCTTGATTTGCAAAAATTTCGAAAAAAAATTGCCTTTATTGTTCTAAAATTATGTACAACCTATGAAAATTTATTCGGAGTTATTGGACTAGAATAAAATGTATTTTTGAAATAAAATTGCATTCGAAAACTATGGTTTCTCACTCGTATAATTTCATAAAAAATGTGTGATTTCACGAGGTGGTTAAGATCAGTATTAAAAAGAAGAATTGATGAACGGAAATAAAAATGTGATTTTCATATATGCGTTATTTTGTCAAAGAATAGCGTAACAATGGTGATTTTGTTGAATATTCAATTTGTCTAGATGTTTCGTAATATGAACTTAATGTGAAAATGAATGTTGATTATGAAATGCCTGACTGGATTCCATGTATGAAATTTTGAAATCATTTTTGTGGAAAGGAGACTTTTGAGTATGATAACTCAATATGTGATTTGTAAATTGAAATTGAGAGTTAGGGTGTAGCCAAGACTCACACCGGCAATTGAAAGAAAAGAGATGTGATAATTGAAATTGAAAAGACCAAGTTTGGGTTGTGAAATGAAAGAAATAAGACCAGTATTAGTGAGAGTGCTGACTCTAAGAGATTGATTTTGTTCATGATTTCATCAAATTAAGGATTAGTACATAGTAAAGAGGTAATGAAAGTGAGAAAAAAACATGAGTACGAGGGCCTCGAGTCTACGATGTGGGTGCGATTCACAGTTTGTCTTCACGATGCGTCGTGATATGACGTGGGTACTACTCTGGAATTATCGGGATCTTGGCGACGCTTATGGGGTGTTTGGTGACTGCGAGAGGATCGTGTGCCATGAAGGAGGCTCAATTGTCCATAGGTTGTCTTCACGATGCATCGTGACATGACGTGAGATTTCCCTCCAGGTTTTTTGTACATGAGCTCGTTACTCATAGAACATCTAGGATACTTACCGTAGTTACAGTAGTAGATTAAGTCATGACAAGAGATTGAACTCTACAAGATGAAGAACGATTAAGAGGCTTGCCCTCAGACCTATGTAGTATGGGATGCATAGAATCTGAACAAGTGCGCATTAGTGTCATACAATATAAATAACTGCATTAAGGACTAAGTGCACAATCACAACACGACATCAATAGGATATTCCCCTTAGTTTGTTTGTAAACAAGTTTGTGTTTGTTAAGTATGGAAAATCATTATACTGTTTCCAGCATAGAGATGATGGCCGTGTATAATTTTCGTCGGTTGAATAAACTGACGTACCCACAGTTTGTATGCAGGATCAAATGGCATGATAAAGATTAAAGGAGAACTGATGCTTAGAGATTTTTCAAATGATGTTGTAATTTCATTCATATAAATGTTGTAATTTGCTTCCGCTGTAAAGCATAAAGATTCATTTGTAACTCTGATGTAAAGTAAAAAGTTTTAATTCCTTATAAAATTGTACGAAAGAAGTGAAAAGATCCTGTGGAATCTCGAATTCAGTTGTATTTGGAATTCGGGGTGTTACTCTAAACATCTACTATTGATTACTGTTTATCGACTATTGTTTTTCCATCATTGAATGTCGAATATTGATCCTGTTATTGACTATTGTTTATCGATTATTATTTACTGATTATTGACTATTATTTATCGACCATCGTACCATTGGTTATTGACTTTTGATTTTGCTATCGTCTGTCATTTATTGACTCCGATATCGTTCCAATTTTTGTTCTTGTTATATAGTCCTTTACTTCCTTCACTACTTGCTACTACTTGTCACCCGAAACTTACTCTAACAGGTACTCTCCATCTTTCTTTTGAGTTATTATTTATACAGGTACAAATGATGAGATACTGGAAGAACTTAACGTACTGCTATTGCATTGTGTATCTCGGCATTCTGTAGGTTCTTGTATCTCATATATTGGTTATTGCATTATATTCTTATTCCTGTGATTATTTTTGTATTATTGAGCTTACTGGTATTTGTACAGCTTATTGATGATATAAATTGGTATACTTATATCATCTGCTGGGCCTCAGTTACTTGCTCGTGTTTTCGTATAATGGGAAGCGGGTCGTGACATTCCCTTTTGGAGGCATGGCTGAGAAGGTAGTTTTGGACCGATGAAGTTGGATCGGTGATCTTTTCTTTTTTCCACAGACGGCGTCAATCTGTTGCTGCTAATTTCTGTGTGGGAGCAAATAGATATGTGAATTCTTTTAATGAAAACAATAAAGATCAAACCTTCGTTGTTCGCCGGTGTTGACCGCCGCAAACTGCATTTGACTCCGAGATCTAATTTTCGGGGACAGTTGATATTGCTCCCGTGGACCTACAAAATAGCCTGAAATACTGGGGTTGACCCCGGTGACAAACCCTCCAATACCCAAGTCAGAAAACTCAGAAATATGGTGGGTTTAGAGAGAGGAATTTGCAATTACCATGTTTCTGGAGAGGTGTAGTGGTATATATAGTTGTTGAAGGGGGCCAGTTTCAAGATATTCATCTATCTCTACTTCTCGGTGTTTTGATAAGGTTGGTTAATCTGCACATAAAGAGATCGAGTCATAACTCTTCTCTTAATGAAGAGATAGTGTTTTCCAACTCCCCCTTATGTATGGAGGGATAGAATCGATTACCACCAAGAAGTAGGGGTTTAAACTAGGTTCTTTAGATGAACCGGTACTCCTTTGGGTTAGGGATGCTTTGGCAACTCCACATTGCAGGCCGAAAAAGGTTGATGGGCCTGAAAATGACCCAACTCCTCTTGTCGGGCCTGTATCTGTTGAAATTTATCATTTTACCTCTGAGAGCTTTAAGATTTGTACCCAATTTTAACGGTCCTGATTTTGTTCTATTTTTACACATATCATTTATTAACAAATTGCTATCCCTATTAAAAGAAGACATGAAGATTGACTATAGCTCACTGGCATCATGCTCTCTGTGAAAGTTCTTGTTATTTTTTGTTTAGGATTTTCTAATTGTTCTTCCCGAATTTAATGAGCAGAGAAGAAGCTTGGTTACAAACTCTAAGGATATGTATTGACATCCCTCACTCCCCCCCCCCCCCCCCCCCCCCCCCCCAATTTTTCAAAACCCCCCTTTCCCCTTTCACACTAAAGAAAATTTAAAAAAACCCTCAAAAAAATTATGATTTGGCCCCCCTAAAAATTGGCTTTTATTATTTGGCCTCCCTAAAAATTATGAAAAAGTTCATATATATTATTTATATATAGTTATAGAATTTTTTTTTAGCCCTCCCGATAAAAATGTTCGGGCTACGCTCCTGTGTATTGATGAATCTCAATCTACTTTGAAGGATCTACCTGAACAATGGTTTGAGGACTCCCCTGGATTTGATAACCTGGATCCATCAACAAAATTGAAGATCTTGTATTTTATTTGTGATGAGCTTCGTGGGACTAACTAATTTTATTAAATCATGCTCTATGTTTACAAATCTAAACACTTGAATCCTTACTTTTTCTCTTTTTCTCTATATGCCTATATGCAGAAAGCTGAGGAATCTGATGAATCAAGTTAGGAGGGAAAAGAAAGAAAAATATCTGGATTCCAAGAAAAAGGTTTAGTTTAAATAACTTCAATCTTTTGCAATTTTTTTGTAGTTTCATATTAATTGTATATGCTCTATAATATGTAGAGTGTTGTGTAGGGAAAGCTCTCAAAATTGAAGGCAACTAATGATATTGCCGAAGCTGTGCATTCAACACGAGAGGAAGCTCCTCTATCTACTCTGGAGCTGGCGAGAGTCACATCGGAAATATGGGATGAGGAAGATAGGGCGCATGCCAAATTTCTTCTATCATTGAAGTTTTATCAAACAGTATTGAGTTAAATTCCATTTTCTAGTCAATTAACTTAACTATTTTGTCGTGGATATAGCTTGAGAGGAGATTGTTTTGCACTGTGGAGCCACATGTATAACTAACCAAAGGGTTACCTTTGGATCAGCTGTTAGGTTCTCTATATCTTCATGATTCTACAAGCATGCTTTGGGACATATAGCTGCCCTGTAGTGAAAGGAAAATTTTTGTGGCCATTGTGACTTGGGATCTCAATGTAATTTTGTTAGGCTAGTTAATGTAATAAATGCTAGTAATTATTATATTTCTATCTTTTACAGTAGCTTACATATATGTTGGGAAATATGAGACTTCTTGGTTCTCTAGTTTCTTCTATAAAAAGCTTTGCCTGCAGGAGTCGGTGAATGAATGAATAATATGAAAAAGAACATGAATGCAATATATTTAAAAATACCTCAAAAATCTAGTTTAATTAACACCCCTTAACTCTCAATTTCACTACCAACGGTGGAAATTGGGCCAAAGTGAAAAGCAGGTTAAGGCTGTTATTATTTAGGGAAACAATTTGAGGGGTGTTAATTAAATGAGGCCCAACAAAGGTTTTTCTTTGTTATATTTAACCTAATATCAATTTGCCTCGTTGATCTAAATAATAATAATAATAATAATAATAATATCAGTTTGCCTCTTTAATCTGTCCTTTTAAACCCTAATTCTTTGTATCTTCTTCTGCCTCCCTTAAATCCCTCCTCTTTCAACTATGTTCTTCTCGCCTTCCCAATATGAAAATATGACAGCGTAGTACTAGTTATGTGCATCTGAAATTGTTATGAAGTAGCATTTGGAATATTTCTTTTTTTTTTGTTGAAGAAAGGTGGAGTTTGGCCACCCTGTTTCATTAACAAGCGATTAATAAAACAAACTCAGAATACTGAGCTCACTACAAGTCCTACCAACATAATAAAAGAACATAAACTTCACCCCAAACATGGGGGGCGGGACAAAAGCAACCTAGAATAGCCACAAAGAAATACATCATAAACCCCCCAACAAACCCTGGGGTGGTGGGTACCTATGATTAGAGACGGCAGTGCTGGCTATCAATCGTTCGTCGGACCGATCTCGATTTCCTCATATCAAACTCCTGAACCTGGAAAACGCTCAGAATCCTCCCCCTGGGACCTGTTGTGGCCACATTAGCCCAAAATGAAATAAAATACATAATGTGAGTCAAATTGTCAGAAATACTATAGCAAGTTCTACGAAAGTAAAGATTATTTCTGTCTAGCCAAAGAACTCAGGTCGTTGCGGTGATAGCAATATACCACGCTTCTCTCATAGAACCCCTCTCCGACGCGAACTTAGGGCCTACCCACAAATTCCCGTATACACTAAGATATTGAGTTGTCCCTAGGGTGATGCGTACCTCTACGAGTACCGCTTTGCTCCTAGGGTACTGCAACAAAAGATGGTATCTAGTCTCCAGGGTAGCGTGGCAGAACCTGCATTGAGAATGCACACTCGGTTGGCGCTTAGCTATATTTTCCCTAGTCAGGATCGCATCGTTCAATACCAACCATAAGAAAGCTTTGATTTTTAGCGGGGCTTCGTTCTCCAGATGACGGCTGACCATTTAGGGATACAACCCCTAAAATGGATGCGGTTGTACATGGAGTGAACCGTGAACTTGCCATTCTTCTCCAATCCCCAGGATTTCTTATCTGGGCCTTGAGAGTAACCAATTCCGGCATTGGTGATGTAGGTCTGAAGTTCCGTTAGTCTAAGCTGAGAACCTAGGTCAAGCGAATGTTTGAAAGGTAGCTTCCAGCTGGTGCCTCTTTTTCAGACTGCGACCACCGTGCAGTGTGGGTGTGACGTTTGCTTATATAAATCAGGCAACAGGGATCTGAATGTATGATCAGCACACCACTTATCCCACCAAAATCTAGTGAGTCTGCCGTTACTGATAACAGATTTCACCCCGTTATTGAAGGGTTCATAGGCCTTAGTGATGCCTTTCCAGAACAAGGAAACTCGAGGGCTTATCCTGAAGCCTAGATTTCTTATTCCATTCCCATGCATATACCCCTGAACAAATTGTTGTCACCTTTCTCCATTAGGGTAGAACACTTTCCACCACCATTTGCTCAGTAGCGTAAGATTCATATCTCGAAGATCGATAATACCAAGGCCACCATGTATCTTTTTTATGCATGCCTTCTCCCACCTGATGAGGTGATAACCTCCTCGGTTCGGATCTGCCCCTTTCCATAAGAAGCGTTTCCGAGTCCGGTCAATTCTCTGGATCACCCAGAGAGGCATTTCAAAGAAGGAGAGATAATAGGTAGGCAGGTTTGAGAGGATGACATTAATAAGTGTGACTCTCCATCCCAAAGATAGGACTTTGCCTTTCCAACCTGCTAGCCGTTTCTCAACCTGGTCAATAATGGGTTGCCAATCTGCCTTTTTGAGTTTCCCGGGTCTTAGTGGCAATACTAGGTACTGAATGGGGAAACTATCGTTGGAGCAATTGAGTACCGTGGCATGCTCAAGAGCCTCTTCCGACGTCAGGGCAATGGGAATGAGAGCACTTTTGTGAAAGTTAACCCTTAGGTCAGACCAAGCTTCAAAACAATACAAAATTTCTTTGAAGACGGTAGTTTCCCCTAGGTTGCCATTGCCAAATAGAACAGTATTGTCTGCATACTAGAGTATAGAGCATCCTTGGCGATTGATTCCCTTGGCCACTGGTACGATCCACCCTGCACTACTGCACTTGGTCATCATGGATCAGAGTATGTCTGCTTCGATGGTGAAGAGAAGGGGTGAGAGCGGGTCACCTTGTTTGAATCCCCGTCTGCAGGGGAATGGATGTCCTTGTAACACCCCGAATTCCAAATACGACTGAATTCGAGATTTCCACAGGATCTTTTCGTCTCATTCGTTACAATTTTACAAGGAAATGAAAACTTTCCATTTTACATCAGAGTTACATGAGATTTTACACTTTACTTCTAGCGGAAGCATATAACACAATAATTTACATGTAATGACAGCGGAAGCGATTTACATCATTCAAATAAATGTAAATCAACAATGAATAATTTGTAAGCATCAGTTCTCCTTTCAATTTTATCAAGCCATTAATCCTGCATACAAAACTGTGGGCACGTCAGTTTATTCAACCGACGAAAATTATACATGGCCATCCTCTCTATACCAGAAACAATATAACGATTCTCATTTCTTAACAAATCACAAACTTGTTCACATATCAAATTAACGGAAATACCCTATTGATGTCGTGTTGTGATTGTGCACTTAGTCCTTAATACAATTATTTATATTATATGACACTAATGCGCACTTGTTCGTATTCTATGCATCCCATACTACATAGGTCTGAGAGCAAGCCCTTAATCGTACTCCAAATTGTAGGGTTCAATCCCTAGTCATGACTTACTCTACTACTGTAACTACGGTAAGTATTCTAAATGTTTTTCGACATACGAACTCAAGTGTAGGCGCCCTGGAGGGAATCCCAACGCACTGACACATGACTCATCATGCAGGCATCCTGTGGTAATTCAGCTCCTACCATAGACATGACACCACCCGCAGTCGTCCAACATCCCACGAGCGTCGCCACTGGGACGGTACTCTGGAGCAGTATCCACGCCCTATCATGACTCATCATGGGACATCCTGGGATACGCTCTCGCCGCCAATCCAATGGCCCTCATACTCAATGTTTTTCTCTTACTTTCATCACATCTTCACTATGTATCTAGTCTTTATTTTATTAGAATCATGAACAAAATCAAAGCTCTAGAGTTAGCCTCTCCACTATACCGGACTTAATCATTCATTCAACATGACCAACCTTGGTCTTTCTTTTCAAATTTTATTTCATTTATTTCCAATTGCCGGTGGGAGACTTAGCTACTCTTTTGTTTCAATTTGAATTCACAATTACCAAAATTGAGCGTTACCAGCTCATGAGTTCATTTTCATAATCTCAATAGATTTTCCTTTTCCATGTCCATAACTTTCACATTCGTACAACTTTCATAAATTCAAATAAAGGATTCTCTTCATTTCAGGTATAAATTCATGCAAAGACAAATAGAGTTTACTTAAATTGTTACAACCAATAGTCATTCAACATAAGATTCATAGTATTTACCATAAAACAATTCATAGAATTTCTGAGATATCAAAAGTGATCTGGACAGTCGACTTAGAGTTTATCCAGTCGACTTGTTCAGTCGAAGAAAGTTCTTCAATAACCGCTCGGAAGAGTCGACTGCTGCACATGGCCAGTCGGCTGTTCTGCAGTGTTCAAAATCTAAATATCATGTACGGGGCAGTCGACTGTCATTCAAACCAGTCGGCTGTTCTACAGAGTTCAATTATACAACTTTTCAAGTTCAGTACGGTCGACTGTTACATACAATCGGTCGACTGAACAGGGTAAATTTTCAAATTAAGGGGTCATCTCTCCCTTCTGTTCTTCATTTAGCACACAACATTTTATTCAATTACAGTATGTTCAATGCCAACATAAACATGTGATTCTTATCTATTCACCATCATCATAACATAGTTTATGATTAAATGTAAATTTCACACACTAATATTTTCTTTTCTCCAATGAGATACTAAACATACATTTTTCCTTTACTCATCATTTATCTACGAAGATGAATATTATTCTAATTTAGCATGCTAGAAAATCAAGTTAACAATTCATATTAAATACATCGTTTCATCGAATTCTGAACTGTACATATTTTATTTCAGTGTACCAGTCGACTACTCACTTGATCGGTCGACTGTACCGGTCATTTCCAGTCCTCTAATTATCATTAGTTCTTTTTCATTCATTCGTAATTTCAACATTTCGTACAGTATTAATTTAGCAATCATCTTATCACTTCAGTTTATAAATACATACACAATTCAATCTCAATCTTAACACGAGTTCTATTTTAGAAGTCATGAGAAACACCCACCTTGTTGACGAAATAAATGAATCCTGTAAAGCTTCTTAATGCGATGCACGACTCCTTGCTCCTTGCTCCACACCGAAGCTCCCTCTGAAGTGATGGCCGGTCTCCAAAATTACTCACTCTCAACTCTCTTAAAAATATAACTCTCTTCTCACAATGAAATTTTGTGTAGAAAACAAGTAAGTGAGGGGGTATTTATACACAATTTTGGGTGAGATGGAGGGCTAGGATTTAGTAGATGGTTATGAGATGGAGGGCTAGGATGAGAGTAGGAGTTGTAGTAACTACCCACAACTAAGTAACCACCCTTACACTAACTCCACTTCTCCAAAACCGGCCAAGGAGAATAGTGTGCAATGCACACCATGTTGCTTGCACGTGCTATTCTAGTCTCCATATAAAAACTTGTACATTATACATTATAAAAATAATCTTTTCAAAAGATGTTACCTCACAAGTTGTTATTAAAAGAATTAATTCATGGGCTTAAATTGATGGGCCAAAATATTTGTTTTTACAAAACAAATTAGATTTTGGGCTTGTGTTTATTTGAAAATAATTTAAAGAACATATATACATACATATGCATATACTCATCATCCATAAAGAAAATAATCATAAGATTTCATATTACGAAAACTACACGTGCACTCTACGTGCAAAATAAATAAGTAATTTTCATAAATGAAAATCGGGGCATTACAACACTCTCTCCTTAGAATAGTTCCGTCCCCGGAACTACAGTCAAGAGCGAGAAACAAAGCAAGCATAAGAAAAATACAAAAATACAAATCAAACAAAAAGCTCAGGTTGATCTCTCAACATCCTCTCCTCAGATTTCCAAGGAGCCTCTTCAACTAAATGGTTTCTCCAGACTACCTTGACCATCGGTATCGTCTTATTCCTCAAGACTTTCTCTCGATGATCAACAATCTCGACAGGAGACTCGATGTAATTGAGATCCAAATGCAAACCTTCCGGCACTTCAGGCAAATGATGACTCAGATCTGGAATATAACCTCTCAGCATAGACATATGAAAGACATTGTGCACCTGAGATAACTCTTCTGGTAACTCAAGCCGGTAAGCAGTTTTTCCGATCCTTTTCAATATCTTGTACGGGCCTATAAACCTCGGGGCTAACTTCCCACTCTTGCCAAAACGGATCACGCCTTTACTGGGCGATACTTTCAGAAAGACAAAGTCACCAACCTCAAACTCAAGGTCCCTTCTCCGGTTGTCTGCATAGCTCTTCTGCCTGCTCTGAGCGTCTACCAACCTCTTCCTGATCAGATCAATCTTTTCAGAGGTTTGCTGAACAAGCTCAGGACCAAACAACTGATACTCCCCAACTTCGAACCAACAAACAGGCATCCTGCACTTCCTGCCATACAAAGCTTCGTACGGCGCCATCCCAATGCTAGTCTGAAAACTGTTGTTGTAGGCAAACTCTACCAAAGGTAAATGCCTTTCCCAACTGCCTCCAAAGTCTAGTATACAACACCGAAGCATATCCTCAAGAATACGGTTGACTCTCTCGGTCTGCCCATCGGTCTGTGGATGAAAAGCAGTGCTAAAATCTGTCTTGGTACCCAAAGCTGTCTGAAGACTCCTCCAGAAATGCGAAGTAAACCGCGCATCTCGATCGGATACAATCGTCAACGGAACGCCATGAAGCTTGACAATCTCACCAACATACATCTCAGCCAACTTGTCCATCGAAGCAGTAAGTTTCATTACCAAAAAGTGAGCGGACTTGGTTAATCTATCGACTATAACCCAAATCACATCATTGCCCTTAGAACTCTTGGGTAAACCCGTAATGAAATCCATACTGATGTTATCCCACTTCCACTCCGGAATAGGTAACGGTTGCAATAGACCTCCAGGTTTTTGATTCTCGGCTTAGACTTGTTGACAAACCTCACACTTCGACACGAATTCGACCACATCCCGCTTCAAACCTGACCACCAGAAATCCTGCTTGATGTCCCTATACATCTTGGTTCTCCCAGGATGTACAGACAAAAGAGTAGCATGCGCCTCCTGAAGGATACTCTCTTTCAGGTCCGCCTGATCCGGAACACACAGCCTCTCTCCAAACCACAGCACTCCATCTCTGATTTGAAATCTGGGCAACCTGCCAGCACCAACCTGTTCCAACATCTTTTGAATCTCTGCATCAACCTTCTGACTTGCAATAATCCTTTCGTTCAGTGTCGGTTGAAGTCTCAACTGAGCTAAGGATGCTCCCAAGTCATGCAGAACGACTTCAATACCAGTCCGATCCAACTCCTCTACCAGCTGCAACTGAGTCATAATCAAACTCGCCAGACTGCTCTTGCGGCTAAGTGCATCAGCAACAACATTAGCCTTCCCTGGGTGATACTTAATCTCCGGACGAATGTCCTCAAGTACCTCCAGCCATCTCCGCTGCCTCAAATTCAGATCCTTCTGCTGATAGATTTACTTCAAGCTTTTGTGGTCCGTGTACATGTTCAGCTTCTCGCCATACACGTAATGTCTCCATTGCTTTAAGGCAAAAATAATTGTAGCCAACTCCAGATCATGAGTCGGGTAATTCTTCTCATGCGGTCGTAGTTTCCTAGACCCATACACGATTACTCTTCCCTCTTGCATTAAGACACAACCAAGCCCACGTTGTGAAGCATCGCTATAAACATCATACTCAACACCTGCTCTAGGCAAAGCCAAAATAGGTGCAGTATTCAGCTTCTCTTTCAACTCCTGAAAGCTCGCTTCACATTGCTCAGTTCCCTTGAAGTTCACATTCTTTTTGGTCAGAACAGTGAGCGGCAGGGCTATCTGAGCGTAGCCCTGGATAAATCTCCTGTAATATCCAGTCAGTCCAAGAAAACTTATGACTTCCTTCACTGAAGTAGGCCTTGCCCAATCTCTCACTGCCTCTATCTTCTGAGAATCAGTTGCCACTCCCTGGTTGAACAGTGATGCTGAACTCTACATCACGATGCGGGGGTACCCCAGGAAAATCATCCAAGAACACAGTCGGATAGTTCCGAACCACAGGAATCAACTGCACCTCTACCGGAATTCCTTCCTTCTGACTGATAGCAGCAACCAACTCCGAACATCTCCTCTTCCCTTGGAAGGTGACTTCAGGTCCACCTAGAGCCTTCACTGTTACCGTCTTGGTCTTGCACTCGATGCTTGAACTGTACACCGACATCCAATCAATGCCAATGATAACATCGACACCCAAGACATTCAGCTCGATTAGATCAATCCCAAAGATTCGATCACCAATCACAATCTCACAGTCAGCATAGTACCGATCAGTGGTTATAGTCTCCCCTGATAGAGTAGCTACTGCTAAGATCTTGCCTGGAAAAATCTTCAGTTCAACTCCCAACACTTTAGCAAATTTAGGAGACACAAAAGTATGAGAGGATCCAGTATCGAACAGAACAACAGCTTTCATTCCATTCAAATAAAGTTTGCCTGTTACATAATACATACTTATTACGCAACAGTTCACTAAATAAGCGGGAAAGGAAAACACAATGAACCTCTAAACATCTGCCCTCGTACCCGTGATGACGTGATCAACCTCATCGGCATCAGCTTCGGTCAAGGCAAATACTCGCCCTGGTTGGTACGGTCTCTTCCCAATCTGCTGCATTGGCACATTGTGGTTGCCAATCCGTGGCTTGGGGCATTGAGATTTGTTATGTCCCGTCGCACCACAGTTGAAGCAATTTACGGTAGGAGGTCTCACAACATTGTTCCCAGGTCCTCCAACCACACTAATAGCGTTTGCCCCTATCGGTTTGAACCTTTGTGCAGATTGTTGTCCCTTGAAATTTCGAGAATTTGCGGGCCTCTTTCCAGACTGCCAGTTGTCCCTCCAATTCCGAACAACATGAAATTGCTCCATATCAGCCTACGTGGCTGCTGCTCGCTTGACCAACTTGTCGAATCTCCTGTTACCCAGAGGTATCATCCGGGACCTCAAGCTCGGCCTCAGTCCATGCTCGAACTTACGAGCCTTCTTCGCCTCATCCATTACTAATTCCGGGGCATACCTAGAGAGTTGAGTAAATTTGGTCTCATACTCCCTAACTGACATGCCACCTTGCTGTAGTAACAGAAACTCCATAGCCTTCTTCTCTTGGACATCGGAGGGGAAATAGTGACTACGGAATTCTTCCAAAAATTCCTCCCAGCCAAGAACTATGCCTCCCATTGTCCGCTTCATCGACTGCCACCAAACAGCCGCATCCTTCTCAAGCTGCAGAGTCGCCAACTTGACTTTGCTGCCTTCAAGGGTCTCCAGCACTTCGAAGATGGTCTCTACCTGACGAATCCAGTTGTTAGCCGCATCAGGGTCTGACTTCCCTTCGAACACAGGTGGTTTCATCCATTTGAACGATTCCACGAGTTTAATTGCCTCGGGCACTGGATTCACAGATACCCTTCCTTAGTTCTGATTCATGGCCACGGTGTTGAGCATCTGATAGACCCTCGCAAGTTCCGTTTCCAGATCTAGACCTTCACCAATTCTAGCTCCTCTTCTAGCCATATTCTGATGCAAAAGATCCATTAAATTCGAAGTATAAGACATGAATTTTGAATCAACTTGTATTTCATTGAATTCCAAACTTTATACATTCGAATTGAAAAACATTTCTTGACATCAGAATAAAAACAGTAGAAGCTATAACAGTCTAACTCCTACGGTTCCTCTTCGCTTCACGAAGTTCTCCCCATAGTTTATCAACTTCTTCCTTCACCACATCGGTCATATTTTTCCTCTTCTCGAGTTCCCAAACCCGATGACTGAGAATAGCAAAGTCGTCCTTACGCTTTGCCAACTGAGCCTCCAACAAACCAACTCTCTCCCGCAGTGTTTCAACCTGCCTCTGAAGAGATGCAACAAGACTATTCGAAACTGGTCTTTCTTCTTCATCAGAAAAGAATCATCAGACGAGTCTGGAGGTGGGGTAATCTCTCGAGATTCAGGCCATTCATCTTCATCAGAATCTGCTTGCCCAGGGTGGTACTCTTCCTCAATGATATGCCAATTGTCGTCGCCAGTAGGATCGAAGTGATCAGCCATCTTTAGAAATAGGGAGGAAGAAGCATAAGTCATAGAGCAACACAAATGTAAGTCACTTATATTTAAATTTGTACCAGTATGAAATGTAGCTCTGATACCACCTCTGTAACACCCCGAATTCCAAATACGACTGAATTCAAGATTTCCACAGGATCTTTTCGTCTCATTCGGTACAATTTTACAAGGAAATAAAAACTTTCCATTTTACATCAGAGTTACATGAGATTTTACACTTTACTTTTTACAGCAGAAGCATATAACACAATAATTTACATGTAATGACAGTGGAAGCAATTTACATCATTCAAATAAATGTACATCAACAATGAATAATTTGTAAGCATCAGTTCTCCTTTCAATTTTATCAAGCCATTTATCCTGCATACAAAACTGTGGGCACGTCAGTTTATTCAACCGACGAAAATTATACATGGCCATCCTCTCTATGCCAGAAACAGTATAACGATTCTCATTTCTTAACAAATCACAAACTTGTTCACATATCAAATTAACAGAAATATCCTATTGATGTCGTGTTGTGATTGTGCACTTAGTCCTTAATGTAATTATTTATATTATAAGACACTAATGCGCACTTGTTCGGATTCTATGCATCCCATACTACATAGGTCTGAGGGCAAGCCCTTAATCGTACTCCATCTTGTAGGGTTCAATCCCTAGTCATGACTTACTCTACTACTGTAATTGCGGTAAGTATTCTAAATGTTTTTCGACATACGAACTCAAGTGTAGGTGCCCTGGAGGGAATCCCAACGCACTGACACATGACTCATCATGCAGGCATCCTGTGGTAATTCAGCTCCTACCATAGACATGACACCACCCGCAGTCGTCCAACATCCCACGAGCGTCGCCACCGGGACGGTACTCTGGAGCAGTATCCACGCCCTATCATGACTCATCATGGGACATCCTCGGATACGCTCTCGCCGCCAATCTAATGGCCCTCATACTCAATGTTTTTCTCTTACTTTCATCACATCGTCACTATGTATCTAGTCCTTATTTTATTAGAATCATGAACAAAATCAAAGCTCTAGAGTTAGCCTCTCCACTATACCGGACTTAATCATTCATTCAACATGACCAACCTTGGTCTTTCTTTTCAAATTTCATTTCATTTATTTCCAATTGCCGGTGGGAGACTTAGCTACTCTTTTGTTTCAATTTCAATTCACAATTACCAAAATTGAGCGTTACCAGCTCATGAGTTCATTTTCATAATCTCAATAGATTTTCCTTTTCCATGTCCATAACTTTCACATTCGTACAACTTTCATAAATTCAAATAAAGGATTCGCTTCATTTCAGGTATAAATTCATGCAAAGACAAATAGAGTTTACTTAAATTGTCACAACCAATAATCATTCAACATAAGATTCATAGTCTTTACCATAAAACAATTCATAGAATTTCTGAGATATCAAAAGTGATCTGGACAGTCGACTTAGAGTTTATCCAGTCGACTTGTTCAGTCGAAGAAAGTTCTTCAATAACCGCTCGGAAGAGTCGACTACTGCACATGGCCAGTCGGCTGTTCCGCAGCGTTCAAAATCTAAATATCATTTATGGGGCAGTCGACTGTCATTCAAACCAGTCGGCTGTTCTACAAAGTTCAATTATACAACTTTTCAAGTTCAGTACGGTCGACTGTTACATACATTCGGTCGACTGAACAGGGTAAATTTTCAAATTAAGGGGTCATCTCTTTCTTCTGTTCTTCATTTAGCACACAGCATTTTATTCAATTACAGTACGTTCAATGCCAACATAAACATGTGATTCTTATCTATTCACCATCATCATAACATAGTTTATAATTAAATGTAAATTTCACATATTAATATTTTCTTTTCTCCAATGAGATACTAAACATACATTTTTCCTTTACTCAGAGTATCCACAGTCATTTGCTTATTTGCCATTTTTTCCATTTTTTTTACTGTAGCTCACACAGTCGTGAACTATTTTGCCATTTTTTGGCAAATTGGCTACAGTAGAAAGGGAAAAGTAGCATTCCATATAGCAAAATGCATATTACTGGATTATTTAATTATTATGTTTCGTCCGAAGTAAAAAAAAAAAAAACCAAATAAAATAACCGTTAAATGAATTTAAGCATGGGAATGAACATGATGTTTCGTCCCAATGTGAGACGAAACATCATGCTTCGTCCCAATCCAATTTTTTTTAAAAAAATTAATTTTGTAAATTTTAATTTTTTTTGCAATTATCTAAATTGGTTTTGCTAATTTTTAAATTGTTTTTGCAAAAAAATTTTACAATTTATTTTAAAAATTGTTTTTGCAAATTTTTTTTGCAAAAAAAAACTTCCGTCAAATCCGGACGAATCACCATGTTTCGTCTGGCTACAGTGATTTTTTTGGAACATTTTGTAAAATTTTAAATTGTTTTTGCAAATTTTGAAATTTATTTTGCAAATTTTTAAATTGTTTTTGCAAATATTATTTATAAACTATTTTTAAAATTTGTTTTTGCAAATTTTTTTTGCAAAAAAAAACTTCCTGTTTTTTCCCCCTTTTGGGACGAAACATCATGTTTCGTCCCGTATTTTTTTATTAATATTTTCTCGGTCTAAATTATTTTTTTAATTACAGACGACACATCATGTTTCGTCTGTTTCTTTTTTAACGAACTTATGCATTTTTTTGCCATTCGACGACTGCAGCGTTTCGTCGAATTGGATGGGCAAAATATGCATTCTGCCATTTTTGCATTGAACGACTGTGGATGCTCTCATCATTTATCTACGAAGATGAATATTATTCTAATTTAGCATGCTAGAAAATCAAGTTAACAATTCATATTAAATACATCGTTTCATGGAATTCTGAACTGTATATATTTTATTTCAGTGTAACAGTCGACTGCTCACTTGATCGGTCGACTGTATCGGTCATTTCCAGTCCTCTAATTATCATTAGTTCTTTTTCATTCATTCGTAATTTCAACATTTCGTACAGTATTAATTTTGCAATCATCTTATCACTTCAGTTTATAAATACATACACAATTCAATCTCAATCTTAACACGAGTTCTATTTTAGAAGTTATGAGAAACACCCACCTTGTTGACGAAATAAACGAATCCCGTAAAGCTTCTTAATGCGATGCACGACTCCTTGCTCCTTGCTCCACACCGAAGCTCCCTCTGAAGTGATGGCCGGCCTCCAAAAGTACTCACTCTCAACTCTCTTAAAAATATAACTCTCTTCTCACAATGAAATTTTGTGTAGAAAACAAGTAAGTGAGGGGGTATTTATACACAATTTTGGGTGAGATGGAGGGCTAGGATTTAGTAGATGGTTATGAGATGGAGGGCTAGGATGAGAGTAGGAGTTGTAGTAACTACCCACAACTAAGTAACCACCCATACACTAACTCCACTTCTCCAAAACCGGCCAAGGAGAATAGTGTGCAATGCACACCATGTTGCATGCACGTGCTATTCTAGTCTCCATATAAAAACTTATACAATATACATTATAAAAATAATCTTTTAAAAGATGTTACCTCACAAGTTGTTATTAAAAGAATTAATTCATGGGCTTAAATTGATGGGTCAAAATATTAGTTTTTACAAAATAAATTAGATTTTTGGGCTTGTGTTTATTTGAAAATAATTTAAAGAACATATATACATACATATGCATATACTCATCTTCCATAAAGAAAATAATTATAAGATTTCATATTACGAAAACTGCACGTGCACACTACGTGCAGAATAAATAAGTAATTTTCATAAATGAAAATCGGGACATTACAGTCCTGACACCCCGTTAACCAATATAGCCGTTCTGCTAGTGGTAAGACATGTGTGAATCCATCTGACCCATCTCACCCCAAAATCTTTCCCAGCAAGCGCTTCCAATATACAGTTCCATTCAACAGAGTCATAGGCTTTCTCGAAGTCCAGCTTCAGAAGGTAGCTCTTAGAATTCGATGTGTGACAATGATGGATAGTTTCCTCAGTCGTTGCCATACTTCCTGAATACATCGTCCTTTGATGAATCCCGTCTGATTTTGACTAATGAGGTCATCCATTACCTTTTCCAGTCTGTTGGCAAGAGTCTTGGTAATGATCTTTACAGTGCAGTTTAGGAGCCTAATAGGGCGGAATTCTCCGACTCGTCAGGAGTCTTCTTTCTTAGGAATCAGCACTACCTCCGCGGAGTTGAATCTCCCCAGTTTGAGTTTATGCTCGTAGAAGTCTACGAACACCTTCAGTAGGTCATCTTTGATCTCTTCCTAGAATATCTGATAAAAAAGTATAGGAAAACCATCTGGACCTGGAGCTTTATCTTTTTCCAGTTGTTGGACTGCCGCCCAGACCTCCTTCTCAGTGAAGAGTGTTTCGTGGGACTGCAGCCTAGACTCGGAGTTGCCTGTCTGGCCTTGCCAGAAATCGTGTTGAAAAGGGACTCTCACTTCAACTTTTTGTCCCAAGAGGTGCTTGAAGTGGGACTGAAAAGCCAGTTTAATAGCATTGTCGCCTTGTAAAGCTCAATTTAATCACAATAAGTGAACACTGAACTAAGGACCTATGTTGTAAAATAGGATGAGTGGCGACCAGGCATGGTGGTCCCAGGCTATGGCATTTTGACCCTTGGTTATTAGTTAGGTCAGATCACCTCTCTTTCACAATTTAGCAACATAGAAAGAGCAAGAGTATGGAATGAAGAAAAGGGAAAGTTAAGCGCTGCCACAGTAAACTTAAGCAACCACTTTGCTGTTATGATTCTATTACTTATTTTCTCCTTGCTTTCCTTGTTTTCTTATGTTCAGTAGTGCGCTCCTGACTATTCCTTGTATCGATCCGAGGAAACACCAACTAATCACATGCTATCAGCAGCATATTTCATCTAGAATTTAAATATCTTCTTGTGAAGAAAACAATGTGAAATATGCATAAAATTAGAACATAAGTATAAGAACAAAAACACCACAAAGACAGTGGTAGAGATAAATTCGTAGGTCACTGTTCATCCTCAGAATTTCCTTCACAAGTAGATGCAGCAATATCAACCATTGGCGAATACTGCCCCACTTTTTGAAAATATTTAGCGCTCTGCCCTGCTTTCCAAAACAATTAGCGATCTGACCTTGTTTAGGACACGTCAGCATAAACTGTTATTGGAAATAATGGCATAGATTATTTACGTGCCGTTATTTCAAATAAATAACGGCATCTATTTTACATCTTTTTTTCATGCCGTTATTTGGAATAACGGCATCAGTATATTTCTCTTACAAGTGTGAATCTTCTAACTTTCAAAAATTCTAAGTGTGAAAAAAACTTATAAATAATGCCGTTATCCTGAATAACGGCATTCGAATGACTGATGCCGTTATTGGAGATAACGACATCAGTTATATATAAATATGAACTCTTGTCGTTATTTGGAAACAGAGAGAATGAATAAAAAGTATAAAAAAAGAAAAAAAAATTATAACTGATGCCGTTATTTGGAATAACGGCACCAGTTATAATTTTTTTTTTTTAACTTATTCGTCAGAGAGGATGAATAGTAAGTTACTTTTTTATAAAAAAAAATTGTACCTGATGCCGTTATTCCAAATAACGGCATCAGTATTGAGAATGCCGTAATTTGAAATAACGACATCTGTTATAAGGTTTTCATACTTGCAATTTTTTTTCTAAATTGGGACTATAAGCTGTCGAAAAACAAAACAACCTATGCCGTTATTTCAAATAACGGCATGACATTTTTTTTTCAAACAGATGCCGTTATTGGGAAGAACGGCATCGAAATAACCTATGCCGTTTTTCTCAATAACGTTTCTTGCTGACGTGTCCTAAACAAGGGCATATCGCTAATTGTTTTGGGGAGTGGGGCAGAACGCCAAATATTTTCAAAAAGTGGGGTAGTACGGCAAAATTTTCACCATTGGCCCTTTTTTCTACTGGAGCTGCTGCTGCCAACATTGACCAAACGAGCTTAAAAGCTTTAACTATCCGCAAAAACCTTTTATGATGTATCCATGCCTATCTAAAAAATTTACGATTTTGTTACCCAAAAGGACTAGCAAGATGCGCGCTGCGTCCACCGTGATATCTCAAAGAACCTTCTCTTTTTACTTTACCTTGTCTCTGTTGGATATATTGGTATATTCTCTCTATATAAATATAGCACGTGCATATGTGTAACACGTGTAATGAACGTACAATTGATTGGATATTGGAACGCGGGTTTGTGGGCTTATAACCCGATACCCAAACCAGTATTTAGGAATAAATACTGGCTTGTGATAGCAGTCTAGGTATTCCAATTTTGATACCTAGGGTGAATATCTCAAGCAACTTAGATCTAGAGATAAAACCCTAATTCCCAATTGCTAATTTCGTCACAGAATTTAACAATCTTGAGATATTAATTAATTTTGTGAGATTAAATTGAGGGAAAAATACCATCTTTCAATCGGTCGGATCCCACAGCAGCCGCCGGTTACATCGGAACCCTAACGCCGTTCGCGTCGCTGGGTCCGTCGCACGCGTCGCTCGTCGCACTCGCCGCTCGCCGCACCCGTCGCTCGCCGCACGCGTCGCTCGCCGCCCGTCGCGAGTCAGCAGGCGTCGAAGCCACTGGGTCGCACCGGTCGTCTCTCTCTCTTCTCCGATCGCAGTCGCAGGCGTCCCCCACTCAGGCGTCGACTACTTCTTCTCTCTCTCTCTCGATCGGTCTGGGAAACCCAAATTGAAGAAGAAGACAGTGAACAGTGGAGATCTTTTGTATCTCATCAAGATCTGGTATTTCTTAAACCCTACGATCCATCTATTCTGTTATTAGTTAGCAGATCATCTTCTCCCTATAAATTACTTGTGTAGTAATAATTCAGAATATACTCTCGAATTTAGGAAATCATAGTTTATTCCTTGAGATGGAAAAACATGATCGACCTTATGAGGTTCCTAAACTAGAGGCGTTTAGTAGTTCTGAATTCAATAGTTGGAAGAGGAAAGCACAGTATGGGATGAAATTCATGAAGATCTTTTATACCTGTCAAACGACTTATGATGACTGTACCGAAGATGTGGATGATGCCACTTGGATCAGAGATGAGGACCTGTGCAGGGAGTTTTTGCTAAACAGTATTTCAGATCGGTTAGCAGATGTGTACATGAAGTATGGAACAGCTAAGGAGATTTGGGACAATCTGCTGGATGAATTCAAAAAGGAGGAGAAGGTCTCCAAGACTCACTTGGTTGATAAGTTCATGAGCTTTGAATTCAAAGAGGAGAAGGCCATTCTCCCTCAGGTAACTGATCTTGAAAACTTAGTAGCTAAATTGAAAACTGAGGATATCACTGTGTGTGATGCTTTTCTCACTGGAGCAATAATCTTTAAATTACCTGCATCATGGCTCACATTTAAGACTGAAATGTATAGACTGCCAGAACAAATTAAGCTTGCACAACTCAAACGATGTATTAAAGTAGAGGATGAAACAAGAACTAGGATAAATTTGGAGTTGGCTAAGAAACAAATTTCTCATGCTAATGTGCTAACCAGTTCCAAATATGCTCCTAAGTTTAAGAAGAACAAGCTTAATAAGGTTAAGGGTGAACCGTCCAAGTTGGAAGCCAATAAAAAGATTGTGAAAAAGAAAGGGAAGTGCTACAACTGTAGGAAGTGGGGTCACCATGCTACCGAATGTAGGCTACCCAAAAGAGAACAACCTAACAATGAAACGGTGAACTTATTAGAGAATAACACTGAACCCACCAACTTTCTGTGTGTTGTTGGTGACGATAAGGTCAGTGCCTCTACGAGTTGGTTGTTGGACTCGGGGGCTACATGTCATGCTTGCAACAATAAGATCCTGCTAACTGATCTCAAAGAAGCAAATGAGTCTGTCTCTATGGCGAATGGAGAATCAGTCAAGGTGCTCCAGGTTGGAACTGCAAATCTCAGTCTCTCATCAGGTAAGAATTTAATTTTGCGTAATGTTAAATTTGTTCCTGCTTTAGCAAAGAATTTAATTTCTATTAGCTTACTGAATAATGCTGGCATGGTAGTTTCTATGATAAGTGGTAGAGCAATATTATCTGTTAACTCATACTACTTTGGCTGTGCTTATTTAGTCAATGGCATGTATAGACTTAGTTTAGCAAATGAAGTGATTAATGCTGTTAGCTCAAAACTGTGTAGCCCTTCTACTTGGCACAACAGATTGGGACATGTAAACTATATTAAATTACTTGCTGTTGCTAAAACTTTTAATCTGCCAATTGATACATCCTTAAGGTATGACAAGTGTGAAGTGTGTGCTCAGACAAAGATCACTAGAAAACCCTTTAGCTCTGTTTCTAGGAGTACACAACTTCTTGAACTAATTCATTCTGACATATGCGATTTTAAAAACTTTGTGACGCAAGGAGGTCGGAAGTATTTGATCACCTTTATAGATGATTGTTCTAGATATTGTCATATCTATTTGTTAAAATCAAAGGATGAAGCACTTAATAAATTCAAAGAATTTAAAGACCGTGTCGAAAATCAGTTAAATGCTAAAATAAAAAGGTTCAGATCTGATAGAGGTGGGGAATATGTGTCAATGGGTTTTAAAGAATTTTGCACTTCACATGGCATTATCTCTGAAACAACAGCACCCTACTCACCACAGTCAAACGGTATAGCCGAAAGAAAGAATCGAACACTTACAGAAATGTTGAATTCTATGTTATTGACTGCTGGATTGCCTTCGAATTTTTGGGGAGAGGCTGCATTGACTGCTAATAATATTCTTAATTTGTTACCACACTCTAAATTGACTGAAACACCTTATGAGTTATGGCATAAACACACACCGAGCTTTGATAAAATAAAAACATGGGGTTGTATTGCTTTTGTTAGAATACCAGACCCAAGAAGGCCTAAAGTAGGACCTCGTACAAATACCTGTGTGTATCTAGGAAATGCAGTTGATAGTGCGGCATACAGATTTTATGACCTATCTCTCAATAAGATAATTGAATCTAGAGATGCAGAATTCTTTGAAGATGTGTTCATCAAAGACAAAGGCATAACACTATCTGGCCACACAGACTTAGTCAATGATTCACAAATAGAATCTAGACCTAGCATAACTGACACTGAAACTACAAATGAAATTGAGCCTAGAAGAACCTCCACCAGAGATAAGACACCTAGAACCTATGGTGATGATTTTGTAACTTATGCACTGTTGGCTGATCCACTTAGTGTGAGTGAAGCTCTTCGGTCTAGGGATGGTCTACTTTGGAAAGAGGCCATTGATGATGAAATGGATTCTTTATTACAAAATAAAACTTGGAAATTAGTTGATCTGCCAAAAGGGGCTAAGACCATAGGAAATAAGTGGGTTTTGAAGAAGAAACTTAATCCAGATGGGACTGTAGCAAAGTATAAAGCACGACTAGTAGCTAAAGGTTATACTCAACAAAGTGGGGTAGACTATTTTGATGTTTACTCACCTGTTTGTCATATTGCTACAATAAGGATTCTTCTTGCCCTTGCATCCATTGAAAATTTTGTTATTCACCAAATGGATGTTAAAACTGCTTTCCTAAATGGAGATCTTAATGAAGAAATCTATATGAACCAACCTGAAGGTTTTGTACTTAAAGGTTTAGAGAACAAAGTGTGCAAATTGGTAAAATCTTTGTATGGATTAAAACAAGCACCAAAACTATGGCACGAAAAATTTGATACAACAATAAAGAGCTTAGGTTTTGAATCTAGCAATTCTGACAAATGCCTTTATTTTCGTGATCGATCAAATAAAATTGCTATAATTTGCTTGTATGTTGATGACATGCTTGTTGTTGGAAGCGACCTCTCAACTGTGGTTGAAGTTAAAACAATGCTATCCAAAGAATTCAGCATGAAGGACCTAGGTGTTGTGGACACTATACTAGGTATGAGAGTGAGTTTTGGTAGGCAAGGCATACTCCTTAGTCAATCTCACTATATCAATAATGTGTTACAAAAGTGGGGATACAGTAATTGCAAAAGGTTTGAAACACCTTATGATTACAACAAAAAGTTGACACCTAACGTTGGTGCAACAGTGAGACAGTTGGATTATTCCAAACTGATTGGAAGTCTCATGTATGCAATGATCTGCACTAGACCAGACATAACCTTTGCGGTAGGCATGCTTAGCAGATTTACTAGTAATCCCGGTAAGACACATTGGAATGCCCTTGAGAGGCTAATGGGTTACCTATGTGGTACTCAAGAGTTAGCTTTGTGCTACTCTGGACATCCTTCAGTTTTGGAAGGATATTCTGATGCATCGTGGTGCACAGAACATGGTGAAAGTCGATCCACTAGTGGTTATGTGTTTACACTAGGAGGAGCAGCTGTGTCATGGAAATCTAAAAGGCAACCAGGCATTGCATTCTCATCTATGGAGTCTGAACTCTTTGCGCTATCTTGTGCTGGTGAAGAAGCGGAATGGATGAGAGACCTGTTGCTAGATATTCCATTGAGAAGGTTTAAAGTAACCACTCTTAGCTTGTTTTGCGACAACCAAGCTACAAAAACTGTAGCAACCAATTCTCTTTACAATGGTAAGAGAAGAACTGTCGGTCTTCGACAGGCAAAGTTGAACTATCTCATTAAGCAAGGGATTATTACCCTTATTGATGTGAGGTCAAAACAGAATGTGGCTGATGCCCTTACCAAGGGATTACAAAGAGGTCTAATTGTCAAAACTGTGGGGGAAATGGGGTTAAGAGCCATTAAGTCACAAAGGCCTTAACACCCTAGTTATTTTGATAATTAGAACAGCCATTGAGAAGTTCAAACTTAAGCATCAATTTGACAGTTAACGTGTTTCAGATAATCATGATGATTCCAAATAAATTCCACAGACATATAATATCATTCCAATTTTGATGATATCATATATCTATAGAATTTACTTAGAATAATCATATTATTCCAATACGAAACATGAAAACTTGTCGATATGTTTCCGATGATTAATTGTCCTAAATATCATTCCAATTTTGATGATATGTCTCTTATGGTTGCATGTTTCATTCCAATTTTGATGATTCAATGTTAAACCATGAGTGAAACGGCAGTTTTCATTCCAATATGAAACATAGTATGGTTCTTGTGTAGAAACTATAAAGTTCATGTACTTTATTTGTTAAAGATACTTGATTGTGATGCTTGTGTTAAAATCTTGCTAGCCAATTTGAATTGTACTAAGTTCTTTTGTTTGAACTAGATACTTTTATGCAATTTGTTTGAATTCAAAGAGAAATGACTCATGAAATTCTTATTTGCAATGTTGAGCAACAGGTGCTAGCAAAGATAATGGAGGTGGAATCCTAGATCTCGATTTTGAAGATGATGACTTGCTCGATATGGAGGAGTAGTCATGAAGCAGCATGCAGGGATTTTCTTTTGCCAATCACTTGCTTAATAAAACTTCTTTTGAGTTTAAGACTACTTTTGAAGCTTAAAACTCTTTTGTTTGGTTTGAAGTTTATTTGCTTTATTTAGTTTGAGACTATGTTTTATTTATCTATTGGTTTAGTCTTTGTGAACTATTCTGAATTGGATATGGTTTGGAACTATTTAATTATATTGGTTTAGTCTTGATTGAACTATTCAATTTTATAATTATTTTGGTTCTTTATGAAACTATACCTTCATGATGCTTTTCCTTTATGGACTGCTATCAGCCAGTCAGTTGTATGCTGATCTGATGAGATAATCCTGTACTTTATATATTGAGAATATAGGAGGAGATTGTTGGATATATTGGTATATTCTCTCTATATAAATATAGCACGTGCATATGTGTAACACGTGTAATGAACGTACAATTGATTGGATATTGGAACGCGGGTTTGTGGGCTTATAACCCGATACCCAAACCAGTATTTAGGAATAAATACTGGCTTGTGATAGCAGTCTAGGTATTCCAATTTTGATACCTAGGGTGAATATCTCAAGCAACTTAGATCTAGAGATAAAACCCTAATTCCCAATTGCTAATTTCGTCACAGAATTTAACAGTCTCATCTCTCCACCTTCCTGAAACGGACTTAACTAATGGCAATTAATGCCAAACTTATGGTTGATATGTTTACATATTTCCACTGATTGAGGGCAATAAGGAGCGGATGGTCGGCCATATTTATGAACCTTGCGGACAATAAGGAGTGGATGTTTGGCCCATATTTATGAACCTTGCGAAGTAATCAATTTTTGGGCCTTGTCAAATCTGCTGGCTAAATCATCTCTGGTAGGAAGAGCATTGTTGGTCGCCAACTGATGAGGGTGGAAATCGCAGTGGATCTACACCATACGATCCATGCACGAATTTTGGGACTCGTAAGGCATGAATGGCAAACCAAGTGGTGGTTCATGGGAAATCCCCGGGCCCATCACTTGGTCCATCACTAGTAAAGACCCTACTGACCTATAAATACAGCCCTACCTCAACAGTTACAAGTAATCATATTTTCTACCACCAAATCCCCCCTTTGACAGCTGATTACTGACTTGAGCATCGGAGGGTCTGTTGTCGGGAGTCCTCCCGGTGTTCCAGACTTTTTTGCAGGTTTTCGGCGGTCGTTGTGTCCATACACCTCACTCATACTAGCCTCACATCAGGGTCAGATCTACTGGTGATATCTGAGTTTCCTCTTCAACAAAAGTACTCACTATATGTTGCTCCCACAACCGAAAAACAACAACATCAGATTGGCATAGCATATGGAAAAACCGATCCGAGCCTTTGACTCAGACCCTCAACTATAGCAAATATCTATGGCCCCCAAGGCCAAGAAAACTGTTTCCACAAGTTGCCATGCCAACCAACCTTCTCCTCCTCGTCCATCGCGCAGCTAGGCAGCTACTGAAGGGTCGCAATAGCAGTGGGTCGAGTGCCCGCAGGCTCCAGCTCCAAGTACCTCCTGCTCAGTAGCCCGAAGGACAGAGCCCCTGGTGGTTCACGACCTCCGAAATGTCATAAACAACCGGCTGAATGAGGAAGACCTTTGAAATTGCCTCAATCGATCCAGAAACGAGGCAGCTTTTGACCACCAACCGAGCCGAAGCTGTTATTTCTCCCACAATCGGGAGAGGGGACGCAGCCACTCCCCGAGGGACCGTCGACCATCAAATGGCCATGCAAAGTGTAACCCCTATTTTCTGTGTTTTGTATTTTTCTGGGAATTATTATTTAGTGATTTTCAACTTATTCTTTTCTGAAACCTGTATTTTGATTATCTATTGATAGAATTTATTAATTGCTTTCAACTCAATTTTGTCTCCCGGTCCATTTAATCTTTTCTGCTGATTTTTTTTTTATCATCCCATTCAAAATTTTGCTTGTTTTCATCCCTAATTAGTCTGTGTAGCGTCCCGAATTTTCAATATAATATCTCAGAAATACGTGGCACAATTTTCAGCATCAACCTCAATTGTAATAGTAAATATAGTTAAAACACAGATAAAATTTTTCAACTTTTATTACATTAATTTTTTGCAAAGCATAGCGGAAAACAAACCCTTGAATTACAAATTCTTTCTTTTACAACACTTTACAATTTACATAAGCCATAACATCATTCTATCTCAAGCATCCAAATCCCAATGCTATAGACACCTACCTGTAAAACATGAGGCTAGAGATAACCCTAACCCCCAAAACTACAGGGATCAGCCATAACTGTGTCAGTGACATAAAAATAAATGCAGCATAAATAGAACATAAAATATAGAATCATAAACAACATGTATCAACAGCAAGAATAAATAAAATATGAAATAATAATAAATAAAACATGAAAACATCAAGTGAAACTAGACTAAGTATTAAGTGTAGAAAAACAGGAAAACACACGCATAAAACCAAGTCAAGAAAACACTATTGCTATATGCTGACTGATGGAACTGAGATGAATCCCAGGACTACGGATTGGTGTGCGTATCGATCGTTAAAGATAAACAGATTGCTTAATTGTGATCTAACCCTATACAGCGGAAACTAGGGTTCAAAAAGTATACCTGCGGTGAGAAGAAGATGACAGCGACCCCAAGATCTTCTGCACGTATTCCTTCCTCGGGTTGGACGTCGTGTGGGCGACGATCTCCCAACCTTTCTCCCTTGGCTGACCTCTCTTTTATCTCCTTACGTGAATCACGAGATTTGAGAAAAAAATCTTATATTTCAGATTGTTAATGACGGCCAGAGAAAATAGAGGATATATATAAGGCTACGGCAGGGACCATGAGGAGAAATTAGGGTTAGGTCTCCTAACGGATCTGGGTATCCCGTGTTCAGCCCGAACACACAACCCAGGCCCATTAACAATAGCTCGGTCCACTAAGGAGCTATTGTTGCACTACCTTCCTAATCCCAAATTATATTTATGGGCTCCTTTTATTATATGCTCGTTCAACTCCCCATGTTAAGATATCGAATGTCCGTTGATCAAATTAAGTTACTGACAACTACATTGATCAACATCTTTTATCCTTAAGTAGTACCACTCAACTTTATTTGTCATGTCGGATATAATCCACCTGCAGGGTTTACATGACAATCCTTATGAGCTCCTTAAGGGGACATCATCAACCCGACGTATCGGGACATGGATTCCTTTTACAATCAACAGCCCATCATACATACAATGCTATTACCCAATTCATAGAGGTTGTTGATCCATAATGAATCTCACTCTTTTATGAGTCAAAGTAATGCACACTGCATATACATGTCTGTTATTATATCTGGATTAAGAGCATAAGCATCCATAATAACAGAGGTATTTGTTCTCTTTTATAGTCAGTACAAAGAGAACAACCTCAAGTGGTCCTGTTCAATACACACAAAGTGTACTAGTGTAAACCTATAGTCAAGATAGACTAATACCAGAATACACTACAACCTTTCCAATGGATTGTCCAAGTCCGTCTAGGTTGTGAACTATTTATATATTCCATAGGAAACTGATAATATGATCTTCTGTGTGTCACCTCACACCATATTATTAACCTTATAGAATATCAGACACTTGCATTAATATTATAATAAACACAATATGCAAACATATGCCCATATGATTCTCATTCAAAAAAAAAAAAATAAGGAAATAAAGTTAATACAAAAGTGATGCTTTCAGTATATAACCCTAACACTGACTCTCTAATGCATACTTGTCGGATTCTATGCATCCCACTCTACATAGGTCCGGTGCAAGCTCTTAACGTTCTCCACTTGATAGGGTTTAATCCCCCGCTATGCAACTAATCCTACTATGATGACTACTACGAGATATAGATAAACTGTGAGTATTAGTCCACACCCCGATAATTCCGGAGGTCAATCTCTATCCACAGATAATTCCGGAGACTATTTTACTCACACCTGAGAATCTTCGAGAATACCCCACATCGCAAGCTATGGCGCCTTATCACACGAATATCCCATGAGCGTCGCTTCGACCCCGATAATTTCAGAGATCAATCTCACACTGCAGGTAATTTCGGAGACTATTTCACTCACACCTCGATAATTCTGGGGATTATCTCACACCCCAAGCCATACTGAGGTCCATGACCCATGTTCTCATTTCATCATATAACCATCTAGTGCCTATCCTTATCTTTTTAAGTTAATTAATTAATTTCGAATCTCCTAGAGTTTGTGTACCCTACTGAACTTAACTCAACTGATCAATAACAAAGGCACAACTGGCCAAACCACAAAATCTCGACTGCAAGTATCTAGGGTCCCACACACCCTCTAGAGACTAACAACTCAACCATCAACACAAAATCTTTCATTTTAATCACTTCATTTCATTTCATTGTTAACTTACTCACGGTGAGAAATTCATTCAATCAACGTAAATTCGAATCACATTTGCAATCATCCAATGTCTACATATTTTAGTTAAGAAAACTGGAGCCATCACATTGTTTTAAAGGTATTATACATACTCAAATAGTAGTAGGGAAAACTTGAAAAGATCTAGTCTAGCAGCTTGTTCTATTACTTACTGCCTACGGTTGAATATCCTCGGGTCAACCACAGTTTCTCTTTACTAAATACTATATAGACGGGGACCAAACATGTTATATAATGTATGGACTAAATAATGCAAACAAGGACTAGTACATTCATTCATTCATATTGTTTGTATACTAGGTTTGCCCGTTGACACGTGCCTACGGCACGTCTTCGGAACGGTGCACCTGGTTTGATTATATAAAATATCTTTGGAGGTCCAGCAAATTAATTGAAGTAGCAAACATATTATATGAGAAAGCAGTACATCTACCTTTAAGCTCAACCATCACCTTCTTGATCATTAGCTTGAACTTACCTAGAATGCATATAGTTTGTTAGAAACACTGCATAACATTTTTTTAAACTTTAGCATCACTTTTAAATGCTTGTAATAGTTATGCAAGGACATTATTATATAGGTTTTATAGAGCTTACTCTAATCACATAACCACTATGAACATGTCTAAATACAATGGTAACGCAAGTCCATGTGTGAAAGTATCTACAATACTAATAATCTAAACATTTGTTTGTCTCAGACTCAGTTTGCAATTGAAATATCTCTTATTATTATTTCAACCAAAATGAAATACATGAAGTTCTCAAAACTCTAATCAAAGCTAATCATTTCTTTTATCTCCACTTTGTCTCCCCATTGTACCTTTATAAAAAAAAATCAAAATTGATAAATAACAAATTTACTTTAGCTGTCTTTCTTGAGTGCAGAGTTTGCACCCTTCACTGGTAACCTCCAATCATCCCAATCCTATATATCCAAACATACACTAAAAGTTCTTACATGTTATGTTATCCATGGTTTCTAATAACCAGTGAAGGGAACACTTCACGATAGTATTTTTCTTGTAGTAAAGAAATTAATGTTGCATATTTGCCAAATTATTTTAGGTTGCTAGTTAGCTTACCTGTCCTGCTATGGTTTGGAAGTCCAAATTGAGGCCACCAAATAATCCATCTCTCACTTGCGTACACCTTAAATCAAAATCAATAAAAAACTAATCAAATAAATCACCAAATTAAAATTTTTTAAACCCAAAAATAAAAAAATCATACCGCTCTGAATTTAAATCCCATGCCCACACAAAATTCGAGTCAGCAAAAAACTGTGTAATACCCTGCACACAAAAAATTAAAAATTAGACTGAGAATTCGGTTAATGAGATGAAATTAGGGTCATCGCATCGCATATCTCTTGATTCGGTGGAGGGGAGTCGCCGATACAGAGTCACTTGATATTCGCGCTCGATTTGGTGGAGGGGAGTTACCGATACGGAATCAGCAACGGATCAGATATCGGCGGTGACCTCTTGATTAGGGTTCGACATTGGATTTGGATTTGGATTTGTTTGGAGATTTTCAAATTTTCAAATTTTCCAAATTAAAAAATTTTCAAATTTTTACATTTTTTAAAAAAAATTTTAATTTATAATTTTTTTTAATTTTCAAAATTTCTAAAATTTCTAAAATTTCAAAAAATTTAAAAAATTTTAATTTTTTTTACATTTTTATATATTTAAAAAAAATTGTTTAAAATTTTTTTATAAGTTTTTGATTTTTTTAAATTTTTTAGTTTTTTAATTTTAAAAAAAAAATTATAAAATTTTTTATAAAATTTTTAAAATTTTTTTTTGAATAGAAGAGAGCGAGAGAGAGAGAAATTATTAAATAAATAAAGGAGTTGTTTTGGGTGGGAGATTTGAATTTGAGTTTTAGGGGAGAACTTTCTTTTTTTTGGGGGGGGAGGGGGAGTATGTTTTGTGAGGTTAGATCTGGGCCTTTGATTTTGGCGGGATTGAAGGAGAGCCACTTGATAGCTTTCTTTGTGTTTTATTATATATATATATATATATAGAAGATCCTTTCCACTGAAAAGAGGTTGTGGATATGTATATCTGTCAAGAATATCCTCTTTGCTGAAATGAAGTGTGCATGTGTGTGTATATAAATCTCTTTACTGAAATGGGTTTGTGCACAAATGTGTATATAAATCCTCTTTCTTGTATGCAGCTCTTGATTATATGCATATATAAAAAAAAACCTTTTTACAGAAGTGAAACATACACAGGATGTAGAGGAAGCCCTTTTATTGAAACGGAGCATATGTGTATATATGTGTATATATATGATATATAGAAAAACCTTTTACTGAAGTGAAGTATATATGCAGGATGTAGAAGATGGCCTTTTGTTGAAATGAAGTATATGCAGGATGTAGAAGATGGTCTTCAATGCATACACAAAGAAATTACCCCACACAAAACTTACAACTACTACTTAAACACAAACACTGGTTGTGTATGTAGAGATGAGTTTTTGTTCATGTGTGCATATGCACAGGGAAGTAGCTGTAATACCCTGATTTTTCAATTAATGAAAAATTATTTATTTTGCACGTAGTGTGCACGTGCAATATTTTTGTTTGGATTATTTTATTATGATGTGTATAAATATTTAAATATGTGTTCTCAAATTATTTTTGTACAAAAAGCCTTTCTTTAAACAAATAGAAAGCCTTATTTTAATTTAATTGAAAAGGCCTTTTTCTTAAAGCCCAAAATGTATTTTATTTTATTTATTTTTATAAACAATTTAGGCCCAAAATAAAGCCCATGGATTAATATATTTTTTATTTAAACTTGTCATGTAGAAGACTATTTTATAACTAATTTATTTTTGTACAAAATTAAAATGTATAATTTTGGCCTAGTTGCATGCACGTGCACTACACGTACACGTGCAATGCACACTCTTTATGGTGGCCGGTTGGCACATTCTTTTGGAGGGAATTTTGAAAATAGTCATGGTGTTCATGGAGGTGGTTATGTGGATGTGGGTAGTTTTTATAACTCCTACTCTAATCTTGGCCCTCCATCTTTCAACCAACTAATCAATCTTGGCCCTCCATTTCACTTGATTTCTAGTATAAATACCCCCCCTCTCATGGCTATTTTCATATACAAATTTTATCCAAACTATAGTCTAATTTAGTAATAGTGAGTTAAAAAGATAGAGAGTTTGTGTGGGATTGCTTGCTTGTTCCAAGGAGGAGAGGCCGGCTATTGTAGGGGAAGCTTTCGGTGGTGGTGTGTGGAGCTTGTGCGCGCATCGTCTAGGAGGAGGTGCTTTCATTCGCAAGGACCTTGTTGCTTTGTGTGTTTATTTTCTCTCCATTCAAGGTGGGTAAACCTTTCATATTTCTAAAGTAGAGATCCATGTTAGATTTAACTATCAAAATTATGCATGAAAAATACTAATAAGAACCCACTTTAATTGAGAAGTTAGTTTACGAATTGATTGAAATGTGGTGTTTGATTTGTATGTGATTAAATTGTGTGTAGAACTCTCCATGCTTATTAGAATAAATGAATGATAGTGGTTAAAATTTCTTAAGAATGATGTTAGTATTGATGTTTGAAATTGTGAATGAGAATGCTAGTTTAATTGAAAATTGAGAGCATGATATTAATTAAGAAAGAGCACGCTTTTTGAAAGAGTAACTTTATTTGAGTTGTGAGCTTGTTAATGGATAAGTGGTTATATAATTTGTGATGTACATGATTAGACTAGGAGTATTGTTGATTTAAATGAAATACTTTTATTACCATCACTAATTGTATGTAAAAGTTAGTACTTGTATTAATGCTAATTTATGTTTGAAAAGATATTTTTTTTGGGTTATTATGGGTTGGATAAATTCAAAAAAAAAGTGTATAGATATGTATGTTGAATAAGAGATTAATAACAGTAAATTAATTGTGAATGAAAAGATTCGAAGATCAATCGTTAAGCAATGTCGAAAATGAAAAATTAGTAGTTTTAATGAATAATTCATGGATTGTGTGAAAAATATATTTTTATTAGTGCAAAAATTATTTTAATCATGCTGATATGAAGATCATGTAAGGGGAAGCTAATCTGAAATTTTTCAGTAACTTTCACAAAAGCAATATGAAACAAAGTTTAGTTGAACATCGAGTATTTTTGATAACAGTGGCAAATTGATTCAAAAAGTTTTTAATATGTACTGTGACAACCTGAGCTTGTAGCTCAGGCGGTCACTGGGTGCGGTTGGCTTCTCTGGGTTGATCGGATCGAATCCCTGTGGCCGCAAACATTTTCACATTTTTTTGTAAGTCTATAACCTATCGAACAGAGAATAATAAATACTCTTTAATTCCCTCCTATATCGCTAGCGGCAACCGGCCTAGTGGCCTGTGCTTTGGGCTGTGTCGGTGGGGGGCTGGGTTCGAATCTTGCTATCGGCAAGATTGAAAAAAAATACTTTTGGGGCTTTTTTTGTATCGAAAAATTATGAAAAAAATATGTATATTCTCCTAAAAATGTAAGGGACTTTCTAAAAATAGTTTGGGGATTATTTGAATGAATTTAACTATGGTTTGGAGTTAAAATGCATAAATAGACATATGGTTCTATATGGATTATTGATATGAAATTATAACTTGAAAGAATAAGAGAGTTGAATCATTAAGAGTTGATTTTGGCAAAAAGAAATGTAGTTATGTGACATGATGCAATTATTTTCTCACTTGTGGAACAATATGAAGTGTGCATATTGTTTAGTAATGTGGAATTATTGTGATGTGATAATTAATTAAGTGCATGCAAATTTATGTGCAATGATGGACTTTTGAACAAAATTAGAAATCATGAATTGAAAAGAGAATATACATGTGAGTATGAGAACTCGACATGGAAATTTATAAGTTGAAGATTGTGAAATGAAAATTGAAATAGAGTAGCTAAGTCTCCCCGGCACTGAGAAATGAAAGAAAATGAAATGAAATTAGACCAAGGTTGGTCATGTTGAAATAAATGAATAAGTCCGGTTAGTGGAGAGGCTAACTCTAGAGATTAATTTTTGTTCATGATTTTTAATAAAACTAAGGATTAGCACATAGTGAAGACGTGATGAAAGTAGAAGAAAAACACGGGTATGGGGGCCAACGGATTTGCGGCGTGAGGGTATTCACAGGTTCTTCACGATGCGTCGTGACATGACGTGTGTACTGCTCACGAGTACCGTCCCGGTGGAGACACTCGTGGGATGTTCGAGTGGCTATGGGTGGTGCCATGGTTCCATGACGGAGGCTGAATTGTCCATAGGTTGCCTGCTCGATGCGTCGTGTCAGTGCGTGGGATTCCCCTCCAGGCTGCCTGGATATGGGCTCATAGATCATAGGACATCTAAGACACTACCGTAGTTACAGTAGTAGATTAAGTCATAACGAGGGATTGAACCCTATAAAGATGAAGAACGAATAAGGGCTTGCCCTCGGACCTATGTAGTATGGGATGCATAGAATCCGAACAAGTGAGCATTAGTGTCATGTAACATAAATAAATGCATTAAGGATTAAGTGTACAATCACAACACGACATCAATAGGGTAGTCCCTTTAGTTTGAAATGTGACAAGTTTGTGTTTGTTAAATATGGAAAGTTAAGTTATACTATTTCCGGCATAGAGAGGATGGCCGTGTATAATGTTCGTCGGTTGAATAAACTGACGTACCCACAGTCTTATATGCAGGTAAATGACTTGTTAAAGATTAAAGAGGAATGGATGCTTAAAGATTATACCATGCTGTTGTACTTTTATTCAATTGTTGTAAATTTTACTTCCGCTGTGCAAAAGAAAAGTGTAATATTGATGTAATCTCTGATGTATGATGAAAAGTTTTAATTTCCCTGTAAAATTGTACTAAAGAAAGTGAAAAGATCCTGTAGAACATCTCGAATTCGGTGTATTTGGGATTCGGGGCGTTACAGTAGCAGAAGCAACAATCTACACTTAAAGAAACCTGATAGTCAAACCAACTTAAACAATTTACTAGTTAATTAAGGGTATATAACTGGATTTTCTTGATGGTAAATAAGGTATATTAGAACTTTTAAGAGCATCAATATACCTACTCTAATGTGTAACTTTATATATGTATATATCCATACAGGTATGAACAGTAACCTGTTAATTCGGCATACCCTATAATGAGTCAAAAATTCCTCTTCATGATGGAAGCAGTGTGTTTATGTATATATTAGATCAATAATACAATGGACAACCATACCCAGTTATGCTAGTTCATGCTTCAACCAAAATCAATTTTATAAGAACCTTTACTTAGGTATTAGTTTTGAGAAAAAAAAACTCAACCTGCACATGAAAATGATGAAGAATTCTTCTTCGAGACCTGATTTCCTCTCAAGTTTCATTATATGTGATTGTCAAATTCAAACACAAGTAGTTCTATCATCTCAGTCCTCAAATTTGCCAAAATCAACAAAAACATGCACAACACAGACCCGAAATGCAATAAATCTTCTTTCGCTTCAAAACTTCTTTCTTTTAGTTCAATAACTTGTTATATACATACCCCAATCATTTACATTAGTTTATCCATTAATATAAGCAATTATAACGACTATTCAACAAGTTTTATGCATCAACAGTGTGTATATATATACATATCAACAGTAACAGACCCTACCTTTGTTCAAATTGTGCATCATACAACATATATACTTGTTATAACTAAACAAATCAGTAAGCATATATACGAGAGAAACCTACTCATAATTTCTATTAGGTTCTTTAACAATCACAAGTCATCAAATTAGGGTTCTGGTCATCAATAATATAGTTTCAAGAAAAGATTCAACTTTTAATTCATCTACTCATCGAAATTCATTATATCTTCACATCATTATCTAACATGCTTACTAATAGATAGATCAACACATACAACATGTTTAGAACAATAAGAGAACAAACGTCAGTCACTCACCTTATCGAAGAATCAACCGAGAATAAGAAAAATCTCTCGTTTCGCAAGAAAACCAAGATCCTCGCTTTAAACTCCAAGAAAATAATAATAAGAAATCCCTTTGGGTTGTGCAGCAAAGGGACGGCTGCACCTCACCCTATATAGGCCGGGATTTGATGTATCTAGGCTTTTTGAATAGATTTGCTAAATATCTCTTTTAAATATTCCTTTACATATATAAATCCTTATACTTGGAAATTGAATAAAACCAACTTAATTGAGTTTTAAAAATAAAAATAGCCCCTCTAGTATCATCCGGCATTGTTTGAAAACCCAGAAAAAACAAAATTGCACTTTTGCCCATCTAAGTGACAAATTTGCAAAAAAACCATTCTTTATCAAAACTTGCAAAATAAACCAAATTTATTAAAACAAAAAGTAACTTTTTACCTCTGAGTTGACTAGGCATCATGCCCAGCCCAAAAATCCAAAAGTCTGGAGTTTTTACTCCAAGTGGTAATTTTGCACAAAAGTCATTCTTTTTGTAATATTTGCAAATAGGTCAATTAATTATCAGAAAAATCCAGAAAATTCACAAATAATATCTAATAATAAATAATAAGTTTTCGCAAAATAATTTTTGACTTTGAACTTTCCAAGAAAATATTTGCACGTGTAAAAAGGTAAATTTTCAAGAAAATATTTATTAAATTACCAAAAATTATTTTAATTCATTTATTAATCTTAAAAGCATTATTTAAAAAAATATGGGGTATTACACTATGTATTATTAATCTTTTTTTATTACTGTTATTATCCTATTTTCCCCTACCGGGTCTAAACCCTACCCGTTAACCCCCCTTAAACCCTAACCCTTACCCTATTAATACTGTGCTACCCCCCCCCCCCCCAAAACCCTTCTCCATCTCCCGCCACTGCTGTGCTTCTCCTACTCCTTCCTTTCTCCCTCATCCTCTATTTTCGATTGAAACCCATCCGGTTGCCCCCTTCCGCACTCCATTCCCTCGTCCTCTGACCACCCTCGTTCATCTTCGTCCTCATCCTCTTCTACAACACCTCCGCCAACTGCAGCACCAATCCCCTTCGTCCTCGCCATCCCTTAACCTTCGGTGCATCCTCGTCGCCACCCTAGTCATCCAGTACCCCACCGACCACCACAACACCATCACCCATCGTCTCCAACCTCCGCACTCCATCTTCCCTATTTTGGTGCCAAATCAAACTGAACCCATCGTTCCTCTGGTTTTCTTCCAAAACAGAGGCACGCTGCCGAAGCTCTGTTGCTGTCGCCTGCTCCTCCTCGCTGCACCCCGCTCCTCACCATCCCCTCGCTGCAACCGCCGCTCACCACGGAGCCAGCACTGCCCTCTGTCTTGTGCTCCAGTCGAGCTGCAACTACTGTTCGCTATTCAGCCAAAGGTGTACATTGTTGCAGTTGAGGCTGTTGTCCGTTGTTGTGCTTGATTTGGCAGTTTGCTATTTTGGGTTGGGTGGACTGCTGTGTGTTGCTTTGCTGTTCCGTGTTCGCACGTGCTCTGCCCGTGCAATTGCGTGTGTTGTTGCCGTCGGGATTCTCATTCCATTATTCTCTTCATATTCAAATTAACCGTCTAAAAGGCAAGTTTCTATTGAATTAGTTTATTTTTCTTGTTCAAGAACTCTTTTGATTTCAGCAAGGAGAACCGGATTATTATCGTATTGTTATATTATTCATCTTTCGTTGAGTATATTGAGGGTTTACATGAGCTAACACAAGATATTCTCGACTTCATGCCAATATCTTTGATTCAAACCCTAGTCCCTATTCCACATTGCATATGCACGTATACATGAAAACAAGTAGAATCATATTATCGAATTGTTTGATGACTAGAATGTTGCCGATTGAATATTATTTCCATGAATTAATTGCCTTGATTGTAAATTGTATCATTAATCTTGAAATTGCATGTTAGTCACCAAATAGAACTTTTGCTAATTAATTTCCATAATATTGCATGCTTGTGTGATGAAAATATTACCAATTCATGTTAAGTTATTTTCTGGCATACTGTCTATTTCTTTTTGTATCAGACTTTTGAACCCGTTAGTGTAATAATTTGAATAAACTTTGTAAACATAAATTGTAGCTTCAGGTGTCTATTTTCCAGAACATTTGATGAAGTTGAATTTCGATATATAATATGCTAGATATCAGTCTTTTAGTACTGCTAGGTCTGGATTTCTAGATTCACAATTTTTTGTGTATCACATTGATTTATTAATAAACAGAACATGTTAACAGCAAAATTAAAATGTGAAATAAATTTGGCTAAGATTAGACAAGTGTAGGAATCACCCTGAATTTTTGTGGAATTGTTTGACGAGTATTCAGGCCTGTTACATATATGTGAACATAATCTATAACCTACTGCGTGAACATAAAATCTATAAATAATAAGAATTTGAACCTAGTTTACATGATTTATATATATCGTGTGTATATACGCTGAAACCGAAAGAGAGTCTAGTTTCTAAAACTTCTGACGGATCCAGATTTGCTTTTCTGTAGCAGCAGAAATCTCTGTTTTTGTACAGTAACATCCAGCTGTCCAAATTGTATGAATTGTGTTGATTTAATATAAATATTTCTTGCTTTGTCTATAATGAGTAGAATTAATCTCACCTAGCATTACACAACCTTGACATCTTCTTGCATGCTCACATAGGATGAAATAAAATATTCACAAGCCGGGATATTATGGGTCGACCTGGTAGTGAACAATCAGAGACTGTACTTGGTAAATGCCTTATTATTTACATTGATTGATTGGAAGGTGGAGTATCGATTGCAAATTATTGATTTTTAATTATTGTCATCGATGTCGAGTACACGATCTGTTGAGTTCACAATCAGTCTAAAAACGTTCACTATTTGCATGCACCGAACCTGTGGAATGGGACGCAGTAGTACGTGCATTAGATAGGTTAATAAAATGAATAATAACCATATACCGACATTGCATGCTTGATCACCGTTTATTGTCATCGATATTGATCTTGAATTGAAAATATTAATTATTGCATAATTAAACTTAGACCATTGACATTATTGCCAATCCTTGTCTTTGTTCTTGACTTTGATCCCGTCCTATATTCTTCATGTACCATGCTTCTTATTGTTCTCTGTTTTTCCACTACTTGCTGTCCATGACTTGCTTTAAGGACATTATTTTCTCTATTTTTAGATCACGAGTTTACAGGTACTGAAGGAGCGATACCAGAAGGAATTGGTGAGCAACGATTTTAGAAGATGGAGTCCAAGAATAGATTGCTTAAATTATTTTATGTTATTTTTCCCTTTGAACATTATTATTGATATTGTACTTTGTTTTGGGCTTTTATGACCAGGAGTTTATTTTATCCCAGATGTTGGATATTATGTTTTGAATTATTTCATTTATATTGAAGTTGTTCTTTGTTTATGTGATTATATTCTCTTCCGTGGTTGTGATTGTTATTCATATTGTTGAATTAGACTGGTACAACTTATGGAATGTCACTCCCCGCTTCCCAAAATACGGAAATATGAATGCATGACGAAGCCCAGCGAATGATCTTAACATCATTCATAAGCTGTAGGATCGACTCAGCATCACAACAAGAATATAACAAGAGAGATATATATAACCAAGCATGCATGAATAATTTATTTGCAACAGAAACAACTGAATATAATAAAACATCCAAATAGTTTCAAGTCTGAATCAAGTTAAACTCGGGAACAACAGCCCGTTACAAGTTCTCAAATTTCAAGAAATATTAATCCAAAAATAAACAAATAATGCAGGAAGTAAATATTCTAATCAAGTTCTTCTCCACTTGAAGGCTAGAACCTTTGCTCACCAATTCCAGCGGGTAGCTCGTCTCCAAAGTCTGTTTAATAAATATAAACAGGGAAACAAAGGGGAAACAAGAGAAAATACCCTTAGTGCAAGCTAGGACCACAAATAGTGAAAACAAGTACAAGTAAGGGAAACAAGAATTGGAATTCAAAATGTAACAGAGTTATAAGAAGTAGTGGACAAATTCAAGAACTAGCTAGCAAGAGGGAACATCTTAATAACTAGGTTGGATAACAACTGCTAGTGGTGAAACACATGCCAGGTGCACCTATAGGGTTATTTTTATATCAAGCGCCAAATCTCAAGTCTAGTGTCATGTGTTATTTAAATGTCAGGTCTCAAATGTCAAGTTGTCAAGTTCAAGTATCAAGTTGTCTAGTTCAAGTTATCAAGTTCAAGTCTAGTTCAAGTTATCAAGTTCAAGTTATCAAGTTCAAGTCTTGTGGTGATTACTATCTAGGTAGCACGACATGCATCCATACTTTTACTACATGGTTGCTACAGTCAAATCAGTTACGTTTAGACCTAGTAATGGAGTCTATAGGGCGGCGTACTCAGGTATCAAGTATCAAGCAAGCCATGGTTCATGAATCGGAAAATAAATAACAAGTTCACGAAGCAAGTTCGCGAATCCACTAACAAGTTCAAGAACCGCACAATGGGTTCATGAATCAAACAAGTTCATGAGCCAAGTAACTGACTCCATGAATTGAACAAGATACAACAAGTTCATGAACCACGTATTTGGAAAACACGGGCCCCCTTCCGAGTATACTTACCTATATTGTCCACTCTATAGTCTTTCCCAAAACCCCGGCTTGTTACTTTTATTAATTCTTATCAAGCAAGCATACATGTGTAAAATGTTGCGATTTAATTCTAGGAAAAATTGGGGATGTCCTATATGGTGTCCAGCAGCTAATATAAAATTTCGTGTCAAACGCTCGCTGTTTACACAGCTAAATTAATTTGCAAAGTAAATGTATACAGCAGTTTTGCAAAACTGCGTCCACTGACACAGCTGCAGTATAACTGCCATAACTCCTAGACCGTAACTCCGAATTCAAAACTTTCGGAAGCGATCGATATCTACACATCCAGATCTACAATTCCTATTCAGGGCTCGGGCCCATATTCAAATGATAAGTGGGTCGAAACAGCAAAAGAAGATTCAGGACAGCAACATGAGGAGATAACTTACTAGTTTAGATTTCAGGGAAATTTGTTATTAGGCGTCTAAATTATTGTGTGATATAAATACATGATATTGGTGGTCCAAACAGCAAATAATAAATGTTTTTCAAGTTATAGGGTTGCAAGTTCGTCAAATATTAAATGTAACATGTGTCTACGAATTTAGGGCTCCTAAATTCATAAGTCTATGTGTTCATGTGCTCAAGGGGTAAAAGAGTCCAATAATTATAAATTAAATACAAAGAAATTTTGTGACTCTTAGAATTGTCAATTTGGAGGTTCAATATTGATCTACAATGATATTCAAGGAGGAGTCACAATCTAACTATTTGTAGTATTTTTAAGGGTACTTGTACTAGAACAATAAAATTGTACAAGGATACTTGCCTTAGTTTGACGATGACTAGATCCACTTGTTGTAGAAATTTGAGTAGAAAAATCCCGGAAGAAGTCCTCCCAAAGCACGTGTGAAAATCAACCGTAGATCGAGTTTTCCCCCACACCGGATCAACCCAGAACAGCGAACACCGAATCGGGATCGTCTGTGCCAAAACACGGAACGGTGAGCGCATCCAATGGTTGAGTTCCTCCGCAGCGGATCTGGCCAGAATACGGTACAGCGGATCTGGGATTCGCTGTGGACGAACACCGAACAGCGATCACGGGCGCAGATCTTGGCGCGATCCAACGATCGAAATTTGTCCCTGCCCTTTTCCCTTTCTTCTTCTTCGTTCGCTGCTTCGAAACAGAGTGCGAGAGGGAGAGGGGAACGGCGACGCACGGCGGTGGCTGCGACGGCAACGCTACGTCGAGGAGCGACGCGGTGACTGTGGCACGGCGAAGGCACGAGTGTGACGGAAGGCGACGACGGTGGTGCTCTCTGTTCGGTTCAAAGAATAGGGAGGAGTTCGGCGGTTGCTGATGGCGAACGGAGGGGATGGTGTTGTGGGGTCGACGAGGATGACGGTCGAAGGTGGGCAAAATGAACGGAAAGGCGACGGAAGATGGGTTGGTTGGCGAAAACGATGGAGAAGGAATCGGGATGAAGAAGAAGAGTAGCGGCGGAGTATTATTAGGTTAAAACAGTGATTAGCGATGAGATTAGGGTTAGGGTAGGGTTATATAGTAGGGTTTGCGGGTTCGTGGGTTTTGGGGATCCGTTTCAAAAAGAACCCAACAAGAGAAATGGTCAAAATGCACTAAAATGAGGATTAAATAGATAAATGAGAAGAATTGGTCCATTTTTCATGAAGAACGATACAAATGGCACACAAATAAATTTGATAAAAAGGATCCAAAATTTGAGTTGAGACAAAAATAATAATTTTATTCAATCTAAACAAACACATGATCTTAAATAGACGAGAGAGTACAATGAGGCACAATACAGAATAAAATACAAATACGGGAAAATAGGAGTTACAGTTTACATCATTCGCTGGGCCTTCGTTACGTACTCGTATTCCGGTTTTTTGGGAAGCAGGGTGTGACACAGAGGGAGGCCACATAACGAGGGTCGAGTTCCAAGAATTTAAGAACGAGGTCCTCCAGGCTATCCGAGAGGGAGCCTAGAACGAGCACTGTACTAACAACCACTGTTCCGGAAGGGTCAGAAATGAAGAGTCCCACGGGTCAACCCGATCCGAAGGACATGAAGATGGGATCCTTAAGCGACTGCAAGACATGGAAGACTGCCTTGCCTGGATTGGCAAAGATGGGAGGTAGTCTAACCTGGGGTACAAGCCAGTCCGACCGGCCTTCTTGAAGCCCTACATCCTAGAAGCCCCCATTCCGAGGAGCTTCAAGCCTCCGATATTTGGGGCGTACAATGGAGAGTTGAATCCTGCTGATCACATCATGGGGTTCAAAACCCTCATGATGATTCACAACGCCCCGTATCCCCTTCTTTGTTGCGCTTTCCCAACCACACTGCGAGGGCCTGCACAACAATGATACTCCAAGCTCACCCCCAACTCGATATTCTCCTTCGACTAACTCATTGAGAGTTTCTTTGCTCACTTCGTGATGAGCCGTAAGGCTAAGAAGATGAGCGCTTCTCTTCTAGACCTCAAGCAGATGGACGAGTAGTCTCTTCGGTACTTCGTTCGGAGATTTATAGTCGAGGCATGTTCAATTTCCTCCCCCGATGATGGAGTCACAGCGGCTACATTTCGTCACGTTATTCGGCACGACTCATTGAAGGCATCCTTGTCTAAGAAGCCACCCACCGATTTTCCCGACCTCCTTCTCCGAAGTGAAAAGAATATCTGGGATAAAGAGGCCTTGCATCCTGGAGGCTGGAAAGAGTCCGCAACTAAGGGGAAGAGGAAGATGGAAAAATTTGAGGCTCCGAAGAAGTCCCAGAAAGACTCCTTTGGGCAGAGGCGACCCTCTCCTATTGCCCGCTTCGACAAATTCACTCCGCTTAACGTGAGTGTCTCCGCCATCCCGATGGAGGTGGAAGATGAGGGATTGATCCGACACCCCCTCGACCCAACAACAATAACAAGAAGAGAGATCAGAGGTTCTACTGCCGATTTCACAGAGATCATGTGTAACACCCCGAATTCCAAATAAGACTCAATTCGAAATTCCACCGGATCTTTACACTTCACTTTGTACAATTTTACAAGGAATTAAAAATTTTTATTACAACAGAGTCTTTTACATTAACACTCATCGGAATAAACAAAATACAACAATGGTAAATGTATAATTGTAATAACTTTAACATTTAAATAATGAGCAGCAGCGGCATTGCGCTGCCCTTCGCTGTCGTCATCTTCTCGGTGGTTGAGCAGCACCGCTGATTCCCCCCCTCCTGAGCACTGTCGTCGCCTTTCCCTTGGTTACTGCCGTCTGCTCTTGCTGTTATGCTGCTGTCTTTGTGTGTGTGTGAGCACGTACACAACACGTATTGTCGGTTGGTGTGGATCTCATTTCTTGTTCATGCATCTCTTGTTCGTTGTGTTCATTGTTCGGGATCCATTCCCGTTATTCTGTTCTTCGTTTCTGTCGTCTTCATTAAGGCAAGTAGCTTGTATGTGTTCTTTTTGTCATACAAGTTACTACCGTAAGTAATCTAGTATGAAAATATTTGTACTCTCATGATGATCCATATTTGTTAGATTAACCGTTGACATCATCTTTTGATCATGAGTAGTTACAATAATTGACACCCATTGCATGAAAACAATTAGATTAGTGGACATCTTGATTGTATGTTGTTTGTGGCACACCGCATGTTGTATATGACTGTTGCATAGATGTTTGTTGAATTTATTATCGCATTATGGACTTTTTGATTCACATGCAATGCTGATTTGAGTAACCCACATATACCATGCTTTGTATGACATCTAGATTGGACCGTTTGTAGTTAAGTTGTTTGATAAAATGCATAAAAAAACTTTAGTTTGCTGCTGTCGTATTTTTGTACAGTAATTTCGACCCTGTTAACATCAGTAAAAGAAATAAGTTTGTGAACATTATTCTTAGCCTTTGTTTTCTACCTTTCAGAACTTTCAACGGATCTGAATTCCGAGTTTTGATGCTTGAGTTATTGCTGTTTTGCTATAGTCATATCGTATATTCCAGATTCTGAACTATATGTATTCTGTAAGATATTTTATTTTAAAACTGATTTTAAATGTAGAATTTGAACTCTATATTTTGTTGAGTATGTTTAGATATGACTGGGTTCAATCCCTAATTTTTGTGGAATTAATTAATGACTTTTGTATCTCATTTTATGCTTTTGAAACTAATGGAAATATTCCAAACTGCATGCTGTTCAGTAAAGAATTATGTTTTCAACCTGATTCTATATGTTTTTGATGAAAACATTGGGAATAATAGCTGTAGCCTGATTTGTGTATTTTATCACCCTTTTGATGAATCTGGATTTAGAATTATGTTTTACGAATTATCTCTATTTTGGTACTGCTGTGTCTGAACTTTCAGAATTGAGATTTTGTTGCATTACTTTGTTTTCCCAATTTTGTTGACCATACTATCTGTAATATAAATTCATGATATTTTATATTTTGAACTAGATGTGTTAGGGAATCTTCCAGATTTTTTTCAGATTTAATTATGATGTTTTTAAACTCTTTTCATGCTTATAAACACGATTTTGCATTTTCTGGCTGTACACGATTTCTGTATTAAATGTTGTTTTCAATCCTGTTTCTGTGTCTGATATGTGACTTATTTATATGTGATGGAATCCGCAGAGAGTATAGTTTCTAGATTTTCTGATGGATCTAGGTTTTCTATACTGTAGCAACGGGAATCTCAGATTTGGTACAGTAGTGTCTTGCTGTCCAGAACTGAAAATTTCATTGTGTTGACTATTATGAGTTGTTTTTATCAACCATTGTAATCACTATTTGATCTTAGACTTATTTCCTGTACTTGCCATGTCCTTAGCCTGTTTTTATTCGTTCAAGCATGTTTAGTAATAATAAAAGAAATCAAGCTGGGTTTTTTAAGGGAAAAGATCAAGTAGTGGACAATATAGAAATGCATATTCAGATGGGACTCGTTTTCCCACTGTTTACTGTGGTACCTACTGTTTACCTCTGGATGCATGACGGCATGATCCATGACACCGTTTGTTGTTATTATAGTTACTGTTACTGTTTGTCTAAATATATTGCCCTATAGAAGTTCCACTACAAAATCTTAAAGCGAATCTGTTTGATGTAGCAATTATGTGGTAAAATCTGGGACGCATGAAGTGCTACATAGTTAGTAATGAACATTAGACATAAGAATAACTGTTTACACTTTCACATCCTGTTATGGCTACTGTGGAATTTACTGTTACTGTTGATTACAGCTACTGTTGACACACTGTTACAGTTGATCCTTACTGTTACTGTTATGTTTCTCCTGTTATCACTACACTACTTACTGTCTTCTGTAGACTGTTTTATTTGCTACCCTCTCCATGTTAGTATTACCTGTTTAGTTTAGTTTTTCATTCATTTTCCTACTGTATTACTTGCGGCCTGGACTTGCATCTAACGGGCATTATGTTTTACAATTTTCCAATTTTCCTTGTAATTGCCATATGAGCAGGTTTTGCTGATCAATTGCCTACTGGAGTTGGTGAGCAAAAATTTTGAGCCGCACAATTTGAATAATTTACTTAAAATATTTTGATGAACTATTTATATTTGTGAACTGTATTGAGACTTGTATTTGGGCTTATTGTACAGGATTATTGTTTTGTTTCAGATCTAGTATTTGTTGGAACATTTATTATTGATGCAATAAATATTGTTGAGTTATGATTATTTTGCATACCTAGTTGGAGTATACTGTTATATTTAATGTTATGATGAGTCAAGCAGATCTGTCACGCCCCGCTTTCCAAAAATATGGAATACGAGCACATGACATTGGTCCAGCGAATGACTACCGTCACCCATAAACTGTTTATCCAATAAACTCAATAATATAATCAATACAGAACAATTGCACAGGAAATAATAATAATCTCATGAACAATAATACTTGGAAAAAACAATATAAAATATCTAAATAAAATAATAATCCAACATCTGGAAACAAATTATAGCAATATTCGGGTCAAAAGCCCAATACAATAATAAATCCCAAACACAATAGACAATAAGTCTCAATACATTATGTTCAATAAACAATAAACAACTAAAAAAAATTAAAATTTTCAGAATCTTTGTTCTCCAATCCCAGCACTCATTACCTGTGAACACTTCATCTAAAAAGAGGAGAAAAATTGTCCTTAGAGCAAGTCATGAACACCAAGTAGAGAAAGCAGAGAACAATGGAATAAAGATATAACAATGAAGTCAATGGATCAATAGGAATCAATAACATGGGACGATAATAAATAATCAATATCATGATAGTTGATATAATGGCTATAAACAATGATTCAATTTTCGGAAACAATAATCAATGGTCAATATCAATAACACTTAGCCAATATTTGAAATCAATAAAAACAATGAGGAACAATATGCAATGTCGATGTCGTGTGATTCTTAAGTCTATTAATCATTTTAATCCTAACAAATGTAGCACTTCATGAGTCCCATTTATTTACCACATGGTGGCTACATACAAACAAGTTACATTCAGACATAGTGGTGGAATTTATATTTTATGTACTCGACAACGATAATCAATATTCAACGCACGATACGGTATACATTCAGCAATGATACAATACACGATAGATTAGGTTACGGCCGTAATCTACAATCACACGATAAAACAATAGCCGGAACATTATTTAGGGAAACACGGGCCCCTCCTCCGAGTACAGTCCATATATTGTCAACTACTAAAGTCAACCCTTAAATCCCGACTTGTTAATTATTTATCAATACAACAATTCAATATGCAAATATGAAACATGTGATGAACGATGGTAACAATATGGAAATAATGGGATGATAACTTGAATTGGACAATTAGAACAATGACAATAGGGTATTAGGATCGTGCAATGCAACACACATACATTAATTCATACAATACTATGATATAGGAATAATTAATCTATTAAAACTAGAAGATAAAATTCTGAACATAAAAACACAGATGTAGTAAAACGAGCATAACTTTTGTTCTACAACTCAGAATTCAGAAATTCAAGAAGTTCTGTAAACTAGAAAGATAAGGCTACAATTCATATTCAGAATGTAATTTATTTTAAGAACATTTACTGGGTCGGAAATAGCAGTCAACATACAGCCAGCAAGCAAGATACAGGTTTTAGGGTATTTTTCATGGAATAAATTTAATTAAAGATGATGGGTATCAATTCTAATAGTCAATAACTTATGTAATCAACATGAAAGGTGTAATAGCATGATAAATACAATCAAAAATACACACATACTCAATTCTAACAACAATCAAATATCAAACGATCAATCAAACATACGACCTAGCAATTATCTCTACAATAATTAATTGTGTCATGATTATATGATTAACCCTATTATCAATTCTATATGAATGCATGAAAGATTCAATCTCTGGAGTCAAAAGTGGCACGATGTCAAGAATATTGGGGTTAGCTTGTGTAAACCCTCAATAGACCCAACGATAAGGTAATCAATACAACGATAGGATAATGAATAAGATCTACTTGCAAGAATTCCAATAAAAAATGAATTTGATACAATTAACAATTCAAGAGGAAGTGACTTGCCTAATAGACGATGAAATTGAATACCAAGAATAACGGGATGAGAATTCCGGTGGCAACGGCGACGATCGCAAACCAAGCAAATATCGATGTCATGATCATGATCGGGTACTGATCTCAATGACGATCGACGATCAAGTGCAAGATGAAGCGGCCAACGGCCGAGATTCAAGGATCAAAATCAAAGATCCAGATCAAGGATCGAGATCAAGGGTGATCGGATGGCTGAGATCGCGAACGATGATCAAGGTGAGATCATCACGATCGGGTTAATTAATTGGACGGCATAGATTCGATGATCAAGAATCAATAGCAACCATCATTGGTTTCGGCTCTGGCACCGATCGACGGGGGCAATGGCGGTAGGGCGGCTCGGTGTTGGCCGCAGGTGGCTGCAGCAGAGTCAGGGGGGGGGGTCGAGCGGTGGTGGCTCAAATGGCAAGGGAGGCAGTGACTGAAGGAAGGAAGCAGGGAACAGTGATGACGTGCTTTATTTTTGGGAGGCAAATAGTGGAAGAGGAGGAAGGGCGATGGCGGGCGATGGTGATGAACTGCGGCGGAGGTGGCGTTTGGTGGAGGGCGACAGAGGCAGTGGGTGATTACTGTGGTGACTGCGGCCGTTTCGAGTGGTGGGGGAAGACGATGAGGCGAGGTGGTGGAAGCTTCGGGATGAAGACGATGGGTTCTTCGGTGATGAGGAGGCACAGGGACGGTGGTTGAACGTCGGGGACAGGGCAGCGACTGGGTGGTGTGGTTGACGATGAGGTGTTAGGTGGTGGGTTGCTGACGATGATCGGGATGCGGATGGAGATGGGCCAATGGCGTCGAGGATGACGGAGGAGGCCGGCCGGCGGTGGAGTCGAGCGAGAGGAAGGAAGAGATCGAGGTCGATGATGGACGTTTGTGGTCGAGGATGGCTCGACGGTGATGACGACTGGCGGAATTAGAGGTCGCGACGAGGACTTGATAGCAATGGTGGGATCCCAGCGGTGGTCGACGGAGACGACGACGACGAAGAAGGAGCAGGGGATGGCGACGATGGCAATGGCGAAGGGGACAGTGGGGGCGACGAGGGCGGTGCTTGGGAGGAGGGTGTGAGCGAATGGTGATGGGTTTCGACGAGTAGAGGATGAGAAAAAGGTGGTTGACGGGGGGGGGGGGGGGGGTTTGAACAGTAGGGGGTATTAATAGTATAGGGGCGGTTGGCGGTTGTGTTAGTATAGGGTAATTAGGGTTTGGGTTAGGGCAGGTTTAGGTTTTAGAATAGTATTTATAGAGATTTAATAGGATATTGGGTTTGGGTATGATCCAATAAGAGAATGGGCATGGGTTTAGGATTAAAAATCAATTAGAAAGTAGGCTATACGGTTTATAAAATATACATATAAATATATATTGAATCAAATAATAAGATACATATAGGTAGAGTACGGGCTTTACATAAACAATAATAATAATAATAATGAAATTAAGAATAATAATACTAATAATTACAATAATAATAGTAACTGATGTGGCTGAAAATGGGGGTTTAATCGAGACCGTCCAAATTGGGCACGAATCCTGAAGCCCAGGGGTAAAGCGGTAATTTCACCTACAAATGGGTCTGAAGAGGGTACTGGTTCTCCTCCCCAAAGAACCATCGACCCGCGAACGGATCCACCTCAACTGGGTGCGGGTTTCAACCCGCAACAAACCCGGTCCAGCAGGATAGAATTAGGGTTTCTGATTAATATTAATCAACGGCCCTGATTCATATCTATCCTTTCACTGGGGATTAGGGATTACATTCCTTATCTATACACAGGAATTACATGCCTAATCTGTTCCCTAAGACGCCTATAAATACTCCCCATCCATCTCCACTAAGAGGTAATCAATCTTTCACCAGTTTTTGCGCTCTTTCATAGTCTTCTTAGATTATTGACTTGAGCGTCGGAGGGTGCGTCGCCGGGAACAACCCCGGTGTCTCGCACTTTTTGCAGGTCTACGACGGGAGCGACGATTATACCCCGACGGAACAGGTATACAGGTTTACTATTCAGTTTCCCTAAGAATCCATAAATACTATCTGTTTGCCCCCACACCAAATTTAGCGGCAACAGATTGGCGCCGTCTGTGGGAAACTAACAAATAGAGACCTCTCCTCTTCCCGTTGAGCAGATCTTCTCCAGCCATGCATCCTAGGAAAGTCAGATCAAGAGGGTCTAACAGAGGACCCAACCCCGATCAGCAGCAAGAAGTTCCCATCCAGCCTACCCAACAGCAGGGACAGCTCCCTCCTCAGGCGGAGGACCCGCTCCAACAGGACCTTCCTCCTCCAAATCAGCCACCTCTAACCCTCAAAAACAGCCTCTTCACCAGGACCACGTCTCCATCCATAACGCCTCTTCTGACTCTATGGCCTCCCATCATCCCCGAGCCTCTGCTCTCCACAATATCGCCCTCAATCGACAGAAGGAAGATGACCTTCGCCGTCATCTGGATGAAAAGCGGGCCCGAGAGGGAACCTCCCGCCAACGCCGTTCGGATGAGCGGTCTCCTCGCCGCCGAGAGAATAGAAGGTTCCCCGTCCGAAGAGGGCGGAAAGAATCCCCCGAGCACTACCGAAGAAGGCCGCACTCCCCTGCAGGTCGGCAACAGCCTAGGAACAATGAGGCACCCATCACACGTGCCGAGTTCTAGCAGTTCCAAGCGACCGTCCTACAAGCTCTCAATCTCCGTCCCAACACCAACGCACCGAAGATTCCATCTCCTCCTCCGGTCCGAAGCCCTCGCCGACGATCCCCATCTCCTCGTCCCGCTCCTAGCAACTCCCGGCGTACCCCAAGTCCTCGTCGCTCCCGAAGTTACCGTCGCCGTAGCCCTCGCTCTCCCTCGTACGAAGACGAGTCTAGAGGCTCGGCTGATTACCGTCGGAGGGACGACACTATGTACCGCCGTCTTCATGAGGTAGAGAGGCGCTTGGGCCAGATGGACCGAGAAGAAGAGCTTAGGGGGAGGACCCTACGTCCTAGCAGATCCCCTTTCTCCCGAACCATAATGGATGCACCTGTGCCGATCGGTTTCAAACCTCCCCAATTTGAGATTTACACCGGGGAGACCGACCCCGTTGATCACATCGAAAGCTTTAAGACCCTGATGCTCCTCCACCAAGCTTCCGATGCCCTCCTCTGCAAAACCTTCCCCGCAACTTTCAAGGGCCCAGCTCGAGAATGGTACTCTCGCCTTGCCCCCTCCTCAATATTCTCCTTCGAGCAGTTCGAGACCCTTTTCGTCACCCATTTTGTAAGCAGCCGTAGAGCTCAGAAGACCAGCATCTCACTATTGCACCTCCACCAGAAGAAGGGGGAGAAATTGAGAGACTATGTGAAGAGGTTCACAGCTGAAGCCAGGTCCATAGCATCCCTCGACCAGTCAGTCGCTGCGGCAGCATTTCAATCTAATGTCCTCAATTCTAACCTCCGCTCCTCCCTCGCCAAGAAGCCTCCACAGAACTTTTCCGACCTCCTCCTTCGCAGTGAAAAGTACATCCGGGCCGAAGAGGCCGAGCATCGACCCGACTTGGAGGGGCCTTCCTCCGGGTTTAAGAGAAAGGGAACAGAAGAGGAAGGAGCCAAGAAGCTCCAAAAGGATAATGCCGGCCAGCGCCGACCTCCCCCCAGATTCGAGAAGTTCACTCCCCTCGCCACTAATGTCTCAACCATTTTGATGGAAGTCGAAAAGGAAGGGATCTTACCTCCTGCTCTGAGGATGAACACCCCCGCTAAGAAAAGAGATAAAGAGAAATGGTGCCGTTATCACCGGGACCACGGGCATGACACCAACGATTGTCGCGCCTTAAAGAACGAGATAGAAGCCCTTATCCAGAGGGGGCAACTGACCAGGTTTGTAAGAAAGGACCGAGCCGAACTTCCTCCCCCACCTCGGGGGGCTAACAAGCATCCGGAACGAGAAGAGACGCCTGACTTCGAGGAAGAGCGAGTCTTCCACCTCATTCATGGGGGCCCAATGGGGGGCTCCTCAAACTCCTCTCGGAAGGCATTTATAAGAGAAGTCAACTCGGTCCGAACCACCCCTCCTCCTAAAGGCCTCGGAGTGCCTGTCACATTCTCCGACGAAGATCTTGAGGGAGTTCGCACCCCACATTGTGACGCACTCGTCATTAGCCTTCACATGGCGAATTTCAAAGTGGAGAGGATCTTAGTGGATAATGGCAGCTCTGTAAACATCCTCTTCCTCGCCGCTTTCAAAGGCCTAAAGCTCTCTCGAGATAGACTCAAGCCCGCCGGTTACACGCTCCATGGGTTCACGGGAGTGCCAGTGACTATTGAAGGGGTGATTACCCTCGACGTAACCGCTGGCAAAACTCCTACTACCCGAACGGAGTCGATGGACTTCATGGTCGTAGATGTCCCAGCAGCCTACAATGTCATTCTGGGCCGGCCCGGCCTAACCGCCCTTGAAGCCGTCCCTTCTGCCTACCATCTCAAAATGAAGTTTCCCACTCGGGCCGGAGTAGGGGAAGTAAGGGGCAATCAGGAAACGGCCAGAAAGTGCTACATGACCTCTACCCTCGGACCTGTCCTCTCCTTAGAAACTCTGAAAATCCCCCAAGACACTGCTCGGCCGACCTCCGAGCCGGTGGATGAATTGGAGGAAGTGCTCTTCTCTGAGCAGGACCCGACCTGCAAATTCTTTGTTAGCAAGACCCTCCCGTCCGCCCTATGCTCCGACATTGTACAATGCATCCGAAGGAACGAAGACCTCTTCGCTTGGTCAGCTGCAGATATGCCCGGGATCTCCGAAGAGCTCCTGGTCCACCACCTGAGCATTGTTCTGGGGTCCAAACCGGTTCAGCAGAAGAGGCGCAAATTCGCCCCCGAGTGCCAGCTCGCTATTAAGGAGGAGGTGGACAAGCTCTTGAAGGCCCGGTTCATACAGGAGGTGAACTATCCCGAGTGGTTGTCGAATGTAGTGATGGTGAAGAAATCCAATGGGACTTGGAGGATTTGCATTGATTTTACCGACCTCAACAAGGCTTGCCCCAAGGACCCATTCCCTCTTCCGAGTATTGACACCCTGATCGATGCAACTTCGGGACATGAGCTCCTCAGCTTCATGGACGCCTTTTCAGGCTACAATCAGATCTGGATGTTCCCTCCGGATATCCCGAAGACCTCGTTTGTGACCGACCAAGGCCTCTATTGCTACAGAGTCATGCCGTTCGGCCTAAAGAATGCAGGTTCAACATACCAACGCCTCGTCAACAAGGTTTTCCAGGCCCAGATCGGCCGGAACATGGAGGTGTATGTTGACGACATGCTTGTGAAAAGCATCCGGGGCGTTGATCATGTAACCGACCTCCAAGATGCATTTGACGTTTTGAGAAAGCACAATATGAGACTCAACCCGAACAAGTGTGCGTTCGGTGTCTCATCAGGGAAGTTCCTCGGCTTCATGGTTAGCCAACGAGGAATTGAAGCAAACCCAGAGAAAATCAAGGCCATTTTAGACATGGCCCCTCCCAAAAATGTAAAAGAAGTTTAGAGATTAACAGGCCGCTTAGCCGCCATCGAGCGCTTTCTCTCAAAGTCCGGGGAGAAATGCCTCCCTTTCTTCAAGGCCCTCAGAGGGGCTAAAGGTTTCGAATGGGGGCAGCAGCAACAGGAGTCCTTCGACCAGCTCAAGGATTACCTCGTCAATCCCCCTCTCCTCAGCAAACCGATCTCTGGTGAACCCCTCTACCTCTACCTGGCAGCCTCCGAGCAGACCCTCAGTGCAGTCTTAGTGAGGGAAGAACACCGAGCTCAGAAGCCCATCTACTATGTCAGCAAGGTGCTTCGGGATGCTGAGCTCCGATACCCGAAGATAGAAAAGATGGCCTATGCCCTACTGATGGCCGCGAGAAAGCTTCCCCCGTATTTTCTGTCCCATTCGGTGGTCGTTCTTAGCGACCAGCCGCTGAAGCAGGTCCTCCACAAGCCCGAGACTTCGGGTCGCCTCATGAAATGGTCTATCGAGCTGAGCCAACACGATATAACTTATCAGCCTCGGACCGCGATCAAGGCTCAGGCGCTAGCCGAATTCATAGTTGAAAGTACTATCCCCGAGTCCAGCCAAACAGTGAAGGGACCACCCGTCTGGTCAGTTTATGTTGACGGATCCTCCTGCAATGAGGGAAGCGGGGCAGGGGTCATCCTGGCAGGCCCAGATGACTTCATCCTCCAATACTCCCTCCGTATAAACTTCAAAGCCTCGAACAACGAAGCTGAATACGAGGCGCTCATAGCCGGCCATGGGATGGCCCGAAATGCGGGGGCGCAATGCCTCCGGATCTTTAGCGACTCCCAGCTAGTCGTGAATCAGGTCCTCGGGGAATATGAAGCACGTGACGACAGGATGGTTAAATACTTAGCCAAAGTCAAGAGCCTCATGACACTGTTTGAAGAGGCCCTCATCCAAAGGATCCCCCTAGAAGAAAATGCTCAGGCCGACGCCCTATCAAAATTAGCCTCCTCTTCCCTTCAAGGCCTCAAACAGACTGTCATGATAGTGGTCCTCCTTAAGCCCAGCATAGAGGACGAAACACTTGATCCCGTAAAAACATTGCCTGTCCTCCTCGAAGACAATTGGATGAAACCCTCGTCGAATTCTTAAGAGACGGACTCCTCCCCGAGGATCCCAAGGAAGCACGAAGAGTAAGAACCCGAGCCGAGCGTTACACACTAATCGGAGGCATCCTATATAAACGATCCTTCACCCAGGTGGACGGTCGGCCCTACTGAGGTGCCTCTCCCCCGGGCAAGCCGACTACGCCCTGCAAGAACTTCACGAGGGCATCGGCGGGGCCCATTCTGGTTCCAGAGCCCTGATGCGCAAAGTGTTGAACTACGGGTATTTCTAGCCCACTCTCCTACGGGATGCTGAGCGACACGTTCGGCAATGCAGCTCCTGTCAGAAGTACTCCGACATCCGATGCCTTCCACAAGCACCACTCACTTCCCTATCAAGTCCGATCCCCTTCGCAATGTGGGGGATGGATTTACTAGGGCCATTTCTACCAGCCCCCGGACAGCTTAAGTTCCTAGTCGTGGCAGTCGACTATTTCTTGAAATGGATAGAGGCCGAGCCCTTGGCCACGATCACCAAAAACAAGGTCGTTCAATTCTTCTGGAAGAGCGTGATCTGCCGATTTGGCGTCCCCAGGGTCCTAATTACCGACAACGGAACACAATTCACGGGGGCTGCCTTCCGAGCTTTATGTGAAGACCTCGCCATACAACACCGGTTCTCCTCCGTCTCTCATCCTCAGTCGAATGGCCAGGCTGAAAATGCCAACCGACAGATCCTCTCCGGCATTAAGAAGAGGTTAGACAAGTGTTCCAAAGGCTTGTGGGTCGATCAGCTTCCCAACGTGCTCTGGAACTACCGCACCACAAAGCGGACACCAACGGGTGAGAGCCTATTCAATCTCACCTATGGGTCCGAGGCCATCATCCCCCTGGAAGTCGGAATACCCTCTCCTCGTTTGATAGTTTATGAAGAAGAGCAGAACGCTAGGGAGCTCAGAGCAAGTCTAGACCTGATAGACGAAATTCGAGAAAGAGCTGCCATACGTCAACAAAGCTACCGAAGAAGGATCGAGCTAGCATACAACAAAAGAGTCCGCCCAACGGACCTCAAAGAAGGGGACTTGGTCCTCCGAAAGTTGGCCATCTCGTTCCCAGGTCAGAAAAGCAAATTGGCCCTGAATTGGGAGGGACCTTACAAGATCTCTAAAGTAATCCGCCCCGGCACATACAGACTAGAAGATCTCGAAGGCAGGGAGATTCCCAGGACTTGGAATGCCGACCATCTCTTAAAATACCAAGAGAGAACAACAACGCCTCTCTAAGTACTTCGAGATGTCGAACCGTTCCTTTCCTGCTACTTGTAGTGATTTTCTTTCATTTTTCCTTGTAATAACGGCTAGCAACTTTAGAAGCAGCCGATCATTGGTTATTAATGAATAAAGTCTTTTCATATTTTTGCAACTGTTTACATCTCTCTACTTTTTACTCTTCAATCTAACGATGGTTCCGAGTCGAACACTCGGCCCGACTTTACTTCCCCGGCTCGCCCATAGGTGAGCCAGAAGTAGATCGCCGTTCAGAATTGCTCCCACAACCGTTGAACCAATCTAACGATGGTTCGGTGTCCAACACTCAGCTTGACTTTCCTTCCTTGGCTCGCCCATAGGCGAGCCAGAAGTAGATTGCCGTTCGGAACTGCTCCCACAACCGTTGAACCAATCTAACGATAGTTCGGAGTCCAACACTCGGCTCGACTTTACTTCCCCTGCTCGCCATAGGCGAGCCAGAAGTAGATCGCCGTTCGGAACTGCTCCCACAACCGTTGAACCAATCTAACGATGGTTCGGAGTCCAACACTTGGCTCGATTCTGCTTCGCAAGTTCGCTCCTAAGCGAGCCAGAAGTAGTTCGCCATTCGGAATTGCTCCCACAACCGTTGAACTAATCTAACGATGGTTCGGAGTCCAACACTTGGCTCGACTCTGCTTCGCAAGTTCGCTCCTAAGCGAGCCAGAAGTAGTTCGCCATTCGGAATTGCTGCCACAACCGTTGAACCAATCTAACGATGGTTCAGAGTCCAACACTGGGCTCGATTCTGCTTCGCAAGTTCGCTTCTAAGCGAGCTAGAAGTAGTTCGCCATTCGGAGTTGCTCCCACAACCGTTGAACTACAACGATGGATCGGAATCCTATGGCTCGACTTTACTTCCCCGGCTTGCCCTCAGGCGAGCCGGAACTAGATGACCATCGAGCTGAGCGGACGAGGTACCGACCCTCGTATATGGTGAAAAAACCTTCCGAGGCGAAACCACCGTTAGATTGTCTCAAAATGTGTGCTAGAGTGTGATGAACGGATCTGATTATGCCACGTGTCCACAAAACGACAACATAGCATTTTCTTGGGAACTGGACCCGCCTCAAGATTCGTGCCACCATCCAACGGCTCTGATCACCTCACTTCGCTCGGCACCAAACACCGAGCGACAGGCAGTCAGAACCAACCTTCGGCAATAGTCACTCTGGCCACCAAGCTACATGAGCGCAGTCGATTCGCGCCGAGCGAGTGTCCAGCCGAGCCCCGAAAGAGTTTGGGTTAAGGTTTTAGGGAACCTTCCCCTCGGTTCCGGAATTTGGTCATCACCTCATCCACCATGATCTCCCCTGACCCTGACACCCGCGTCGGAGCCATCAGAGTCAGGAGAAGATCATGGTGGAAGAACGACAACCCATCCTCCTGAAGAGCCTTTCCCTCGGGTCCGAACTACGATCGCAAACTCTTCTACCCTGTCCTCCCCCGACCCTGACACCCACATCGTGGCTGTCAGGAGCGGGAGAAGAATAAGACAGAAGAGTGACCACCCCTCCGAACCTCTCGAGGTCAAAATTTTTCACAAGGCTGGCATCCGCCCAAGGGCAGACGCCATCAATGCCGCTAAAGTTCAAGACTGCAGTGACTAAAACAGCAGGGGGGGTGTGGTACTTATAGCCTTCCCCCAAGAGACTGTCATTATGACCCTCGGGAGTCCAACAGTCACGCCTAGGGAGCTGAAGCGCCGCATATTTATTTAAGGGCGCCACTCTCAACCCCCTCGGGAAGGTGGAACGCCCCCACGGATCCCGGAGCACCATTAATGCTATTAGGGAACTGGTCCCATCTTTTCAGAATGATGCTCGAACGGCCAAGGGCCAGCACCCCAAATCAGGCCGCATGGCCGCAGCTTCGAAATAGCTATACCTCAGCCGCGGCACCGAGCCGCACCGGAATGTGCCGAGGAAGATTCAGAACCCCGGCTAAGGCGTGAGTTTCGAGGCCAAGATGCTCGACGAAGCAAACACTCGCCTCGCGGTTCAGTTCAAGCCTACCCTAGCTAGCATAATTACAGCACAACAAGAAGCCAGCCAACTCCAATTTTATTAATATAACTTGGATAAATTTACAAAAGGATTACAACAAAAGACAGTTCGGAAGCCCAAAGACACGACACGACACGTTTACTGCCTCTACGGAAGGGGGACGCTCCGGTTCAGTGATACCTTGGGTCGGCACTTCTTGACCTCCGAGCTCGTCTCTAGACCAACGAATCGAGACGCCCCCTCGCCACTGACCCTGACAGTCGCTCCAACTGAAGCACCACTTGAAGACACCGCTACTCCACTTTGGGCGTCGGCTGCTGTCCTACCTATGATGGGGGTTCGGCTCGCGGCTTGATAGAACGAAATCCCTCGCTCAATCTCTTCGCGACTGCACGAGGTGCTCCGGACGTTAGCCCTCACCGGTTGAGGTTTGAGCCGAGCAACCTCTTCCTCCAGTTCGACGATCCGGTCCTTCAACGTGTCGTCCTTCACAATCACTTTGAATCGAGGAAGTTTCACCGAACCAGGATATTCGGCGCTGTCGGATATAACGCGGTGCAAGTGGGTCACCTCGATGCTCTTATCGACCGTCACCCTTTGCAACTGTTCTACCTTCCTTGCGAAGTCATCTCGTTCGGCCGAAACCCGAACCAACTCTTCCTCCTTCGCAGATAGTTCGGCCTCGACTATCCGCAGATGGTGCAGCTCGACCAACAGCTCACTGTTCCTCCTCTCTACATTATGAAGTATTCTCCTCGTCAGATGGACCTCGCCCTCGAGACGATCCTCCTGGGATTGCTGAAATAACTCTGCGCGGCACCGAGCCGCCGCGGTGATCCGAGTTTGCTCGGCAATCTGAAAAGAAAGAGGGACAACATTGAAGAGCTACAAGGCCGAACCAAACACTTGGACAGACAAGTCTAAAATCAAAACGCTTTTTTCATTCATCAAAGCGGTGGCCAGTCCGCAAAAGGCATTACACTGCTTATAAAAAACAAAACAAAAAACTACAAAAATTTGCGAGGGGATCAGGGGTCCACCTGCATTGCCACTTCGACCACGGACGCGTCGCAAGATGGCCCCTCGATCCTCCCCTCGACCTGGGCGTCCGCCACAGGAGGGTCGTCCTCCTCCACCTCGTCATCGCCTTCGACCTCGTCGCCTTCGGCTCCCTCCTCCTCACCGCCTGAAGGCGACCCTGGCCACAGTCTGTAGCCGACCCGCTCGAAGCCAGGGACACATTCCTGAACATGGTCGAGTGCCCTCTGATAGGACATCTCCATGTTCTTAGCCATGTGCCTCTTCGCCTCAGCCTCGGCCTCGGCCTCGACCTCGGCCCTGATCTTCACGGCCAGTGCCTCCTTCTCTGCCTTCAGGTCGGCTAGGGCATTCGCCAACGCGGCCAGTTCCTCGGCGCCCTTGGTAGCCTTGGCAGACTCCGCCTCAAGTCGCCCCTTGGTCCTTTCCAGGTCAGCTTCAAGATCAGCGACCCGGACCTCCAAGGCCTCGGCTCGCCTCTGCTCGGCCTCGAGTTCCCGGACTGCCTTGACCTTCGCCGCCCTGTCTTTGTCGCTGGCGGCCTTCAGCTCCTTCTCCTGCACGGCGAACGTCTCGAGGAGATGGCCGAAGTGGCAAGTAGCCTGTGAAGACAGCGATAAGCACAACATACAAGCTGAGCAGTAAACTTGAAGAAATTCGCAATAAGAAACTTACCGACACAAGCGACCGAGCCACTTCGTAAGTGTCGTCACCGACCGTCCCAGCTTTCAGCGCGGCTCTGTCCTTCGGGGTCGCCAAGTGCTTGACGACCTGCACCGACATCTGCGAGTTTCCGAGGAATCCGTCGTGATTCTTCACCCGCCAGTTCGGCACAAACAACTGCTTGTGCTGCTCGGTCAGGAACTCCTCAGCCGCTTCCGTCAGCGGCGGAGCCTCGAGCGACAGCACCGCGTTAACATCAAAGGCCACGTCAACAGGGGCCGAGGCCTCAGGCACCGAGGGCACCTCGGCGACAACCACCTCCAAAGGCGCCTCAGTAGCCGGAGGAGGCGGGGTAGTAGTCGAGGCGACCTTGGGTGGCGGAGTCGACGAGGCAGCCACGGTCGCCCTCTTCCTCTTCCTACCCCCGGCCAATTTGGACCTATCGGCCATCATGGCATTGAAGTCGATCTTCATCGCCTCTGCTCCAAACAAAATAAAAACAGTTAGCAAGACGAGCTAAACACTTGGAAGAAAAACAAAAATAAATGAGATGCCAGGAGCATACTCGGGTCGATGGGGCTAAGGCCGGACCCGAACAGCACATCCTCCATCAACTCCCTCCAACTCAGCAAGGGGAGGGCCATGATCTTTCTCGCGACCTCCTCCTCGGCCGCAGAGAGTACAGGGTCGGCCCTCGCAAATTTCGGCACCTCCGGTTTCCACCGGCTCAGAATTTGCAGTATTGGATCCCCCCTTAATATAAAATACTTCTCTTTCCAGCCCTTAATTGAGTCCAGGTTTTCTATGATCCTAACACCCTTCCTCGGTCCCAAGTAGTACCGATGCTCGGTCTGGTACATCCGGTTTATCCGATACAGGCCTCGGAAGACCGTTAGGTCCGGCTCGACTTCAGCTTTGCGGCACTGAAGCAGGAAAGCATTCACGTGACGCCATGTGTTCGGCATAAATTGGGTCGGCGCGAGGCAGAACCAGCTGAGGATCTGGAGAATGAAAGGATGCAACGGAAAACGCAGTCCGGCATTCAAGGAGTTGAAGTCGAACATGCACATGTCCGACGATGCCAGCTTGGAATTCGCTCGCATCCCGGGGCCGGGGATCATCAGCTTGTACTCCGGAGGGATGGCGAATCCCTTTCTGATCCGAAGGAGATCCCTCTCGGATAGTACCAAAGCAATCTCGTCGGCTTCGGTAGGAAGAGCCGGGTTGGGTTCTTCGAGGACTTTCGACTTTCCGTAGATCTCTTTCTCCAAGAGGTCACCCTCGTACTGCTTGACCCCCGAATGCCCGGACAGAACAGAGGGATATCGTCCCATCTCGGGGGCTTGCTTCGGGTTTTCAACGATCACCTCGACCACGGGAGATTGGGTCGCCACCCTCCTCTTCTTCTTCTCCTGTCTCGCCTCGGTTGCAGACGGCTCGGCGACCTGCTTTCCATTCCTTCGGACCTCCGCCCTTCTCCTCTCCTCGGTGCCATCATCGCCCGAAGATGAGGCTCCACTCCCCGAGTTCACTCTTGACATCTCTAGAAAAAAAGCTAAGGCAAGTAGACTGACCTTTGAAGTGACGTTCACGGTCGGAAGGTGCTCGCCGGAAATCGCCTAGCCCACGCGACAGCTAACGTCACCACCTTGGAGTAAAAGTCGCAGAGAGCTCAGAAAGCAAAAGTGAAATCTTGGAGTAAAAAGTGAGAAATGAGCTTGGGGGTGGGAGAGTGAAAACTTATAACCCCAAGTGATAGTGGGACTCCTTGGGAACCTCAAAGGCCCACTAAGAAGCCAAAGCGCCAAGCGGAAAGTTGCAACGTTTCGAAAAGCAAAAAACTCCTCAAATCACTCAAGTCCACGACTCGGCCACCGGTCTGCCAAGCCGAGCTATCGAACAGCCTGGCTAAGCAACCGAGCTACTGAGTCCCTTCAAAACAATAAACTCCATACCTCGGCCAACGCCACTTAGACTCCGAGCCGAGATGATGAGGAATCGACCCTCGTATATGAAGAAAAATCCTTCTGAGGAAAAACACCGTCGGATCTCTCCAAAATTCGCGTCAGAATTCGATGGACAGTTCAGATTGCGCCATGCCCACAAAACGACAAGATAACTTTTTCTCGTGATCTGAACCCCAGCCTCGTGATTCGCACCATGATGGACGGACCAGATCCGGCCACGTGTACCTTCCGAACTGCCTGCCATCGGCCTGCTCAACCGAGCTACCAAACAGCTTAGTCGAGCAGCCGAGCTACTGGGCTCGGAAAAGTGGAACCAATAGGAGACGCAACCTTCAAAGTATCCAACTCAATGCCTCGGCCAACGCCACTCAGACTCCGAGCCGAGATGACGAGGAACCGACCCTCGTATATGGAGAAAAATCCTTCCGAGGCGAAATCACCGTCGGATCTCTCCAAAATTCGCATCAGAATTCGATGGACGGTTCAGATTGTGCCACGCCCACAAAATGACAAGATAACGTTTTCTCATGATCTGAACCCCATCCTTGTGATTCGCACCATGATGGACGGACAGATCTGGCCACGTGTACCTTCCGAACTGCCTGCCATCGGCCTGCTCAACCGAGCTACCGAACAGCTTAGTCGGGCAGCCGAGCTACTGGGCTCAGAAAAGTGGAACCAATAAGAGACGCAACCTTCAAAGTATCCAACTCAGCACCTCGGCCAACGCCACTTAGACTCCGAGCCGAGATGACGAGGAACCGACCCTCGTATATGGCGAAAAAACATGCCGACCCATATCAGCCGTTGGATCTTGTCAAAAAGCGCGCTCGTCATGATGGACGGTTCAGATCTTGCCACGACCACTAAACGACAAGATAGTGTTTTTTGGGGATCCGCGCTGAGATGAACGCTCAGGATCATGCCACGTACTTCGGCTTATTCCGAACTAAATGTGCCAAGCCGAGAGAACGAGGAACCGATCCTCTTATGCCGCGGAAGAGTCTGCCGAGCCGAGAGGACGAGGAACCGATCCTCTTATGCCGCGGAAGACTCTGCCGAGCCGAGAGGACGAGGAACCGATCCTCTTATGCCGCGGGAGACTCTGCCGAGCCGAAAAGACGAGGAACCGACCCTCTTATGCCGCGGAAGACTCTGCCGAGCTGAGAGGACGAGGAAGCGATCCTCTTATGCCGCGGAAGAGTCTGCCGAGCCGAGAGGACGAGGAACCGACCCTCGTATATGGCAAAAAAATGCTCCGACCCATATCAGCCGTTGGATCTTGTCGAAAAACGCGCTCGTCATGATGGACGGTCCAGATCTTGCCACGTCCACTAAACGACAAGATAGCGTTTTATGGGGATCCGCACTGAGATGAACGGCCCAGATGATGCCACGTACTTCGGAGGGTTCCGAGCCGAGGAGCCAATCCACCGGGCTGAGGAGCCAATCCTCCGAGCCGAGGAGCCGAGGAGCCGACCCTCGTATATGGCAAAAAAGCCTGCCGAGGAACAGGGACCGTCTGATCACTCAGAAGTTCGCGCTCCGTACTGATCGAAGGTCCAGATTACGCCACGTCATAAATCGGTATTAAAAAATCGATTTTTATTTATTTAAATCATTTTATTTATTTAAAAATTGCGAAAAATTGCTAAAAATTCGGGAAAATTAGCTAAAAATTCTAGAAAATAATTAAAAATTTGGGGGTATATTTTTGAGCCCCTGAACGAACAATTATTGCCTAGAATGTACTGTTAAGCCCCCCGAACGATTAGTTAATGCATCGCAAAATTAAATAAATAGCACGAAAAAATAGATAAAAACTCGATACGGCTTCAGAACATCATATGGCTTCAAAAAAGAAGAAGTTACCTTACTACCCACTTCAAGATTCAAAATCCCCCGTTCGGACTCCGATACAACTCCACTAGCCACTGAAACAGTCAAACTACTCCTCAAAGACTGATCATCCTCAGTCTTTAGGAGTGGGGGGGCTCGTGATGTGGCTAAAAATGGGGGTTTAATCGAGACCGTCCAAATTGGGCACGAATCCTGAAGCCCAGGGGTAAAACGGTAATTTCACCTACAAACGGGTCTGAAGAGGGTACTGGTTCTCCTCCCCAAAAAACCATCGACCCGCGAACGGATCCACCTCAACTGGCTGCGGGTTTCAACCCGCAACAAACCCGGTCCAGCAGGATAGAATTAGGGTTTCTGATTAATATTAATCAACGGCCCTGATTCATATCTATCCTTTCACTGGGGATTAGGGATTACATTCCTTATCTATACACAGGAATTACATGCCTAATCTGTTCCCTAAGACGCCTATAAATACCTCCCATCCATCTCCATTAAGAGGTAATCAATCTTTCACCAGTTTTTGCGCTCTTTCATAGTCTTCCTAGATTACTTACTTGAGCGTCGGAGGGTGCGTCGCCGAGAACAACCCCGGTGTCTCGCACTTTTTGCAGGTCTACGGCGGGAGCGACGATCAAACCCCGACGGAACAGGTATACAGGTTTACTATTCAGTTTCCCTAAGAATCCACAAATACTATCTGTTTGCCCCCACACCAAATTTAGCTGCAACAGTAACAAAAATAATAATAATAATAACAATACTAATAATGATAATAATAATAATAATGACTACAATAATAACGATAATAACTGCAATTAAAGTAATAACAATAATAATAATAAGATGTAAATAATCTACTAATAATAATATATTTGATTTGGGCTTAAATTTAAATAGTCGATCGATAAGATATAGAAAATAAGATCAAAAGACACCATTATTCGAAATGAATAAAATTTTCGATTATAAAACACTTTAATAAAAGATCCGAAAAGATTTTAGCACAAAATAAATTTACAAAAAATTAGATTATAGAAAATATACGGAAAAATACCTATTGTCGGGAATGGGGGTTACAATCCTACCCACCTTACAACAAAATTTCGTCCTCGAAATTTGCTTAGGCGGTATATAGACAAAGAAATAACAAACTAATGAAATAACAAGATAGGGGATTCAAAGGAAAAGACAAAATGGTGGCAACACCAGAATAAGAAAGAACACATATAAGAATGGAGCGATCCAGAATGATGTTGAATAAAGATTCAGTGAAAGATGGAAATGCAAATTAACGAATAAGGAAGTAAACAATGCAAAGGAATAGAAGCAACAAGAGGATTCTGGGACCGGTGGGTTATGGGCCCACCATGCTTCCGCTGCACTGAAATCCAAGCTGCAGACATGTCGTTGTAGATCAAGCGATGCCGATCGAAGGACCAAGCAGGAAGAAGAAGAACAGATAATACCAGAATCAAAGAATATGGGTATGAAAAGAATGAAATTTAACCCAATGAGAAATCAATGAATGGAAAGGACCAAAGACAACAAGAAATGAAGGAACCGAATGCGAAGGGATCAAAGAACAAAATTAGACTAGTTTCCATATCATAAGTTGGATATCAATTGTTCATATGATTCTTATATTACTCAAATTCTTGAGTCAAACTGGTATAACCCAAATCTGATTAATATATCAATCAAAGCCAAACTTCCTTTTGTTAGTCACGTTTGACTGATATATTATCCAAACCAGGGCTTTAATACCACCAAAAACCTTGTCACACCCCGCTTCCCAAAAATACGGAATACGGGTACATGACATTGGCCCAACGAATGACTAACGTCACCCATAAGCTGTTTATCCGATCATCTGAACAATATAATCAATACAGAACAATTGCACAGGAAATAATAATTACCTCATGAACAATAATACTTGGAATAACAATATAAAATATCCAAATATAATAATAATCCAACATCTGGAAACAAATAATTGCAATATTCGGGTCAGAAGCCCAATACAATAATAAATCGCAAACACATTAAATACTAAGTCTCAATATATTAAGTTCAATAAAAAATAAACATTTAAAATTAAAATCTTCTGAATCTTCGTTCTCCAATCCCAGCAGGTAATTCTCTTTCATTACCTGTGAACACTTCATCTAAAAAGAGGAGAAAAATTGTCCTTAGAGCAAGTCATGGAGAACAAGTAGAGAAAGTAGAGAACAATGGAATAACGTTATGACAATGAAGTCAATGGATCAATAGGAATCAATAACATGGGACGATAATCAAAAATCAATATCATGATAGTCAATACAACGGATATAAATAATGATTCAATATTCTGTAACAATAATCAATGATCAATATCAATAACACTTAGCCAATATTTGAAATCAATAGAAACAATAAGGAACAAAATGCAATGTCGATGTCGTGTGATTCTTAAGTCTATTAATCATTTTAATCCTAACAAATGTAGCACTTCATGCGTCCCATTTATTTACCACATGGTGGCTACATACAAACAAGTTACATTCAGACATAGTGGTGGAATTTATAGTTTATGTACTCGACAACGATAATCATTATTCAATGCACGATACGGTATTCAACAACGATACAATACACGATAGATTAGGTGACGGCCGTAATCTACAATCACATGATAAAACAAATGCTGGAACATTATTTAGGGAAATACGGGCCCCTCCTCCGAGTACAGTCAATATAGTGTCAACTACTAAAGTCAACCCTTAAACCCCGACTTGTTAATTATTTATCAATGCAACAATTCAATATGCAAATATGAGACATGAGATGAAGGATGGTAACAATAGAGAAATAATGGGATGATAACTTGAATTGGACAATTAGCATAATGACAATAGGGTATTAGATGCAACACACATACATTAATTCATACAATACTATGATATAGGAATAATTAATCTATTAAAAACTAAAAGATAAAATTCTGAACATAAAAACACAGTTGTAGTAAAACGAGCATAACTTTTGTTCTACAACTCGGAATTCAGAAATTCAAGAAATTCAAGAAGTTCTGGAAACTAGAAAGATAAGGCTACAATTCATATTCAGAAAGTAATTTATTTTAAGATCATTTACTGGGCCGAAAATAGTAGTCAACATACAGCCAGCAGGCAAGATACAGGTTTTAGGGTATTTTTCATGGAATAAATTTAATTAAAGATGATGGGTGCCAATTCTAATAGTCAATCACTTATGTAATCAACATGAGAGGCGTAATCGCAGGATAAATACAATAAAAAACTCATACATACTCAATTCTAACAACAATCAAATATCAAACGATTAATCGAACAAACGACCTAGCAATTATCTCTACAATAATTAATTGTGTTATGATTATATGATTAACCCTATCATCAATTCTACATGAATGCATGAAAGATTCAATCTTTGGAGTCAAAAGTGGCACGATGTCAAGAATATTGGCGTTAGCTCGTGTAAACCCTCAATAGACCCAATGATAAGGTAATCAATACAACAATAGGATAATGAATATGATCTACTTGCAAGAATTCCAATAAAAATTGAATTTGATATAATTAACAACTCAAGAGGAAGTGACTTGCCTGATAGATGATGAAACTGAATACCAAGAATAACGGGATGAAAATTCCGGCAGCAACGGCGACGATCGCAAACCAAGCAAATATCGATGTGATGATCACGATCGGGTATGGATCTCGATGACGATCAACGATCAAGTGCAAGATGAAGCAGCCAACCGTCGAGATTCAAGGATCCAAATCAAAGATCAAGATCAAGGGTAATCGGATGGCTGAGATCGGGAACGATGATCAAGGTGAGATCATCAAGATCGGGTCGATCGTCTAGATTCGATGATCAAGAATCAACAGCAACCATCAATGGTTTCGGCTCTGGCACCGATCGACGACGGCAATGGCGGTAGGGCGGCTCAGTGGTAGCCGCAGGTGGCTGCAGCAGAGTCCGGGGAGGTGGGGGTCAAGCGGTGGTGGCTCAAGTGGCAAGGGAGGCAGCGACTGAAGGAAGGAGGCAAGGAACAGTGATGACGTGCTTTATTTTTGGGAGGGAAACAGAGGAAGAGGAGGAAGGGCGATGGCGGGCGATGGTGATGAACTGCGGCGGAGGTGGCGTTTGCTGGAGGGCGACCGAGGCAGTGGGTGATTGCTGTGGTGACTGCGGCCGTTTCGAGTGGTGGGGGAAGACGATGAGGCGAAGTGGTGGAAGCTTCGGGATGACAACGATGGGCTCTTCGGTGATGAGCAGGCACAGGGACGGTGGTTGAACGCCGGGGACAGGGCAGCGGCTGGGTGGTGTGATTGACGATGAGGTGCTAGGTGGTGGGTTACTGACGATGATCGGGATGCGGATGGAGATGGTCCAATGGCGTCGAGGATGACGGAGGAGGCTGACTGGCGTGGAGTCGAGCGAGAGGATGGAAGAGGTCGAGGACGATGATGGACGTTTGTGGTCGAGGATGGCTCGACGGTGATGACGACTGGCGGAATTGGAGGTCGTGACGAGGACTTAACTGTAATGGCGGGTTCCCAGCGGTGGTCGACGGAGACGAAGATGACGAAGACGGAGCAGGGGATGGCGACGATGACAATGGCGGAAGGGACAGTGGAGGCGACGAGGGCGGTGCTTGGGAGGAGGGTGTGAGCGGATGGTGATGGGTTTCGACGAGTAGAGGATGAGAGAAAGGTGGATGACGGGGGGAGGGGGGGAGGGGGTTGAACAGTAGGGGGTATTAATAGTATGGGGGCGGTTGGCAACTTTGTTTGTATAGGATAATTAGGGTTAGGGTTAGGGTAGGTTTAGGTTTTAGAATAGTATTTATAGGGATTTAATAGGATATTAGGTTTGGGTATGATCAAATAAGAGTATGGGCATGGGTTTAGGGTTAAAAATCAATTAGAAAGTAGGCTATACGGTTTATAAAATATACATTGAATCAAATAATAAGAGACATATAGGTAGAGTACGGGCTTTACATAAATAATAATAATAATAATAATAATGAAATTAAGAATAATAATACTAATAATTACAATAATAATAGTAACAATAATAATAATAATAATAACAATACTAATAATAATAATAATAATAACAACAACAACAATAATGATAATAACTGCAATTAAAGTAATAACAATAATAATAATAAGATTAAAATAATCCACTAATAATAATATATTTGATTTGGGCTAAAATATAAATAGTTGATCGATAAGATATAGAAAATAAGATCAAAATACACCATTATTCGAAATGAATAAAATTTTCGATTATAAAACACTTTAATAAAAGATCCGAAAAGGTTTTAGCACAAAAAAATTTTACAAAAAATCAGATTATAGAAAATACACGGAAAAATACCTATTGCTGGGAATGGGGGTTACAATCCTACCCACCTTACAACAAAATTTCGTCCTCGAAATTTGCTTAGGCGGTATATAGACAAAGAAATAACAAACTAATGAAATAAAAAGATAGGGGATTCAAAGGAAAAGACAAAATGGTGGCAACACCAGAATAAGAAAGAACACAGATAAGAATGGAGCAATCTAGAATGATGTTGAATAAGGATTCAATGAAAGATGGAAATGCAAATTAACGAATAAGGAAGTAAACAATGCAAAGGAATAGAAGCGACAAGAGGATTATGGAACCTGTGGGTTATGGGCCCACCATGCTTCCGCTGTGCTGAAATCCAAGCTGCAGACATGTCGTTGTAGATCAAGTGATGCCGATCGAAGGACCAAGCAGGAAGAAGAAGAACAGATAATACTGGAATCAAAAGAATATAGGTATTAAAAGAATGAAATTATACCCAATAAGAAATCAACGAATGGAAGGGACAAAAGACAACAAGAAATGAAGGAAGTGAATGTGAAGGAATCAAAGAAGAATCAAATTAGACTAGTTTCCATATGATAAGTTGGATATCAATTGTTCATATGATTCCTGTATTACTCATACTCTTGAGTCAAACCGGTATAAGCCAAATCTGATTAATATATCAATCAAAGCCAAACTTCCTTTCGTTAGTCACGTTTGATTGATATATTATCCAAACCAAGGCTCTAATACCACTAAAAACCATGTCACGCCCTGCTTCCCAAAAATACGGAATAGAGTACATGACATTGGCCCAGCGAATGACTAACGTCACCCATAAGCTGTTTATCTGAACAGCTCAACAATATAATCAATACAGAACAATTCCACAGGCAATAATAATAATCTCATGAACAATAATACTTGGAATGAACAATATAAAATATCCTAATATAATAATAATCCAACATCTGGAAACAAATAATAGCAATATTTGGGTCAAAAGCCTAATACAATAATAAATCCCAAACACAGTAAATAATAAGTCTCAATACATTAAGTTCAATAAAAAATAAACAATTAAAATTAAAATCTTCAAAATCTTTGTACTCCAATCCCAGCAGGTATTTCTCTTTCATTACCTGTGAACACTTCATCTAAAAAGAGGAGAAAAATTGTCCGTAGAGCAAGTCATGGACACCAAGTAGAGAAAGCAGAGAACAATGGAATAACATTATGACAATGAAGTCAATGGATCAATAGGAATCAATAACATGGGACGATAATCAATAATCAATATCATGATAGTCGATACAACGGATATAAATAATGATTCAATGTTCAGTAACAATAATCAATGATCAATATCAATAACACTTAGCAAATATTTGAAATCAATAGAAACAATGAGGAACAATATGCAATGTCGATGTCATATTTTTCTTAAGTCTGTTAATCATTTTAATCCTAACTAATGTAGCACTTCATGCGTCCCATTTATTTACCATATGGTTACTACATAAAAATAAGTAATGTTGAGACTTAGTGGTAACTTTCATAGATTATGTACTCGGCAACGATAATCAATATTCAATGCACGATACGGCCTTCGGCAACTATACAATACACGATACATTGGGTTACGGACGTAATCCACAATCACACGATAAAACAATAACCTGAACATTATTTAGGAAAACATGGGCCCCTCCTCCGAGTACAGTCCCTATATTGTTCACTACTAAAGTCAACCCTTAAACCCCGACTTGTTAATTATTTATCAATGCAACAATTCAATATGCAAATATGAAACATGAGATGAACGATGGTAACAATAGGGAAATAATGGAATGATAACTTGAATTGGACAATTAGAACAATGACAATAGGGTATTCGGATCATGCAATGCAACACACATACATTAATTCATACAATACTATGATATAGGAATAATTAATCTATTAAAAACTAGAAGATAAAATTCTGAACATAAAAACACTGCTGTAGTAAAACGAGCATAACTTTTGTTCTACAACTCGGAATTCAGAAATTCAAGAAGTTCTGGAAACTAGAAAGATAAGGCTACAATTCATATTCAGAAAGTAATTTATTTTAAGATCATTTACTGGGTCGGAAATAGCAGTCAACATACAACCAGCAAGTAAGATACAGGTTTTAGGGTATTTTTCATGGAATAAATTTAATTAAAGATGATGGGTATCAATTCTAATAGTCAATAACTTATGCAATCAACATGAAAGGTGTAATAGCATGATAAATACAATAAAAAACACACACATACACAATTCTAACAATAATCAAATATCAAACGATCAATCAAACATACGACCTAGTAATTATCTCTACAATAATTAATTGTGTTATGATTATATGATTTAACCCTATTATTAATTCTACATAAATGCATGAAAGATTCAATCTTTGGAGTCAAAAGTGGCATGATGTCAAGAATATTGGGATTAGCTCGTGTAAACCCTCAATAGACCCAACGATAAGGTAGTCAATACAATAATAGGATAATGAATAGGATCTACTTGCAAAAATGTCAATAAAACTTGAATTTGATATAATTAACAATTCAAGAGGAAGTGACTTGCCTGATAGATGACGAAATTGAATACCAAGAATAACGAGATGAGAATCCCGGCGGCAACGGCGACGATCACAAACCAAGCAAATATTTATGTGACGATCACGATCGGGTATGGATCTCGATGACGATCAATGATCAAGTGCAAGATCAAGCAGCCAATGGCCGAGATTCAAGGATCAAAATCAATGATCAAGATCAAGGATCGAGATGATGGGTGATCAGATGGCTGAGATCGCGAACGATGATCAAGGTCAGATCATCAAGATCAGGTCGATCAGGCAGCCCAGATTCGATGATCAAGAATCAGTAGCAACCATCAATGGCTTCAACTCTGGCTCTGATCGACGGAAATAATGGCGGCAGGGCAGCTCGGGGGTAGCCGCAGGTAGCTGCAGCAGAGTCGGGGGGGGAGCGGTGGTGGCTCAAGTGGCGGAGGAGGTAGTGACTGAAGGAAGGAGGCAGGGAACAATGATGATGTGCTCTATTTTTAGGAGGGAAACAGAGGAAGAAGAGGAAGGGTGATGGTGATGAATTGTGGCAGAGGTGGAGTTCGGTGGAGGGCGACGGACGTACTGGATGATTGCTGTGGTGACTGCGGTAGTTTCGAGCGGTGGGGGAAGACGATGAGGTGAGGTGGTCGAAGCTTCGGGATGAAGACGATTGGTTCTTCGGTGATGAGGAGGCACAGGGACGGTGGCTGAGCGTCGGGGACAGGGCAGCGCTGGGTGGTGTGGTTGACGATGAGGTGCTAGTTGGTGGGTTACTGATGATGATCAGAATGTGGATGGAGATGGGCCAACGGTGTCGAGGATGACGGAGGAAACTGGCTGGCGATGGAGTCAAGCGAGAGGAAGGAGGAGGTCAAGGTCGATGATGGACGTTTGTGGTCAAGGATGGCTTGACGGTGACGACGACTGGCAGAACTAGAGGTCGCGATGAGCACTCGACAGCAATGGCGGGAAGCCAGCAGTGGTCGATGGAGACGAAGACGAAGAAGGAGTAGGGGATGGTGACAATGGTAATAAAGGAGGGGACAGTGGAGGCGACGAGGGCGGTGCTTGGGAGGAAGGTGTGAGCGGATGGTGATGGGTTTCGACGAGTAGAGGAAGAGAGAAAGGTGGATGACGGGGGGGAGGGGGTTGAACAGTAGAGGGTATTAATAGTATAGCTGGGTTGGCGGCTGTGTTAGTATAGGGTAATTAGGGTTTGGGTTAGGGTAGGTTTAGGTTTTAGAATAGTATTTATAGGGATTTAATAGGATATTGGGTTCGGTTATGATCCAATAAGAGAATGGACATGGGTTTTAGGTTAAAAATCAATTAGAAAGTAGGCTATAGGGTTTATAAAATATACATATAAATATACATTGAATCAAATAATACGATACATATGGGTAGAGTATGTTTAGGCTTGACATAAATAATAATAATAATAATGACATTAAGTATAATAATACTAATAATTACAATAATAATAGTCACAAAAATATTAATAATAACAATACTACTACTAATAATAATAACAATTATAATGATAATAACTGCAATTAAAGTAATAACAATAATAATAATAAGATTAAAATAAACCAATAATAATAATATATTTTGATTTGGGCTAAACTGTAAATAGTCGACCGATAAGATATGGAAAATAAGATCGAAATACACCATTATTCGAAATGAATAAAATTTTCGATTATAAAACACTTTAATAAAAGATACGAAAATATTTTAGCACAAAATAAATTTACAAAAAATCAGATTATAGAAAATACACGGAAAAATACCTATTGTCGGGAATGGGGGTTACAAGATCTGTACAGCTTATGGATGGTGAAAACTATCCGCTGGGCTTAGTCGCATACCGTATTCCGTATTTTTTTGGGAAGCGGGGCGTGACAATACGGCTATAGTGGGGGGATTGGTCCTTCCCCTCAATGTCATAGTGCTCACTCAAGAGAGGAGCCAAATCAACTTGAGACCGTAGATGAACTAGAGGAAGTCCCCTTCTTCCAAGAAGATAAGACGAAGTGCTTTCGTGTAAGCGAAATTCTCTCCCACCAAATTAAATAGCCAATCGTCCACTGCATAAGGGAAAATCTAGACTTGTTCACCTAGACCGCCACAGACATGTCGGGCAACTCTGAAGAGATAATCATGCACCATATAAATGTGATTCCAAACATCAAGCCCATCTAGCAGATGGGACGCAGATTTTCCCCCGATCGACAACAAGCTATTAAAGAAGAAGTTGAAAAATCTCCTAGCCACTTGCTTCATCCAAGATGTCAGTTACCCCTAATGGCTAACCAATATGGTCTTGGTAAAGAAAGCTAATGGCAAGTGGAGTATTTGCATCAACTTCATCGACCTCAAAAAGGCGTGTCCGAAGTACCCTTTACCTCTCCCTAGCATTGATGCCTTGATCGACGCCCCATCCAGGCACATGCTCTTCAACTTTATGGATGGCTTCTTATGATTTAATAACATCCTGAAAATCCTTCATTACCGATCAAGGTCTCTACTGCTACCAGGTTATCCCTTTCGGGCTAAAGAACGCTGGAGCCACCTACCAGTGCCTGGTGAACAAGGTCTTCAAGGAAAATATCAGGAGAAACATGGAAGTCTACTTGGATGACATGCTCGTTAAGAGCCTTAAGAACATGTCCCAGACCTCCAAGAATCATTTGATGTGCTGCCAATACATAACTTAAGATTGAATCCCTCGAAGTGCACCTGCGAGGTATCATCAGGGAAGTTCTTGAGTTTCATGGTTAGTTAAAGAGGAATTGAGGCCAACCCTAAGAAGATCCAAGCCATAATTAACATGGCTCCCCCAACCACTGTCAAGGAAGTTCAGAAGCTTACATGGCACCTTGCCGCCATTGGTCGGTTCCTCTCCAAGTCTAGGTAGAAGTGCCTCCCGTTTCTCTGAGCTCTTCGAGGGGCAAAAAGTTTTTAGTGGTGTAACCCCTGTTTTCCCAGAAAGGTATTTTTCGATATTTTCTGTATTTAAAATTTTTGCAAATTATTTTTCGGTATTCAACTATTTTGTCAAAAGGTATTATTGGATTTTTCTATTAAAATCTATTATTGATCCATAATTTTAGCTGTAACTATTTTTCTATAATTTTGTATTTAATACAGATCTTATTATTGTTATTATTACCTTCATTATTTTTATCATTTTATGATTATTATTATTGTTACTATCCGTATTATTTTGCTAGTGTGGTTATTTGCATTATTATTTTATTTTTATTGTTAAAATCATATTATTTTATAAATTATATTTATTAGTTATTGTATTAATTTTCTTATTGGATTATTTTCATTATATATTATTTTTCTTGCATTTTGGACCTCCTTGTGCTGATTGTGCGCCGTTTGTTCGTTTTTCGCCATTTGGAGATTTTTTTCTCATTTTCTTGGCCCCGTTCGTATTTAGTATTTATTTTTGGATTATGGCGAATTTTTAGAAGTGTTTTGACCAATTTGAAATTTTTGGCCCTTAAGGAGATTTTTAGGAACCATAGGATTCATTGTATTTTGTATCCCCATTTGAAGTCTACTCAATACCCATTACCCAATTGTATACCTATTAATTCCTTTTGATATCCACTACCCATTAACCCACTTTTGATCCCCTATATATATCCCCATAATCTAATTATCCCTAAACCTAATCTTTTCTTTCCCTCTCCTATTCCTATCCGGCCTCCACCTCAAGTCTTCAATCCCGGCCTGCATCCCTACTGCCCAGGCCAACCCTTCTCCCATCCCTCTTGACCTTGCCGACCACCATACCCATCCCCATCCTCCATTATACGACTCCAAATACACACAACCTCATATCTCCTCTCCTTTTTGTGGCCGGCCTGCACCCAAAACAGCACCCATCCATCTCAAACAGCCCCTACATCCCCCTTCGCTGATTTGGAGAAGTGGGTATCACCCGCTTCGAGTTCGTGCATCAAGGAGTTGATCGTTGGCACGTTTCGGCTCGTGGGTTCGCTTGGAATCGCGTGGATAGGCCTCTCACTCGTGGGTTTCGTTGCTTAGCTTCGTTTGGTCGCGTTCTTCGTCAAAAAGAGACAAGTAATTTGTACATAATTTCCTTAGGTTGATACAAGTCGAAAGTTCACATATAGGGTAGTTTGAGACTAGAGACGGCCAAAGATTAGATTTTATTTGTGGGTTTCATCTCTATTGTTTAAATCAGGCCATAGATGACTTAGGACATGGAGTTTGATAGGTTTATGCCTTAGGATTCACCCAAAAGCGATTTTGATCGCGTATGTGACATATTGTATACCATGTGTTTGTTTGATTGCCCATATAAGAATTAGTAGGTTTTGACATTTTAGAAACCCTCCATTATGATATTTAGATAATGGGTTGGCTGCGTTTCGAATTTGGTTGAGTTTGGTTCATTTTTGTAGAAGTTATGACGTTTCTAAGATGATGTGGTAAATCTGGAATTTCGGGCTGTGCTGTGTTGATTGCTGTTTTTACCTGGGTTAGAGTCCGAATCTCAACGTGAATATTTCTGAGTAAATTGTAGAAGATTGAACCTATTTTGTAACCCCACTGATTTCACTGTGTTTGGAGTTCGTATGCAGGATATATGATAATTTTAGTACAGTCATGTCGGTAGTTTTCAGATTCAGTTTGGGGTAGTTTTTGTTAACTATTTATTTTCAAGATCTAGGTTATACATGATACCATGCCATGATACTTTGCCCAGTGTTTCCCCATGATGTTAGGAAGTTTTCAGATTTATGTGGTATTTTAAAGATAAGTTTTGAGTGATGTTTCATATCCTTTCCCATGATCTACTTTTTCTGTAAACTGCGTGTTGTGCTATGTTGATTTCAGTTTTCACCCTATTTATATTTACTGTATGAAAATTTTACGTGAGATATGAAAGATGGAGAATTTTATCTATTTTTACGCCATTTTGGCGGAACTGGATTTCGATACGCTGTTTGCGAGATATGTTTGATTTTGTACAGCAGTGTTGAGAAATTCCAGATTCATCAAAACCAGGTTTTGTGTTGTTTTTCATTTTTGATGACTTAACTATACTTTCTGGAATATTATGAAACTTATTATTTTGAGTCTATATCTATAGGGGAATACACCAGATTTTTCGTGGATTTATTTGATGAACTTACCTACTGTTTTTATGTATTTGAAGTCATTCCCCTGTTTTCTAGCTGTACATGAAATCTGTGTTGAAATGCGTTTTAAGCTAAGATGTTATGAACTAGTATATATCTTTATTATACCCGTTAGAACCGTGTGGATGTCTATTTTTCAGATCCTTTGACGGATCATGATTTGCATGCCTGTAGGTCGTTGGATCACTTCTTTAGTACAGACTAGTCTAGCTGTCCTGATTACAAACATACACCATTTTGTTCGTATTTGTGAATGTATAGTATCTATACTTGCTGATCTGATTCCCTGAGTCTAAACCTGATTATAACCTGTTAGTTTGACTTTATTTAGTGTACTCTCATGCCTGTTGATGACCTTAATAATAAAAGTAACTAAGCCGGGATTTATGGGAAAGATCTAATAGCGGATAGTTCAGAAACGTGTACTCGGAAGGGGGCCCGTATTTTCCATTTTGCTGCATGGACCTGTTGGTTCATGTACCTGTTACCTGTTACCTCTTGCTTCATGAAACTGTTGCTGTATGAATCGGATGATTCGTGTACCTGTTGCTTCATGAACCTGTTTTCTGTTTCCTGTACCCGAGTATACTGCCCTCTATGGTCCACTATGAAATCTAAAACGTAATTACTTTGTTGTAGCAACCATGTAGAATGGGATGCATGTCGTGCTACCTAGATAGTAATCACACAAGGCTTGAACTTAATACTCGAACATGCACTTGAATAAGATACTTGACATGATACTTGCTTACTTGATACTTGACTACATGATACATGAGACTTGAAACATGATACTTGATACATGATTACACGACACTTGACACTTGATGCATGTTTATAGGATACCTGATTTACACCGTGTCCCTTGATACTTTCACCATGCTAGTTTGTCTAGATTGACATTATACATATACCATGTGTTAGTTAGTTACCCCCTTTCCATGTGCTTGTATTCTACTCTATTTGTGACCCGGACTTGCCATTGACGGGTACTTGTGTTTCTCTTTTCTCTTTCTTGCATTCGTTGTATTGCAGATTTTGGAGGACAGGTTCCTGAAGGTATTGGCAAGATGATGGGCTAGAGGCTGAAATTCTGCTTATTATTATTTCTCGTAGTTGCTTGAACAATATTGTATTTTGAGACTTGTATTATTTCTTGTATTTGGGCGATGTGACCCAAGATTATTTGTGTATTTCAGATCATGACTATTTGAGATTAATGTATTTTATTTCAAGTATTCTTGTTGGTATTTGGTTCATATGTGCATGTGGTTGACTTTTCTAGCTTCCGACTATGATAAATTCTGTGATGTGTTGCAAAGATTTCTTGAAACAGCTTAAGGATGATAATAATCATTCACTGGGCTTTTGTTACGTGCTCGTATTCCGTATTTTTGGAAAGCGGGGCGTGACAAGTGGGGAGAAGAATAATAAGTAACCTTTGAAAAGCTCAATGAACACATCTTCAATCACCAACTGCTTAGTAAGCCCGGGCCAAGTGAGGTTCTATACCTCTACCTGTCCACTTCTAATTAGACCCTCAGTGCAGTCTTGGTGAAGGAAAAAGATAGGATCCAAAATCCAATTTACTATGTGAGCAAAGTCCTTCACAACGTCGAGATCCATTATTCAAAAATAGAGAAGATGACCTACGCTCTAATTATTTGTCATGCCCCACTTCCTAAAAAGAAGATACGGAATACGAATACGTGACTAAGTTCAGCGAATTGCTTTCACCATTCATAAGCTGTCAGGATTTTTACAACGAGTACAAGTATAAACGAGAGATATACAAGAGAAATAGTCAACCACGCATTCATAAATGAATCAATATAGTCAACAAGATTACTTGAAACAAGTATCATGTCTGGAACTAAAGACAAGTCTGAGACAAAAAAACCCAATACAAATATCCATGAAGCAAATTACAATTATTCAAGATAAGCAACAAGAAATAAATAGATATAGCAAGAACTCCAGCCAACTAGAATCTTTGATCACCTACTCCATCGGGCAACTGATCACCATAATCTGCAATTTAACAAATTGCAGGAAAATGAAAGAGAACCAAAATGCCCGTCAATACAAGTTACGGGCTGCTTGTAGTGTAGGCAACAAGTACAGAAGAAAATAGATAGACAAGAATAGAGTAACATCGAAAGCATGTATAGCATGGAAAAGATGTAACAAAAAAATAGAGCAACTAACTCTAAGTCAAGAACAGGACAAGTAGCATGGCAAGATGAACAGATGCAAATGGTATGTAACAAGTGTCATGCATCATGTAAATGACTAACAAGTAACAAGTGTCAAGTATCATGTAAACTAGTAACAAGTGCCGGGTAATCAAGTATCAGGTACAAGTAACAAGTAGCAAGTAGCAATTGTCAAGTGATCATGTTCAAGTCTTGTATCTAGTCCTATCTAAGTAGCACTTCATGCATCCCAAATTTTACCACATGGTTGCTACATTCATGCAAATTACGCTTTAGATTTCATAGTGGATCATAGAGGGCAGTGTACTCAGGGACAAGTATCAAGTAATCAAGTATCAAGTATCAAGCTCCAAGTACCAATTATCATGTGTCAAGTGTGCAAGTGTCAAGCACCAAGTATCATGTATCAAGTAATCACGTAGGATCTATAGATCTTCTTCCGAGTACACGTTTCTGTATTTCCCACTATTAGATCTTTTCTTTTAATCCCAGGCTTTGTTTCTTGTTATTATTATTCAATTCAAGCATGGACGTGCACAAACAAGACAAGAAACATGACAAGTAATAAGTACAAGTTGAATAAAAGATACGAACGAATGATGAATGATTCAAAATAGACTAGGAGAACGAAAATTTTAGGTTTGGACACCAAGACAGTACTGAATCAATTCAGGGATTCTCGTTGCCATGGACATGCAAATCTAGATCCGTCAGAAAATATGAAAAATAGACTCCCGGCCGAATCCAGAAAATATATATAAGTCATATGGTATTTCACAAAAACAGGACTCAAAACAGAATTGTATCCAGAAAACATGTTCAGCCAGAAATCACAAGGTTATGTTCATAAATAGGAAAATGGTACAAAAACTTACTGATTAAATCCAAGAAAAATCTTGGGTATTCCCCAGTATGTCTAGTATCAGAAAATCTAATTTCATAATATTCCAATATAGATAGTGTAGTCAAATAAAACCAGAAAACAACAAGATACAGTAAATTTGTAAATCTGAAACTCTGAACACAGCAGTACTAAAATAACAATAGATTACAAAGTATAAATCGAAATCCAGATCTGTCAAAAGTGTGATAAAATAGATATAGTACGATACATTTCATATTTACAAAGTTTTTATCAACAACAACCAAAATCAGGTTGAAATTAAGGTTCTTTACTGAACAACATAAAAATTCTTGAAGTATACTAGTTGTTTGCAAGTATAAAATAGTTTTTAAAAATCATCAATTAAATCCACAGAAGTTTGGGGTAAATACCAATCAAGACTAGTTGTGCTCATCAAAATACTGGATTAAAATATTATCTTTAACATTAGTATAAAAATAAATAACCATACAAAATTCATATAAAACAGAATCTGAAATTTTCTACACATCTGTAGTAAAACAGCAATAACTTGCAACTCACAAATCGAAACTGAGATCTGTCAGAAATTATGGAAAGTAGACAAAAATCTCTATGATTCATTTTCACAAATAATTTTTATATATTGACCTTAATAGGGTCCAAAATACTGAACAAAACGGGGTCACAATACAGAAATCTTCTTCATGCATAAAATCAACTAGTTTATATGAAACACATCCAAATCATAATAAAATACAAAATATGGTATGCTAGATATCCAAGCAACATGGTATAGGGTATTTTACAAATCCACAAGTTATACTACTATCAACACATCAAGCATACAAGATCATACGACACTTCATAAATCACGAACAACACGCATATATGCAACAAGAACTAATTATTCCTAGGTTATTTCATGTCGTGTGTGTAACGAGACAACTACGAATGGATCAATAAGTAGAGACAAGATCTAAGAAGGAATTTGCACAAGAATGAATCTAGAGACGAAAGCTACACTACAGGTGGTATTTAGTACTTGTATTATACAACAAAAGAAATACAAGTTACTTGCCTTGAAATTGATGACGAAAATGAAGCAAGAATGAAAATAACGGGAACGAATTCCCAGGCACGAACTCAGTGAATGACCCAAGAACATACGAACACACGAACGCAAACAAGCACACACACACAAGACAAAGAGAGGGAGCCGGGTGTGCACGAGGGAACGGTGGACAGTGGCGGCAAGCTTGGAGATAGCAGAACATTGTTGTCTCGCTGTTCGCTATTTGCATCGCGACAGGAGGTAGGGACAGCGCAGGGCGCTGAGGTGGTTGCTGCTTCGGGAGGGTGACGACACAGGGGACGTCGGGCTGCTGACTTTGTCGAGGTTTGGCAGGGGCATTGGGGGCGCACTAGGACAAAGAGAGGTCGGGAGATGCACACAGGGATGAAAGGGATGGGTTTAGAGGTTGTCTAGGGTTTCTGGGGTAATAGGCGACTAGGTAGGGATGAACATTGTAATATATACAATATGTGTATATACAGGGAGAGATAGTAAGGTTTAGGGTGATAGCAGGTTGGGGATAATGGGTTATTGGGTAGTAGATATAACGATCCAATAGGGTTTTGGGGTATAAAGATCCATCAAGAAATAGAATAAAATTTAAACAATAATTAAATAGGCCATGAACAAAATTTATTGGAGCAAAACAATTTAAATCGGAGGCAATAATTTGGGACAGAAAGATCAGAGTCAAATCAAAAAAATATTCAAGGCCACAAAATAGAGCCAAAAATCAGAACAGATGGATTTATTATTGAGAACGAAGAACAATACACGGTTCAGAGGAAATGGAAGAGTACAAAATGAATAAATACACGAAAAGGAAAAATACACCCAAAATACAGAAAATGGAAAATAAGGCTACAAATCCTACCCACCTAACAAGAATAATTTCGTCCTCGAAATTCAAACAAGAAGTACATAGGGTAACCCAGAAAGAAAAGAAAGAACAAAACAAAAAGCTACTCAAACAGATGAGGAAACTTTTGCTGGATCTCCTCCTCCAACTCCCAAGTCGACTCACCTGGCGTGTAAGGATTCCAAGAAATATGAACCAGCTTGATGAACTTGTTCTTAAGCACTTTCTCCCGCCGATCCAAAATAGCAACTGTCGGAATCTCATAAGTCAAATCCGGCTGAACGTTCAACTCAGAATAGTCAATCACATGGCTCTCATTGCGGATATATCTCCTGAGTTGTAAGACATGGAAAACATCGTGCACTCCTGATAAAGTCAGTGGAAATGCAAGACGATAGGCCACCATGCATACTCGTTCCACAATGTCAAACAGTCCGATAAACCTAGGACTGAGCTTGCCCCCACCACCAAACCGAATGACACCTCGCTAAGGCGATACCTTTAGGAAAACATGGTCACCAACCTCAAACTCTAAAGCTCTCCGATGGACATCTGTTTATCGCCTCTGCTTATCCTGATCTGCCTGAAGATGCTTCCTGATCTGAGTCACCGCCTCAACTGTCCTGGTGATCAACTCCGGACCTGTAACCCCTATTTTCGCAAATACATATTTTTTATATTTAAAATGTTCGTAAATTATTTTTTCGCTTTCAAATTCTTTTGTTAAAATGTATTGTTGGATCTTCTACTAAAATCTATTTTTGATCAATAATTTTATTTGTAACTATTTTCTATGATTTTTATATTGTAATAAAAATCTTATTATTGTTATTATTACCTGGATTTCTATTATTATTACTATCATTATTTTATCATTATTCTAATTATTAATTTTTTTTTTATTATTATTACTATCAATATTATTTTTTAGTGTTATTATTTGCATTATTATTATTTTTATTGTTAATATTATCATTATTATTGTTCTATTTTTAGCCTGAACATACTCTAATTTATCTAATATTTTTATAATTATTTTCTATTGGATTTAATACCCTAAACCCAATACCCATTTCTTATTGGATTAAACCGAATACCCCAAACCCATTTACAACCCTATACCCTGTTCACCAAACCAAGGCGAAACCCAATTACCCTGTGCACTGAAACCCTTCTTCTTCTCTTATATATTACAACTGTACCCCCCCTGTTCTTCATTATCTCAAAACCTATTAGCCACCTACCTCTCCATCCCTGACTCCCCCTGTGCTTCCTCCCGTAGACGTCAGCCCCGTCTCCCTCTCTCTCTCCCCTTCTCCCTGGTCCCCTCTCCCTACCGCGATGCCCCTCCTGCAGCATCGCAACACCAGTACTTCTATCTTCCTGATCCTTCTGATCTCTCCCTCCTCCTGTCGCGAGTCGCCTCCTCAGCGCCGCCCCACCTCGGTGCCGCTCTGCAGACCAACGCCGCCCTGTGCCCCTACCGACCCCTGATCGACCTCCCCCGGTGCTACACTGCTTACCTCGATGCCAGGCAGCGACGATAGCAGGACCATCAGCTAGTGGTGCCTCCCTCATCTCGGCCTGTCCCCTGGCCGTCGATGCACCAGCGTTGCCCTCTTCCGAAACCACAGCAGCAGCCCAGTGCCAGCTACCCCCGATCTTTGAGTCCCCTATGGTGATCACAACAGTAAGTGTCATGCCCCGCTTCCCAAAAAAGAATATGGAATACCGATATGTGACTAAGCTCAGCGAATGATTTTCATCCATAAGCTGTTCAAGAATCTTTACAACATTCACAAGAATAATCTGAGTCGGAAGCAAAAAAATCAACCACATGCACATATGAACCAAATACCAATAAGAATACTTGAAACCAAAATATATTAATCTCAAATAGTCATGATCTGAATAAGTCAAAATCCTGGGTCACATTACCCAAATACAAAATAAATCCAAGTACAAGAATACAATATTGTTCAAAGCAGGAAAACAAGAAATAATAATAACAAGATCCAGCACTAATACTTCCTGTCACCGATACCATCAGGAACCTGTTCTCCAAAATCTGCAATTTAACAATTGCAGGAAAGAGGAAAAGAGAAAACAAGTACCCGTCAATTGCAAATTACGGGCCGCTTTTAATGCAGGATACAAGTACATGGGGAAAACTAACTAATAATATAGAATATGCATGATAATAATGTATAACAACTAACATGGTAAGGGGAACAAGTACAAGTAGCATGTATCAAGTGTCAAGTGAACAAGGATCATGTAAACAAGCAACAAATATCAAGTATCATGTAAACATGTGGCAAGTGTCATGTAAACAAGAAACAAGTATCACGAAATCAAGTAACAAGTAACAAGTGTCAAGTAGTCAAGTGCAAGTATCAAGTAGCAAGTGTCAAGTGATCATGTTTCATGTTCAAGTATCATGTATCAAGTCTTGTAGTAATTACTATCTAGGTAGCACTTCATGCAGCCCACCTACATGGTTGCTACAACAAACAGTCTTGTTTTAGATTTCATAGTGGACCATAGAGGGCAGTGTACTCAGGGACAAGTCAAGTAATAAGTATCAAGCACGAGTCACGTAATTATGAACACCTGGCAGCAAATAGTATCAAGCACGAGTATCAAGCAAGTAGTATCAAGCACGAGTCACGTAATCGTGAACACGTGGCAACAAGTAGTATCAAGCATGAATCATGTAATTATGAAACATGGAAACAAGTAATATCAAGCATGAATCATGTAGTCATGAGACATGGCGGCATATAGTATAAGAAGCATGAATCATGTAACCATGAAACATGGCAACAAGTAATATCAAGTATGAATCATGTGATCATGAAACATGGAAACAAGTAATATCAAGCATGAATTATGTAATCATGAAACATGACAACAAGTAATGGAAAACACGAGCCCCCTTCCGAGTACACGTTTCTGTATTATCCACTACTAGATCTTTTCCTTAAACCCTGGCTTGGTTATTTATTATTAGTCTCAAACAAGCATGTAGGTGTGCAAATTATATCAAGAATAACATGGCATGATCATGTGACAAATTCAAGTTGCAAGATAAACATGTACGAGTGCAAAATAACTCATAAAAGAATCAAATAGCCAAATCTCTAGTTCAGGACAGTAAGACCATACTGTAGTAAAACAGTGATCCCAGTGTTACAAATATGCAAATCTGAATCCGTCAAAACGTATAGAAAATAGACTCTCAACCGAATTCAGTGAATACAAATAAGTAACATAGTACTTCAAAACAAAATAACTCAAAACTAATTTGAATCGAGAAAATAGGTTCAGCCAGAAATCAGGACAACGAATTCACAGTCAGTAAAACAGCATCAAAACTTATTAAATAAATCCACAAAAAACCTGGGATATTCTCCTATATGTTCAATATCGAAATATAAAGTTTCATAATTTTCCAGTAAAATTAGATCCGTCATCAAAAATCCGAAAACATCAATAAACGACAGTTTGGCAAATCTGGAATTCCCAACGCTGCTGTACGGAAACTGTAATATCTCGCAAACCGTGAAACGAAATCCAAATCTGCCAAAGGGAGATGAAAATAGAAAAAATAAGTTAACTTTCATATTTCATAATTTTTCATACAGTAAAAGGAATCAGGGTGAAAATACAAATCTTTTCAGAACAGCGAGCAAAATCCAGCAAGTATAGTTTTTATAAACAAGCATGAAATCGGTCATAAAACTCATCAATAAAATCCACCAAATTCTGGGTAATCATCAATAAAATCCACCAAATTCTGGGTAATCCCTAATTAAGTATAGAAAAACTAACCAAAATTTCAGATCAAAATAACATGTTCAGAACTAGTATCCAAATAATTTAATCATCAAAATCATCAAGAAACAAAATCTGGAAACGAATTATACCTCTGTAGTAAAACAGTCATATCTCACACATGCGAAAACAAAATCAATCAAGGTTAGAGGGGTTGGAAAGAAGATGAATTTTTCTACAAATCATGTTTTATACTAAAATTAAGATACCGACCTTAATATGGTCTAAATTACTGATCAAGACAGACCATCGACAAAATACAGAATATCCTTTAGGAACAAAACCAACATTAATCACACGAAACTTGGTCGAAACATAACTAAACATGAGTCTACTAAGTGTCCAAACAATATGAAATAGGGTAATTAACATATCCAAGGCAAGTCTATCACATGGATCTCACAAATACCCAAATTCTCACAAAAATTCCACATACATGATCAAATCAAGAACGGGCAAAACCTAAGTTATTTCATGTCAATTTTGTGTCGTGAGTCAAATATGGTAAAATGGAACTATAGAGAAAAACTCATCAATCATACATCACACACGAGTTGTCTCTAGAACCCAACTACACTACAAGCGGTATTTATGACTTGTATCATACAAAAGAATTTGAGTACAAGTTACTTGCTTGAGAGACGATGATGAAAACAAACCAAAAGCAAGAATAACAGGAACGGATTCGCTTCTGGACGTCGGTGCTGCACCGCGGTCGAAGGGGAGACAAGGGGTGAGAGGGAGAGACGGGGATGGGTAAACACTGGAGAGCAGCTGATGGGGTGCAGGGGAGTGCAGCGGAGGAACACCATAATGGGGCTGAAGTCGAGAGGGAGAGGTGAACGGGAAGAGGAAAGTTGGCGGCTAGGGTTGAGAAGTCCTGAGAGAGAGGGAGGAGAAGAAGTTGAAACGGCAGGGTTTAGAATAGGGGAAGGTGAATAGGTATATATACATATGGGGAATAGGGTTTAGGGTGTTTGGTGGGTTTCGGGTGTAGAGTAGGTTGCAAACAGGTTAGGCTAGGTATTAGGGAAACAGGGTATTAGGGTAGTTAGGTAACAAGTTGATAGTTTATAAGGTCTGGGTTTGGGTATAGAACAGGGTATAGGGTTTTGGGTAATTTAGGCTGATGGGTTGGGGTTTAAAATGGGTATTAAATGGGTAGTTAGGTGGATATAATGGGTACTTGGGTTAACGGGTTTTTAAAGATCCAATAAGAATGGGGTTTTGGGATAAGGGGTTTAAAATCCATTAGGAAAAATAGGGTTTATAAATATAAAAAAAGAATAGGGTTTTTAATATAAAATCAAAATGTAATACAATAAAATAAAAATACTGATAGTAGTAAAGAAAACAGTAATAATAGTACTAATAATAACAGTAGCAGTACTAATAACAGAAATCAGAGTAATAATAACAAAAATAAGATTTGTATTAAAATGTAAAATTCATAGAAAATAGTTACAATAAAATTATTGATCGAAAAATTAGATTTCAATAGAAGAGTCAAGTATACATCTTGACAAAAGAATTTGAAAACCGAAAAAATAATTTGCGAAAATTTTAAATACAGAAAATACACAAAAATACATTTTTAGGAAAATAGGGGTTACAGTGAGTTGATCACTTTAGATTTGGGTCGTCCAATCTCTTCTTGATCGTCATGATCATGATGATCACATCTTGATCTGACCGTCCAATCGTCGATCATCTTGATCTCATCAGATTTAGGTCTGATGGATTAGATCTAGACCATCCGACCATCTTCATCACATCTTGATCTTGATCTTTTGATCTCAGTCTGCCGTTTGATCTTATCTTGATCATCCTATTGATCATCGAGATCCGTACTTTGTGTTCGTGATTGTGATTGTGATCGTGTGTTCGTGATTGGTTCGTGAATTGTTCGTTCGTGTTCATGCACGGGAATCCGTTCCCGTTATTCTCATCCTTTACATCGTTTCCGCTGTAGTCTCTAAGGCAAGTAATTTGCATTCTTTTCTTTGTGTAATACAAAAACTAAATACTGCCTGTAGTGCAGTTGTGTTCTACAGAAAATTCTTGTGCATATCCCCTGTTATGTCTTGTCTCTATTGTGTTGAGCCGCCTGTAGTTGTCACATTACACACACGACATGAAATAACTTGGAGATATTCACTTCTTGATGTGTACATGCATATTGTTCGTATGTCGTATGCTTGCTGGCATTAGTCATAATATAACTTATTGTAGACTTATAAAATACCCTATACCATGTTGCTTGGACATTTAGTATAACCTATTTCACATTTTGTTATGATTTAGATGAGTTACATATGATCTATGTGGATATTATGCATTAAGAAGATTTCTGCTTTTGTTGTACCCCGTTTTTTATCAATATTTTCGACCCTATTAAGGTCAGTATATGAAAACTATTTGTGAATATTAATTATTGAAAATTCTGTCTACTTTCCAGATTTTCTGACAGATCTCAATTTCGATTTAAGAGTTGCAAGTTATGATTATTTTACTACAAATGTGTTTAAAATTCCAGATCCAGTTTTATACGAATTCTGTATGGTTATTTATTTTTCTACTGATGATAAAGATAATATTTTGATCCAATATTTTGTTGAATACAACTAGACTTGATTGGAATTAACCCCTAATTTTTGTGGATTTAATTGATAACTTTTATACACTGTTCTATGCTTGCAAACAACTACTATACATGCAGAATTTTCATACTATTCAGTAAAGAACCTTAACTTTGACCTGATTCTACTTGCCTTTTGTAAAAACTTTGTAAATATGAATTGTAGCCTACTGTATCTATTTTATCACCCTTTTAATGGGTCTGGATTTAGATTTATATTTTGTGAGATATTGCTGTTTTAGTACTGATGTGTTTATGATTCCAGATTTACAAAACTACTGTATCTTGCTGCTTTCTGATTTTAGTTGACTATTCTATCTATGTTGGAAATTATGAAATTTTATTTTCTGATACTGAACATACTAGGGAATACCCTAGATTTTTCGTGGATTTAATTAGTAAGTTTTTATGCCGTTTTCCTATTTATGAATACAAACTTCTGATTTCTAGCTGAACATGTTTTCTGGATACAATTTTGTTTTGAGTCATGTTTTTGTGAAATACCATATGACTTATATATATTTGCTGGATTCGGCCGAGAGTTTATTTTCCAGATTTTCTAATGGATCCAGTTTGCATGTTTGTGGCAACGGGAATCCCAGATTTGGTGCAGTACTGTCTTACTATCCTGAACTAGACTTTTCGTTGCCCAAATCTTTTATGAGTTGTCTATCACCTGTACTTTTTTATCTTTCGACCTGAACCTATTACTCGTTCATGCCATGTTATTCTTGCTTTGTTTTGTGCACGTATATGCTTGTTTAATAATAATAACAAATATTCAAGCCGGGGTTAAGGGAAAGACCTTAGTAGTGGACAATATAGGTATGTGTACTCAGAAGGAGGCCCGTGTTTTCCATTTTATATTTGATTCATGTTGATATATGAACCTATTGCACTTTATGTTTGATGCATGAACTTGTTGGTTCGTGTACCTGTTATCTGTTGATGCATGGACCTGTTGGTTCTTGTACCTGTTACCTGTTGATGTATGGACCTGTTGGTTCTTGTACCTGTTACCTGTTGATTCATGAACATGTTGATGCATGAATTGGTTGATTCGTGTACCTGTCTGATTCATGAACCTGTTCCTGCTACCTGTTACCTGACACCTGAGTACACGGCTCTATAGAAACCCATCACTATGCCTAAATAAAATTTGTATGTATGTAGTAACCATGTGGTAAAAGTTTGGGACGCATGAAGTTCTACCTAGATAGTAATAAATACAAGACTTGTCATAACATGATTACCTGTTACATGCATACCTATTACATGATTACCTGTACATGCTACTTGACACCTGTTACATGTTTACCTGCTTGCATGATACCTGTTACCTGTTACATGTTGTATACACCTATTATCTCAGCACATTACTTGATTCTGTCCATGATTCATGGTAGTTGTTCTATTTTGTTGCCATGTATATTCCATGCTATGTAGTTTATTCTTTTCATGTACTTGTGCCTGCACTACAAGTGGTCCGTAACGTGCATTGACGGGAGTTTTGTTTTGTTTTCCGCTTTTTCTGCCATTTATTAAATTGCAGATTTTGGAGACCAGTTTCCTGATGGAGTAGGTGACATGAAATTCTAGATGCTGGAGTTTTGCTGTTATTATTTCCTATTGCTTAGTTTGAATAATTGTATCTATTACTTGAATTATTTTGTTTTGGGCAATGTGACCCAGAATTATTGACTTGTTCAGATCTGGTTTATTTGAGATTATTATATTTTGTTTCAAGTAAATTCTGTTGGTTTTGATTGATATATGCGTGCGTGGTTGACTTCTCTTGCTTCCTACTCTGATTATTCCTGTGAAATGTTGTAATGATCCTGACAGCTTATGGATGATGAAAATCATTCGCTGGGCTTAGTCACGTATCCGTATTCCGTATTCCTTTTTGGGAAGCGGGGCATGACAGGACCCAATAACTTTCTCTCACCAATGTCATCCCAGCATACTGGTGATCTGCACTTCCACCCGTAAAGTGCCTCGAACGGTGCAGCCTTAAGACTGGCTTGAAAGCTGTTATTGTATGAAAACTCTACGAGATGCAATTGGTCCTCCCAAGATCCACCGAACTATAGCACATAGGACCTCAACATGTCCTCAAGGGTCTGGATGGTCCTCTCTAACTGTCCATCAGTCTGGGGATGAAAAGTTGTACTGTACTTCAATTTACTCTCCAAACTACTCTGAAGACTCTCCCAAAAGTGAGACCTGAATCTCGTATCCCTGTCGGATACAATACTGACTAGAACCCCATGAAGTCTGATGATCTCTTGCATGTAATTCTCATCTAGGCTCTCAGTAGATTGTCCGACTCGGAAGGAAATGAAGTGAACACTCTTTGTCAGTCGGTCGACAATCGCCCAAATGGCATTGTGACCCTTAGGACTCCTCGGAAAAGCAGTCACAAAATCCATTGTGATGTGTTCCCAATTCCACTTCGGAATAGCAAGCGATTGAAGAAGTCCGGCGGTTCTCTAATGCTCTGCCTTCACTTATTGGCAGATCAAACACTGAGACACAAATCGAGCCACAGCCCTCTTCATACCATGCCACCAGAAATGAAGCTTCAAGTCCCGGTACATCTTAATACCTCCAGAATGAATAGAATACGATGACTGGCAGGCTTCCTCAAGCAACCTCTGACGAACTTCACCCTTCAGGACACACAACCTGGACCCAAAATGAAGCGATCCATCAGCATGAATAACCATATCCGTACTGGAACCAGCTTCAACTTCTGCTCTAAAACCCTATAACTGCTCATCACCAGCCTGAGCCTCTTTAATCTGATCAACAAGAGACGACTGAAGCTGAAGCACCAAGCAACTCCGATCAAAACTCGGGAACAACACATCCAACTCTAACCTCTGCATCTGCTTAACCAAATCTCTCTGCTGAGTCAGGAACATAGCTACCGGTCTCCTGCTCAAAGTATTTGGCACCAAGTTCACTCTACCAGGATGGTATTGCAAACTAATGTCATAATTGGCCATAAGTTCCAGCCAACGCCTTTGTCTCATGTTCAACTCCTTTTGGGTGAAGACGTACTTGAGACTTTTTTGGTCTGTGAAGATCTCCACTCGGTTTCCAAGTAAATAGTGTCTCCATGGCTTCAAAGCAAAGATCATTGCCGCTAACTCCGAATCATGAGTCGGATAGTTCTTCTTATGCGGCCTCAACTGCCTCCATGCATAAGCAACCACTCGGCCCTTCTGCATCAGAATTGCCCCAAGACCCTTGCCAGATGCGTCACAGTGAACTGCAAATCCGCCTGAACCATCTGGGATAGTCAACACTGGTGCTGACGCCAACCTGCTTTTCAACTCAGCAAAAGCCTCACTACAAGCCTCAGACCAACAGAACTTCTGATCCTTTCCTGTCAGCTTCGTCAAAGGTCCTGCTATCTTCGAAAAGTCTTGGATCAATTTCTGATAATAGCCAGCTAGACCCAGGAAACTTCTCACCTCTGAAACGAACTTAGGAACTGGCCAATCCATCACAGCTGCAACCTTGGATGGATCAACCGAAATACCACTACCTATGATAATCTGCCACAAGAAGGTAAGTCTGTCGAGCTAAAACTCACACTTGCTGAGTTTCCCATAGAGCTGATTCTCCCTCAATGTCTGCATAACCAACCTAAGATGCTCAGCATGATTCTCCTGGTTCCGAGAATACACCAGAATGTCTTCAATGAAGACCACCACAAATCTTTCCAGGAACTGAGAAAAGACCTTGTTCATCAAACTCATGAACACAGCTGGCGCATTCGTGACTCCGAACGGCATCACAAGATACTCATAGTGCCCATATCTGGTCCTGAACGCAATCTTCTGCACATCAGACGCCTTCAACTTGACCTGATGATACCCAGAACGAAGATCCAACTTTGAGAAAACAGTTGCTCCGCTCAACTGATCAAACAAGTCATCGATCCTAGGCAGTGGATACCGGTTCTTCACAGTAACACTGTTCAGTTCCCGATAATTATTGCACAGCCGATGACTACCATCCTTCTTGTTGACAAAAAGACTAGAGCACCCCATGGCGAAACACTAAGTCTGATGAACCCTAAATCAAGCAAACCCTGAATCTGCACCTTAAGCTCTGCTAACTCAACTGGTGCCATCCTATAGGGACTCTTCGGTATTGGCACCGTTCCAGGCTGAACTTCAATACCGAACTCCCAACCCTAGCAAGGGGTAAGCCAGGCAACTCCTCTGGAAAGACATCCAGGAATTCCCGCACTACTAGAGGCGTAGCCTTACAGCCTGAATGCAACTCCATCTCACATGTCTCCTGAACCACTGTAGTCTCAACTCGGCCTAGGGGCATCTCCCCAGCATGGAACTCAATCTCTGCGCGACCTGGGATTCAGAATACAACTTTCTTGGCATGGCAATCAATGACGGCGTGGGATTCACCCAACCAATCCATACCGAGAATGATGTTGAATCCTGAATTCCCAATTACAATCAGGTCAACCCTGAAATCTGCACCACCAATAATCACGGGACTCTGCTTGCACTCCCGAGAACAAATGACAACACCACCACCACCTGTGACAATGTTCCAAGCCTCGGACATGATGCTGCAATCCCACTGATGGCGAGCCACAAAACAGGAAGAGACGAGGGAATGGGTTGCTCCGGAATCAAAGAGAACATGAGAAAGGAATGAGCAAACAAGGTCAACACCTAAGATAGAATCAAAAGGCAAGGGAAAAAAGAATTTATGATTATGGGGTGAGAAAATAACAATACATGAAGTTAGCATGAATGAACAATGCATGATAAAGAAAGAAGCAAAGGAATAACAAAGCAACAAAATGCAAAATATACCTGCAATGACACCTTCTACTGTCTCAGCATATGCATCAGTCAGGTTGTAATCCAGACCTCTCCTGGGAACCATGGTCCTCTGACCGACAATATGGTACTGAGGAGGAAGTGGTGGCCTGAATGGAATACGAGCTGGGGATACCTGCAGAACAGGACCCCCGGCTGGAAGAGTCGTCCCTTGCTGTGGACAATTCCGCACTGTATGGTCAGGAGCACCACGAACAAAATAGCGGCAATAAGCACGCCTGTAGTCATTGCGCTCATGCCCAGCAAGTCAGCAAAAGTAGCAAAAACTAACCCTCTGAGGACCAGCAGAAGAGTAAGGAGCTACCCTGACTGGATGGGCTGGAACAGGCCTCTGAATCGGCCCACCATAAGGCCTAGCAACAACAACATAGTGCTGAACAATCAGCTGGGGAGGGGCCAACCTGCCACGAGCCTGCTCCTGAGCTCAGGCTGCCTCAAGAGCCTCAGTATAAGTACGCAAGTGAAGGGAAATGAGATGCATCTGAATATCTTGCTCAAGTCCCAGCATGAATCTACGAACCCTGTTCTCTTCGTTCGCCACAAGAACGATTGCGAAGCGGCTAAGTTTGGTAAATTCCACCGCATACTCATCCATTGACCTAGAGCCCTGTTTCAAGAAAGTTTCATGTTACAACATTACATGGATAATATGTAAAAAGTTCCAATAATAGAACAATAACCAACCTGTTTTAGGGCCCGGAACTGCTGCTCCATCTCAACCCAAGTGCTACTAGGGAAGAACTTCTCCAAGAAGCTCCTAGTGAACGTGGCCCAAGCAATAGGTCTCACAAGCCTTTCGGACTCGGTCCTCCACCATATGTGGGCCAGGTCCACCAGCCAGATGGTCACCACATCCACTCGATCAGCATCGGTAACTTGCGCTGCCAAAAGCAACTGCTCAGTCTGGATCAACCACTGCTCGGCCTCCAAAGGCATCTCAGTGCCGGAAAATCTGTCAGGGTGCAGCCTCATGAAATCTGTAAATGTACCCGGATGGGGAGGGAGAGATGCCTGTGTAGGCACAACGGGATTTGGAACCCGGATAGCTTCCAAAGTAGCCATCACAAGGTCACTGTGGTTTTGCTGCATATTGATCAACCGTTCCAACACATTGGTAACGGCCTCAAGCCCAGACTGTTCTTCCTGAGGACGTGAAGTGGAACCTCTGCGAGCCATGGTCTCCATAAGATCACAAATAGTTAGCATCCAGATCAAAGTTGATTATAATTCATTCATGTTATTGCATGGTTTGTACATTGTTGTGCCAATCCTTGATCGAACCCAAACTTGTCTAATATATTATTCAAACTAATGCATTAGCCAAACTTGGGGCTCTGATACCACTAAAAACCTTGTCACGCCCCGCTTCCCAAATAGGAGATACGAAATATGGATACATGACTAAGTCCAGCGAATGGCGTTCACCATTTATAAGCTGTCACGATCTTTACAACGAGTACAAGTATAAATAAGAGATATTCAGGAGAAATAGTCAACCACACAGGCAAAACTGAATCAATATACTCAACAAGATTACTTGAAACAAGCAAGAATACTGAATTTCAAATAATTATGTCTGGAACAAAACACAAGTTTGGGAAATAAAAAACTCAATACAAATATCCATGAAGCAAATTACAATTATTCAAGATAAGCAACAAGAAATAAATAGATTTAGCAAGATTTCAAGCCAACTAGAATTTTTGATCACCTACTCTATCGGGCAGCTGATCACTATAATCTGCAATTTAACAAATTGCAGGAAAACAAAAGAGAAACAAAATGTCCGTCAATACAAGTTATGGGCCGCTTGTAATGCAGCCAATAAGTACAGAAGAAAATAGATAGACAAGAATAGAGTAACATTGAAAGCATGTATAGCATGGAAAGGATGTAACAAAAAAATTGAGCAACTAACTCTAAGTCAATAACAGGACAAGTAGCATGGCAAGATGAACAGATGCAAATGGTATGTAACAAGTGTCAAGCATCATGTAAATGACTAACAAGTAACAAGTGTCAAGCATCATGTAAACTAGTAACAAGTGCCGGGTAATCAAGTATCAGGTACAAGTAACAAGTAGCAAGTAGCAAGTGTCAAGTGATCATGTTCAAGTCTTGTATCTAGTCCTAAATTTTACCACATGGTTGCTACATTCATGCAAATTACGTTTTAGATTTCATAGTGGATCATAGAGGGCAGTGTACTCAGGGACAAGTATCAAGTAATCAAGTATCAAGTACCAAGCTCCAAGCTCCAAGTATCATATGTCATGTGTGCAAGTGTCAAGTAATCACGTGTCAAGCTCCAAGTACCAAGTATCAAGTAATCACGTAGGATCTATAGATCCCCTACTGACTACACATTTCTGTATTTTCCACTATTAGATCTTAACCTTTAATCCCCGGCTTAGTTTCTTGTTATTATTATTCAAGTTAAGCATGGACGTGCACAAACAAGTCAAGAAATATGGTAAGATGACAAGGAACAAGAACAAGTTAAATAAAGGACACGAATGGATGACGAATGATTCAAAATAGACTAAGACAACGAAAATTCTAGTTCTCGACAACAAGATAATACTGCACCAAATCTGGTATTCCCGTTGCCACGAACATGCAAATTTTGATCAGTTAGAAAATCTGGAAAATAGACTCTCGGTCGAATCCAGAATATATATATAAGTCATATGGTATTTCATAAACACAGGACTCAAAACAGAATTGTATCCAGAAAACATGCTCAGCCAGAAATCACAAGGTTATGTTCATAAATAGGAAAACGGCATAAAAACTTACTGATTAAATCCAAGAGAAACCTGAGGTATTCCCTAGTATGTCTAGTATCTTAAAATATAATTTCATAATATTCCAACATAGATAGTGTAGTCAAATAAATCACAAAACAGTAAGATATAGATAATTTGTAAATCTGAAACTCTGAACATAGCAGTACGAAAAAAGCAATAGATTACAAAATATAAATCAAAATCCAGATCCGTCAAAAGGGTGATAAAATAGATACAGCAGGATACATTTCATATTTACAAAGTTTTTACCAACAGCAGCGAGAATCAGGTTGAATTTAAGGTTCTTTACTGAACAGCATAAAAATTCTAGAAGTATAGTAGTTGTTTGTAAGTATCGAATAGTTTATAAAAATCATCAATTAAACCCACAAAAATTTGAGGTTAATAACAATCAAGTCTAGTTGTACTCAGCAAAGTACTGGATCAAAATATTATCGTTAACATCAGTATAAAAATAAATAACCATACAAAATTTATATAAAATGGAATCTGAAATTTTCTACACATCTGTAGTAAAACATCAATAACTTGCAACTCACAAATCGAAACTGGGATCTGTCAGAAATTATGGTAAGTAGAAAAAATTCTCTATGATTCATATTCATAAATAATTTTCATATACTGACCTTAATAGGGTCTAAAATACTGAACAAAATGGGGTGACAACAAAAAAAACAGAAATCTTCTTCATGCATAAAAACATCTAGTTTATATGAAACACATCCAAATCATAATAAAATACGAAATATGGTATACTAGATGTCCAAGCAACATGGTATAGGTTATTTTACAAATCCACAACAAGTTATACTACTGCTAACACATCAAGCATATAAGATCATACGACACTTCATAAATCACGAACAACACGCATATATGCAACAAGAACTAATTATTTCTAGGTTATTTCATGTCGTGTATAACGAAACAACTACGGATGGATCAATAAGTAAAGACAAGTTCTAACAAGGAATTTGCACAAGAATGAATCTAGAGAAGAAAGCTACAATACAGGATGTATTTAGTACTTGTATTTTTCAACAATAGAAATACAAGTTACTTGACTTGAAATTGACGACGAAAACGAAGCATGTCATGCCCCGCTTCCCAAAAATACGGAATACGAGTACATGACATTGGCCCAGCGAATGACTAACGCCACCCATAAGTTGTATATCCGATCAACTCAACAATATAATCCATACAGAACAATTGCGTTGGCAATAATAATAATCTCATGAACAATAATACTTGAAATGAAGCAATATATAATATTCAAGTTCAATAATCTAACGTTTGGAAACAAAAACAACAATATTCGGCTCAAAAGTCCACAATACAATGAAATAACAATAGCTCAATAATTAAATCTCCATGACAAAAAAAATAGTTATTTATTAAGCAGTGATGCAATCAATTCCTTCATCAATGCTGTTCTCCCAATCCATCAGGCCATTCTCCATCAACACCTATAAACACTTCATCTAAAAAAGGAGAAAATTTGTCCTTAGAGCAAGTTGTGGATAGCAAGTAGTGGAACTAGGGAACAATGGAATAATGGTATAACAATGATGTCAATGGATCAATAGAAATCAATAACATGACACGATAATCAATAATCAAGATCACGGTAATCGATACAATGGCTATAAACGCTGATTCAATATTCGGTAATAATAGTCAATGATCAATAACAATAGCACTTAGCCAATATTCGATATCAAAAGGAACAATGAGGAACAATATTCAGTGTCGATATCATGTCAATTCTTAAGTCTATTAATCATTTTAATCTTAACTAATGTAGCACTTCATGCATCCCAATTATTTACCACATGGTTTCTATATACAAACAAGTTACGTTTAGACTTAGTGGTGGGCTCTGTAGTTCATGTACTCGGGAACGATGTAAACGATTCTTTCAGTATTCAGTTATTGTGTATTAATATCCATGGAACAATATGCAGTTATCCAGTTATTCAGTCATTTAGTCATAAAGTCATTCAGTTATTCAGTAATTGTAGGGAAACCACGAGCAACCTTCCGAGTACAGTCTCTATATTGTCTACTACTTAGGTCAACCCTTGAACCCCAGCTTGTTAACAATTTTATCAATCCAACAATACAATACAATATGTCATCTAGAGACATTAGATGAACGATAGCAACAATAGGGGAGCAATAGGATGATAACATGAATTGGACAATTAGAGTGGTGATAATATGATACCTAGGATCATGCAATGCAACATACACACTAAATCATGAAAGACTACAATATAGGAACAATTAATTCATGAAAATAGAAAAGTAAAATTCTGGACAGCAAGAGTAGTCTGTACAAAAATACAGTTTCCCGCTGTTTCAGAACTCAAAAATTGATTTCATCAGAAATTCTAGAAACTAGACTTCCACACGGTTCCAATGCATATTTAAAGTTCAAAATCCAACAACAGTAGCTAGGTCAAACACACAATTCTTTACAGATTTCATGTTCAGACAGAATTTCGACATCATGTTATTATATTTTTAAAAACAGACAAAACTCAATATTAAATTCGTTAAAAATATTTATTAGACTCCTAAATATGTTTACTAACAATATGGAAATCATCAGAGCAAAAAATTATCATTTGATCAACCTTTTTACGGTTTAAACATGCAAGATGCATGGTGGAGGAGACGGCGGGAACAGGGGAGGATGCGTGGTGGCACAATCAGTGGGTTGGGGTATTGGCCGTTCGTCGACGGGAGTGAAAGAGGAGAAGGGTCGGGGTTTCGGGGTGCTATGTTGGCGGCGCTGAGGGGAGGTTGACGGGGAGGCACCGACGAGGCGAAGGTCAGGGGCTCGCCAGAGATGGATGGTTCTCTGGAGAGGACGATGGGAAGGGGCAGTGCTACAGTGGGTTAGGTGGGATATTGGATGGGAGAGAGAGAGAACGGGAGGAGAGAGGAGAGAGGAGAGAGAATAAGGGGCTAGGGTTTCAAAATTGTGCAATTTTTAGGGTTTGCAATAGAGTTGTATTTATAGGGTACAATTAGGGTATTGGTTTAGTAGTTTAGGGTCCAATAACAACGGTTTTGGGTCGAGAACAAACGAAATTGGGTTTTAGGGTTCAATAAGAGATAGATCAAAATCACTAGGGTTCAAATAAAAATAACCACAATCCAATAAAACAAATCTGAAAATAATTATTATCGAGTTTTTGCTGATTCTAAAATTATAACAACATGATATCGTGATTCTGCCTGGACATATAATCTGTAAAGAATAATGTGTTTGACCTAGATACTGTTGTCGGATTTGGAACTTTGAATATGCGTTGGAACCATGTAGAAGTCTAGTTTCTAGAATTTCTGACGGATTCAATTTTCGATTTCTGAAACAGCGGGAAATTACGTTATAGTACAGACTATTCTTGCTGTCCATGACTTGCTCTAAGGAAAATTTTTCTTCTCTTTTTAGATGAAGTGTTCACGGTAATGAAGGAGAATTGCCTGCTGGGATTAGAGAACAAACTTTCTAAAGAACTATTGCTTTATAATCGAATGCTATTTTATTGAACTTATTGTATTTAGACTTATTACTATTGTGTTTGTGATTTATTATTGTATTGGGCTTATGACCCAGATTTTTATTATTGTTTCCAAACATTGGATTATTGTACTTGGATATTTTATATTGCTTCACTTCAAGTATTATTGTTCATGAGATTATTATTATTTCCTGCGCAGTTGTTCTGTATTGATTATATTGTTGAGTTGATCGGATAAACAGCTTATGGGTGACATTAGTCATTTGCTGGGCCAATGTCATGTACTCGTATTCCGTATTTTGGGGAAGTGGGGTGTGACAAGATTTTTAGGGATATCAAAGCCCGGGTTTGGATAATATATCAGTCAAACTTGACCAACGAAAGAAAGTTTGGCTTTGATTGATATATTAATCAGATTTGGGTTTTATCGGTTTGACTCAATAGTATGTGCAATACAGGAATCGCATGAACAACCGATATCCAACTTTTGATCTAGATGATAACCATTTAATTTTTATTGCAGACCATGGTTAGAAAATGTGCTTCATCTTCCCCAGATGGGAATGATGAGTCTGATGAGCCCACTGTTGCACAGATGATGCAAATGCAGCATGAGCACAATGAATTGATGATGCAGATACAACGGGAACATAATGAACAGATGAGAATGGCTTATGAAGCTGCTAACAGAGAACCCATTGTACCTGCACCTGGATTGCTGCCGCCTAGACCCAGAAATGTGGCAGATTTCATGAGGCTCCATCCAGACAAGTTCTCGGGCAGTGAAGGTCCACTTGAAGCCAAGCAATAGCTTATCAGGACTGAACAGTTGTTGGCCGCTGCACGTATAGCAGATGTGGATGGTGTGGATGTGGTGAGCATCCAACGTGTTGATCTTACCTACATCTGGTGGCAAACTGAGGCTGAACGATTGGGCACCCGTCTACTGGGCCGCCTTCATGGAGAGCTTCCTTACGAAGTTCTTTCCTAATGTCACCAAGAATGAAATGGAATGACAGTTTATCTCATTAACTCAGGTTCGTCAGATAGTGTTTATTCATGCTTGTCGTTGTTATTTCATCGAAGTTAAACTAAACACTTTCTTGAATTAGGGGAGTCGGACCGTGGACGAGTACGCTGCGAAATTCGCCCGACAAAGTCGTTTTGCTACTTCTATGGTGGAAAATGATGAAGATAGAGGCCGTTGCTTCTTGTTGGGCTTGGACATTGAAATTCAGAACCGAATTGCTACCTTGCGACTTCGTTCTTATGCTGATATCCTAGATGTTGCAAGAATTCAGGAACAGACCATAGACCAATACAAGGAAGCGTGCTATTCAGTGTTCAGTTGTTGCTAAACATTCTGGTGGGCCTATTAGGATGCCAGCATCACCCCTTCCTGTCAGGGTATTGCCTTATCCACCTGTTGCTTGAAGGTCAGGCTATGTAATACCCCGATTTTCATTTATGAAAATTATTTATTTATTTTGCACGTAGTGTGCACGTGCAATTTTTGTAGTATGAAATCTTATAATTATTTTCATTATGGATGATGAGTATATGTATATATATATATATATATGTATATGTGTTCTTTAATTATTTTATAAAGGCCCTTTTTTTCTTCAAATAAACATAAGCCTTTCTTTTTAGCCCAAATCTAATTTATTTAATTTCTTTATATAAAACTATTATTTTGGCCCATTAGTTATTTCTATTTTAACTACAACTTGTAATGTAGCACATCTTTTAAAGATTATTTTTGTAGAAAATATAATGTACAACTTTTTAAAATGGAGAACAAATGCATGCACGTGCATTGCACGTACATGTGCAAATGCACCATGTGAGGCCGGTTTTTGACATGGAGGGAAAAGGAAATTTGAATGGAGTCATGGGTGGTGGTTGCTTGATCATGATTGGTTACTATAACTCCCCCTTGAATCCTAGCCCTTTATTTCTAACTCCTAGTTTGATCATAGCCTTCCATTTCACTCCAAATTTTAGTATAAATACCCCCCCTAGCCTAGTTATTTTTGTACTCTTTATTTCTCCAAAACCTATAGCATAAAATACATTATTAGTAGTATAGTAAGTGAGTTAAAAGATTGAGAGTTCTGTGTGAGGAGTTGTGTTTGCACCAAGAAAGGAAGGCCGGCATCTTTGGAGCTCGGGATTGCATCTTTTGGAGGCTCGTGTGCACATCGAGGAGGAGGAGGAACGCTCTTTTGACAAGGACTTTTTAGGAGGTGTTGCAATTGTATTTCTCTCCAATTAAGGTGGGTTATTTTCCATGTTTCTAATTAGAAAGCATGCTAAGATTGAATTGAAATATTAATGCATGAAAAAGATTAATAAGAGTACATTTAATTGGAAAAATGGCTTATTAGTTAATTGGAATGTTGCTAAATAGATTGTATGTGATTCCATCATCAAACTTAAGTTGTGTATAAATTATTTATAGCTATGGATTGCTTGAAGTAAGATTCATTGTTAGCATAAAAAACTATAAGCAAATGTTAGTAGATGAAAATGTTGTTTTATATACTTGAATGAACCTTTTGTGATAATGTGTAATGAATGACTTAAAATATAATTTGTGGGTTTGTGAAATGAATATAAATAGGGAATATTGAAGTTAAAATTGGATAAGAAATGTCGAAAAAGAAATGTGGTAGTAGTAGCATACAATTTAAACTAATTGTATGAAAAAAACATGTGTTTAATTATTGGAAAAATTATTTTTAAATTACCAGAGTATAAATTATTATGGGAATAATTTATCTGGAAATTTACAGTAAGCTTAGTAAAAGCAAAACTCAAATGATAGCTTTTGAAACATCGAAATGTGTTATTAGACAGAGAGTTGATTTAATTAGAGTTCAAGTTGTATTGAGACAACTTGAGCCTATAGCTCAAGTGGTTGGGAGGCTTCTAATCGCTACAGTGTGCGGTTGGCTTCTCACAGGTCGATGGTTCTATTCTTGTTAGCACCATATATTTTGTTGCGCATTTAAAAAATTAATTAAGCTTCAGCCGAGAGCATTTAAAGCTCTTGACCCCCTTTATGTCGATCGGTGCGATTGGCCTAGTGGTCAGAGCGTGCGGCTTGTTTCCCTGTGGTTGTTGGTTCGAAACCTGGTCTCGGCCAGCATTAAACTTGTGGAAAAAAATATTTTTTGAGTGGATTTTTGATATTTAAAAATTATGAAAAAAAATTATTATTATTTTAAAATTATGTGGGAATTATGAAAAATAAATTAGGAGTTATTAAAATGAAATAGAGTATATTTTTTAGAACAAAAGTGTAATTGGAACTTTGGTTCTACACTTATATTTTTGTGAAAGTTGTACTTTGCAAAAGAATTTGAAATAAAGTGCTAGAAAGGAAATATAAATAAGAAAGAAAATATATGAAGTGAAGTGGTATGAATTATTCTTATTGAAGAATAGTGTAACAATAATGAATTGTGAATATTCATCTTGACCATATAATTGGTGATATGATTTTAAATGTGGAAATAAATATTGGATGAAATACGTGATGAATAATTGAACTTCATGTATGGTTATTGACTCATGAATAATTTAGAAATCATGTGATTGGAAAAGAGAAATGTTATTGAGTATGAAAACTCAAACATGTGAATTTGTGAATTGAAATTGAAAATTAGGGTGTAGCCAAAACTCACACCGGCAAGTGAAAAGTGATGAATTATGATTATTGACATTGAAAAGACCAGTTTGGGTCGTTGTGAAATGAAAGAAATAAGACCGGTAGTAGTGAGAGGGCTAACTCTAAGAGATTGATTTTGTTCATGATTTCATTAGAATTAAGGATTAGTTACATAGTGAAGATGTGATGAAAGTAAGAGAAAAACATTGAGTATGAGGGCCATTGGATTGGCGGCGAGAGAGTATCCCAGGATGTCCCATGATGAGTCATGATAGGGCATGGATACGGCTCCAGAGTACCGTCCCGGTGGCGACGCTCGTGGGGTGTTTGACGACTACGGGTGGTGTCATGTCTATGCTAGGAGCTGAATTACCACAGGATGCTTGCATGATGAGTCATGTGTCAGTGCGTTGGGATTCCCTCCAGGGCGCCTAGACATGAGTTCGTATGTCAGAAAACATCTAGGATACTTACCGTAGTTACAGTAGTAGATTAAGTCATGACGAGGGATTGAACCCTACAAGATAAAGAACGATTAAGAGGCTTGCCCTCGGACCTATGTAGTATGGGATGCATAGAATTCGAAAAAGTGCGCATTAGTGTCATATAATATAAATAACTGCATTAAGGACTAAGTGCACAATCACAACACGACATCAATAGGTTATTCCCTTTAGTTTGATATGTGACAAGTTTGTGTTTGTTAAATATGGAAAATCAGTTATACTATTTCCGACATAGAGAGGATGGCCGTGTATAATGTTCGTCGGTTGAATAAACCGATGTACCCACAGTTTTTTATGCAGGGTAAATGACATGATAAAGATTAAAGAAGCACAGATGCTTAGAGATTATTCAAATGTTGATGTACATTTATTTAAATGTTGTAAATTGGCTTCTGCTGTAAATTGTAAAGTGTAATGTTTTCATGTAACTCTGATGTAAACTGAAAAGTTTTAAATTCCTTGTAAAATTGTACGAAAGAAGTGTAAAGATCCTGTGGAATCTCGAATTCAGTTGTGTTTTGGAATTCGGGGCGTTACAGAGTGGTATCAGAGCCACGCTTCACACTAGTACAAATTTATAAGGAACGACACCCTAGAAGTGGACATTAGAGTGTGTGTTTGAATTTAGAGATTTAAATGTAAGTTACTTACATTTGTGTTTCTCTATGACTTATGCTTCTTCCTCTCTATTTCTAAGATGGCTGATCACTTCGACCCTGCTGGAGACGACAATTGGCATATCATAGAGGAAGATTATTATCCTGGACAAGCAGATTCCGAGGAAGAGTACTACCCAGGGCAAGCAGATTCTGACGGAGAAGAATGGCCTGAATCCCGAGAGATTACCCCACCTCCGGCTCATCTGATGACTCTTCTGACGAAGAAGAAGAACCAGTTCCAAGTAGTCTTGTGATATCTCTTCAGAGGCAGGTAGAAACACTGCGGGAGAGAGTCGGATTATTGGAGGCTCAATTGGCAAAGTGTAAGGACGACTTTGCAGTTCTCAGTCATCAGGTATGGGAACTCGAGAAGAGGAAAAATATGACCGATGTGCTGAAGGAAGAAGTTGAAGAACTACGGGGAGAACTTCGTGAAGCGAAGAGAAACCGTAGAAGTTAGACTGTTGTAGCTTCTACTGTTTTCATTCTGATGTCAAGAAATGTTTTCAATTCGAATGTATAAAGTTTGGAGTTCAATAAAATTCAAAGTTGATGTCTTATACTTCGAATTTAATGGATCTTTTGCATCAGAATATGGCTTGAAGAGGAGCTAGAAACGGGGAAGGTCTGGACTTGGAAACGGAACTTGCGAGGGTCTATCAGACACTCAACACCGTGACCATGAATCAGAACCAAGGAAGGGTACCTGCGAATCCGGTGCCCGAAGCAATCAAACTCGTGAAATTGTTCAAGCGGATGAAACCACCTGTGTTCGAAGGGAAGTCAGACCCTGATGCGGTTGACAACTGGATCAGGCAGGTAGAGACCATATTCGAAGTGCTGGAGACCCCTGAAGGCAGCAAGGTGAAGTTGCCGACTCTGCAACTTGAGAAGGATGCGGCTGTTTGGTGGCAGTCGATGAAGCGGACAATTGGAGGCATAGTTCTTGGCTGGGAGGAATTTTTGGAAGAATTCCGCAGTCACTATTTCCCCTCCGACGTCCAGGAGAAGAAGGCTATAGAGTTTCTATCACTACAGCAAGGTGGCATGTCAGTTAGAGAGTACGAGACCAAATTTACTCAGCTATCTAGGTATGCTTCCGAATTAGTGATGGATGAAGCGAAGAAGGCTCGTAAGTTCGAGCATGGATTGAAGCCGAGCGTAAGGTCCCGAATGATACCCCTTGGTATCAGAAGGTTTGACAAGTTGGTCAAGCGCGCGGCAGCTACAGAAGTAGACATGGAGCAGTTTCATGTTGTTCAGAATCGGAGGAACAACTGGCAGTCTGGAAAGAGGCCCGCCAATTCTGGGAATTTCAAGGGACAACCATCTGCACAAAGGTTCAAGCCTACGGGGGCGAATGTTGTTCAAGTGGCAGGAAGACCCGGGAATACTTGGGCGAGACCTCCAGTGACTTGTTTCAACTGTGGAGAGACAGGCCACTACAAGTCTCATTGCCCCAAACTGCAGGATGTCATCCGCAATGGACCAACTCAGCAGGCTGTGAAGAGATCGTACCAACCAGGGCGAGTATTTGCCTTGACCGAAGCTGATGCCGATGAGGTGGATCATGTCATCACTGGTACGAGGGCGGATGTTTAGAGGTTCATGTTGTTTCTTTTTCCCGTTTATTTAGTGAACTATTACGTAATGAGTGTGTATTATGTAACAGGGAAACTTTATTTAAATGGAATGAAAGCTGTTGTTTTGTTCGATACTGGATCCTCTCATACTTTTGTGTCTCCTAAATTTGCTAAAGTATTGGGAGTTGAACCGAAGATTTTTCTAGGCAAGATCTTAGTAGTAGCTACTCCATCAGGGGAAACTTTAACCACTGATCGGTACTATGCTGATTGTGAGATTGCAATTGGGGATAGAATTTTCGGGATTGATCTGATCGAGCTAACTATCTTGGGAGTCGATGTTATCATTGGCATTGATTGGATGTCGGTGTACAGTGCAAGCATCGAGTGCAAGACCAAGACGGTAACAGTGAAGGCTCCAGGTGGACCTGAAGTCACTTTCCAAGGGATGAAGAAGTGTTCTAGGCTGGTGGCAGCTATCCGCAAGGAAGAGATTCCTATAGAAGTGCAAAGGATTCCTGTGGTTCGGGACTATCCGACTGTATTCTTGGATGATTTTCCTGGGTTACCCCCGCATCGTGATGTAGAGTTCAACATCACTGTTCAACCGGGAAGTGCACCCATTTCTAAGGCACCGTATAGGATGGCTCCAGTGGAACATGATGAGGTGAAACGGCATATTGAAGAACTGTTGGAGAAAGACTTTATTCAACCTAGTGCGTCACCTTGGGGAGCACCAGTGCTTTTGGTAAAGAAGAAGGATGGTTCGATGAGAATGTGTATCGATTACCGAGAGCTGAATAAGGTCACTGTTCAGAATAAGTATCATATTCCCCGAATTGATGACTTGTTCGATCGTCTACAAGGAGCAGCTGTTTTCTACAAAATAGATCTTCGATCAGGATATCACCAAGTTCGAGTGAAAGCTGAAGATGTGCACAAAACTACATTTAGAACTCGACATAGGCATTACGAATTCTTAGTTATGCGATTTGGAGTGACGAATGCACCCGCAATCTTCATGGATTTGATGAACAGAGTTCTGATGCCGTTCATTGATTCTTTCGTCGTGGTGTTTATCGACGATATCCTCGTGTACTCCAAGTCAGAAGAGGAGCATACCGAGCATCTGGCAGCAGTTTTGAAGAAGCTGGAAGAGCAGGAGTTGTATGCCAAGCTATGCAAGTGTGATTTCTGGAAATTTGAAGTGGCATTCCTAGGTCACATCCTTTCTAAAGAGGGAGTGACAACTGACCCTCAGAAGATAGAGCCCGTGAGAGATTGGGCAAGGCCTACTACAGTGAAGGAAGTCAGAAGTTTTCTTGGATTGACTGGATACTACAGGAGATTCATTCAAGGTTATGCTCAGTTAGCTATGCCGCTTACTAGTTTGACCAAGAAGAATGTGAAATTCAAGTGGACTGAGCAATGTGAGGCAAACTTTCAGGAGTTGAAAGAGAAGCTGACTACTGCACCTATTTTGGCTTTGCCTAGAGCAAGTGTTGAGTATGATGTTTACAGCTATGCTTCACATCGTGGGCTTGGTTGTGTCTTAATGCAAGAAGGAGGAGTAATCGTGTAGCACCCCGATTTCCATATACTGGGAAAACCGAGACACGAACCAAGACCTTTTCTTCAATTAGTCACAATACACAGAAAAACAGGAGAATTTAAAACTTTTTATTCAACACCCAATGTATTACAAGTCTGAATATTATACAACTGCAATACATTACAATAGAGTTACAATATTACCTTTAAATTCCCAAATATTACAACCTTCAACATCTTACATCAGAGTACAAGGAATGAAGAACAACACTTGGGAACTCTCACTTGAGTACTTCTCAACTAATAGATAATCCACATACATGTTACAGCGGAACTAAACATGACATTGACTCCTCGCTTTCCTTGCCTTGAGTCCTCCTGAATCTCGCCCTTATACTTCGGCGATACAGTACCTATGGAAGTGGGGACGTCAGTATTCACTGACGCTTTAAGGCTGATAACATAGCAGCGAATCTCCCAAACAACATACAAAACATGGCAATGGTGTCGGTGTAGTTTTAAGTATTCGTGAGTGCTATGACTAGAATCTAATGCGATATTTAACTAAAAATAGGATGCCCCTATTCTAATGCCAGCAAGTCTCCGAAGCAACATGCAGCCCATACTACATGCGCCCCATCTCAAGCCGTTTCTCCATATATATGGATTTGAACCCGCATTATGAATTCTAATTATACACGACCTGTTCCTGACAGATACAATGTGACTGATGAGGTTGCAGACGTGGTCAAGTCCTACCAAGGCAGTACGCTCATGGTGTTTATATTGCCACTACCACCCTGCTAACCGGACCTCACTCAAAAACCAGACGAACCCGCAGGGTTACCACCAACAGGAGAGCCCCCTGCTGCCCCCTAGCCAGACCGTAGTCCATGGCCTGTTCGTATCCCGGGCATAGGATCCGACGGAGTTCCGGGGTCCATCGCCCCTAGCTCCGCCCGCCTTATCATGGCACTTCAGGAATTAACAGTGTGAGATACGCAACCCGTGCTCCCAACTCGTGAGATGGCACCCTGCGTATCCCTTTGACGGGAAGGTACAATCCAATAACACCACCTAAGGTCTGCCCCAAGGGACGAGTTAGTCGTAAGGGGCCCCCTACAACCGACTCCTCTCTTTCCGGCAAAAGGTTTAAATAAATGATCTTCATAAGTCACGACCCTAATGATGTCCCTAACCCTGAACACTCCTAGGGATGACAATATTATAAACACAACATGCTAGGCCTTAATTTAGACTTCGCAAGACAACTCTACTAGGCTGCTCAACCTAAACTTACCAGAATCTCTCAGGATCCGGTTCCTGGCCTATCGATCCAAGACCCCAGCCATGCGAACATACGTGCATGCCACTACCCTGAACTTGGATTTCGTCTATACTCTGGTCCTCGATCAACCTACACTGGTTAAGATCCGACGGCACCCAAGGAGTGACTCCTCCATAGTTCCTTAGGGTAAGAAACATATGTCTTGATGGTCGATAGCCCCTAGGGTAATAATATCACCCTAGACGAGCACAACAAACTGGGTACTAGCTGGTAAGCTATATACAAGTAACCAGAACACCTACGAGCCAACAAGCTACGTATGACCCAACAACTACCTACGAGCCAGGCGGCTTCGTATGAGATAACAACGTACATACCAGCCAAATAAGTCGCGTATGAGACTAACAGCTACGCACGGGCCATTCGAGCCACGTACGAGCACAACCATAGGCAAACAACCATATAGGTAATCAACCCTATAAGCAACCAAACGTGCTTACTAGCAAACTTGATCTTCTATTGCTAGAAGCAACAGAAGAATCTACTAATAGTCTATGATAGGCATTCTACCCATGAGAAGCCCGAAAGCGACTTAATAACCTTTATCGAACTAACTATTACTAATGATCTTTCAAATCCTTTTTACCCCTACGGATGGGGAATGTCCCCATGGTATGGTCAAATTTCGATTAGGACCTTACACAACTAGAATCCATGGGTTCTTTTCGAAGTTGACGAGGACAACCTAGAACATACGTCCGCTTCATTACTTGACTAGGATGCCACCCTATACCTTCAAGCATGTATGGCTCCTTACTAACATTAACTACAACAAGGTAGTTATCCTTTACAATTACAACATGATTCTTTCTTTATTACTTAACCTATAGGGATTTAAGCATGGTATTCAATTGTAAGCATCAACCTACAACATTCCTAAGCATGGTAGATTAATTAAACATTAATCCTACAACAATATAAGCATGGATATTTACTTAGCATAAATATCTACTAACTTAGCATGAATAATAATTAAGCATGATCATCTACTAACTTAGCATGAACAATAATTAAGCATGGTCATCTACTAACTTAGCATGAACAATAATTAAGCATGATCATCTACTAACTTAGCATGAACAATAATTAAGCATGATCATCTACTAACTTAGCATGAACACTAGTTAAGTATGACATGTACTAACTTAGCATGAACAATAATTAAGCATTATCATCTACTAACTTAGCATGAACAATAATTAAGCATGATCATCTACTAACTTAGCATGAACACTAGTTAAGTATGACATGTACTAACTTAACATGAACAATAATTAAGCATGATCATCTACTAACTTGGCATGAACAATAATTAAGCATGATCATCTACTAACTTAGCATGAATAATAATTCCTAAGCATGGTATTCAACTCCAATATTTATCTACAACAAGCTAAGCATGGTAGGTATTTTTAACATTAATCCTACACATTCCTAAGCATGGTGTTTAACCCCAATATTTATCTACAACAAGCTAAGCATGGTAGGTAATTTTAACATTAATCCTACACATTCCTAAGCATGGTATTCAACTCCAATAACTATCTACAACAAGCTAAGCATGGTAGGTAATTTTAACATTAATCCTATACATTCCTAAGCATGGTATTCAACTCCAATATTTATCTACAACAAGCTAAGCATGGTAGGTAATTTTAACATTAATCCTACACATTCCTAAGCATGGTATTCAACTCCAATAATTATCTACAACAAGCTAAGCATGGTAGGTAATTTTAACATTAATCCTACACATTCCTAAGCATGATACTTACTTCAACATATATAAGCATAAACATCCATTTAATATTTATAAGCATCTACTACCTTCATTTAACCATCTACTTTATTTAAACATAAGCATCTATTACAACTTTATTAGACATCTACTAATGCTACTTTATTTAACACAAACATCTACTAAAACTTCTTTATTAAACATGAACATCTACTATAAAATATCTACTAAAACTTCTTTATTAATCATGAACATCTACTATAAAATATCTACTAAAACTTCTTTATTTAAAACATAACATCTATTTCTTATTTATTACTAGTCAAGCATAAAAGAGATCTTTTTAATCATTCTAACTTAGATCTTTTTCATACTAAAATTAGCATCTAAAGATGGGTTCTTTTTACTTAATATTAATAAAAAGAACTAAGCAAAATAAAATAAGTAAAGAGTCCTCCATTTGGGTTCAACTAATCATATGCTTTCCTTTTAGTCCAAAAGTTCAAGTGTATGTCCTACAACCCAAATGGTTGTATACAAGTCCATATACTTATGTATGAGTCCACATTCAAGTCCTACAACCAAAAATGGTTGTATACCCAAGTCCATATGCATGTGTTTTTTTAGTCCAATTAATAACATAAGAACAACAACTACAACCATAAAGATTCAATCTTTATGTGTTTATTAGGTATTACCACTAGTTACTTTCTTTCATCCATACAAAGTTACAACACATACCACAAAACAACATACAACAACATCACAAGAAGCACCCAAAATAAAAAGAAACAAAACAAGGAGGATGAGAAGAAGAAGCACCAAAACCACAACTCAAACAAACAAAATATGTGGAGAAACCCCCACCTAATTTTCTTTGTTGGAAGGACTTGCTTGCTTATACTTCTCCTTCCCCTAAGCTCTTAGACTTCTATGGAACCTACAAGAGAAAAACTCTCAAGTTAGAGTGGGTTCTCTCTTTCTTTTCCTTTCCTTTCTTTTGTTTGTAAAAAGAGAGACAAGTGGAGAAGGAGGGGGTATTTATAGGAGGAGGGAAAGGGTGGAGAGTGCAAAGTTGCACTCACAATTGCACAAAACACCCCAAGAAGAAGCAATCCGACCACTCTAGGGTGAGGGAGGAGTAAGGTGTAGGGTATGGCCTAGGAATGAGGTGGAGGCATGGTGGAAGGGATAAGGCTTCTAGAAGGGTTTCCTAATCTCTTATGCACACAAAAACCCTAGTTTAGCCACTAAATAAAATCCTAATCATCTAATTAGGTTTGCCATGACAAGGATAAGCACCTTGTCCAAGAGTATATACTACACATTTTGTATAATGTACTAATTTGGTACAATACAATACATGTATAAGTATATGTATGTGTATACCAAGAAATCCTCATATAATCCGTATAAAATAGTTTAATTTGAAAATAATAATAAAAATAAATTTTATAATCCATTTGGAAGATCACGATACCAATTCGATACACTACCGATGTACATAGACCGGTATATGCGTACAGACAACGTTTGTGAACAAACCGGGCGAAAATCACCAAAATGTTTCAATTTTGGAATTAAAACAAAATAATAATAAAATAATAATAAAATAATACTTTATATAAGGTAATATCCGTCCGGGATATTACAAATCGCTTATGGGTCTAGGCAACTACGACCGCACGAGAAGAATTACCCGACTCATGATCTGGAGTTGGCTGCGATTATCTTTGCCCTGAAGCAATGGAGACACTACGTGTACGATGAGAAATTAAACATGTACACGGACCACAAGAGTTTGAAGTACATATATCAGCAGAAGAATCTGAATTTGAGGCAGCGGAGATGGTTGGAAGTGCTTGAGGACATGCGACGTGAGATCAAATATCATCCTGGGAAAGCTAATGTTGTTGCTAATGCACTTAGTCGCAAGAGCAGTTTATTCAGTTTGATTACAACTCAGAAGCATCTGATGGAAGAATTGGATCGAGCAGGTATTGAAGTTGTCTTGCAAGGATTGGGAGCATTTCTAGCTCAGTTGAGACTTCAGCCTACTTTGAATGGAAGGATCAATGCAAGTCAGGAGGTTGATGCAGATATCTTGGATATGAAGGAGCAGGTTGGTGCTGGCAGGTTGCCCGGATTTCGAATCAAGGATGGAGTGCTGTGGTTCAGAGATAGACTATGTGTTCCAAATCAGGCAGACCTGAAAGAGAGTATTCTTCAGGAGGCACATGCTACTCTTTTGTCGGTATATCCTGGAAGTACTAAGATGTACAAAGACATCAAACCACTCACTTTTTGGAGATGAAACTCACTGCTTCGATGGACAAGTTAGCTGAGTTGTATGTTGGCGAGATCGTCAGGCTTCATGGTGTTCCGTCAGCTATTGTGTCTGATCGAGATGCGCGGTTTACTTTGCATTTCTGGAGGAGTCTTCAGACAGCTTTGGGTACCAAGACGGATTTCAACAATGCTTTTTATCCGCAAACCGATGGGCAGACCGAGAGAGTCAACCGTATTCTTGAGGATATGCTTCGGTGTTGTATACTAGACTTTGGAGGCAGTGGGAAAAGGCATTTACCCTTGGTAGAGTTTGCCTACAACAACAACTTTCATACTAGCATCGGGATGGCGCCGTACGAAGCTTTGTATGGTAGGAAGTGCAGAACACCTGTTTGTTGGTTTAAAGTTGGGGAGCGTCAATTGTTTGGGCCTGAGCTTGTGCAGCAAACCTCTGAAAAGATTGTTCTGATCAGGAAAATGTTGATAGAAGCTCAGAGCAGGCAGAAAAGCTATGCAGACAATCGGAGAAGGGACCTTGAGTTTGAGGAAGGTGACTTCGTCTTTCTGAAAGTATCGCCCAGTAAAGGTGTGATTCGATTTGGCAAAGGTGGGAAGTTAGCCCCGAGGTTTATAGGCCCGTATAAGATATTGAAAAGGATCGGGAAAACTGCTTACCGGCTTGAATTACCGGAAGAGTTATCTCAGGTGCACAATATCTTTCATGCGTCTATGCTGAGAGGTTATATTCCAGATCCGAGTCATAATTTTCCTGAAGTGCCAGAAGGTTTGCATTTGGATCTCAATTGCATCGAGTCTCCTGTCGAGATTGTTGATCATCGAGAGAAAGTCTTGAGGAATAAGACGATACCGATGGTCAAGGTAGTCTGGAGGAACCATTTGGTTGAAGAGGCTACTTGGGAGTCTGAGGAGAGGATGTTGAAGGATTACCCTGAGCTTTTTACTAGATTTGTATTTTGTATTTTGTATTTTCTTGTGCTTGTTGTGAGTGTTTTGTTTCTAGCTCTTGACTGTAGTTCCGGGGATGGAACTATTCTAAGGAGGGAGTGTTGTAATACCTCGATTTTCATTTATGAAAATTATTTATTTATTTTGCACGTAGTGTACATGTGCAATTTTTGTAGTATGAAATCTTATAATTATTTTCATTATGGATGATGAGTATATGTATATATATATATGTATATGTGTTCTTTAATTATTTTATAAAGGCCCTTTTTTTCTTTAAATAAACATAAGCCTTTCTTTTTAGCCCAAATCTAATTTATTTAATTTCTTTATATAAAACTATTATTTTGGCCCATTAATTAAAGCCCATGAGTTATTTCTATTTTAAGTACAACTTGTAATGTAGAACATCTTTTAAAGATTATTTTTGTAGAAAATATAATGTACAACTTTTTTAAAATGGAGAACAAATGCATGCACGTGCATTGCACATACACGTGCAAATGCACCAAGTGAGGCCGGTTTTTGACATGGAGGGAAAAGGAAATTTGAATGGAGTCATGGGTGGTGGTTGCTTGATCATGGTTGGTTACTATAACTTCTCCTTGAATCCTAGCCCTTTATTTCTAACTCCTAGTTTGATCCTAGCCTTCCATTTCACTCCAAATTTTAGTATAAATACCCTCCCCCTAGCCTAGTTATTTTTGTACTCTTTATTTCTCCAAAACCTATAGTATAAAATACATTATTAGTAGTATAGTAAGTGAGTTAAAAGATTGAGAGTTCTGTGTGAGGAGTTGTGTTTGCACCAAGAAAGGAAGGCCGACATCTTTGGAGATCGGGATTGCATCTTTTGGAGGCTCGTGTGCACATCGAGGAGGAGGAGGAACGCTCTTTTGGCAAGGACTTTTTAGGAGGTGTTGCAATTGTATTTCTCTCCAATTAAGGTGGGTTATTTTCCATGTTTCTAATTAGAAAGCATGCTAAGATTGAATTGAAATATTAATACATGAAAAAGATTAATAAGAGTACATTTAATTGGAAAAATGGCTTATTAGTTAATTGGAATGTTGCTAAATAGATTGTATGTGATTCCATCATCAAACTTAAGTTGTGTATAAATTATTTATAGCTATGGATTGCTTGAAGTAAGATTCATTGTTAGCATCAAAAACAATATGCAAATGTTAGTAGATGAAAATGTTGTTTTATATACTTGAATGAACCGTTTGTGATAATGTGTAATGAATGACTTAAAATATAATTTGTGGGTTTGTGAAATGAATATAAATAGGGAATTGATATAGGTAATAATGAAGTTAAAATTGGATAAGAAATGTCGAAAAAGAAATGTGGTAGTAGTAGCATACAATTTAAACTAATTGTATGAAAAAAATATGTGTTTAATTATTGGAAAAATTATTTTTAAATTACTGGAGTATAAATTACTATGGGAATAATTAATCTGGAAATTTACAGTAAGTTTAGTAAAAGCAAAACTCAAATGAGAGCTTTTGAAACATCGAAATGTGTTATTAGACAGAGAGCTGATTTAATTAGAGTGCAAGTTGTATTGAGACAACTTGAGCCTATAGCTCAAGTGGTCGGGAGGCTTCTAATCGCTACAGTGTGCGGTTGGGTTCTCACAGGTCGATGGTTCGATTCTTGTTAGCACCATATATTTTGTTGCGCATTTAAAAAATTAATTAAGCTTCAGCCGAGAGCATTTAAAGCTTTTAACCCCCTTTATGTCGATCGGCGCGATTGGCCTAGTGGTCAGAGCGTGCGGCTTGTTTCCCTGTGGTTGTTGGTTCGAAACCTGGTCTCGGCGAGTATTAAACTTGTGGAAAAAAATATTTTTTGAGTGGATTTTTGATATTTAAAAATTATGAAAAAAATATTATTATTATTATAAAATTATGTGGGACTTATGAAAAATAAATTAGGAGTTATTAAAATGAAATAGAGTATATTTTTTAGAACAAAAGTGTAATTGGAACTATGGTTCTACACTTATATTTTTGTGAAAGTTGTACTTTGCAAAAGAATTTGAAATAAAGTGCTAGAAAGGAAATATAAATAAGAAAGAAAATATATGAAGTGAAGTGATATGAATTATTCTTATTGAAGAATAGTGTAACAATAATGAATTGTGAATATTCATCTTGACCATATAATTGGTGATATGATTTTAAATGTGGAAATAAATATTGGATGAAATACGTGATGAATAATTGAACTCCATGTATGGTTATTGACTCATGAATAATTTAGAAATCATGTGATTGGAAAAGAGAAATGTTATTGAGTATGAAAACTCAAACATGTGAATTTGTGAATTGAAATTGAAAATTAGGGTGTAGCCAAAACTCACTCCGGCAAGTGAAAAGTGATGAATTATGATTATTGACATTGAAAAGACTAGTTTGGGTCGTTGTGAAATGAAAGAAATAAGACCGGTAGTAGTGAGAGGGCTAACTTTAAGAGATTGATTTTGTTCATGATTTCATTAGAATTAAGGATTAGTTACATAGTGAAGATGTGATGAAAGTAAGAGAAAAACATTGAGTATGAGGGCCATTGGATTGGCGGCGAGAGAGTATCCCAGGATGTCCCATGATGAGTCATGATAGGGCGTGGATACTGCTCCAGAGTACCGTCCCGGTGGCGACGCTAGTGGGGTGTTTGACGACTGCGGGTGGTGTCATGTCTATGGTAGGAGCTGAATTACCATAGGATGCCTGCATGATGAGTCATGTGTCAGTGCGTTGGGATTCCCTCCAGGGCGCCTAGATATGAGTTCGTATGTCAGAAAACATCTAGGATACTTACCGTAGTTACACTAGTAGATTAAGTCATGATGAGGGATTGAACCCTACAAGATGAAGAACGATTAAGAGGCTTGCCCTTGGACCTATGTAGTATGGGATGCATAGAATCCGAACAAGTGCGCATTAGTGTCATATAATATAAATAATTGCATTAAGGACTAAGTGCACAATCACTACACGACATCAATAGGTTATTCCCTTTAGTTTGATATGTGACAAGTTTGTGTTTGTTAAATATGGAAAATCAGTTATACTATTTCCGGCATAGAGAGGATGGCCGTGTATAATGTTCGTCGGTTGAATAAACTGACGTACCCACAGTTTTGTATGCAGGGTAAATGACATAATAAAGATTAAAGAAGCACAGATGCTTAGAGATTATTCAAATGTTGATGTACATTTATTTAAATGTTGTAAATTTGCTTCCGCTGTACAATGTAAAGTGTAAAGTTTTCATGTAACTCTGATGTAAAGTGAAAAGTTTTAAATTCCTTGTAAAATTGTACGAAAGAAGTGTAAAGATCCTGTGGAATCTCGAATTCAGTTGTGTTTTGGAATTTGGGGCGTTACAGGCTAGATTTGTGATTACTGTCACAAGGTGGGTCATATGCAAAAGGACTGCAGGATAGCCAACCGCCAGTGCCTTACATGTGGAGGTGTGCACCACATGGTTCGTGATTGCCCTAGGGCCAGACCCCTTGCACCAGTTGGAGGTCCCGCTCCTCAGGGGGTGCTTGTACGTGGCCAAGGTGGACCACCTCTCCCACCTCAGAGGCAGGTCTTTGATCAGTGGAGAGCCGCTCCTAGGTATAATCTTTCTACAGGTCGTGGTCAGGCCTACAACTTGACTACGCAGGATGCTGAGACTGCTTTGGGCGTTGTTGCAGGTATATCTTTAGTTGTTTTCATTTTGTATTTTATTTTGGATTACCTTTCTATTTTATTATTCTATCCTGTTGTTTATTCATGTTAGCCTCTCATTCATGTCTGTTTCTTGCATTTTGCTATTGCCTCTTGTGTTCTCATATTTGACTTCTTGCTAGGCATTATCCTTGTTCATTCCTTCCCTACTCATGTTCTCTTTGACTCTGGTGCTACCCATTCGTTTTTTCTTATCGCTTCGTCGATCTGCATATCTTTGCTAGCAGTGCTATGCCAGTAGCTTGGAATATTACTACAAGTGGAGGTGTTGTCATGTGTTCTCGGAATTGTGAGCAGAGTCCCTTGGTTATTGGTGGTGTGGATTTTGTTGCCAATCTGATTTTCATCAGCAATTCTGGATTTGATGTGATCTTGGAGATGGATTGGCTTGGTGCCACTCATGCTGTAATTGACTGCCATAAGAAGGTGGTGTTCCAAATGCCAGAATGTCTGGAATTTGAATTCTGTGCAGGTGAAATGCCGCTTGCTTGTGTGGAGAAGTTGGCTAGTCAGGAAGTTGGAGTTATGGAGGTAGTGTGTGCTGATGTTGTTGTTGCACCGTTGGTTTTGTGGGATTTTCTGGATATTTTTTCTGAGGAATTGCCAGGATTACCGTCCGATCGTGAAGTGGTGTTCAGTATTGATGTTCAGTCAAGTACAGCTCCAATCTCTAAGATTTCGTATAGAATGACTCCTATTGAGTTGACTGAGTTGAAGGAGCAGATTTATGAATTGCTGGATAGAGGTTTTATCAAGCCAAGTATTTTGCCTTGGTGAGCTCATGTACTGTTCGTAAAAAAGAAGGATGGTAGTCGGAGGTTGTGTATTGACTACCGCGAGCTCAATAATGTCACAGTGAAGAATCGGTATCCGTTACCAAGAATTGATGACCTATTTGATCAATTGGGAGGTGCTTCTATATTTTCGAAGCTGGATCTTCGTTCTGGTTACCATCAAGTTAAGGTGAAAGCCAAGGATGCACATAAGACTGCTTTTCGTACGAATATAGGCACTATAAATTCTTGGTGATGCCTTTTGGAGTTACTAATGCTCGAGCTGTGTTTATGAGTTTGATGAATTCAGTTTTCTGTCCCTTCCTGGACAAGTTCGTTGTGGTGTTCGTTGATGATATCCTTATCTATTCTCGGAATCGGGATAAGCATGCTGAGCACTTGAAGGTTGTTTTGCATACTTTGAGGGAGAATCATTTGTATGGGAAGCTTAGCAAGTGTGAGTTTTGGTTGGATCGGGTGGCATTCTTAGGTCATATTATTTCTGGTGATGGAGTTTCTGTCGATCCATCCAAGATTTCTGCAGTTAAGGATTGGCCGATGCCGATGTCTGTATCGGAAGTTCGGAGTTTTCGTTGTCTAGCGGGTTACTACAGGAAGTTTGTTCGAGATTTCTCGAAGATTGCAGGGCCGTTGAAAAAGTTGACTGGGAAGGATCAGAAGTTTGTGTGTGATGAGTTCTGTGAAGAAGCCTTCGTTGAATTGAAGAATCGGTTGACATCATCACCTGTGTTGACTATACCGGATAAATCAGGAGGTTTCGTAATTCACTGTGATGCTTCAGGTAGAGGTTTGGGTGCTATTTTGATGAAACGAGGCAAGGTTGTTGCATATGCATCAAGACAATTGAGGCCGTATGAGAAGAATATCCTACACATGATTTGGAGCTTACTGCCCTGATTTTTGCCTTGAAGCTTTGGAGACATTATTTACTTGGAGACCGAGTAGAAATCTTCACTGATCACAAAAGTCTCAAGTATGTGTTCACTCAGAAGGAACTGAATATGAGGCAAAGGCGATGGTTAGAATTGATGGCAGATTATGATATCAGTTTGCAGTATCACCCTGGCAAGATTAATTCGGTACCTGATGCTTTGAGCAGAAGACCTGTTGCCATGGTTCTGATTGAGCAGAAGGAACTTGTGGAAGCTATGAGGAGATTGGAATTGGATGTGCTATTGCCTGGTTCTGAGCAGAGTTGTATGGTGCTTCAGTTGTAGTCATCTTTGGTGGATCAGACTAAGGAGGCACAGTTTGGTGATGTGTAGTTGCAGGAATTTTGAGCTGAGGTTGAAGTTGGTTCGAGAACTGATATGGTGATTCATGAGGATGGATCTCTCCACTTTGGGACCCGTCTATGTGTTTTGAAGGGAGAAGTCAGGCAGAAGTTACTTGAAGAAGCTCATTGCTCATCATACTTTATTCATCCCGGTGCTACGAAGATGTATCGGAATTTGAAGTTGCATTTCTGGTGGCATGGTATGAAGAGGGATGTTGCAAGATTTTTTTCGCAGTGTCTGATCTGTCAGCAAGTGAAACCAGAACATCAGAGGACTGCTGGACTTCTCCAACCGCTTCCTATTCCAGAGTACAAGTGGGAGAATATTACTATGGATTTCGTGACTGCTTTGCCTAGAAGTCCCAAGGGTCACAATGCTATCTGGGTGATTGTGGATCGCTTGACGAAGAGTGCTCATTTCATTCCCTTCAGAGTTGGTCAGTCTACAGAGAGCCTTGCAGAAAAGTATATGCAGGAGATTGTAAGATTGCATGGTGTTCTTGTCAGTATTATATCAGACAGAGATACTAGATTCAGATCTCAATTTTGGGAGAGTCTTCAGACCAGTCTTGGGAGTAAGCTAAAGTTCAGTACCGCATTCCATTCGCAGACAGATGGTCAATCAGAGAGGTCTATTCAGACATTGGAGGATATGTTACGGTCCTGTGTGCTTCAGTTTGGAGGATCTTAGGAAGATCATCTACACTTGGTGGAGTTTTTCATAGAACAATAGCTACCAAGCTAGTCTTAAGGTAGCTCCATCTGAAGTCTTGTCTGATCGGAAGTGTATATCACCAGTGTTTTGGGATGACATTGGTGAGAAGAAGCTTTTGGGGCCAGAATTGACCACGAGGACTGTTGATGTAGTGTTCCGGATCAGGAAGCATTTGCAAGCCACACAGGACAGGCAAAGGAAATGGGCAGATATGCACAGGAGATCGTTAGAGTTCGAAGTGGGTGATCATGTGTTCCTCAAGGTGTCTCCATGGAAAGGTGTGATTCGTTTTGGTGGTGGGGGCAAGTTGAGCCCGAGATTCATTAGTCCGTTCATTGTAGTGGAGTGAGTAGGCAAGGTGGCCTATAGACTCGCGCTGCCGCCAACTCTTTCTGGAGTGCTTGACGTCTTCCTTGTTTCTCAACTCAGGAAGTATGTCAGGGATGATAGTCGTGTTATTGACTATTCGGAGTTTTCGATTCGACCAGATTTGTTTTGTGAGATTCATCCAGTATCGATTGCGGACCGACGGGAGAAGAATTTGAAGAATAAGGTTATCAGGTTGGTTCGTGTTGCTTGGAATCCTCACTTGCCTGATGAGTCGACTTGGGAGCTTGAAGATGTGATTCGGATAAGGTTTCCCTATCTTTTTTGAGTAGTTCTTGTTCTTTTCTTTTCTTCGGGGTTACCCTACTACCACTTGCTTAAATTTTGAGGACGAAATTTTATTGTAAGGTGGGTAGGATTGTAACAACCATTTCCGCTATTTTATGTTTTTTCTTCTTTTGTAATATTTTATTTGCGATTGAATAAAATACTTTATTTCTTAACATTTTGACTAAATTTGTTCTTGAAATTCTTCGTTCTTCTTGATTGAGTTATTCTAGTTGATCCTAATTTCTTTTATTAAATTGTGGGTTTTTTTATTTGTATTCTATTATTTGGATCTATATCTTATTGAACCCTAAAACCAATTTCTTTGTTCTTGACCCAAAACTGCTATTATTGGATCCTAAACGACTAACCCAACACCCTAAATACAACCTATAAATACAACCCTAGTAAAAACTCTAAAATTGCATAATTGAAAGCCTAGAGCCACTAATTCTCTCTCATCTTCCTCTCTCCTCCCGTTTCTCTCTCCGCGACTGAATTCCCGCCCAAACTCCCGCTCAACCCACTGTTCTTCTTCCTCGGCCTCGTCTCCGGTGACCCCCTAGTCGCCATCTCCCATCGACACCCCCCCAGCGCCACTACAGCACCCCCGACCCCTCCTCCTCGCCTTCCCCTGTTTTCGATTGACAGCAGCGACCCAATCCCCCGCTGCTGCTATCGCTGTTCCTCTCCTCGCTGCCGTCAATCGACGTCGACGCCCACCGGCGCCTGCGATGCCGACCAACAGCATCGGCCAGACCCGAGGTCCTCTTTGCTGCTGCCAATGCCTCTTGCTGTTGTTGCTTTGGCTCTTGTGCATGTATATTGCACATGTTATTTTGTGTTTGTTCGTGGGTTCGTTGCTTCGGGATCCTTATCCCGTTATTCTTGGTATTCAATTCCACCTTCAATAAGGCAAGTCACTTTCCTCTTGAATTGTACATCATATCAAATTCAAGTTTTATTGAAATTTTTGCAAGTAGATCCTATTCGTTATTATATTGTTGTATTGATTATCCTTCGTTGGGTCTATTGAGGGTTTACATGAGCTAACCCCAATATTCTTGACATCGTGCCACTTTTGACACTAAAGATTGAATCTTTCATGTATTCATGTAGAATTGATAATAGGGCTATTCATATAATCACGACACAATTAACCTATCGTAGAAGCTAATACTAGGTTGTATGTTTGAATGATCGGTTGATGTTTGGTTGTTGTTAGAATTGTGCATGCATTTATCGTGCTATTTCACCTTTCATGTTGATTACATAATTTATTGACTATAGAATTGATACTCTTCATGTTTAACTAATTTATTTCTTGAAAAATACCCAAAACCCTGTATGTTGCTTGTTGTCTGTATGTTGTCTGCTATTTTCGACCCAGTCAATCATCTCAAAATGAATTACTTTTTGAATAAGAGTTGTAGCCTTATCTTTCTAGTTTCGAGAACATCTTGAATTTCTGAATTCCGAGTTGTGTAGCAAAAGTTATGCCCATTTTACTACAACTCTGTTTTTACTTCCAGATTTACAGATTCTTGTACGTTTCATGTTTAAACAGTAAAAAGGCTAATTAAATAAAAAAATATTGCTCTGAAAATTTTCAGATTGTTACTTGACATGTTTAGGAGTCTAATAAATATTTTTAATAAATTTATTATCGAGTTTTTGCTGATTCTAAAATTATAACAACATGATATCGAGATTCTGCCTAGACATATAATGTGTAAAGAACAATGTGTTTGACCTAGCTACTGTTGTCAGATTTTGAACTTTAAATATGTGTTGGAACCGTGTGGAAGTCTAGTTTCTATAATTTCTGACGGATTCTGTTTTCGATTTCTAAAACAGTGGGAAATTACGTTTTAGTACAGACTACTCTTGCTGTCCATGACTTGCTTTAAAGGAAAAATTTTCTTCTCTTTTTAGATGAAGTGTTCACAGGTAATGAAGGAGAATTGTCTGCTGGGATTAGAGAACAAACTTTCTAAAGAACTATTGCTTTATAATTGAATGCTATTTTATTGAACTTATTGTAACGAGACTTATTACTATTGTGTTTGGAATTTATTATTGTATTGGGCTTATGACCCGGAATTTTATTATTGTTTCCAAACATTGGATTATTATACTTGGATATTTTATATTGCTTCACTTCAAGTATTATTGTTCATGAGATTATTATTATTACCTGCGCAATTGTTCTATATTGGTTATATTGTTGAGTTGATCGGATAAACAGGTTATGGGTGACATTAGTCATTCACTGGGCTAATGTCATGTACTCGTATTCCGTATTTTTGGAAAGTGGGGCGTGACATCGATTCCTGTGGAGGAGCAATGAGGGAGGGTCGGCTCGCTGTTCAGGTGAATAGAAGCCAGGGGACGGAGGGGAGACAACAGTAGTGGCTTGACAGCAACGGCGGTGTGGCGCTCGTGGCTGAGAGAGGTAGGAGGGTGGTCGGGAGGAGCAAGAGAGATGCGTCGGGATGTAGGCGCAGCAATGGCAGCGATCAACGACTGCTAGGAGGTGAGAATGGTGGTGAATTCTTGCTTTCATGGGCAATAAGCAGAGTTGTCGGGGGTTGCTTCGGGGTGAAGTGTAGCTACACGACAGCAAGGACAAGGCGATGGGCCCCCTGGTGGCTGTTGGTTGTGGTGGAGCTAGGTAGTCGAGGGGACAGCAAGGCAGAGTGGTCGGGTGGTGCACAAGAGGTAGGCAATGGAGCTTCAGGGCTTGCTGTTTGGGAGCAGCAAGCAGAGCAGGAGTCCAGCGACGACGGGTAGCTAGCTGCGGGATGAAGATAGTTGGGCTGCAGTTTGGAGGGCAGCCAGGGGAGTGGGACAAAGCTCGGTGGCTGTTGCCGTGGTGATGGGTTCTCGGGTGGAGGCAGTGGTGGTTCGAATCGGTAGTGGAGAAGGTGGTGTTGTCGATGGTGGCGCCAGGTTGCGATACTGGGCGACTGAGATGGGGCAGCGGTGGTGGCTCAGGGGGCAATAGAGTGGGTTAATGGTGGTTGGTGGCTTCGGGATTTGGCAGCGATGGAGATGGGGCTGGTTGTCGACATGGTTATGAGGAGGCGCTGCAAGGGGAGAGGAGGCAGTGGTTGTAAGAAGGAGGAGCTCGGTGGAGGAAGGTGAAGAGCGGCGGGTGCAGTGGTCGCGACGGTGGAGTGCGGGGCGAAGTCGGTTGGTGGTTGGAGGGAGCTTCAGGGAGAGCAACAATGGAGGTTTGGGGGTTCGAAACTAGACGAAGAAGAAGAATAGAAGAAGTTGAGCAGCGGTAGATGAACGGGGTAATTAGTTTAATTAATAGGTTAAGAGATGATTAAGGAGGGGATATTAGTTAGGATTAGTGGGAGGATTATAGGAGATAATGTGGGTTTAGTGGTTGGTTAAGAGCTTTAATAGGGGATTAGGAAGTGCAGTTAGTTTATTGGCAGTATGAGGGATTTGAGATGTGGGCTTGGGTTTGGATTGAATTGGGCTAAGAAATGAATTATGGACTCACAATATAAGGGATTAAATAATTTATAGAATGTGTTAAGTATGGATTTTGGGCTTCAAAATAAATAAATAACCGAAAAGGAGAGAAAACAAGATTATAGTCTAGAATACGATTTTTATGCATTAATCAAAATACCAATTAATACTTAGATGAATGAAGTATGATTTAGGTTTGCGTTTTAAAAATAATGAATCCAATAACATATGTAAAATGGGTTAAAATTGAACTTTGGGTTAAATTAATGGGCTTCATGTTAATAAATAATAATAATAAAAGATGGATTAAGATCTATGGGCTTCCACAAATAAATAAATAATCAAAGAAATAATAATAATAAAATAGGATTTGGGTATAACACATTTATTAAAATAATCCAATAATAATATTGTATTTGGTTTGGGTTAAAATATAATTAATCAAATAAGAAAAGAAACAAACTTCTAGGATGAAATATGGTTTGTGTTAAAATATATATTCGTTTGAAAATAACTAAAAATACATAGTGTAATCCCCGTTCCTGTAAATACATATTTTCTGAATATTTTCTGTAATTTGATTATTTATAAATTCATTTTGTTTTAACTCGATTTGGATCTTTAAAGTCTTTACTAATCGAAAATTATATTTACTTTGAATAATAATATATTTTAACTTTATTCTCTATTTCTAATAGATCGACTATTTATATTTTATAGTATTACTATTTGGATTTTAATAGATTGTTAATCTCAAATCCTAATTTGATACATAACATTAACATTATTATTGTTATTATTATTATTACTTTTGATTTGGTTATTAAAAATCCAGTTATATTTATTAATTGTATTTGTAGTTATTTCAAATAAATTTCTATATTGTAATACAAATTATATTATGTTATAAATCATATTTTATTGGTTATTTTATCTCCTATTGGATCTAGAAACCCAAAACCCATGCCCATTCTCCTACTGGATTCCTACCCAATAACCTATTAACCCTACATATCTAATTTCTTATATAAACTAATCTAAAACCCTAACCTACCCAAACCCTAGCCCTATACAACCCTCACCTGCCAAAACCTCCCCTACTGTTTAACCCCCCATTATTGTTCCTTCATCTTCCCCTACCTTGTGCATCATCCCCTACAGCCGCTCCCGCCTCGTCCTCCTCCACCTCGCCTGCGTCGCCCCCACCCCCTCCCATCTTCTTCATCGAGCCGTCGCCCTCGTCCCTACCGTCAGCACCACGCCCGCAACCCATCACCTCCTTCCGCCCGTCACCTTCTCTTCCGCTTCTCCTCATCGTCACATCCGAACCCAACACCCCCACAACTCCACTATAACCCCTATTTTCCTTTTTCGGTTTTTTTGGATGTATTTTTTTTCTTTTTGTGTATTTATCCTTTGTATCTCCTTTTGGACTGTATATTGGATCTTTGTCTTCAATATATTCATTTTATTGTTTTTATCGTATTTTATTTGAGTTCTTGATTCTATTGTTCCCTAACTTTTCATCACTATTTGATCAGGCCATTATTTTTTTTTCTTTTCTTTTTGTCCTTGTCCTATTTCATTTATTATTTTGCTCCTACTTCATTTTTTTTGGATCACCCTATTATCTATTTGGATTTTTGTAAACCCTAAATAAAACCAAAACCCTTTATCAATCCTATTATACATCCTAATATCCATTTCACCTATGCCCACCCATTACCCTATTTTTCCCTGTGCCCCAAACCTGTTGCACCCGCACTAGTTAACACCCTAATACCATTTACCCCATCCAACCGTCACCCTCACCACACAACTCTAAACCCTATTATATTGTTCCTCTGACTATATATTTACCCATCATCCCTGCACCTCCTTCAACCCTAGCGCCGCTCTCTCTACCCTCGTGCTCCATGGGCACCTTTCCCGCTCCTCGCCCTCAGCCGCTCTCCCCTGCTCCCGCTCTCCTCCTCTCCGCCCTTTTTCTGTGCAACCCCGGTGCCCCTGCCTCTACCCTTCTTCTCCACTCAGGGTCAATAATAGCACGACACTGCAGCTCCCCCTGTGCGCTCTGCAATCCTACCGGTGACCCCCTTGCAGCACCCAGCGACACGCCACCCTGCCTTTCCTCCCAACTGCTGCGACCTCCCCCTCTATGTGTGCCTTGCTCTCTCTCTCTCTCTCCCATCTCCTGGTGCTCCCTCCTCCAGAAACGGCAGCAACTTACTGTCATCGTTGTTTCCCCGAGCACACCCCCGTTGCTTCTCTTGGTGTGTGGGTGTGATTCGTGTTGTGTACGGGTTGTGATCGTGTGCTTGTAGTTGTAGTTCTTTGCCCGTGGTTCATTGTCCCTGATCGTGTTCATGGTTCGTGTTCGATCCGTTCGTTGATTTCATACCCGGGACCCATTTCCGTTATTCTTGTTCTTGCTTTTGTGCCGTTTTCGTCGTCTTCTATAAGGCAAGTAACTTAAAATCTTTTCTTTGTGTAATACAAATACTAAATACCGCCTGTAGTGTAGTTGTGTTCTACAAAAAATTCTTGTGTGAAACCCCTGTTGTATCTTGTCTCTAGTGTGTTGACCCACCCGTAGTTGCCTCATTACTCACATGACATGAAATAACTTAGGGATGACCACTTCTTTTTGTATACATGCATGTTGTTCATGACTTGTTGTATGATCTCGTATGCTTGGTTGTGTTCGTTGTAGTATAACTTGTTGTAGACTTGCTAAATATCCTATACCATGTTGGTTGGACATCTAGTACACCCTATTTCACGTTTGGTTATGTTTTGGATGAGTTTCTTATGATCTAGTTGATTTTGTTCATGAAGGATATTTTCTGTTTTGCCAGTTCCCCGTTTTTTATCAGTATTTTAGACCCTATTAAGTTCATGAAAATTATTTGTGAATATGAATTATAGAGAATTCTGTCTACTTTCCAGATTTTCTGACAGATCTCAATTTTAATTTATGAGTTGCAAGTTATCACTATTTTACTACAGATATGTTTAAAATTCCAGATCCAGTTTTATATATATTCTGTATGGTAAATTATTTTTCTACTGATGCTAAATATAATATTTGGATTCAATATTTTGCTGAGTACAACTAGACTTGATTGGGATTAACCCCTAATTTTTGTGGATTTAATTAATAACTTTTATACACTATTCTATGCTTGCAAACAACTACTATACATGCAGAATTTTCATGCTGTTCAGTAAAGATACATAATTTTGACCTAATTATATTTGCTTTCTATAAAAACTTTGTGAATATGAATTGTATCCTACTGTATCTATTTTATCACCCTTTCGACGGATATGGATTTCAATTTTTATTTTGTGAAATATTTCTATTTTAATATTTTATGATTCCAGATTTACAAAACTACTGTATTTTGCTGCTTTCTGATTTTACTTGACAATTCTATCTATATTGAAAAATATGAAACTTTATTTTCTGTTATTAAACATACTAGGGAATACCCCAAATTTTACGTGGATTTAATTAGTAAGTTTTTATGCTGTTTTCCTGTTCTTGAATACAAACTCCTAATTTCTGGCTGAACACATTTTCTGGATACAAACCTGTTTTGAGCCTTGTTTTTGTGAAATACCATATGAATTATATATATTTGCTGGATTCGGCCGGGAGTCTATTTTCCAGATTTTCTGACAGATCCAGATTTGCATGTCCGTGGCAACGAGAATCCCATATTTGGTGCAGTATTATCTTGCTGCCCTGAACTAGAATTCTCGTTGACCTAATCTTTTATGAGTTGTCTTTCACATGTACATGTTTATCTTTCAACCTGAACTTGTTACTTGTTTATACCTTGTTATACTTTCCATGTTTGTGACACATGCATGCCTGTTTGATAATAATAATAAGAAACTAAGCCGGGGTTTAAAGGGAAAGATCTAATAGTGGAAAATACACAAACGTGTACTCGGAAGGGGATCTATAGATCCTACGTGATTACTTGATACTTGAGGCTTGATACTTGATACTTGAGGCTTGATACTTGATTACTTGATACTTGTCCCTGAGTACACTATCCTCTATGATCCACTATGAAATCTAAATGAAATTGTTTGAATGTAGCAACCATGTAGTAAAAGTTTGGGACGGATGAAGTGCTACCTAGATAGGACTTAATACAAGACTTGAACATGATCACTTGACACTTGACACTTGCTACTTGTTACTTGTACATGATACTTGATTACATGACACTCGTTACTTGTTACTCGTTTACATGATACTTATTTTACTTGACACTTGTTACATGCCACTTGACTTGTTCATCTTGCCATGCTAGTTGTTCTATTTTATTGCCATGTTATGTTTGCTTCCGCTGTTACTCTATATTTGTTTATCCTTTCGCGTACTTGTGCCTGCACTACAAGCGGCCCGTAATGTAATACCCTAAATTTTCATTTTAATGAGAATATTGATTTTCACGTGTTGTGCACGTAAAAATTTCATGTGTATATTTATTTATTTATATATAAAATTTTATTTTTTAGTATAAACAATTATTTTCTTCTTTTATTTTTCTAAAAGCCTATTTTATAAAGCCTAAAAACACTATTTTCTTAATTTGAGTCCAGTTTAATAATTCATTCTTTTATTATCTTGGCCCACAAGCCTAAGCCCACAAATTTAATTAATCAATTAAATTGTCACACTTGTCATGTAGACTCAAATGGTGAACATTTTAATTAATTAAAAGTGTACAAACTTCAAATAGGGGTACTAAGGGGCACGTGCATGCACGTGGTGTGCAATGCACACTATTTTGGGGCCAATTTGTGCATGGAGGAATGGGAGAGTGGGTGTGTGTGCATGGGTAGTTTATTTGTGTGTGGGTGGTTGCTACAACTTCCCCTCCTATCCTAGCCATCCATCCTATAACTATCCAATGAATCTTATCCCTCCAATCTATCCTAGAATTAGTATAAATACCCCCCCCCCCCTATCTACATGTATTCTACACTAATAACTATTGAAAAAGGAAATTATATAAGAGATATATAGTATGAGTGGGAGAGTGTGTGTTCCCATTGGAGGCCGGCCATCATTTCCCCACTTGGAGATCTCGGTTTTGGCAAGGAAGCAAGGGAAGGAGATCGTTGCATCGCAATCTAGAAGGAGAAGGCACTCTCTCGCATTCTAGGGGACTCTAGGAGATTTCTTATTGGTTTTTCTTCAAAGAGGTGGGTGTTTCTCATGACTTCTAAAGTAGAAATCATGCTAGGGATGAAATTAAATTGTTATTATAAGCTACTAGTTGAAATGAAATGCATGCTTGCCTAATTAGAAGAGAATTGATAAATTAGCAAATGTGTGTTGTTTGATTACTAGATTTATTAATTATGAGTAAAAGTGAATGTTCTCATTGTTTCTAATGCTAGTATGCATGCTAAATATGTTCTAAATGCAAACTATGTGGATTAACTTGTAAAAAGACTAGAACCAAGTTTGCTGATTAAAGTATTAAAGTAGAATGTTATGCTAGAGATAAATGAATGGGGTAATTTGTTAAGAAATGATTGTTAATGGTTGTAGTAGAATTTCCATTGCTATATGTGCCATATGAGTATGAAAATAAATGAAGAGAATGTAATGCATCATGTGTAAACTAGTTAATAAAATAGAGGTTTTATTTTGCTTATAAAGATGAGTTTTTGCTTTAAAAAGATCATGGTTGTAAATGAGTGAGAAAATCATCATTGTAGTGATTTTGTGGGAAAAACTATCTTTAATTATGAATAAGTATGTGTTAGTTCTCGAATGTCGAAATAGTGTTCATAAAATGCAAACTAAGGCTAAATACATGTTTTAAAGTGTGAAAAATACCTTAAAAAAATACTGGATTCTGTAGAATTGAAGGAAGTTTTATTTTGGAAATATTTGTTTTCAAAAGAGGAGGAAAAGAGACAATTTCGTTGTGAAAATTTTTGAATCATAGTTTTGAACACAGAATAAGATCAAAATCTATTTTAATTACTTCCTAATCAATATGTCCTCCTAGACCGATTGGTCGGCAAAGCTTTGGGTCACTACAATTTCGAAGGTCTCGGGTTCGATACCGCGGCTATGCTTTTATTTTTTTTGTTAAAAACCCAACTAGCCGAACTCGATACTTAGGAGATTTTAAACCCTAGTTATATCGGTTGACTGCTTCGGCGCATTGGTCTTGTGCACTGTCTGTTTCGCCGTTGGTTTTTTTTTTTGTTGATATTTTAGTATTGAATTGAGTTTTAAAAATGGAATAAAAATTGGAAAAATTATGTTTGAATTACTGAAAAATTATTAGAACTTTATGAGAAATATTTATACAACTTTTGATAAAGTGTGACTAAGAAATTGATGTTTTTGCAAGAAAGGACTTCTTTTGAAATCAAATTGTCCCTTTTAAATAAAAGAAAAATAAATGAAATTTTTGGTGTTATAAAGATGAAAATTTAATAATGAGGAATTTTGAAAGTGTGCTTGATGTGATTAATTGAACTTCTACTCTGTGGTAATAGTAAGATTTGGAAATGTGAATAATAGATGTGTGGAACACCTAAGTTATTGGTGACTATTAATTGAAATTTATTCTTACGCGTGAGTTGCACGTGAAGTTGAAATATTGATTGTGATGAGTTATGAATACATGAATATTATGTTTATGGAACATGAATTGTGATTAATCATGAAAAGATCTTATGAGTATGAAAAGGTCGATATTGTAATTATGAGTTGAAATTAAGAATTAGGGTATAACCAAGCCTTATACCGGCAATGAAAGAATTGTGAAATGATATTTGAAATGAGAAGACCAAGGTTGGGTCATGTGAATTAAATGAATAAGACCGGTATAGTGGAAGTGCTACATTCTAAGAGTTGATTTTATTCATGATTCAATTAAACTAAGGATTAGATACATAGTGAAGATGTGATGAAAATAAGAGAAAAACATTGAGTATGAGGGCCATTGGATTGGTAGCGTGAGAGTATTCACAGGATGTCCCATGATGAGTCATGATACGGCGTGGATACTGCTCCAGAGTACCGTCCCGGTGGCGACGCTCGTGGGGTGTTTGACGACTGCGGGTGGTGTCATGTCTATGGTAGGAGCTGAATTACCACAGGATACCTGCATGATGAGTCATGTGTCAATGCGTTGGGATTCCCTCCAGGATGCCTAGACATGAGTTCGTAGGTCAGAAAACATCTAGGATACTTACCGTAGTTACAGTAGTAGATTAAGTCATGATGAGCGATTGAACCTTACAAGATGAAGAACGGTTAAGGGCTTGCCCTCGGACCTCGGTAGTATGGGCTGCATAGACTCTGAACATGTGCGCATTAGTGTCATATAATATAAATAATTGCATTAAGGACTAAGTACACATTCACAACACGACATCAACAGGATAGTCCCTTTAGCTTTGTTTGTGACAAGTTGTGGTTGGCTAAGTAATGAGAATCGTTATACTGTTTCCGGCATAGAGAGGATGGCCGTGTATAATATTTCGTCACTTGAATGAACTGACGCACCCATAGTTTTATATGCAGGGTAAAGATACTTGACAATTGAAGTATACATGGTGCGCAAGATTGTTTTAAATGTTGTTTCATGTAAATTATTGGAAGTTTTCTTCTGCTGTGACAATGTACAATTGTAATGTAACTCTGATATAAGAAAAGTTTTTATTTCCCTGTAAAATTGTACGAAAGAAGTGTAAAGATCCTGTGGAACTCGAATTCAGTTGTATTTTGGAATTCGGGGTGTTACAGAGTGGTATTAGAGCACGCTTCTAAGTAGTACAAATTTATAAGGAACGACACCCTAGAAGTGGACATTAAAGTGTGTGTTGAGTCTAGAGATTTAAATGTAAGTCACTTACATTTGTATTGCTCTATGATTTATGCTTCTTCCTCTCTATCTTTAAGATGGCAGACCACTTCGACCCAGCTGGAGATGACAACTGGCACATCATTGAGGAAGATTACTATCCCGGGCAAGCTGATTCAGACGAGGAAGATCCCAAAGAAGTGGAAGAGGAATGGCCAGAGTCCCAAGAGATCACTCCACATTCGGATTCATTTGATGATTCTTCTGACGAAAAGGAACCAGTTCTGGATAATCTCATTGTGTCTCTTCAGAGGCAGGTAGAGACTCTACGGGAGAGAGTCGGACTATTGGAGGCTCAGTTGGCGAAGCGCAAGGATGATTTTGTAGTTCTCAGTCATCGTGTTTGGGAACTCGAGAAGAGGAAAAACATGACCGATATGCTGAAGGAGGAAGTGGAGGAACTATGGGGAGAGCTTTGTGACGCCAAGAGGAACCGTAGGAGTTAGCCTGTTGTATCATCTACTGCTTTCATTTTGATGTCAGAAATGTTTTGAATTCGAATGAATAAAGTATGAAATTTAATGAAATGGAAATGTTGACTTAAAAGTTCATGTTTTATACTTCAAATTAAATAGATCTTTTGCATCAGAATATGGCTGGAAGACGAGCTCAATATGGTGAAGGTCTGGACTTGGAAACGGAGCTAGTGAGGGTCTATCAGACACTCATTGCCGTTGCCATGAATCAGAATCAAGGAAGGGTGCCTGTAAATCCAATACCTGAAGCAATCAAACTTGTGGAATCATTTAAACGGATGAAACCACCGGTGTTTGAGGGGAAGTCAGACCCTGACACGGCTAAAAATTGGATCTGATAGGTAGAGACTATCTTCGAAGTCTTGGAGACTCCGAAGGGTAGCAAGGTGAAGTTGGCGACTCTGCAATTCGAGAAGGATGCAGCTGTGTGGTGGCAGTCGATGAAGCGGACGATGGAAGACTTGGTTCTTGGCTAGAATGAATTTTTGGAGGAATTCCGCAGTCATTATTTTCTCTCAGACGTCTAGGAGAAGAAGGCCATGGAGTTTCTGTCACTACAGCAGGGTGGCATGTCGGTCAGGAAGTATGAGACCAGATTCACTCAGCTCTCAAGGTATGCACCCGAATTGGTGATGGATGAGGCGAAGAAGGCTCGTAAGTTAGAGCATGGGTTGAGGCCAAGCCTGAGATCCAAGATGATACCCCTCGGTATCAGGAGGTTTGACAAGCTAGTCAAACTGGCGGCAGCCACGGAGGCGGACATGGAGCAGTTCCATGCTGTTCAGAATCAGAGGAACAACTGGAATGCGGGGAAGAGGCCCACAGTTGCTGGCAATGTCAGGGGACAGCCATCGGCTCAAAGGTTCAAGCCTACAGGTGCGAACGCTGTTCAAGTGGCAGGAAGACCCGAGAATACTTGGGCGAGACCTCCAGTGACTTGTTTCAACTGTGGAGAGACAGGCCACTACTAGTCTCATTGCCCCAAACTGCAGTATGTCGTCTGTAATGGGCCAACTCAGCAGACCGGGAAGAAGCCGTACCAGCAGGGGCGAGTATTTGCCTTGACTGAAGCTGACGCTGATGAGGTGGATCACGTCATCACTGGTACGAGGGAGGATGTTTAGAGTGTATCTGTTGTTTCTCTTTTTCCATTAATTAGTGAATTGTTATGTAACGAGCATGTGTTATGTAACATGAGAACTTTATTTGAATGGAAAGAAAGCTGTTGTTTTGTTCGATACTGGGTCCTCTCATACTTTTGTATCACCTAAATTTGCTAAAGTTCTGGGAGTTGAACCGAAGATATTTCTAGGCAAGGTTTTAGCAGTAGCTACTCCGTCAGGAGAGACTCTAACCACTGATCGGTACTATGCTGACTGCGAGATCGTGATTGGAGATCGAATTTTCGGGATCGATCTGATCGAGCTGAATGTTTTGGGAGTTGATGTTATCATTGGCATTGATTGGATGTCGGTGTACAGTGCGAACATCGAGTGCAAGACCAAGACAGTAACAGTGAAGGCTCCAGGTGGACCTGAAGTCACTTTCCAAGGGAAGAGGAGATGTTCTGGTTTGGTTGCTGCTATCAGCCAGAAGAGAGGGATTCCTGCAGAGGTGTAGCAGATTCCTGTGGTTCGGGATTATCCGACCGTGTTCTTGGAAGATATGCTTGGGTTACCCCCGCATCGTGATGTGGAGTTCAGCATCACTATTCAGCCATGGAGTGTACCTATTTCCGAGGCACCGTATAGGATGATGCCTGTGGAGTAGGATGAGATCAAACGGCAGATTGAGGAACTATTGGAGAAGGGTTTTATTCAACCAAGTGCATCACCTTGGGGAGCGCCTGTGCTTTTGATAAAGAAGAAGGATAGTTCGATGAGGATGTGCATCGATTACCTAGAGCTGAATAAGGTCACTGTTCAGAATAAGTATCCTATTCTACGAATTGATGACTTGTTTGATCGTCTACATGGAGCAGCTGTTTTCTCCAAAATAGATCTTCGATCAGGATATCATCAAGTTCGAGTGAAAGCTGAAGATGTGCATAAAACTGCATTCAGAACTCGACACGGGCATTACAAATTCTTAGTTGTGCCGTTTGGAGTGACGAATGCGCCTGCAACCTTCATGGACATGATGAAAAGAGTTCTGAGGCCATTCATTGATTCTTTCATCGTGGTGTTTATCGACGATATTCTCGTGTATTCCAAGTCGGAGGAGGAGCACACGGAGCATCTGGCAGCAGTTTTGAGGAAGCTTCAGGAGCATGAGTTGTATGCCAAGTTGTCCAACTGTGATTTCTGGAAATCTAAAGCGGCATTCCTAGGTCACATCCTTTCTAAGGAAGGAGTGGCAACTGATCCTCAGAAGATAGAGGTAGTGAGAGATTGGGCAAGGCCTACTACAGTGAAGAAAATCAGGAGTTTCCTTGGGTTAACTAGATACTACAGGAGATTTATCTAGGGCTACGCTTAGATAGCCATGCCGCTCACTGGTCTGACCAAGAAGAATGTGAACTTCAAGTGGACCGAACTGTGCGAGGCAAGCTTTCAGGAGTTGAAAGAGAGGCTGACTATTGCACCCATTTTGGCTTTGCCTAGAGCAGGTGTTGAGTACGATGTCTATAGCGATGCTTCACATCGTGGGCTTGGTTGTGTCCTAATGCAAGAAGGAAAAGTAATAGCTTATGGGTCTAGGAAACTAAGACCGCATGAGAAGAATTATCCGAATCATGATCTGGAGTTGGCTGCGATTATCTTTGCCTTAAAGCAATGGAGACACTATGTGTATGGCGAGAAGCTGAACATGTACACAGACCATAAAAGCTTGAAATACATCTATCAGCAGAAGGATTTGAAACTAAGGCAAAGGAGATGGCTGGAGGTACTTGAGGCATTCATCCAGAGATTAAGTATCATCCTGAGAAGGTTAATATTGTTGCTGATGCACTTAGCTGCAAGAGCAGTCTGGCGAGTTTGATTACAACTCAGAGGCAGCTGGAAGAGGAGTTGGATCGGGTTGGAAATGAAGTTGTTCTGCAAGGCTTGGGATCATCTTTAGCTCAGTTGAGGATTCAACCGAATGAAAGGATTATTGCAAGTCAGAAGGAAGATGCAGAGATTCAGAAGATGAAGGAGCAGGTTGGTGCTGGCAAGTTGCCCAGATTCCAGATCAGGGATGAAGTGCTATGGTTTGGTGAGAGGTTGTGTGTTCCGGATCAGTCGGACTTGAAAGAAAGTATTCTTCAGGAGGCACATGCTACTCTTTTATCAATATATCCTGGGAGTACCAAGATGTATAAGGACATTCAACAACATTTCTGGTGTTGAAGTTTGAAGCAGGATGTGGCTGAATTTGTGTCGAGGTGTGAGATTTGTCAGCAAGTCAATGCCAAGGATCAGAAACCCGGAGGTCTATTGCAACCGTTATCTATTCCAGAATGGAAGTGGGATAACATCAATATGGATTTCATCACGGGTTTTCCTAAGAGTCTTAAAGGCAATGATGCGATTTGGATCATAGTCGATCGACTAACCAAGTCCGCTCACTTCTTTGTGATCGGTGTCACGGCTTCGATGGACAAGTTGGCTGAGATGTATGTTGGTGAAATCGTTAGGCTTCACGGTATTCTGTTGACCATTGTGTTTGATCGAGATGAGCGGTTTACTTCGCATTTCTGGAGGAGTCTTCAGACAGCTTTGGGTACCAAGACAGATTTCAGCACTGCTTTTCATTCCCAAACCGATGGGTAGACCGAGAGAGTCAACCGTTTTCTTGAGGACATGCTTCGGTGCTGTGTACCAGATTTTGGAGGCAGTTGGGAAAGGCATTTACCTTTGGTGGAGTTTGCCTATAACAACAGTTTTCAGACTAGCATTAGGATGGCGCTGTACGAAGCTTTGTATGGCAGGAAGTGTAGGATGACTGTTTGTTGGTTCGAAGTTGGGGAGCGTCAGATGTTTAGGCCTGAGATTGTGCAGCAGACCTCTGAAAAGATTGATCTGAGCAGGAAGAGGTTGGTGGAAGCTCAGAGTAGGTAGAAGAGCTATGCAGACTACCGGAGAAGGGACCTTGAGTTTGAGATTAGTGACTTTGTCTTTCTGAATGTATCGCCCAGCAAAGGCGTGATCCGATTTGGCAAGGATGGAAAGTTAGCCCCGAGGTTCATAGGCCCGTATAAGAGATTGAAAAGAATTGGCAACACTGCTTACCGGCTTGAGTTACCAGAAGAGTTGTTTCAGGTCCACAATGTCTTTCATGTGTCTATGCTGAGAGGTTACATTCCAGATCCAAGTCATCATTTGCCCGAAGTGCCAGAGGGTTTGCAGTTGGATCTGGGTTACATTGAGCTTCCAGTTGAGATTGTTGATCGTCGGGAGAAAGTTTTGAGGAATAAGACGATACCGATAGTCAAGGTAGTCTGGAGAAACCAGTTGGTTGAAGAGGCAACTTGGGAATCTGAGGAGAGGATGATAAAGGATCTGTAATACCCTAAAATTTCATTTTTATAAAAATATTATGTTTTACGTGTTGTGCACGTGCAAACTTCATGTGTTTATTTTATATGAAATCTCATTTTGTATGAACAATTATTTTACTTCATTTTTCTAAAAAGTCTATTTCCAAAAGCCTAAAACACTAATTAATTGTTTTAGCCCACTTTAATTAATTATTAATTTGTTGTCTTGGCCCACAAACCTAAGCCCACTATTTATGAAGCCCACCAATTTAATTAATCAATTAAATGGACACACTTTTCATGTAGAGACAAAATGTGAACAATTTGATTAATTAAAATTGTACAAACTTCTACATAGAGGACTGGGTGGCACGTGCGATGCGAAGCACGTAGTGTGCAATGCACACTAGATTGGGGCCAGTTTGTGCCAGTTTGTGCTTGGAGAGATGGAGAGTGTGGGTATGTGTTCATGGGTAGTTATTTTGTGTGTGGGTGGTTACTACAACTTCTACTCCTATCCTAGCCCTCCATTCTACAACTATCCAATCAATCCTAGCCCTCCAATCTATTTCAAAACTAGTATAAATGCCCCCTTTCCTACTTGTATTCTACACTTAAGCAAATATTAAAGGAGATTTGTATACATATTAGTGTGAGTTGAGTGTGAGTGTTCCCCCATTGGAGGCCGACCATCCCTACAAGAAGAAGCTCTCGGTTTTTGGCAAGGAGCAAGGAGAAGGAGTTCGTTGCACTGCAATCTTGGAGGAGAATGCACTCGCTCGCAATCTAGGAGGCTCTAGGGGATTTTTCTTAATTGGTTTTCTTCAAAAGGTGGGTGTTTCTCATGACTTCTAAAGTAGAAATCATGCTAGGAAATGAAATTGAATTGTTATTATGAAATACTAGTTGAAATGAAATGCATGCTTGCCTAAATAGAAGGGAATTGAGAAATTAGCAAATATGTGTTGATTGATTACTATATTTATAAATTATGAGTAAAGTGAATGTTCTCGTTATTTCTAATGTTAGTATGCAAAATATGTCCTAAATGTGAACTATGTGGTTTAACTAGTAAAAGACTAACACCATGTTTATGGATTAAAGTGCTAAAGTAGAATGGTGTGTTAAAGATGAATTGATAGAATAAATTATTAAGAAATGATTGGTAATAGATGTCATGAAATTTCCCATTGCTATTTATGCCATTAGAAAAAATGAAAAGGAATGTATTTTTGCAAACAAATGATCGAATGCATCATGTGTAATTAATAAAACAGAAGTTCTTATAAAGCAAATTTTTAAGTAGATTGTGATCTGGAAAGTTATGTTTCAAAAAGAGAAGAAAATATATTTTTAGACTTGAAAAACATCACAGAGCAGCCGACTGATCACATTCAATAGTCGACTGGCCTGATCGTTTATTTTTTAATTTAAAAATCATAGCAGAACAGCCGACTATCCATATAAGACAGTCGACTCCTCTGAGTATTTTATTCTCGAGCTTTAGAAACTCGCAGGACAGCCGACTGGTCATGGTAACAATCGACTGCCCTGGACATTTTTATTTTTGAGTTTAAAAACATCGTAGAACAGTCGACTGGTGATCTGTGACAGTCGACTTCCCCGAAGTTTTAATGTAAATCTGTATTCTCTTTGTGAGATAATTTCTATGACCTATGTCTTAGTATAAATGAGATTTGAGACGGTTTTTACAAAGAGGAACTCATTTTGATTATTAACTTTTTATATAAAGGAAATTGAAGGGATTATGTAAGAAATTTAAGATGAGATTTTGGTAGTGAGAAATTTGAAAGGTATGAATTGTGAAACCTATTGAAAATGTGAACTGTGGAATTAGAATGGAATGAAATAGAATTATTTGAGTTTATAAACTAGTGAATGTGACATGTTTGAAGAATTTCAGTTTTTCAAGTATCTATGCATTGAATTATTGATTGTGATGAATTATGAAAGATGTCAATACATGAATACTATGCTTTTGAAACATGAATGGTGATAAATCATGAAAATGTCTTATGAGCATGACATTGTAATTATGAGTTGAAATTGAGAATTAGGGTATAGCCAAGACTTATACCGGCTGAGAAATGAATTGAAATGGAATTTGAAATGAAAAGACCAAGACTTGGGTCGTGTTGAATAAATGGATAAGACCGGTATAGTGGGAGTGCTACATTCTAAGAGATTGATTTTATTCATGATTCAATTTAATTAAGGATTAGATACATAGTGAAGATGTGATGAAAGAAAGAGAAAAACAATGAGTATGAGGGCCATTGGATTGGCGGCGTGAGAGTCTTCACAGGATGTCCCATGATGAGTCATGATAGGGCGTGGATACTGCTCCAGAGTATCGTCCCAGTGGCGACGCTCGTGGGGTGTTTGACGACTGCGGGTGGTGTCATGTCTGTGGTAGGAGATGAATTACCATAGGATGCCTGCATGATGAGTCATGTGTCAGTGCATTGGGATTCCCTCCAGGGCGCCTAGACATGAGTTCGTAGATCAGAAAACATCTAGGATACTTACCGTAGTTACAGTAGTAGATTAAGTCATGGCGAGGGATTGAACCCTATAAGATGAAGAACGATTGAGGGCTTGCCCTCGGATCTATGTAGTATGGGATGCATAGAATCCGAACAAGTGCGCATTAGTGTCATATAATATAAATAATTGCATTAAGGACTAAGTGAACATTCACAACACGACAACAATAGGATAGTCCCTTTAGCTTTGTTTGTGACAAGTTTTTGTTTGTTAAGAAATGAGAATCGTTATACTGTTTCCGGCATAGAGAGGATGGCCGCGTATAATATTTCGTCAGTTGAATGAACTGACGTGCCCACTATTTTATATGCAGGGTAAAGATGCTTGACTATTGAAGTATACATGCTGCGCAGGATTGAGTTAAATATTGTTTCATGTAATTTATTGTAATATTGCTTCCACTGTGATAATGTACAAGTGTAAATGTAACTCTGATGAAAGAAAAGTTTTTATTTCCTTGTAAAATTGTATGAAAGAAGTGTAAAGATCCTGTAGAATCTCGAATTCAGTTGCATTTTGGAATTCGGGGTGTTACAGGATCATCCTGAGCTTTTTATTTGATTGTATTTTCTTCTTGTGTTTTGTTTTTCTCACTCTTTAATTGTAGTTTCGGGGGCGGAACTATTTTAAGGAGCGAGTGTTGTAATACCCTAAACATTCATTTTAATGAAAATATTGATTTTCACGTGTTGTGCACATGCAAATTCCATGTGTATATTTATTTATTTATATATAAAATTACATTTTTAGTATGAACAATTATTTTCTTCTTTTATTTTTCTAAAAGCCTATTTTATAAAGCCTAAAAACACTATTTTCTTAATTTGAGCCCACTTTAATAATTCATTCTTTTATTATCTTGGCCCACAAGCCTAAGCCCACTAATTGTGAAGCCCACAAATTTAATTAATCAATCAAATGGTCACACTTGTCATGTAGACTCAAATGGTGAACATTTTGATTAATTAAAAGTGTACAAACTTCAAATAGGGGTACTAAGGGGTACGTGCATGCACGTGGTGTGCAATGCACACTATTTTGGGGCTGGTTTGTGCATGAAGGAATGGGAGAGTGGGTGTGTGTGCATGGGTAGTTTATTTGTGTGTGGGTGGTTGCTACAACTTCCCCTTCTATCCTAGCCATCCATCCTATAACTATCCAATGAATCATAGCCCTCCAATCTATCCTAGAATTTGTATAAATAACCCCCTTATCTACATGTATTCTACACTAATAACTATTGAAAAAGGAAATTATATAAGAGATATATAGTGTGAGTGTGAGAGTGTGTGTTCCCATTGGAGTCCGACCATCATTTCCCCACTTGGAGCTCTCGGTTTTTGCAAGGAAGCAAAGGAAGAAGATCGTTGCATCGCAATCTAAGAGGAGAAGGCACTCTCTCGCATTCTAGGGGACTCTAGGAGATTTCTTATTGGCTTTTCTTCAAAGAGGTGGGCGTTTCTCATGACTTCTAATGTAAAAATCATGCTAGGGATGAAATTGAATTGTTATTATAAGCTACTAGTTGAAATGAAATGCATGCTTGCCTAATTAGAAGAGAATTGATAAATTAGCAAATGTGTGTTGTTTGATTACTAGATTTATTAATTATGAGTAAAAGTGAATGTTCTCATTGTTTCTAATGCTAGTATGCATGCTATATATGTTCTAAATGCAAACTATGTGGATTAACTAGTAAAAAGACTAGAACCATGTTTGTTGATTAAAGTATTAAAGTAGAATGTTATGCTAGAGATAAATGAATGGGGGTAATTTGTTAAGAAATGATTGTTAATGGTTGTAGTAGAATTTCCATTGCTATATGTGCCATATGAGTATGAAAATAAATGAAGAGAATGTAATTTTGCAAACAAATGATTGAATGCATCATGTGTAAACTAGTTAATAAAATATAGGTTTTATTTCGCTTATAGAGATGAGTTTTTGCCTTAAAAATATCATGGTTGTAAATGAGTAAGAAAATCATCATTGTAGTGATTTTGTGGGAAAAACTATTTTCAATTATGAATAAGTATGTGTTAGTTCTCGAATGTCGAAATAGTGTTCATAAAATGCAAAATAAGGCTAAATACATGTTTTAAAGAGTGAAAAATATCTTAAAAAAATACTGGATTCTGTAGAATTGAAGGTAGTTTTATTTTGGAAATATTTGTTTTCAAAAGAGGAGGAAAAGAGACAATTTCGTTTTGAGAATTTTTGAATCATAGTTTTGAACACAGAATAAGATCAAAACCTATTTTAATTACTTCCTAATCAATATGTCCACCTAGGCCGATTGGTCGGCAAAGCTTTGGGTCGCTACAGTTTCGGAGGTCTCAGGTTCGATACCGCGGCTCTGTTTTTTATTTTTTTTGTTAAAAACCCAACTAGCCGAACTCGATACTTAGGGATTTTAAACCCTAGTTATATCGGTTGACTGCTTCGGCGCGTTGGTCTTGTGCGCTATCTGTTTCGTCGTTGGTTGTGGGTTCGAACCTGGGTGGGGATTTGAGTTTAGAAAAAATATTTTTTTTGGTGATATTTTGGTATTAAATTGAGTTTTAAAAATGGAATAAAAATTGGAAAATTTATGTTTTAATTACTGAAAAATTATTAGAACTTTATAAGAAATATTTATACAACTTTTGATAAAGTGTGACTAAGAAATTGGGGTTTTTGCAAGAAAGGTCTTCTTTTGAAATTAAATTGTCCCTTTTAAATAAAAGAAAAATAAATGAAATTTTTGGTGTTATAAAGATGAAAAATTAATAATGAGGAATTTTGAAAGTGTGCTTGATGTGATTAATTGAACTTCTACTGTGTGCTAGTAGTAAGATTTGGAATTGTGAATAATAGATGTGTGGAATACCTAAGTTATTGGTGACTATTAATTGAAATTTATTCTTACGCGTGAGTTGCACGTGAAGTTGAATTATTGATTTCGATGAGTTATGGATACATGAAAATTATGTTTATGGAACATGAATTGTGATTAATCATGAAAAGATCTAATGAGTATGATAAAGCTCGATATTGTAATTATGAGTTGAAATTGAGAATTAGGGTATAGACAAGCCTTATACCGGCAATGAAAGAATTGTGAAATGATATTTGAAATGAGAAGACCAATGTTGGGTCATGTGAATTAAATGAATAAGACCGGTATAGTGGAAGTGCTACATTCTAAGAGTTGATTTTATTAATGATTCAATTAAACTAAGGATTAGATACATAGTGAAGATGTGATGAAAGTAAGAGAAAAACATTGAGTATGAGGGCCATTGGATTGGCGGCATGAGAGTATTCACAGGATGTCCCATGATGAGTCATGATAGGGCGTGAATACTGCTCCAGAGTACCGTCCCGGTGGCGACGCTCGTGGAGTGTTTGACAACTGCAGGTGGTGTCATGTCTATGGTAGGAGCTGAATTACCACAGGATGCCTGCATGATGAGTCATGTGTCAGGGCGTTGGGATTCTCTCCAGGGTGCCTAGACATGAGTTCGTAAGTCAGAAAACATCTAGGATACTTGCCGTAGTTACAGTAGTAGATTAAGTCATGACAAGGGATTGAACCCTACAAGATGAAGAACGGTTAAGGGCTTGCCCTCGGACCTATGTAGTATGGGCTGCGTAGACTTTGAACAAGTGTGTATTAGTGTCATATAATATAAATAATTGCATTAAGGACTAAGTGCATATTCACAACACGACATCAACAGTATAGTCCTTTTAGCTTTGTTTGTGACAAGTTTGTGGTTCGCTAAGTAATGAGAATCGTTATACTGTTTTCGGCATAGAGAGGATGACCTCGTATATTATTTCGTCAGTTGAATGAACTGACACGCCCACAGTTTTATATGCAGGGTAAAGATGCTTGACTATTGAAGTATACATGTTGCGCAGGATTGAGTTAAATATTGTTTCATGTAATTTATTGTAATATTGCTTCCGCTGTGATAATGTACAAGTGTAAATGTAACTCTGATGAAAGAAAAGTTTTTATTTCCTTGTAAAATTGTACGAAAGAAGTGTAAATATCCTGTGGAATCTCGAATTCAGTTGAATTTTGGAATTCAGGGTGTTACACATAATTTGCATTGACGGGCATTTTGTTTTCTTTTCCTCTTCTTGAAATTTATTAAATTACAGATTATGGAGATCAACAGCCCGATGGAGTAGGTGATATGCGATTCTAGTTGCTGGAGTTTTGCTGTTATTATTATTTTCCTGTTGCATATTTGAATAATGTATCTGTTACTTGGATTATTTTGTTTAAGGCAATGTGACCCAGAATTATTAACTTGTTCAGATCTGGTTTATTTGAGATGTGACCCAGAATTATTAACTTATTCAGATCTGGTTTATTTGAGATTATTAAATTTGTTTCAAGTGAATTCTTGTTGGTATATTGATTCATATATTCATGCGTGGTTGGCTTCTCCTGCTTCCTACTCGAATTATTCTTGTGAAATGTTGTAAAGATCCTGACAGCTTATGGATGATAAAAATTATTTGCTGGGCTTAGTCACGTATCTGTATTCTGTATTTCCTTTTGGGAAGCAGGGTGTGACATCCAACCATCGCCTTGCCCCCCCGTTCTCTTTGCCATCAACACCCCTACCGTTGACAACCTCGTTATTCCAACCTCCGCTATGTCTCCATCTCCTCACCTATCACCGCTTCTCCTTCCTCTGTTTCCTTCCCGAAATAGAGCCCCATCGGCCTCTTCATCTTTCGCCCTCCCATTGACCTCCGAAGCCCCACAGTCACTGTTCTCATGCTACTCTTCCATCGTCTTCACCCCTATCTCCTCGAGCATCCCCCTGTTCCCCTATGTTAACGCAATCGTCCCCTACCTCCGAGCTCCGAGCCCATCGACCTCCATTACTGCACTAGACCTCAACCACAGCACCTCCCCGTTAACCTTGCTTCCATCACCTATCGCCGCTAGCATCGTCCACCGTACACGACGACCGCCCCCTGCCGTCCGCCAATGCTGATCTTGCTGTTGCGGGATTGCCACTTGGCTGTATGCTATTTGGATCCAAGGGATGCTGTTTGCTGCTTTGATCTTGATCATCTTGATCTTTTGATCTCGGCCCTTGATCATGTGGAGATTGCTGGATCTCGACCGTTGATCGCTTGACCTTGAATCTTGGTCCCGATAATTGAACTCGGCCGTTGGTTGCTTGATCTTGCACTTGAACGTCGATCGTCATTGAGATCCATACCTGATCGTGATAGTCACATCGATATTTGCTTGGTTTGCGATCGTCGCTGTTGCTCCGGGATTCTCATCCCGTTATTCTTGGTACAATTTCACCGTCAATCAGACAAGTCACTTCCTTCTGAATTGTTAATTGTATCAAATTCAAGTTTTGTTGAAACTCTTACAAGTAGATCCTTTCCTTCATCGTATTATACATTGTTCATCTTTTTCGTTGGGTATATTGAGGGTGTACACGAGCTAACCCCAATTTACTTGACATCGTGCCACTTTTGACTCCAAATATTGAATCTTTAATGTGTACATATAGAATTGATAATAGGGTTATTCATATAATTGTCACACAATTAATCTATTGTAGAAACGATTGCTAGGTTGTATGTTCGATTAATTGTTTGTCGTTTGATTGATGTTAAATTAGTGTATATATGTGATTTTATTTTTATCTATCATGTTATTACAACCATCATGCTGATTGAAGAATTTATCGACTAGTAGAATTGATACCCATCATGTTAATTAATTTGTTTCATGAAAAATACCTGAAACCCTGTATGTTGCTTGCTCGCTGTATGTTGACTTCTATTTTCGACCCAGTAACTAATCTTAAAATGAATTACTTTCTGAATAATAATTGTAGCCTTATCTTTCTAGTTACCAGAACATCTTGAATTTCTGAATTCCGGGTTGTGTAGCAAAAGTTATGCCCGTTTTAATACAACTGTGTTTTTAATTCCAGATTCTCAGATTCTTGTATATTGATGTTTAAACACTGAAAGGGCTGATCAAATGATAATATTTTGCTCGGATAATTTCCAGATTGTTGCTTAACATGTTTAGGAGTCTAGAAAATATTTTTAATGAATTTATTAATGAGTTTTTGCTGATTCTAAAAATAAAATAACATGATGTCGATATTTTGCCTGAACATTAAATTTGTAAAGAACAATGTGTTTGACCGAGCTACTGTTGTCGGTTATACTTTAAATATGCATTATATTCATTGGGAAATCTAGTTACTAGAACTTCTGACGGATTCTATTTTCGAGTTCTGAACCAGCGGGAAACTGTATTTTTGTACAGACTACTCTTGCTGTCCAAAATTTTATATTCCAAATTTTGATAGATTAATTATTTCTATATCGTGCTATTGCATGAATTAAAGTGTGTGTGTTGCATTGCATGATTCCGAAGAGTTATTGTCATCATTCTAATTGTCTTATTTCATGTTACCATCCTATTGTTCCCCTATTGATACTATTGTTCATCACATGTCTCATATTTACATATTATATTGTTGCATTAATAAAATAATTAATAAGCCAGGGTTTAAGGGATTGACTAGAGTAGTTGACGATATAGTGACTGTACACTGAAGTGTGGGCCATGTTTCCCAAAATATTATGTGTTGGCTATTATTATTGTTATCGGTTTATTGTTGGATTAGTGACAAGTATCCCAATTGATCATGTATTATTTTATTGTTATTGAGCCAACCAGTGTGCACCAATGCTGCAAATAATGTTATCGTGTCGTATACATGATCTATAGAATCTTCCACTTAAGTCTAAACGACATTGATTGTATGCATCGAACCTGTAGTATGGGATGTAGTAGTACATGCATTAGTTAAGATTAAAATGATAAATAGACTTAAGAATTGACACAACATCGACATTGCATATTGTACATCATTATTCCTATTGATATCGAATATTGGCTAAGTATTATTGTTATTGATCATTGATTATTGTTACCGAATATTGAGTCATTGTTTATAACCATTGTATTAACTATCATGATATTGATTATTGTTACTGTCCCATGTTATTGATTCATATTGATCCATTGAATTCATTATTATACCGTTATTCCATTGTTCCTTGCTTTCTCTACTTGCTGTCCATGACATGATCTAAGGACAATTTTTCTCATTTTTTTAGATGAAGTGTTCACAGGTAATGATGAAGAATTGCCTGTTGGGATTGGAGAACAAAGATTCTAAAGTTTTAATGCTATTAATTGCTTATTGTTTTATTGAACTTAATGTATTGAGACTTATTATTATTTTAGATTGGATTTATTTTGTATTGGGCTTATGTCCAGAATATTGTTATTATTGTTTCTAGACGTTGGATTATTGTACTTGGATATTATATATTGCTTCATTTCAAGTATTATTGTTCATGAGATTATTATTATTGCCTGCGCAATTGTTCTGTATTGATTATATTGTTGAGGTGATTGGATAAACAACTTATGTGTGACGTTAGTCATTCGCTGGGCCAATATCATGTGCTCGTATTCCGTATTTTTGGAAAGCGAGGTGTGACACATTTGATGTTTAGAAAGGACTTTACTAGGAAATCTAAGATGAAGACAAATGAATTTAAGAGCAGAAAAGAATTTATAAGAAACACAAATACACATAAAATATATATAGACGGAAACTGGGGTTACAACTTCACATGTCTATGTTGTAAGGTTTTGTGTCTCAATGATATAGGCTCTTAATAAATACATCATAGCAGCTATGGTTGTGAGATTCACATTAATCCCATGATTAACCTGATTAATATTTGTAAATTAATGGATTAGTGTCTTAAACAACTGATTAAAAATTTTGATTCTCAAAACATCTAGCTCAATCTAATTACATTTGATTTTTTTTTTGTAGCGGAAGTGTCAGGCCAAGATCAAGGCTTGGGATAAGGAGAAGAGCTTATCAGCAACTTAGGTGAGCAATACACTATCACACCCCTCTTCCCAAAAGATTCCTTTTGCCAATATCATCCCAACAGACTGGTGACCTACATTGATGACTATAGAGAGCCTCATACGGTGCCTCCGTGAGGCTCGCTTGGTTGATGTTATTGTATGTGAATTCCACCAAGTGCAATTGATCCTCCCAAGAACCTTCGAACTGTTGCAAGACCTCAACATGTGTTCTAGAGTTTGAATCGTCCTTTCAGACTGCCCGTCTGTCTGAGGATGGAATGTCGTACTGTAGTTCAACTTGCTTCCTAGACTCTCCTGAAGACTCTCGATAAATGTGACCTGAATCTTGTGTCTCTGTCCGACAATACTGACGGGAACTCTATGCAACTTTACAATATTCTGCATCTACTTCTCGGCTTGGCTCTTTGTGGATTGCCCAGCTTTGAAAGGAATGAAATGGGCACTCTTCATTAAACGATTCACGATTACCCAAATGGCATTGTGACCATGTGGACTCCTTGGTAGTGCTGTGACAAAGTCCATGTGATCTTCTCCCATTTCCACTTCGGGATAGGAAAAGACTGCAAAAGTCCATCTATTCTTTGATTCTCTGCCTTCACCTATTAACAAATCAGACACTGCAACACAAATTAGACACTGGAACACAAATCTCGCCACTGCTATCTTCATACTGTGCCACCAAAAGTGTTGTCTTAGATCCATGTACATTTTTGTGCTTCCAAGGTGAATGGAATAGGGTGAGTGGTTGTCTTCTGCGAGTAACTTTTGCCTAACTTCCCCATTGGGTACACATAATCTGGCCCCAGAACGAAGTGACCCATCAGCATGAATAATCAAGTCGGTCCTTAGGCATGCTACCACTTCGCTTCTAAATCTCTGTAACTGTTCATCGCTTGCCGGAGCTTCCTTGATCTGCTATACTAACGAATATTGTACATATAACATCATACATTGCTGCGTTGCACCTGGCAAAATCGCTTCCAAATCTAGTCTCCTCATATCCTCGAATAGCTCCTTCTCCTTAGTAAGGATCATAGCTTTTGATCTCCTACTTAGGGCGTGTAACGCCGAAGAATTTTAAATATTTTATTTTGAATTAATAAATAATTTTTAATCAATTTATGTAATTATTTTGATTTTTTGTAAAATTAACGTTTTTCACACGTGCAAATATTTTTCTTGAAAAGTGGAAAGTTAGAAATTTATTTGGGAAACCAAAATTTTATTCGTTTTAAAAATTCTGAATTTTCTAAATTTTAAAAAAAATTTGGACATATTTGCAAATATCTCAAAGTAAAGGATTTTTTTTTGTAAAATCTCCACAGAGGGAAATTTCTGGAAAGAAACAGATTTTTTGGGCTGTTCTGCGGTCTGCCAGATTTGGGGGATTGGGAAGATCAGATTTTTACTCAATTTGGTGGATTAAATCTAACAAACCTATTTAGAATACGAAATTCTATAAAAACATGTTTTTCCTGGGGGGGTTGTAAAAACTTCGTATTAAACCCTAGAACAGCAGTCGACCTATTTCTATTGCAGAAAACAACCACCCTCTGTGTTGAGTACAATTTATTCCCAATTGTATTATTATTTTTGGAGTTTGGAGCTTTGGAGATCCCAATTTCACAAGGAGGAGAAGGAGCATCGTTCCTCACTATTGTTATCTTATTTGAATTTTCTTTGAGGTGGGCAATCTTCTTACTCTCTTGCTATGTTTCTTTTAGTTTTGAACAATAGAGATCATGCTACGGTTTGGAATTAGTGAACGGTGATTCGATTGCCATGATGACATCTGTTGATATGAATTGGTAGTGGAGATGAACTATCAAATAAAGATTGATGTTAATGAGATATAAATTTAATTTTTGATGACATGAAACCCCTATTTGATCTCCTAATGTATGATGAAAATTTGGTACATGTGTTGTGCAATCTAGATACCTAAATAAATAGATAAAACTAGACACAAATTAAAAACCTCGCAAGTGTACGAATCGTTTGGAGAAGCGTAGCGGCAAGCAAGGGTCGATCCCACAGAGATTGTAGATTCTAACTTACTAATCAATAAAATAGAAAACAGAATCTTAAAGAGTTGATCTAAAAGTCTAAGGAAATAAAAGGATAAAAATCTAAATTAAATAGCATCACAAGTTGAGTCACAATTCTCTATTAAAGTAGTTGGGTTTCGATCTCCACCAATAGTCAGTAATGCTAAGTCATATACTACATCCATTACTCATGTTTGTTCTCCTAAAGGGCATGGTATCTACTCTTTAAAGTACTGTTTCCCTAAGCCAAGAATTAGGCATGGTATCTACTCTAATTCGTTTCTTTCATTAAGTGTTTAGCATGGTATCTACTAAGTTGTACTTAAAGAAAACATAAGATCAGTGGAAACGAACAAACACTCAAAGTCCTAGAAATTGGTATCAGATCTAGATCCCTCAAGTTGATTAAACCAAGAACCCCTAGAGATTCCTGTGTTACAAGTTACGAGCACGAGATACGGGTCGTCTCAATATGCCCATCTAACAGATTCAGATTTATAATACCCAAACTTGATAAACTCAGATTCCGTACGTCAGTCGACTGGCTGTCACCACAGTCGACTGCTCCTAAGAATTCTGAACAAGTTTAATTATCATAAATACATCTCAATTCAATCAGGTTCAACCAATAAGTAATAGAGAAGACTATAGCATTACACAACTACGGTTTCAATCTATCCCGACTATGAAATTAGTTCCACATAATAAAACTTTTATTGATTAATACAATAGAGTTCATGACTACAATAGAAATAAAAACTAAGAGAAAGAACAGAAGAACGCTGATTTGTATGATGTTGCACTTTAGCCCAATCAGCAGTCGTCTAGTTCTCCTCTTTTGATGCTTGCTGTCGACGATCAGTCTTGATGATGGATCCGGCTTTCTCGAGATAGAGAGATCCTCCCAGAATAATGCCTCTTGGTTGGTATTTATAGAACACGGCTAGAGATTTAGGGTTTGCACTCTTTTGCATAAAAGCCCTCTTCTTTTATTTATTTCCCTCCATCTTTTATGCTGCGTTTATTTCTTTCTCTTTTCTTCTTTCCTTCCTTTTCTGGCTTGATTCGTATTTGGATTTGGATGAATCTTTAAATATCTTATCTTTTGACTCTGCCGCCGATCAGTCGACTGGTGTTGGATGTAAGTCGACTGTGTCGAGACTTCAGTAGTTTCATGATTCATCAGCCCAGTCGACTGTTGTTGGGGAAGTCGACTGTGCCGAGCAGCTTCAGCTTCTCTGTTCAGTCGGCTGTTGGCATAATCAGTCGACTGATCTCTTCAGTTTCCTGTGTTTCATCCTTAAAATCCTGAATCTGCTTCGTTTTGCTGCTTTCAGGCTATTTCCTATGGAAAAGAGAAAAGAAAAGTGCAATACCACATATAGAGCTTTTAAATGTCTAATTCCATTAAGATTATTGCTCCTAAATGTGAATAATATTTGGTTCATCAAATACCCCCAAACTTAGATTTTGCTTGTCCTCAAGCAAACTAGAATTATGAACAAGGGGAATAATAGTATTCAACCACCAAGAATTTTTATTATGCAAGCATCAAAATAAACAATTGCAAATAAAGTAAAAAACGAGTATACCTACTTTCTCCAGTGCAATTGTCTATTCATACCTCCAAACTTAACCACACTTGTCATGCAATTAATTATAGTTATGGTATGTAACTACCCAATCTGTGATTATCCCTTTTCTCTACTACAAACCGAGTAGCAAACTAGAGTTTTTTTTTTTTTTTCAGTCTCTTCTCTAAAGTTGTCACTTGCCTTTTTACGCGAATGCAAAACATTTGTGATGAATCCACCCGGTTACTCAGCAAGTTACAAACTTCAAAGTGCTTTGCATACTCATATTCCAAGTTGCCGTTTGACGTAAAGGTAAACATTGGTGATGAATACCCCTAGTTACTAAGCACCCAAAACATTGGAGTAGATTGACTTTATTCAAATAAATATATATATATATATATATTTTATTACTCTATTTACTTAAACTCAATTTAGGACTAGATCAAAAGGGAATAATCACTAGAAAAAGCATCACATTTGTTTATTATGTATAATTGCATGACTCATATAATTTTGTAAGGAATTATGAAACTCAACAATCCTAAAGTAAATAATTATCCTTACTATTACTTTATAAGAATTTGTTTATCTAAAAAAAAAATCAAAAGACTCCAAATAACTAAATACCCCCAAACTTAGATGGAACATTGTCCTCAATGTTCGCACAAAACTTAAGATATAGGCATGTGTTACCACCTAATTTGGAGGAAAGAAAATAAAATAAAGAAAGTAAAATAAATAAGTAAATAGAGGGTGTAAATACTCCCCTGAAAAATTGGGTTGCCTCCCAATAAGCGCTGTGTTTCTTGTCTTCTGCTAGACTTGATGAGTTTGTGCAATGTATTGAATGGATCGCGGCTCAAAACTCATCCTTTTAGAAGGCTTCCCCCTCCCTATTCACCTTGAACGTTTGATTTTCTCTAACGCTCCATGTGGGGGAAACCTTTTGTAACAATTTATGGACCGTACCATCTTGACATCAGTTTATCAGTAATGGTCCATCTTAATGCACCGTTGTGATTTTGCAAGACTCCCTGCAGCCTTGCTTCTTCATTCATCCTGAATTTGTAGCAACTGTCACAGGTAATGTCTGATGGTCCTCCAAATATTCATGTATTTGCTTCAGCTCCACGTCTGGTTTCCTAGTAGCAGTCGACTTGTCCTGTTCATCAGTCGACCTAGCCTGTTCACCAGTCGACTTGGCTTGATCACCAGTCGACTTATCCTGGAAAACACAAGTGTTATCAGATAACAGATTTTCAAATGCAGGTGCAAGCTTACCTGAATATGACTCTGGAGTTTCAAGGTGATGAACTGTCTCTGCAATCCTCCGATCATCGTATTCCTGTTCAACATGAGATAATGTTAGAGGGTGTGTAATTGTTTCTTGTACTGGATCAACACTATGTTCCTGAAATGTTTGGTCACAAATTTCCTGAACCACATCAACATTATAACATTCATGATCATCGTGTGGAATGTGTGGTGCATCAAACACGTTAAACTCAATCTCTTCCTCTAGTGTTGTCCTTAATTGGAGCTGTTCTTGTCCTCTTGGGTTGGGTATGGTTTGTGATGGGAATTCTCCGGCCTTTCGTTCGCTTAACTCCGTAGCAATTTGACCAATTTGAAATTCCAATTTTTGAATGGCCTATCCTTGTTGATCGCTTGTTTGCTGTTGCTGTTGGAGTAGTTGAAGAATGGTGGTTTCGAAATCCAACTCATTCTTTTCTTGTGCTGGCCTATCATACCCATTCCCACCCTGAAATTGCTGCGTATGCCCTGGTGCGAATTGATTGCCTTGATGGTTTTGCCACCCTGGGTTGTACGGGTTTGAAAAAAAATTGTTCTGGAGCGGGTACATTCCTTGTTCTTCGTAGTTTGTGTGCTCCTGTTCTGCGAAAGAAAACATGGGACATGAACTAGTTGTATGGTTAGATTGAAAACAATTAGCACAAATTTCTTTTGGTTGGTTTTGTACGCCACCCAACGTTGAATTTACAAGCATATCAATCTTTTTATTCATGGTTTCCATTTCTAATTGCATGTTTTTATTATGAGAAATTTCGTATACTCCCTGTTTTTTCGAAAGACCCCTCCTAGTTGAGAATTGTTGTGAGTTCTCGCTGAGTTATTCAAATAACTCTATGGCCTCCTCAGCACTCTTCCTCATCAACATTCCATTGCAACCTGCATCTACAATTGCTTTGTTAGTGTCATTTAAACCCTCATAAAATGATTGTACCTGGTCATCCTTAGGTATGTTATGCGTAGGACACTTGAAAAGCTTGTTCTTAAAGTCCTTCCATGCCTCGAAAAACAAATCGCCATCTTTTTGTTGGAAAAGTAGAATCTCCCTTTTTAGTTGTCTGGTTTTCTTGGCTGGAAAGAACTCTTTCAAGAATTTTGTCGCCAACTGCTCCCATGAATTAATTGATCCTGGTTCCAAAGAATTATACCACAACTTAGCATTAAGTTTTAAAGAAAAAGGAAACAAGATTAACCTGATTTGTTCAGGGGTAAGCCCTTGGATGCTTTGTGTCCTGCAAAGATCAAAGAAATCTTGCAAATGGAGGTGCGGATCTTCGTCTGTTCTGCCAAAGAAGTGGGGCACCATGCTGAGCAATTGAGGAGATAAATGCATGTTTTCTGTGACTTTGGGTTGAAAAGCTATGCAAGACGGTTGCTCAATATTCTTTGGAATGAATTTGTCTTGCATTGGTACTCGATTTAATACATTTTCACCCATTGTTGCTTCTGAAATTCGTCGCTGTACAGTCGACTGGTCCTTGGGACAGTCGACTGGTCAGAGTCTGTTTGTGCAGAAAGTAAACTAAAAGAAAATGTTAGAAAAGAAAAAAGAAGAAATAAAATAAAATAAACAGAAAAATATTTTACTGATTTGTAAGTTAAAATACTAAACAATCCCCGGCAGCGGCGCCAAAAACTTGTTGTGCAATCTAGATACCTAAATAAATAGATAAAACTAGACACAAATTAAAAACCTCGCAAGTGTACGAATCGTTTGGAGAAGCGTAGCGGCAAGCAAGGGTCGATCCCACAGAGATTGTAGATTCTAACTTACTAATCAATAAAATAGAAAACAGAATCTTAAAGAGTTGATCTAAAAGTCTAAGGAAATAAAAGGATAAAAATCTAAATTAAATAGCATCACAAGTTGAGTCACAATTCTCTATTAAAGTAGTTGGGTTTCGATCTCCACCAATAGTCAGTAATGCTAAGTCATATACTACATCCATTACTCATGTTTGTTCTCCTAAAGGGCATGGTATCTACTCTTTAAAGTACTGTTTCCCTAAGCCAAGAATTAGGCATGGTATCTACTCTAATTCGTTTCTTTCATTAAGTGTTTAGCATGGTATCTACTAAGTTGTACTTAAAGAAAACATAAGATCAGTGGAAACGAACAAACACTCAAAGTCCTAGAAATTGGTATCAGATCTAGATCCCTCAAGTTGATTAAACCAAGAACCCCTAGAGATTCCTGTGTTACAAGTTACGAGCACGAGATACGGGTCGTCTCAATATGCCCATCTAACAGATTCAGATTTATAATACCCAAACTTGATAAACTCAGATTCCGTACGTCAGTCGACTGGCTGTCACCACAGTCGACTGCTCCTAAGAATTCTGAACAAGTTTAATTATCATAAATACATCTCAATTCAATCAGGTTCAACCAATAAGTAATAGAGAAGACTATAGCATTACACAACTACGGTTTCAATCTATCCCGACTATGAAATTAGTTCCACATAATAAAACTTTTATTGATTAATACAATAGAGTTCATGACTACAATAGAAATAAAAACTAAGAGAAAGAACAGAAGAACGCTGATCTGTATGATGTTGCACTTTAGCCCAATCAGCAGTCGTCTAGTTCTCCTCTTTTGATGCTTGCTGTCGACGATCAGTCTTGATGATAGATCCGGCCTTCTCGAGATAGAGAGATCCTCCCAGAATAATGCCTCTTGGTTGGTATTTATAGAACACGGCTAGAGATTTAGGGTTTGCACTCTTTTGCATAAAAGCCCTCTTCTTTTATTTATTTCCCTCCATCTTTTATGCTGCGTTTATTTCTTTCTCTTTTCTTCTTTCCTTCCTTTTCTTGCTTGATTCGTATTTGGATTTGGATGAATCTTTAAATATCTTATCTTTTGACTCTGCCGCCGATCAGTCGACTGGTGTTGGATGTAAGTCGACTGTGTCGAGACTCGAGACTTCAGTAGTTTCATGATTCATCAGCCCAGTCGACTGTTGTTGGGGAAGTCGACTGTGCCGAGCAGCTTCAGCTTCTCTGTTCAGTCGGCTGTTGGCATAATCAGTCGACTGATCTCTTCAGTTTCCTGTGTTTCATCCTTAAAATCCTGAATCTGCTTCGTTTTGCTGCTTTCAGGCTATTTCCTGTGGAAAAGAGAAAAGAAGAGTAAAATACCACATATAGAGCTTTTAAATGTCTAATTCCATTAAGATTATTGCTCCTAAATGTGAATAATATTTGGTTCATCAACATGAAAGATCGAGTTAAATTGTGAAAACTTAAATTTTTATGAACCTTTGTAGATGATCGAAGTTGTCTTACGTTTTTTGTAGCTCACCGAATTTCCAATATGATATCTTAGAAATACGTGGCACAATTCCCAGCATCGACTTCAATTGCAATAGTAAACATAGCCAAAAACACAGGTAATTTTATTTCAACTTTTTATTACAACAATCTTTACAAACACAGCGGAATACAAAACACATTGAATTACAAAATTTTTCTTTACAACACATCTTTTACAAAATTACACAAGTTCTACTATCTTCCTAGCACAAGCATCCAAATCCCAAGGTACAAGCACCTACCTGTAAAACATGTGGCTAGAGATAACCCTAACACCAAAAGCTACAGGGGTTAGCCATAATGGTGTGAGTGACATGAAAACAAAACAACATAAATAAAACATTAAGCATGGAGTCATCAACAACATGTATTAACAGCAAGAATAAATGAAACGAGAAATAACAATAAGTAAAGCATGAAAACATTAAGGAATATAAGGTAGTAAATGGAAATACATGAAAACATCAAGTGAATCTAGACTAAGTGTCAAGTGTAGGAAAAACAGGAAAAACACAAGCATAAAACCAAGTCAAGAAAACACAATCTCTATATGCTGACTCTCTAATGCATACTTGTCGGATTCTATGCATTCCATAGTACATAGGTTCGGTGCAAGCACTTAACGATCTCCACTTTATAGGGATAACCCTTCGTTATGAAACTAATCCTACTACGGTGATGGAAACAAGATACAGAATACTCCGTGAATAGGCACCACAGCCTTCGACGTACAAGCATCATGTAAGATAGCTCAAAAACTGGAGGATCACCTTCCAACCCGTGTACCCCACGAATAGGCTTGCAAGGCCCTCGACATGCAGATACATTAAGTACATTTCGTGAATAGGCATGCTGACCATCGTCACGCGAATGCACCCTGCTTGCTCCGTGAATCGGCCTGCAGACCCTAGACACGCGAACATACAAATGTCCTCTCGAGACAGAACACAAACAGTCCTGGAACGCATCCGTTGGACTAAACAAAACCATGAGCCTATACTTATGTTTCACAAGTTCCATCACATCCCCACTATTGTCTGTCCTTAGGTTGGTTATTATTAAAACACAAAATCCCCATCTCTAGAGTTAGTTTATCCTGTTGGACTTAAATACTCAACAACAACCCCAAGACCCAACTTGTCTAAATCAACAAATCTCAACTGCCGGTTCACAGGACTCCCACTCAACTCCTAGAGATATCATCAAGACCAAAACTCACAAATCCATCCTCAAAACGATCATATGAAGAAACTTATCAAATCAACAAACCCAATCTTTTTATAAAATTTCAGAATCCAAATCCAACAATAAAACATCTTGAAAACATATAATCTGTAGAAAGGATAATATTTAGAATAGTAAGTTATAGATCCAAAAATATATAAAGAATCAATCATTTAAAGAACATCAGAATAACTCAAGGGAACATCAGTAACAATCGACAGTAAACCGAAGTCGGTCGACTGTTCAGAGCGAAAAAATCCAAAACTTCGAGAAATATCAAAACAGTGCAGAGGCAGTCGACTGGAAAAATGGGTCAGTCGACTGTTCCGTGTAAAATCCGAAACGTTAAGAAAACTTAAATTAGAGCAGACCAGTCGACTGTGTAAAGTGGTCAGTCGAATGTCCCGCATGAAAATCCAATACATCAAGAAAACATTAATCTGCACAGTGACAGTCGACTGTACAAGGAAGCCAGTCGACTCTCTCGTAGAAAATTTCGAGACTCAAGAAATACCTCAGCCAGAACGCCGACAATCGACTGTCGACATTGGTCGGTCGACTGTCAGTCCTCCAGACTACAGTTTTAGTTATACACATTTCAACTGATACGACGTTTTACTTTATGAAAACGAATTCTGTAAAAAGTATATTTCTGATATGATCAAATGCAACTTATAGGATATACAAAGATCCATAAAAACCAATCAAAACCACTTGAATTGATCAAAATAGCAAATTTGTTGATTCTCTTAAAAAAGAAAACGAATTTGTGCATATATCAAAAGTAGTTTTTAAGAATCAATCACACATCAAAATAACTTTGTTTTATATTCCAAACCTCATCAATACCAAAATAAGTTGAGATATAGTCAAATCCTTCGAAAACACATAAAAACTCAATTTCTTCTAAAACAATGAAATACGATATTCATGAAAAATGTTCGTGCATGTTTATGCACCAAAAGAACTTCACAAATCAATAAATTAAAATAAAAAAATATTCAGATTAAAACTTAGTAATTGAGAAAATCCAAATTCAAGTAAAATCTTTCATAAAATCACAAATCCCCAAATTTAGTCAAAATGTATCAAATCCCAAATCTAGTCATCCCAACTCAAATCCTCAAGACATGGTCTTTTAATCCATTACTCCTTCTCAAAATTCCTTATACTCAATCTCAACTATTCTGAATAGCTGATTCATGAACAAAAACAAATTTATCATTAACATGGCCAAGGTGCATTCATCCAACTCACCAAAAGTCCCAAAAATCTTATCTTTAATCTATTTATGCATAACATCCACCATACTCAATCAAATCAGCAATAATCCAACAGAAATAGCCTACTCACAATTCATATTAGGTTCTTCTACAATCTAAAATCATCCGCATGCAATTCTACTCACAAATAACTAGGATTTTTCACAAAAGATCCAATTTTTAACTTATCAAATCATCCAATCCACCATATGTATTCATATCAAAACCCTAGCATGCTTTCTAATAAATAGATCATCACATAAAACATACATTAAACAAAACAAAATAAAACATGTCACTCACCTTGTTGAACAGATCAAACGAAGACAAATTAGTAAATGAGAAAAGCCTTTCCTTAGCAAGAAATCCAAGATCTCCTCTATGAAATCTCCAAGAAATAATAATAATAAAATCCTTTGTGTTGTGCAGCAAAAGACGACTGCACTCCACCTTTTAAATAGGCCGGAATCAAGAGAATTAGGGTTTTGAACATATTTGCAAAAATACTCCTTTTAAATATAACTTGACATAAATAGATCCATATACTTGGAAACTTGATAAAACCAATTTATTTGAGATTTAAAAACAAAAACAACCATCAATAAGTCAGCCGGCAGTGTAGGGAAAACCCAGAAAAGTTAGTTTGCATTTTCATCCCTATAAATAGCAATTTTGCAAAAAGATCATCTTCTATCGAAACTTGTAAAGTAAATCAAATTCATCAAAAAAAAAGGTAAACTTTTTGAACTTGAGTTGACTAGGCATTATACCCAGCCCAAAAATCCAAAAAATCTGGAGTTTTCACTCCAATTGGTAATTTTGCAGAAAAGTCCTTTTTGTAATATTTGCAAATGGGACCAATAAATATTAGAAAAATCCAGAAAATTCACAAATAATCTCAAATAATAAATAATGTATTTCCCCAAAATAATTTTTGTTTTTGAACATCCCAAGAAAATATTTGCACGTGTTTTGCATGTGTAAAAAGATAAATCTTCAGAAAAATATTTATTAAATCACAAAAAATCATTTTAATTCATTTATAAATCTTTAAAATAGTATTTAAAAATATGGGGAACTACATCACTCCCTCCTTAGAAGAGTTCTGTCATCAAAACTACTGCTAATAGGTCCAAACAAAAATAAACAAAGAAATTGAAATCTCATAAATGAAAACATAGTTTAAGAAATACAATCATACAAGAGAGTGGAGTCTAACAAAAGGGATGCAATTCAACTCAATGAGAACAATCATATAAAAGAACACAATCGTACAAAAGTTTAGGAAAAACCTTCCGCTGCGCAACTCTGATAACTTGCCATCGGGAACCATGCTGCAACAACATCTAAATCCCTGCATCCAACTCTAACCTTCCACAATCTGCCTCAACCTTCCGAGAATCATTGCCCACTCCCTCCTTAGAAAAAGACATGACCAAGAAAAGCTACCTCAAACTTGCAGCTCAAAAGAGATCAATACGAAATGATCCCCTACCACTCTCGATATCAAATTCTTCGTAATATCGATCAGCAATCAATTCTTCCCCTGATGGTGTTGCCACCTTCAAGGCTCGGCCTGGAAACAACTTAGGCTCCACGCCTAAGACTTAAGCAAAAATGGGCGACACAAATGTATGCATGAAAACAGTATCAAATAAAACTTCTGCTTTTATTCCATTAACCCAAAACAAATTATGCTACATGGAGAACGATACTCGAATCTTCAATTTATTCTCAAACAAAGTTTTACTTAATACATAAATGAATAAATTCAAAATTCTTGCACACCCCGGATCACATCCCTGAGTTAGCCGCATCCTCCTCAGTTAATGTGAACACTCGCCCCTGCCTCAGAACTTTGCCTCCGCCTGGACCATCCTTCTTCAGCTACGGATAGTTTGGTCGGATCTGCTCTTCACGACCACACTGATAACAAGTCTGCACCTTCCGAGGCTTGGTGCATGCTGCCTGATAATGACCTGCCTCTCCAAAGTTGAAACAAGTCACGCCTTGAATCAGGCGCCTTCTGCACTGGCACACTAAACTTGCCTTGCTTCGCCGGGAACTCTTTCCTACTCTGAATATCTACTGGCCTCTTGTTCTTGTTCCAGGTCTCCTGCTTCTTTTGGAATTGGTCCATATCCTCTTCTGTCATAGCTGCTCTTCTGACCAGCTTGTCAAACCTCCTTATGCCCAAAGGAATCATCATCGACCTCAAATTCGGCCTCAAGTCCTGCTCAAACTTCTTGGCCTTCTTCGCTTCATCCACAATCAGCTCCGGTGCATACCTTGACAGATGAGTGAACTTAGTCTCATACTCACGCACTATCATGCTGCCTTACTGCAGATTCAAGAATTCTGTTGTCTTCTTCTCCTGAATATGCAGAGGAAAGAAACGATCCCTGAATTCATCCAAAAAATCCTCCCAAGTCACTTGCTGATCTCCTAAGGTCCTCTTCACTGACTACCACCAGATGCAAGCATCCTTCTCTAACTGCATCGCAACCAACTTCACCATATTCACTGCTAGAGTCTCCGTGACTTTGAAGATCATCTCCATCTGTCTAATTTAATCATCAGCCCTATCTGGATAAGACTGCCCCTCAAACACAGGCAGCTTCATCCGCTTGAAGGACTCCACCTGCTTGATTGGATCAGCATTAACAAACACTGGTCCAGCCCCCTACTTCTGATTCTGATTCTGATTCTGCGCCATATTGGCTGCCATGAATGCGTTCAAGGTCTGATATACCCTGGCAAACTCGGCCTCGAGATCAACTCCTGCTCCATGGGAACCTTCAGTCCCATCACCATTACCACCATTCCTGGTCCTGGATCCTGCCATTCTACTGAATACTGTAAAATGAGGGTAAAGTTTGAGCATCACAACACAATTCACATTCATATCAATATCCTATGGCAAAACCTCAAACATACCCCAAACCAAAACATCATGTTCTAACTCTATGTGATACTCACACTCTAAGGTCCACACATAGGTACACACGCTCTAATGTTCACACCTAGGTTATTTTTATACCATGTTCATTATTACTATTGAAGCATGCTCTGATACCAATCTCTGTAGCGCCCCGAATTTCTAATATGATATCTTAGAAATACGTGGCACAATTCTCAACATCGACTTCAATTGCAATAGTAAACTTATCCAAAAACACAGATAATTTTATTTTAACTTTTTATTACAACAATCTTTACAAACACAGCGGAATACAAAACACCTTGAATTACAAACTTTTTCTTTACAACACATCTTTTACAAAATTACACAAGCTCTATTATCTTTCTAGCACAAGCATCCAAATCCCAAGCTACAAGCACCTACCTGTAAAAACATGAGGCTAGAGATAACCCTAACCCCCAAAACTATAGGGGTCAGCCATAACGATGTGAGTGACAAAAAAACAAAACAACATAAATAAAACATTAAGTATGGAGTCATCAACAACATGTATTAACAGCAAGAATAAATGAAATGAGAAATAACAATAAGTAAAGCATGAAAACATTAATGAATATAAGATAGTAAATGGAAATACATGAAAACATCAAGTGAATCTAGACTAATGATCAAGTGTAGGAAAAACAGGAAAAACACAAGCATAAAACCAAGTCAAGAAAACACAATCTCTATATGCTGACTCTCTAATGCATACTTGTCGGATTCTATGCATTCCATAGTACATAGGTCTGGTACAGGCCCTGAACGATCTCCACTTTATAGGGATAACCCCTAGTTATGCAACTAATCCTACTACGATGATGGAAACAAGATCCAGAATACTCTGCGAATAGGCACCACAACCCTCGATGCGCAAGTGTCATGTGAGATAGCTAAAAAACTGGAGGATCACCTCCCAACCCGTGTATCCCATGAATAGGCTTGCAAGGCCCTCGATGTGCAAATACACCAGGTACATTCCGTGAATAGGCCTGCCGACCCTTGACACGCGAATGCACCCTGCATGCTCAGTGAATAAGCCTGCAGACCCTCGAATCGCGAACATACAAATGTCCTTTCGAGACAGAACACAAACAGTCATGGAACACATCCACTGGACTAAACAAAACTATGAGCCTATACTTATGTTTTCCAAGTTCCATCACATCCCCACTAGTGCCTGTCGTTAGACTGGTTATTATTAAATCACAAAATCCCCATCTCTAGAGTAAGTATATCCTGCCGGACTTAAATACTCAATAACAACCCTAAGACCCAACTAGTCTAAATCAACAAATCTCAACAGTCGGTTCACAGAACTCCCACTCATCTCCAAGAGATATCATCAAGACAAAAACTTACAAATCCATCATCTAAACGATCATATGAAGAATCTTCTCCAATCAATAAACCCAATCTTTTTATAAAATTTCAGAATCCAAATCCAACAATAAAACATCTTGAAAACATATGTTCTGTAGAAAGGATAATATTTTGAATAGTAAGTTGTAGATCCAAAAACATTTAGAGAATCAATCGTTTAAAGAACATCAGAATAACTCAAGGATACATCAGTAACAGTCGACTGTAAACCAAAGTCGGTCGACTGTCCAGAGCGAAAAAATCCAAAACTTCGAGAAACATCAAAACAGTGCAGAGGCAGTCGAATGGAAAAATGGGTCAGTCGACTGTTCCGCATAAAATTCGAAACTTTAAGAAAACTTAAATCAGAGCAGACCAGTCGACTGTGTAATGTGGTCAGCCGACTGTTCCGCATGAAAATCCAATACATCAAGAAAACATAAATCTGCGCAGTGAAAGTCGACTGTATAAGGAAGCCAGTCGACTGCCTCGTAAGAAATTTCGAGACTCAAGAAATACCTCAGCCAGGACACCAACAGTTCACTTTCGACATTGGTCGGTCGACTGTCAGTCCTCCAGACTGCAGTTTTAATTATACATATTTCAACCGATACGGAGTTTTACTTTATGAAAACGAATTCTGTAAAAAGTATATTTCTGATATGATCAAATACAACTTATAGGATATACAAAAATCCATAAAATCCAATCAAAACCACTTGAATTGATCAAAATAGCAAATTTGTTGATTCTCTTCAAAATGAAAATGAATTTGTGCATATATCAAAAGTAGAGTTTTTAAGAATCAATCACTCAAAATAACTTTGTTTTATATTCCAAACCTTATCAATACCAAAATAAGTTGAGATATAGTCAAATCCTTCGAAAACACATAAAAACTCAGTTTCTTCTAAAACAATGAAATACGATATTCATAAAAAATATTCGTGCATGTTTGTGCACCAAAAGAACTTCACAAATCCATAAATTAAAATTTAAAAAATATTCAGATTAAAATATAGTATTTGAGCAAATCCAAATTCAAGTAAAATCTTTCACAAAATCACAAAATCCCAAATTTAGTAAAAATGTATCAAATCCCAAATCTAGTCATCACAACTCAAATCATCAAGACATGGTCTTTTAATCCATTACTCCTTCTCAAAATTCCTCAAACTCAATCTCAACTATTCTCAATAGTTGATTCATGAACAAAAACAAATTTATCATTAACATGGCCAAGTTGCAATCATCCAACTCACCAATAGTCCCAAAAATCTTATCTTGAATCTATTTATGCATAACATCCACCATACTCAATCAAATCAGCAATAATCCAACAGAAATAGCCTTCTTAGAATGTATATTATGTTCTCCTACGATCTAAAATCATCCGCATGCAATTCTACTCACAAATAACTAGGGTTTTTCACAAAAGATTCAATTTTTAACTTATCAATTCTTCCAATCCACCATATGTATTCATATCAAAACCCCAGCATGCTTTCTAATCAATAGATCATCACATACAACATACATAAAACAAATCAAAATAAAATATGTCAATCACCTTATTGAAGAGATCAAACGAAGACAAATTAGAAAATGAGAAAAGCCTCTCTTTAGCAAGAAATCCAAGATATCCTCTGTGAAATCTCCAAGAAATAATAATAATAATAAAATCATTAGTGTTGTTTAGCAAAAGAAGGCTGCACTCCACCTTTTAAATAGGCCGGAATCAAGAGAATTAGGGTTTCGAATATATTTGCAAAAATACTCCTTTTAAATATAACTTGACATAAATAGATCTATATACTTGGAAACTTGATAAAACTAATTTATTTGAGATTTAAAAACAAAAACAACCATCAATAAGTCTGCCGGCACTGTTGGGAAAACCTAGAAAAGTAAGTTTGCATTTTCATCCCTATAAATAGCAATTTTGCAAAAAAGATACCTTTTTTATCAAAACTTATAAAATATATCAAATTCATCAAAACAAAAAGTAAAATTTTTGACCCTGAGTTGACTAGGCATTATACCCAGCCCAAAAATCTGAAAAATCTGGAGTTTTCACTCCAATTGGTAATTTTGCACAAAAGTCCTCCTTTTTGTAATATTTGCAAATAGGTCCAATAAATATCAGAAAAATTCAAAAAATTCACAAATAATCTCAAATAATAAATTATGAGTTTCTCAAAAATAATTTTGGCTTTTGAACATCCAAGAAAATATTTCCACGTATTTTGCACGTGTTAAAAGATAAATCTTCAGAAAAATACTTATTAAATCACAAAAAATCATTTTAATTCATTTGTAAATCTTAAAAATAATATTTAAAAATACAGGGCACTACAATTTTAAATATTCATGTTGTTCAAAAATAATAATACATGAGACCTAGGTCAAGGGTTGGCTGAACTACCCTCGGTTGAACAGTAACCCGCATGTTACTGTTCAACCTGCAGGTAGCAAATAGCAGCTTTGACTGCTGTTCTGTTTTGCTCTGTTTTGGGTTTTTGGGGTTGTTTTAAAAAATCATTTTAATTCATTTGTAAATCTTAAAAATAATATTTAAAAATACAGGGCACTACAATTTTAAATATTCATGTTGTTCAAAAATAATAATACATGAGACCTAGGTCAAGGGTTGGCTGAACTACCCTCGGTTGAACAGTAACCCGCATGTTACTGTTCAACCTGCAGGTAGCAAATAGCAGCTTTGACTGCTGTTCTGTTTTGCTCTGTTTTGGGTTTTTGGGGTTGTTTTGAGGGTTTTCGTGTGTGTGACTCATGTGCCATAGTGGGGGGACAACCCTAAACATATGGATATATATATATATATATATATATATATATATATATATATATATATATATATATGTGTGTGTGTGTGTGTGTGTGTGTGTGTGTGTGTGTGTGTGTGTGTGCGCGTGTGTGTGTGTGTGTGTTAATCTAATAATTTATGACGATTGATTGAGATTTTGATGAAGATTAGATGTTATTAATTTCAGTTTTTTGTTTCAAGTTGTAATATATTAAATTAATGTTTGAAGAGAAATAAATTTAAGTTTTGAGAATATTAAATTTCCTGTTGTGGTGGACCATTCATTCAGTTTGTAGAGATAAAAATTTGGATTTCTAAAGGAGTATTTCTCAAATTTCAAAAGAGGCATGTTTCAGATTTTAAGAAAAATGTGCATTTAAGTTTATTGGGGATTTAGAGCTACTATCTTCATGCAAATGAGCTATAAATTTGGCAACATATCTTATAGTTATGGAGGAAATGTAAATTCAATTTCCCAGATTTTTATATTTTTTTTTGAATGGACTTCTCTTAAGGAAAAGAAGATACAACTTTCAGATTTTTAGATAATGGGTAATTCTCAGTAATTATTGAATATAAACTCTTCAAACTAAGCCAATTGAGTCCAAATTTTTATGGTGAGTTCCTCGTTATGTTTTGGATTTGATTGAATTTTTCTAGAATTTAATAATGTATTTAGAGCGTACTGTTTTGAAGAACGAAATGGTGTAACTTTCAGATAAAAGATAGGTCTCAGAATTTGTTAAATATGAATCCTTTAAATAAATTTATTTGAGTCCATATTTTTTGGCGAACTCCTTGATATGTATTGGACTTAATGGAATTTTTCCAGAATTTAATAATGATTTTGAAGTGTATTGTTTTGAAGAACGAAAATGTGTAACTTTCAGATTTTGGTGAAATTCTAGTTTCAATTTTTGGTGCATTCAAATAATGGATTGTGGGAAATAAATCTAAATTTTTGTAGATAAAATTTTTAGCTTTTAAGAGATTTGTTTCAATTTTGGTCGAATGAAATTGTAGTTGAATTTATGGAACTTTACAAATAATTGGAGAGTGATGTTTAAAAGTTGATTTTTAGAAATTTCGTAAGTTGAATATATTACCATGTATGAAAGAGTCCTTCGTGATAACATTGGTTGGTTTATAAGAATGTGACTAATGAAGAGTATTTTTGTATAATAAAAACCAAATTGTAATACCTCGAATTCCAAATAAGTCTGAATTCGAAGTTCCACAGGATCTTTACACTTTACTTCGTACAATTTTACAAGGAATTTAAAATTTTTACACAACAATGTTTACATCAACGTAGCGGAAGCAAAATACAACATGATACATAATTAAAATAACAGTTGAAACATTTCTTTAAGCAGCATTCCTTCTTTAGTCCTTTCATTCATTTTATCCTGCATAGAAACTGTGGGCACGTCAGTTGCATACAACTGACGCTAGGATATAATAAATCAATTTCTCTTACTTAGAAAACACAAACTTGATTACAAACAAAGCTAAGGGGGGACTATCTTATTGATGTCGTGTGTGCTAGTGCGCTTAGCCTTAATGCAGTTATTTATATTTCATGACACTAATGCACACTTGTTCGAACCTATGCATCCCATTCTACATAGATCCGAGGGCAAGCCCTTAACTGTAGTTCATCTTGTAGGGTTGAATCCCTCGTTATGAGTTTAACGGTAACTACAGTAATGTAACATCTGTTTTTTTTAATTCCTCAATTATTTGGTGTCACGCCCCGCTTCCCAAAAACATGGAATACGAGCGCGTAACAAAAGTCCAGCGAATGAATATAATCATCCTTAAGCTGTTCAGGAATTCTTTACAACATATCACAGTAAAATCAGAGTCGGAAGCCAGAAAAAGATCAACCACATGCACTTATGAACCAAATACCAACAAGAATACTTGAAATAAAACACATTAATCTCAAATATTCATGATCTGAATAACACAAATAATCATGGGTCACATCGCCCAAATACAAGAAGTAATACAAGTTCAAAATACAATATTGTCCAAAATAAGTAACAGGAATAGCATTAGAAAAATTCAGCCACTAGCCTCGCATCTTGCCAATACCTTTAGGAATCTGTCCTCCAAAATCTGCAATACAACGAATGCAGGAAAAAGGAAAAGAAGAAAATACAGTACCCGTCAATGGCAAGTCCGGATCACAAATAGAATATGATACAAGCACTTGGGAAAAACTAAACAGATCTAACTAATCATCAGAAACAGACCTAATATGGTATGGTAAACTCAACTAACATAGTATCCTAGCAGATGTCCCGGATATTAAGTGTCAAGTGTCATATAACAGATATGTCAGGTAAACAGATATTCAGATATGTCAGGTAAATCAGATAACAGGTTTTATATAATAGATATTCAGATTCAGATTCAGATTTCCATATATCAGATTCAGATTCAGACTTCAGAAATATAATCAGATCTCAGATTTCAGATTAATGTAAGTCTTGTGTGATTACTATCTAGGTAGCACGACATGTGCCCCAAATTATATCACATGGTTGCTACATTCAAAACAATTTCGCTTTAGATTTCGTAGGGGACCATGCAGGGCAGTATACTCAGTATTCACAGAATCACAGAACTTGGTCGGTAAACTTGATCGGTAAACTTGATCGGTAACTTGATCGGTAACAGAATATTAACTTGATCGGTAACATGTCATACAGGAAACACAAGTCTCCTCCTGAGTACACGTTTCTGCACTATCCACTACTAGATCTGTCCCATATACCCCGGCTTAATTACCTTTAGTATTTATATTATCCACAGGCATGAGAGTGTGCTAAATAATGTCAAAACTAACAGGTCATAATCAGGTTTAGACTCAGGGAATTAGATCAGTAAGTATAGGTACCAAACATTCACAAATGCGATCAAAATAGTGTATGTTTATAAACAGGACAGCAAGACCAGTCTGTACATAAACAGTGATCCAAAGATCTACAGGCATGCAAATCATGATCCGTCGAATGATCTGGAATTTAGACATCCACACGCTTCTAACGGTTATAATAAAGATATACACTAGTTCACAACATCACGGCTTAAAACACATTCCAACACAGTTTTCAAGTACAGCCAAAAAACAGGGGAATAACTTAAACCACATGAAAACAGCATACAAATTCATTAATTAAATCCACGAAAATTCTGGGGTAATCCCCTATATGTATAATCTCAAAATATAGATTGTCATATTTTTCCAGAAAGTAAAGATATGTTGTCAAAAATGAAAAGTAACACAAAACACAGTTTTGATGGATTTGGAATTCCTCAACACTGCTATACAAAATTGAACACAACTTGCAAACAGCGCATCGAAATCCACTTCCGTCAAAACAGGGTGAAAGTAGACAAAATTCTCTAGCTTTCATATCTCACATAAAATATTCATACAGTAATTAGAACTAGTGCAAAAACGGCATTCAACATAGGGCAACACGCTGTTTACAGCAAAAGCGATCTATAGAACAGAATGTAAGGCATCACTCAAAACTCATCTTTTAATTGTCACAAAAATCATAGAACTACCTAACATCATAGTGAAACATAGGACAAAATCTTGTGGTAGGAAATTAGGTCTAACTTAGATCTTGAAAATAAATTGTCCACAAAAATTACCCCGAACTGAAACTGGAAACTACTAACATACAGTTACTAAAATGATCATAACTATTCCATACGAACTCCAAACAGGGTGAAATCAGTGGGATTAGAAATTAGATTCAATTCTCTACAAATTTCTCAGAAATAGTCATGTTGAGATTCGGACTTTAATCTAGGTAAAAACTGCAATCAATTCAGTTCAATCCAAATTTCCAGATTTCTCAATTAAGTTTCAAAACATCATAACTTCCTCAAAAATCATCCAAACTCTTCCAAATTCAAAATACTGTCTACCCACTACCTAAATGTCATATCTAAGGGTTTCTAACATGTCAAAATCCAATATTTCTCATATAGGTGTCCAAACATACATCGGTTACACAATATGCACATACGCGATTAAAATCGCGTTAGGGTGAATCCTAAGGCATAACCCTATGAAAATTCATGTCCTAAGTCGTCTATGTCCTGTTTTGAACAATAGAGAGGAAACCCACAAATAAAATTATCATCTTTGGCCGTCTCTAGTCTCAAACTACCCTATGTGTGAACTTTCTACTTGTATCAACCTAATAAAATTATGTACAAATTACTTGCCTTTATGTGATGACGAACGTGACGAATCCAAGCCTTCAAAGAAAACCCACGAGCTAGACGCCTTCTAACGCGATTTTGAGCGAAACCCACGAACCGAATTTTACCTACGATCGTCTTCTTGAGGCACGAACTCGAACGGATGATACCCTCTTCACCAAATCAGCGAAGAGATGAAGGAGGGGCTGTTTTGAAGTAGTGGGTGCTGTTTTGGTTGGTTTCGGCCACAAGGAAAAGAGGAGAGACGAGGTAATATGAAGCGGGGTTGTATATTGGAGGATGTAGGAGGTGATATGTGGACGGCTAGGGCTTGGGGGCTGTGAGGGGGTGTCGGCCTGGGGTAGGAGAGATGCAGGCCGGGAGGGAGAAGGTGGAGGCCGGATAGGAATAGGAGAGGGAGAGAGAAAGAAATTAGGGTTAGGGATTAATTAGATGAGGGGGTATTTATAGGGGATCAAATGTGGGTTAATGGGTAGTGGATACCAATAGGATTAAATGGGTATACAATTGGGTAATGGATATTGGGTATATTTTAAATGGGGATACAAAATGCAATGAATCCTATGGCTCCTAAAAATCTCCTTAAGGGTCAAAAATCTCAAATTGGTCAAAACTGTTCTAAAAATCCACCATGACCCTAAAATAATATTTATACGTGAATGAGATCAAGAAATTGAGAAAAAGAGCTCAATATGGCGAAAAACGGACGATCGGCGCACAAACAGCAAAAGGAGGTCAAAACTGCCAGAAAAACATTATAGAGTAAAAATAATTAAATTTATTGTTCCGAAAATACAACGGAAAATAATAATTCACTAAAATGAAAAATACCGTCAAAAAATACCAAAAGTGAAAAATAGGGGTTACAATCCTACCCACCTTACAACAAAATTTCGTCCTCGAAATTTGCTTAGGCGGTACATAGGACAAGGCAAAAGCAAATTGGGAAGAATAACAGAAAAGAATTGAATCAACCAATAAGTCAACGGGTGAGAACGAATGCAAAAGACAGGGGGAACCAAAACAATGCAAGAAAGGAGAAGCAACAATATGATCCTGGGTCATATGGATTGTGGGCCCACCACGCTTCCGCTGCGCCACTCTGATAGTGACGTTCCAAGTTGTAGACATATCGTTGTAGACCACGCGACACCCAGCAACGATCCGAGCTGGAAGAAAAGAATGAGATAACAGAATACAATTGGGGTTGAGATGAGGGATTTAATTGAAATAATTAGGTCAAAACTAATAGGCATTAACAAAAATAATATTAAAAATACAAAAATCAACACATAATAAAATAATAATAACAGAAATAATAAAAATAACAATCATCACAAATATACTGGTAAAAATAATGATAATAAAATATTAACAATACTGGTAAGGATAATAATACAAGCCAGAAAATAATTTGGGGTTCATCAATTTAGTGAAAGTAATTCAACATCAACATCAAAATTAAAATAGTAAGAAAATACAACACTAATAATAGTAATAGTAATAACAATAACAATAATAATACTAATAATAATAAGGAAAACAATCATAATAGTAGTAGAAATTCTTTGATGTTGTTTCGTCTCATTTATATCCATCTGTAGTCTTGCATTCCCGACATCAAGTTGCAGGTTTGCCATCCTGACAACAGGTTGCAGCTTACTATCTGGATATTCGGTTGCATATTTTGCCTCACCGGTATCCAGTTGCAATTTGCCTCCATTGATGTCTAGTTGCATGTTTGCCATCTCGACATCCAGTTACAACAAAACGATGAACGAAATGATGCGATCTTCCACATGTACTTAGATATTGATTGCTCGATTTATGTACGAAGATACGTTTTGAAAATCTGTGATATTAAAATACCTAGTTATTCGAAATAATAAAATTTTAGAAAATAATTTTATAGAAGATCCAAAATGAAATACACAAAATATTCAATAAAATATATATACAATATAAGAAAATATAGGCAAGAGAAGGATGGATTTTATACTCAATGAAGAGTCAACAAAGGGGGACAACTACAAGAGATGAAGGAAAATAAGAATCAAAGAATTGAATATGAAAGAAGAGGAACGAGAGGTATAAGCAGAATTTGAAGAGAATATGGCCGAAAAGAAATAACTAGCACGATACTCAAAATGAGTCAACAAATGAAGCTGAATAAAAGAATCAAAGAAATATGGGTACGGAAAGAATGAAACTATACCCAATAGGGAATCAACGAATAAGAACGACTAAAAGAGACGGATGACACAAGGAATCAAGGAAATCGAATAAGAAGGGATCAAAAAGAAGGAATAAGACTAGCATCCAGATCACTGTTGGTAATAATTCACTTATGCATGTATGGTTGGTGAAATGTTGCGCAGATTCCAGATCGAGCCAAGCTTGTCTAATATATTAGTCAACTAATACATTAGCCAAACCTGATGCTTTAATACCACAGAAAACCCTGTCACGCCCCGCTTCCCAAAAACATGGAATACGAGCGCGTAACAAAAGTCCAGCGAATGAATATAATCATCCTTAAGCTGTTCAGGAATTCTTTACAACATATCACAGTAAAATCAGAGTCGGAAGCCAGAAAAAGATCAACCACATGCACTTATGAACCAAATACCAACAAGAATACTTGAAATAAAACACATTAATCTCAAATATTCATGATCTGAATAACACAAATAATCATGGGTCACATCGCCCAAATACAAGAAGTAATACAAGTTCAAAATACAATATTGTCCAAAATAAGTAACAGGAATAGCATTAGAAAAATTCAGCCACTAGCCTCGCATCTTGCCAATACCTTTAGGAATCTGTCCTCCAAAATCTGCAATACAACGAATGCAGGAAAAAGGAAAAGAAGAAAATACAGTACCCGTCAATGGCAAGTCCGGGTCACAAATAGAATAGGATACAAGCACTTGGGAAAAACTAAACAGATCTAACTAATCATCAGAAACAGACCTAATATGGTATGGTAAACTCAACTAACATAGTATCCTAGCAGATGTCCCAGATATTAAGTGTCAAGTGTCATATAACAGATATGTCAGGTAAACAGATATTCAGATATGTCAGGTAAATCAGATAACAGGTTTTATATAATAGATATTCAGATTCAGATTCAGATTTCCATATATCAGATTCAGATTCAGACTTCAGAAATATAATCAGATCTCAGATTTCAGATTAATGTAAGTCTTGTGTGATTACTATCTAGGTAGCACGACATGTGCCCCAAATTATATCACATGGTTGCTACATTCAAAACAATTTCGCTTTAGATTTCGTAGGGGACCATGCAGGGCAGTATACTCAGTATTCACAGAATCACAGAACTTGGTCGGTAAACTTGATCGGTAAACTTGATCGGTAACTTGATCGGTAACAGAATATTAACTTGATCGGTAACATGTCATACAGGAAACACAAGTCTCCTCCTGAGTACACGTTTCTGCACTATCCACTACTAGATCTGTCCCATATACCCCGGCTTAATTACCTTTAGTATTTATATTATCCACAGGCATGAGAGTGTGCTAAATAATGTCAAAACTAACAGGTCATAATCAGGTTTAGACTCAGGGAATTAGATCAGTAAGTATAGGTACCAAACATTCACAAATGCGATCAAAATAGTGTATGTTTATAAACAGGACAGCAAGACCAGTCTGTACATAAACAGTGATCCAAAGATCTACAGGCATGCAAATCATGATCCGTCGAATGATCTGGAATTTAGACATCCACACGCTTCTAACGGTTATAATAAAGATATACACTAGTTCACAACATCACGGCTTAAAACACATTCCAACACAGTTTTCAAGTACAGCCAGAAAACAGGGGAATAACTTAAACCACATGAAAACAGCATACAAATTCATTAATTAAATCCACGAAAATTCTGGGGTAATCCCCTATATGTATAATCTCAAAATATAGATTTTCATATTTTTCCAGAAAGTAAAGATATGTTGTCAAAAATGAAAAGTAACACAAAACACAGTTTTGATGGATTTGGAATTCCTCAACACTGCTATACAAAATTGAACACAACTTGCAAACAGCGCATCGAAATCCACTTCCGTCAAAACAGGGTGAAAGTAGACAAAATTCTCTATCTTTCATATATCACATAAAATATTCATACAGTAATTAGAACTAGGGCAAAAACAGCATTCAACATAGGGCAACACGCTGTTTACAGCAAAAGCGATCTATAGAACAGAATGTAAGGCATCACTCAAAACTCATCTTTTAATTATCACAAAAATCAGAGAACTACCTAACATCATAGTGAAACACAGGACACAATCTTGTGGTAGGAAATTAGGTCTAACTTAGATCTTGAAAATAAATTGTCCACAAAAATTACCCCGAACTGAAACTGGAAACTACTAACATACAGTTACTAAAATGATCATAACTATTCCATACGAACTCCAAACAGGGTGAAATCAGTGGGATTAGAAATTAGATTCAATTCTCTAAAAATATCTCAGAAATAGTCATGTTGAGATTCGGACTTTAATCTAGGTAAAAACTGCAATCAATCCAGTTCAATCCAAATTTCCAGATTTCTCAATTAAGTTTCAAAACATCATAACTTCCTCAAAAATCATCCAAACTCTTCCAAATTCAAAATACTGTCTACCCACTACCTAAATGTCATATCTAAGGGTTTCTAACATGTCAAAATCCAATATTTCTCATATAGGTGTCCAAACATACATCGGTTACACAATATGCACATACGCGATTAAAATCGCGTTAGGGTGAATCCTAAGGCATAACCCTATGAAAATTCATGTCCTAAGTCGTCTATGGCCTGTTTTGAACAATAGAGACGAAACCCACAAATAAAATTATCATCTTTGGCCGTCTCTAGTCTCAAACTACCCTATGTGTGAACTTTCTACTTGTATCAACCTAATGAAATTATGTACAAGTTACTTGCCTTTATGTGATGACGAACGTGACGAATCCAAGCCTTCAAAGAAAACCCAAGAGTAAGACGCCTTCTAACGCGATTTTGAGCGAAACCCACGAATCGAATTTTGCCTACGATCGTCTTCTTGAGGCACGAACTCGAACGGATGATACCCTCTTCACCAAATCAGCGAAGAGATGAAGGAGGGGCTATTTTGAAGTAGTGGGTGCTGTTTTGGTTGGTTTCGGCCACAAGGAAAAGAGGAGAGACGAGGTAATATGAAGCGGGGTTGTATATTGGAGGATGTAGGAGGTGATATGTGGTCGGCTAGGGCTTGGGGGCTGTGAGGAGGTGTCGGCCTGGGGTAGGAGAGATGCAGGCCGGGAGGGAGAAGGTGGAGGCCGGATAGGAATAGGAGAGGGAGAGAGAAAGAAATTAGGGTTAGGGATTAATTAGATGAGGGGGTATTTATAGGGGATCAAATGTGGGTTAATGGGTAGTGGATACCAATAGGATTAAATGGGTATACAATTGGGTAATGGATATTGGGTATATTTCAAATGGGGATACAAAATGCAATGAATCCTATGGCTCCTAAAAATCTCCTTAAGGGTCAAAAATCTCAAATTGGTCAAAACTCTTCTAAAAATCCACCATGACCCTAAAATAATATTTATACATGAATGAGATCAAGAAATTGAGAAAAAGAGCTCAAAATGGCGAAAAACGGACGATCGGCGCACAAACAGCAAAAGGAGGTCAAAACTGCCAGAAAAACATTATAGAGTAAAAATAATTAAATTTATTGTTCCGAAAATACAACGGAAAATAATAATTCACTAAAATGAAAAATACCGTCAAAAAATACCAAAAGTGAAAAACAGGGGTTACATTTGGTTTAAATTATTTTTAAATATGTTTCTGAGTATATTTACCCTTATTAATTGATTTCATTTGTATTAGAATGATTAAATTGATATTTGGGGGTAAACGGGAAAAGTTGGAAATATAGGAGTTTTTGGGGTGAGTTTTCTCGGAGGAGACGAATCCGATTTGACCCGAAATTTTTCTGGGGCGTTTACACATTATAGGGAGTCAATAAAATGCTAAAATAGTAGAGTTCTTAGTTTGTGGCATTTAGTTACAAATTTTGGTTGAAATAACCCATTTTGGATCATTTTTCTTAAGTAAATGGGCTTATAGGCCAAAACCCTAAACCCAAATTTATTAAAAACCTTCAATAATTACTAAGTTGCCATTTCCCTACTCTTTCTCCCCCTCCTTTCCTCTGGTCGACCGAAACCAAATCCCACTTGGAAAACCAGTTAGGGTTTTGAAAAACCCATCCAATCTCCACCTCCAAGTTTTAATCTTTTGGGTTTCTAGTCGAGTTCTGAGTGCTCTACCACGTGATGGTGTTGGTTTTTTCCAGAAGATTTCAAGGAGGTATGATAAACTGTATGAGTAATAACCTAAAACTTCATTTTAATAAAAATATTATTTTTTACGTGTTATGCACGTGCAAACTTCATGCACATATTATTTATTTATTTTATAAGAAATCTCATTTTTGTATGAACAATTATTTTCCTTTATTTTTCAGAAAATGCCTATTTTCCAAAAGCCTAAAACACTAATTAATTGTAATTTAGCCCACTTCTGTTAATTATTAATTTGTTGTTTTGGCCCACAAGCCTAAGCCCACTATTTATGAAGCACACCAATTTAATTAATCAATTAAATGACCACACTTGTCATGTAGAGACAAAATGTGAACAATTTGATTAATTAAAATTGTACAAACTTTTAAATAGGGGACTAGGTGGCACGTGCATGTACGTAGGGTGCAATGCACACTTTATTTGGGCCGGTTTGTGATGGAAGTGATGGGAGTGTGGGTGAGTGTGCATGGGTGGTTACTTAGTGTATGGGTAGTTGCTATAACTCCTACTCCTATCCTAGCCCTCCATTGTATAACCATCCATTGAATCCTAGCCCTCCAATCTACTCTAAAATTAGTATAAATACCCCTCCTATATGTTTGTATTTTACACTAGTAATCTATTGAAAGAAGAGAACAATTATATAGAAGATTTATATTAGTGTGAGTTGAGAGTGAGTGTTCCCCCATTGGAGGCCGGCCATCCCTACAAGAAGAAGCTTTTAGTTTTGGCAAGGAGCAAGGAGAAGAGTTCGTGCATTGCAATCTAGGAGGAGAAGAGTTTGTGCATCGCAATCTAGGAGGCTCTAGGGGATTTTTTCTTAATTGGATTTTCTTCAAAAGGTGGGTGTTTCTCATGACTTCTAAAGTAGAAATCATGCTAGGGAGGAAATTGAATTGTTATTATGAGTTACTCGTTGAAATGAAATACATGCTTGCCTAAATAGAAGGAAATTGAGAAATTAACAAATATGTGTTGATTGATTTCTATATTTATTAATTATGAGTAAAGTGAATGTTCTCGTTATTTCTAATGTTAGTATGCAAAATATGTCCTAAATGTGAACTATGTGGTTTAACTAGTAAAAGACTAACATCATGTTTATGGATTAAAGTGCTAAAGTAGAATGGTGTGTTAAAGATGAATTGATAGAATAAATTATTAAGAAATGATTGGTAATAGATGCCATAAAATTTTCCATTGCTATTTATGCCATTAGAATAAACGAAAAAGAATGCATTTTTGCAAACAAATGATCGAATGCATCATGTGTAATTAATTAATAAAACAGAAGTTCTTATAAAGCAAATGATCATTGTGAAATATGGGTTTGTTGTAAATTTTTAAGTAGATTGTGATATGGAAAGTTATGTTTCAAAAAGAGAAGAAAATATATTTTTAGACTTGAAAAACCCCGCAGCATAGCCGACTGACTATATGTAACAGTCGATTGTCCTGGTCATTTTGATTTCCGAGTTGAAAAACATCGCAGAGCAGCCGACTGATCACATTTAATGGTCGACTGGCCTGATCGTTATTTTTTAGTATAAAAATCATAGCGGAACAGCCGACTGTCCATATGAGACAGTCGACTCCTCTGATTATTTTATTCTCGAGCTTCAGAAACTCGCAGAACAGCCGACTGGTCATGGTTAACAGTCGACTGCCCTGAAGTTTCAAATAATATCTGTATCGTGGGAGAAAATCTCTATGACCTGAGGCTTTGTATAAGTGAGACTGTTTTTACAAAAGGAACTCTTTTTGATTATTAACTTAATTTGTTTCTTTAAGAAATTTCGAATGGATTGTTTAAGAAGTTAAAATGAGATTTTGGGTAATGAGAAATTTGAAAGGTGTGAATTGTGAAACAATTGAAAATGTGAACTGTGGATTTGGAATGGATTGAAATAGAATTATGTGAGTTTATAAATTAGTGAATGCGACATGTTTGAAGAATTTCAGTTCCCAAGTATATATGCATTGAATTATTGATTGTGATGAATTATGAAAGATGTGGATACATGAATACTATACTATTGAAATATGAATGGTGGTTAATCATGAAAAGCTCTTATGGGTATGACATTGTAATTATGAGTTGAAATTGAGAATTAGGGTATAGCCAAGCCTTTTACCGGCAGAGAAATTAATTGAAATGGAATTTAAAATGAAAAGACCAAGATTTGGGTTATGTTGAATAAATGGTTAAGACCGGTATAGTAGAGGTGCTACATTCTAAGAGATTAATTTTATTCATGATTCAACTAAACTAAGGATTAGATACATAATGAAGGTGTGATGAAAGTAAGAGAAAAATATTTAGTATGAGGGCCATTGGATTGGCAGCGTGAGAGTATTCACAGGCTGTCTTCACGATGCATCGTGACATGACGTGGATACTGCTCCAGAGTACCGTCCCGGTGGCGACGCTCGTGGGATGTTTGGTGACTGCGGGTGGTGTCATGTCCCATGACGGAGGCTGAATTGACCACAGGCTGTCTTCACGATGCATCGTGACATGATGTGGGATTCCCCTCCAGGCTGTCTGGACATGAGCACGTAACTCATAGAACATCTAGGATACTTACCATAGTTACAGTAGTAGATTAAGTCATGGCGAGGGATTGAACCCTACAAGATGAAGAACGATTAAGGGCTTGCCCTTGGACCTATGTAGTATGGGATGCATAGAATCCAAACAAGTGCGCATTAGTGTCATATATCATAATAATTGCATTAAGGACTAAGTGCACATTCACAACATGACATCAATAGGATAGTCCCTTTAGCTTTGTTTGTGACAAGTTTGTGGTTGTTAAGAAATGAGAATCGTTATACTGTTTCCGGCATAGAGAGGATGGCCGTGTATAATATTTCGTCAGTTGAATGAACTGACGCGCCCACAGTTTTATATACAGGGTAAAGATGCGTGACTATTGAAGCATACATGCTGCGCAAGATTGAGTTAAATATTGCTTCATGTAATTTATTGTAATATTGCTTCCACTCTGATAATGTACAAGTGTAAATGTAACTCTGATGAAAGAAATGTCTTTATTTCTTTGTAAAATTGTACGAAAGAAGTGTAAAGATCCAGTGGAATCTCGAATTCAGTTGTATTTTGGAATTCGGGGTGTTACAGTATGATAGTTTATTTAATTGTATGCTTTTCATTTCTTTTACTAGAAATTGATGTAGGGAGATATAGAGAGCATATAGAACATATTAGGAGTTAGAAATTATGCTTATCATGGTGAAATTGTGATATGGTGATTTTGGCATAAAGCCAACTTTTTAATATAGGTGAAGTTGGGTAAGAAAATTGCTTTTAGTATGTTTAAAAAATGCATATAGGGTTTTGGAGTAGTGTTAGAGTGTTAATATGAATTTAGAATGAATTTTGTAGGCTTAGAACTTAATGGAAAATGATTGAGAATGAAAGTATAATATATGTGCACGTCGGGTGTTCGGTGAAATGCTCGAGCGAGATTAAGTTGAGAATTTGTTACATCCGGAGGTGTAATTGAGTCTTACTGTTATTGTTAGCCCTAATTTGAGATGTTAGGAAAAGGGATTAAAGAAATTAGGAAATAGGAAATTTTCTTATAGGAAGCCTCCGATTAATAAATGAGTTTTTGCATCGGGACCCGAATTCAAAATCTGTCAATGTAGCTCGGCTACATATGTCATTTGTGACGTGTGGGTGAAAAAGGATTCGGATTTGGAGGTTCGTGTCAAGTTTTGAGTTTTAAGCTAATCGGTCATATAATTTTCCATTTAGGTGGAAAAAGTTGAACTTCGACTTGCTACCGAGCAGACGTGGGACATCGTTTGCTCGATCCGTCAGGTGAGTATATTGTAACTATATATATTTTATGTTATGGTCAAATTTCGTGGCTTTTTGATATATTTCGTAGAAGTTATGCTAAAAATTAATTTTGAAGGAAAATACGGATTTTTTAAGGGCCAGAAATTGGGTTTTTATGATATTTGGTGAAATTAACTATTTTGAGTATATAAAACCTATATTATGGATTAGTGTGACATGATAAAGTATAAAAATTTAATTTATTAAACGGTTTATGCATATTTTTACCCCATGTTTCGTGCATGTTTTTGGGTATATAAGCCGATATAGGTGATTTGGTATATGTGGAGCCTTGTGTATGGGTTAATATTCTATGAATGGATGTTATGAGATGTAATTAGACAAAATAATTGATTGGGGTCCTTTTCTCTTGGAAACCCGCATATGTGGTGTATGTTTGTGATATATATATATCATGATAATGAGTTGTGATGTGACAATTGATGAAATTAGTCAGTGGGTATATGTTTATATTATAATTATGTTTGAAGTGAATTAATGGGCAATAATATGATATTATTGTGTGATGAATTATATATTTTGATACACTTACGATCGGGAATAACATGATTTAATTCTTTATTCATGATATAACCTGGCGTATGCCTATATATGGTATAATGGGGGAATAAATAACATGGTATTCGTAACGTGTGATGTTGTGGTGAAATAAATAACTAAGTGCATTCATGTTATACAATAAGATAATATGGCGGTATTATATGATTTAATGACATAGTGTATGCATGTATGTGATATAATGAGATGATAATTAATATCGTGGACATCAGATATGCATTAAAACGGTAAGGTAAAAGATAAGATGGTATGTGCTAATAAAATGTGTTATAAGTCAAGGACATGACTAATTTGTGAATCAAAAGTGAAATATTTGTGTTGTTAATCTAAGATGGAAAGATGAAATGATTAATGTTAATAACAGACTGTTTTGTTGACCAGTACCTATAGCAATCATGGGGGTTTGGGCTAGACCTCCTAATACCCAAGCACCGGCTTGGGGTGCGGAGTTTATTACCCAAACTATGTTTGCGGTGTGGAGTTTTTATCGCCCAAGCTATCGGCTTGAGGCTCGGTTATTCCCTCGATGACAGCTGTCGCGAGGAAGTACCCAGTTTACTTAGGGTGTGGAGTTTTCCCTTTTGGCTTTGACTGGGAGGAAGTACCCAGTTTACCTGGGGTACGGAGATTTTCCTCTTGCTTCAGCTGGGAGAAAGTACCCAGTTTACCTGGGGTGCAAAGTTTTTTCCTCTTGGCTTCGGCTGGGAGGAAGTACCCAGTTTATCTGGGGTACGGAGTTCCCTCGCTGGCACAGGCTGGGAGGAAGATGTAGCCTCGGACGTGTAAGACTCTGTGTGAGCATCGATCGGCGTGTGTTTACTTGGCTGTCAGCTTTCAGTATATTAGGATAATGTGGCTCACTGGTCGACAAACTAATAAAATAATTAAATGTAAATAAGAATGAGAAGTAAAGAAAGTGGAAAGTGAATTGTGAATGTGAAAGAAAGTGAATTGTTTATGAAAATGAATATGAAGGAATACGACTTATGAGTTTGTGTATTGAAAGAAATTATAAATGAAGTATGTGATTAATTTAAAATGAAAAAGTAAAAGAAGTATGTATTTTGCGGAATAGCATGAAGTAATTATATCATGCGAATGATTGTTAAAGTAAAATACAGGATGATATGAGTTGATGCACCTTGGAATTGTGTCGAGGAACTACCCGCCCACTATTTCCATGGAAATGATGGGAACTACCTGCCTTGGCACAATTCACAAGGTGAGCTGGTGAATGGTTAATCTAATATCGGTAATGTGTAATGGAAATGAGGAATAAAGTAAAGTGTAAGATGAAAAGAATTGTAGTAAATTAATAACCAAGCTATCGGCTTGGGATGTGATGTGATATTACCCAAGTTCTACTTGGGGTGCAGTGATTATTACCTAAGCTATCGGCTTTTGGGCGTAATATATTATTGCCCAAACTATGTTTGGGATATGGAGTATAAATTGATGAGAATGAAAGTGAAGTTAATGGTAACTTGAGATATAAGTGAAAATGAAAGTAGGTTTAATTCTCAATAAGATTGAGTAGTAACTAACGTGATATAACGGGATGAGGATGAGTTATAAAATATGCTTTTGATGCAATAAGATTGAGCATTCAAATAAGTGGTATGTTAATGATGTGATGAATTGCAAGTAACTCGCAATGTGAAATGAGATGTGATGTTTGTGTTATAAGACATAAATGAATGCAATATTCTGGGAATGAATGCATATGTTTATGATGCTATAAAAACAGATAAACGTGATGTTATACAATAAAATAAATACTTGTAATGAGATGTTATGAAGATGTAGTTGGTATTATTGTTTGTATGCATGCGATGTATGTAATAAGAGAGTGGTTGTGAAAATGGTTATCAAAGGAAAATATGTTGTGTTATAAGTTTGTGTACCTTGGAAGTGTGTCGAGGAACTACCTGCCTTGGCACAACTTCCAGGATGAATGAGTGAGTTGTTGAAGTGATACTGGTAAATAAAGTGCGTGGCCAAATAAATATGAAGAATAGATGTAGTAGCATTATGTAATTAATTATATATAAAGAGAACGAGAAATAAAGAAAGTGCTTTTGTGTGATACTTAGGTGATACAATATTATGTGAATAAGAAACAATTAAAGTATATATGAGGTTAGTGGGATGTACATAGTGAAGTTATATATATATATATATATATATATATATAGTTGGATGCAGATTCGAAGAATACTTTGATGTAAAGCAGTAATTGTGATGTTTTATATTCAGATTCCAGGTTGAAATTTCTTATCTTGATATTTGTAAGTTCAATTTATTTTCTTTATACAAGTTAATTTATTTGTTAGACTCTTTAAATTATACTCACACCAGAAATGGCTAACCCCTGTTGTTTTCTGGGGGTTAGGGGGGTCCCTCCACGAGGATGGACAACCCTAACTCTCCTGCAGGTTTGCTAGCAGCCCGGTGAGGAAGTTATAGAGTTAGAAGTTATATTTTGTTGAGATGATAGATTATTTATGTATTTAGTATATAAAGAAACATGGACAGTTGATGTATTATTTTGTATTAAAGTGAACATATATAGATATAGTGCTGTGATGAGGTAAGAAAGCCCGTACCCACCTCGTTGTGGAGTCTTGGGTTCTGTGTTTGGTTTTTGGAAAGTTTTTCTTCAGTTTTTCTATTACTTATATAAGTTTTTAAAGGAAATTTATGGTTTTTAATTGATAATTGATATTATGTTATGAGTTTGGCCCGCTGAGCATGATATTTATATTGCCTGTGTCATTCTGATCATTTTGGCCTGGGGAGCCCATGATTATATTACATGTGTTGTGAGCTGCGAAATTTAGAGCAGAATTCCGTAAGCTTTTTGTATTTCGAGGCAGAAATTCGAGGGGAAACTCTGCTAAGATTGTATTTGAAATATACCTATCTTAGTTTATGTTTAAAGTGATGTAGAAATTGAAAGATTTGATTTTGGTAGTTAAAAAAAAAAAAAAAATAAATGGGGTGTTTCAGTTTTGTAATGCCCCGCACTCAACTCGTACGCACACAATTAACTAAATTCTAGCAGCTGCCCACCACAGGCACCATCAAAAGGTGGGTATACCCGTTAGGTACCTTTATCACTTGGTAATCCTAATATATCTCTCTTTTCCTCTAATTTTACCCATGATGTGGGATCTTTTAATCCCAAGTCAATCTTGGTCAACCCAGACCAAACCAGCACACATTCATTTCTTTCATTTACTTTTTCCATTTTCCTATGCCCCATAGGAAATCATCTAGGCCCACATCCATCAATATCCCATAGGATCATCTTATAGGTCACCACTTAACTCATCTCATCTCTTTCTTTTTTTCTCCACGTCACCACCATCCAACTCAACCTCTCTTTTATATTTTATTCCCTATATATATATCTCTCTCTCTTGTATACTTTTCTACAAATACGAGGTGTTACATTCACCCCCTCTTAAGAATTCAGCGTCCTCGCTGAACACGGGACGTGCAATCTAGCAAAAGATCGCCTTTCTAGTCGAATGTAGACTTGTCTCCTAGATCCAATACACATCACTGCCCACTAAGGGTCTTACGCATCTCATACACATATTGCTGCCCACAAAGGGTCTTACGCACCTCCTACATACAATTCCTACATTCGATGTCAAAAGTTGGCTCTGATACCATCTGTAACGCCCCACACTCAACTCGTACGTATACAATTAACTAAATTCTAGTAATTGCCCACCACAGGCACCATCAAAAGGTGGGTATACCCGTTAGGTACCTTTATCACTTGGTAATCCTAATATATCTCTCTTTTCCTCTAATTTTACCCACGATGTGGGATCTTTTAATCCCAAGTCAACCTCGGTCAACCCAGACCAAACCAGCACACATTCATTTCTTTCATTTATTTTTCCATTTTCCTATGCCCCATAGGAAATCATCTAGGCCCATCATCCATCAATATCCCATAGGATCATCCTATAGGTCACCACTTAACTCATCTCATCTCTTTCTTTTTTCTCCACGTCACCACCATCCGACTTAACCTCTCTTTTATATTTTATTCCATATATATATATATATATATATATATATATATATATATATATATATATATATATATATATATATCTTGTATGCTTTTCAACAAATAATGGGTGTTACAGGTAAGTTCCTAGATGTTCTATGAGTTACGAGCCCATGTCCAGACAGCCTGGAGGGAAATCCCCCGTTATGACCTAACGCATCATGTAGACAGCCTATAGACAATTTGCCTATGTCATGGGACGATGACACTACGTGCAGCACCCCGAATTCCAAAACAGATTGAATTCGAAGTTCCACAGGATCTTTACACTTCTCTTTGTACAATTTTACAAGGAATTAAAAACTTTATTACATTAGAGGTACATTTACATTACATATTTACAGTGGAAGCAATTTACAACAAATTACATGAATAGAAATGTACAATACTTGAATTATTCTTTAAGCAGCTTGCATACTTTAGTCTTGTTAATCACTTTATCCTGCATAGAAACTATGGGCACGTCAGTTCATTCAACTGACGCTAGGATATAATACATCAATTTTCTCTTACTTGGAAAGCACAAACTTGTCACAAATAGAACTACGGTGACTATCCTATTGATGTTGTGTTGTGCGGTGCACTTAGTCCTTAATGCAATTATGTATGTTACATGACACTAATGCGCACTTGTTCAGATTCTATGCATCCCATACTGCATAGGTCTGAGGGCAAGCCTTTAACCGTTCTTCATCTTGTAGGGTTCAATCCCTCGTCATGACTTAAACTACTACAGTAACTACGATAAGTATCCTAGATATTCTATGAGTTACGAGCGTATGTCCAGACATCCTGGAGGGGAATCCCTCATCATAACATGATGCATCGTGTGGAACCTATGGACAATTCAGCCTCTGTCATCGGACATGACATCACCTGCAGTCACCAAACACCCCACAAGCATCACCTGCAGTACGGACTAATGGAGACATATCCACCTCATGACACGATGGATCGTGTAGACAGCTTGTGGATACTCTCACGCCATAGCTCCGAGGCCCTCATACTCGTGTTTTTCTCTTACTTTTGTCACATCTTTACTATATGTCTAGTCCTTAGTTATTAGAATCATGAATAAAATCAATTCTCTAGAGTTAGCCCTTCCACTATACCGGTCTTAATCATTTATATAACACGACCCAAATCTTGGTCTTTTCATTTCAAATCTCATTTTAACAATCTCTTTTCAATGCCGGTATGAGGCTTAGCTACACTCTTGTTCTCAATTTCACTTCATAATCACAAAATCGTGTTCTCATACTCATAGAGTTTTTTTCATAGTTCAACATGATTTCCATTTCATTCCTATAAGTCAATTTCTTACATAAGTTCAATTTCGATTTATATCATTCTCATTTAAGAAAATAAGTCTCAATAATTCCATTTAATTCTCACTTTATTGTTTCTTTTCTTTACTTGATTCAAAAACACAATAATATTTTTCATTTATCTTTCGATTGCATACATTACCCAAAATAATGAATAAAAATCCATAAATGAACACACTTCAAGTTCTTTTTATACAAGATTCTGTTTTATAATTTAGTATAACTCCTCATGGATTAAAATGACTTTTTTTATATTTATGCAAATATCAATTTAAAGAGTTCTACTCAATTTTTACTTCTCAAACTCTTTAATTTAAGTCAAAACAGCATGCAAATATTTTTCATCAAGTCCATATATTTTTATAATAATTATAATAATTTTTTCCGAATTTTAAAAGTACAGAAAAATCAATTAAACCCAAAAAAACAGAAAAAACTGTTTTTAAAATGCCGAACTCAGGGTTCGAACCAACGATCCAGAGCCAAAACGCTACAGTGCAGCGCACTGTGGCGCATGCGCTAACCAAAATGGACAGAGCTCAACCACGTTCGAAAGGAGGGTTCAAACCCCCTATAAGCCCATTCCCTGAACTCGGATTTTCCCAAAAAAAAAAATTAAAACAAAAGCTAATGCCCAGTTTCGAACCCGAGACCCACGACCAAACCCACGCTACAGTAAGCACAACCGAACGCACCCGTTAACCAATAAGTCCAAGTGGCTAATCTGATATGAGTTGGGTTTTTAGGGGTTTTTTCCAAGTAACGGTTCACTTCAAAATTTTATAAAAAAAACTATTTTAAAACTCTTTTCTTCTCCAATTTCATTCTAAAATTCCAGAACATAATTTTTAAGCATTTCTAATATATCAGTAAACTAAAACTTAATTTTTGATATAAAAAGTGTAATTTTCCTCTTTAATTACTATTTTGTCTACAATTTCGAATATGCACATACAAATGTAGTTTCTTTATAATTTTGCATTCAAACTTCCCATAGCTTCTTTTATTATTTTTATTATTATTAACCAATAATTTCAGTAACAATTATCTCTTTTCCATGCCACTAACAAATGAATTAGTAGAAATCACATTTTTGCATGGTGATCATTTCAACTAGCTAAACATACAATCATGTCTTCTTAGTTTAGCACAATCAATCAATTAAAGCATGGTAGCATGGTTAATTCTAAACTAACAATCACAATTTTGAATTAATTAACATTCTTTTAACTTACATTCAATCCATTGCAATTTGTCCCATTTTCATAACACATGGCTAAAATAACTAAAATTTCTTCTCAATTTCATCAACCATACCCTAGCATGATGTCTAATTAGAAGTTTGAGAAAATCACCCACCTCTAATGGAGAGAAAATCAAACAAAACTCCTAGGAATCTCCTACAATGAACAAGTAAAGCCTTCTCCTAGATCGAGCCACCAAATTGACTTCTCCTCCTAGTATGCAAGCAAACCGAGCCTCACCCTTGCTCCTTTAAAATCCGACCACTTCTAGGGTTGAAGAACACACACTAGCACTCAATCTTTTGAACTCACAAACTTCTTAATCTTTTGTCTCAGTAAATGTCTTTCTTTTCTTTCTTTTTATTCTTTTCTTTTCAAAATTTTTAAGTGTGAGAATGAAGAGTGTAGAGGGGGGGGGGGGGGGGGGCGTATTTATACAAATTTTGAGGGTGAATGGAGGGCTAGGATGAGTCCAAATGGTTACGGATCAAGGGTCTAGATGAACTAGGGAGTTATAGAAACTGCCCATGATGAAGAAACCAACCCTCCACCTCTCCCATCTCTCCCACTATCCCATGCATTATCCGGCCTAGGTACAAAAGTGCACTATGCACACTCTAGTACATGCACGTGCCAACTAGTACCCTCCTTTTATAGGTTTGTTCATGTGAATCAATTAATTGTTCACTAAACTTGTCTACACTACAAGTTAGATTAATAAAAAGAGAAATTAAGTTAAATGGGCTCACTAATTGGTCAATTAACCATGGGCTCTACTAATTAAATTAATTAATTATTCAAGATGGGCTAAAAAGAGACAATTAGGCTTAGAATTTAATTAAGCTTTTAAAATAGTCTTTTTTGGAAAATAAAGAGAACAATTTCTTGTTCATGCTATAAAGAAATATTTTTATAAAAGAAAATATACATATAAAATTATACGTGAAAAACACGTAAAAAACACAAACTCTACATAAATAGAAATTTAGGGCGTTACAACACTTCCTCCTTAGAATAGTTCCATCCCCGGAACTATACTTAATGAGTGAGAAAACAGGAATACAACAAAGAGAAGAAAAGAAAAGAAACGAAGGTACAAATCACACAAAGAGCTCAGGATGATCTTTCATCATCCTCTCATCAGATTCCCAAGTAGCCTCTTCAACCAACTGGTTTCTCCAGACTACTTTAACCATTGGTATCGTCTTGTTCCTCAAGACTTTCTCTCGACGATCGACAATCTCAAGCGGAAGCTCAATGTAACTCAGATCCAACTGCAATCCTTCTGGTACTTCGGTCAAATGGTGACTAGGATCTGGAATATACCTTCTCAGCGTAGACACGTGGAAGACATTGTGCACCTGAGACAACTCTTCCAGTAACTCCAACCGGTAAGCAGTTTTCCCAATCCGCTTTAATATCTTGTACGGGCCTATGAACCTCACGGCTAACTTCCCACCTTTGCAGAAGCGAATCACACCCTTGCTAGGTGAAACCTTCAGAAAGACAAAGTCACCAACCTCAAACTCAAGGAGGGACTCAAGGTCCCTCCTCCGGTTGTCTGCATAGCTCTTCTACCTAGTCTGAGCATCCCCCGACCTCTTCCTGATCAGATCGATCTTTGTAGAGGTTTGCTGCACAATCTCAGACCCAAACATCTACCGCTCCCAACTTCGAACCAATAGACAGGTGTTCTGCACTTCCTGCCATATAGAGCTTCGTACGGCACCATCCCAGTACTAGTCTGGAAACTCCATCTTGGTACCCAGAGCTGTTTGAAGACTCCTCCAGAAATGCGAAGTAAACCGCGCATCTCGATCAGACACAATGGTTAACGGAACACCATGAAGCCTGAAGATCTCTCCAATATACAGCTTGGCCAATTTGTCCATCGACCAAATGAGTTTCATCGCCAAGAAGTGAGCGGACTTGGTTAGTCGATCGACTATGACCCAAATCGCATCATTGCCCTTGGAACTCTTGGGCAAACCCATGATGAAATCCATACTGATGTTATCCCACTTCCATTCCGAAATAGGTAACGGTTGCAATAGATCTCCAGGTTTCTAATTCTCGGCTTTGACTTGCTGACAGATCTCACACCTCACCACAAACTCGGCCACATCCTGCTTCAAAGCTGACCACCATAAATGTTGCATAATGTCCCTATACATCTTGGTACTCCCAGGATGTACAAACAAAAGAGTAGCATGTGCCTCCTGAAGAATGCTCTCCCGCAATTCTGCTTGATCCGGAACACACAGCCTCTCTCCAAACCACAACACTTCATCCGTGATCTGAAACTCGGACAACTTGCCAGCACCAACCTGCTTCTTCATCTTCTGAATCTCTGTATCTTCCTTCTAACTTGCGATAATCCTTTCATTTAGCATTGGTTGATGCCTCAATTGAGCTAAAAATGATCTCAAGCCTTGCAGAATGACTTCAATACCAGCCCGATCCAACTCCTCTGCAAGATGCCCCTGATTTGTAATAAAACTAGCTAGACTGCTCTTGCGGCTAAGTGCATCAACAACAACATTAGCCTTCCCAGGATGGTACTTAATCTCAGGACGAATTTCCTCAAGTACTTCCAGCCATCTCCGTTGCCTTAGATTTAGATCCTTCTTCTAATAAATGTACTTCAAGCTTTTATGGTCCGTTTACATGTTTAGCTTCTCACCATACACGTAATGTCTCCATTTCTATAAGGCGAAGATAATCGCAGCCAACTCCAGATCATGAGTCGGATAATTCTTCTCATGCGGTCTTAGTTGCCTAGACCCATAAGCGATCACTTTTCCCTCTTGCATTAAGACATAATCAAGCCCACGATGTGAACCATCGCTGTAAACATCATACTCAACACCTGCTCTAGGCAAAGCTAAAATGGGAGCAGTAGTCAGCCTCTCTTTCAATTCCTGAAAGCTCGCCTCGCACTGCTCAGTCCACTTGAAGTTCACATTCTTTTTGGTCAGACCAGTGAGCAGTACGGCTATCTGAGCATATCCCTGAATGAACCTCCTGTAGTATCCAGTTAGCCCAAGGAAACTCCTGATTTCTTTCACTATAGTAGGCCTTGCCCAATCCTTCACCGCCTCTATCTTCTGCGGATCAGTTGCTACTCCCTCCTTAGAAAGGATGTGACCCAGGAATTCCACCTCAAACTTCCAGAAATTGCACTTGGACAACTTGGCATACAACTCATGCTCTTGAAGCTTCTTAAAACTGCTGCCAGATGCTCCGTGTGCTCCTCCTCTGACTTGGAGTACACAAGGATGTCGTCGATAAACACCACGATGAAAGAATCAATAAATGGCCTCAGAACTCTGTTCATCATATCCATGAAGATTGCAGGTGCATTCGTCACTCCAAACGGCATAACTAAGAATTCGTAATGCCCGTGTCGAGTTCTGAATGCAGTCTTATGCACATCTTCAGTCTTCACTCATACCTGATGGTATCCGGAACGAAGATTTAATTTGGAGAAAATAGCTACTCCTTGTAGACAATCGAACAGGTCATCAATTCGTGGAATAGTATACTTGTTCTGAACAATGACCTTATTCAGCTCTTGGTAATCGATGCACATCCTCATCGAACCATCCTTCTTCTTTACCAACAACACTGGTGCTCCCCAAGGCGACGCACTCGGTTGAATAAAGCCTTTCTCCATCAGTTCCTCAATCTGCCATTTGATCTCATCCTACTCCACAAGTGCCATCCTATATGGTGCTTTGGAAATGGGTGCACTCCCTGGCTGAATAGTGATGCTGAACTCCACATCATGATGCGGGGGTAACCCAGGCAAATCCTCTAAGAACACAGTCGGGTAATCCTGAACCACAAGAATTTGCTGCACCTCTACAGGAATCACCTTCTTGCTGATAGCTGCCACCAGCCCAGAACATCTCTTCTTCCTTTAGAAAGTGACTTCAGGACCACCTGGAGCCTTCACTGTTACTTCCTTGGTCATGCACTCGATGCTTGTACTGTAAACCGACATCCAATCAATGCCAATGATAACATCGACTCCCAAGACATTCAGCTCGATCAGATCAATCCCGAAAATTCTATCTCCAATCACGATCTCGCAGTACGCATAGTACCGATCAGTGGTTAAAGTCTCCCCTGACGGAGTAGCTACTGCTAAGACCTTGTCTTGAAATACTTTCGGTTCAACTCCCAAAACTTTAGCAAACTTAGGTGATACAAAAGCGTGAGAGGACCCAGTATTGAACAAAACAACCGCTTTCTTTCCATTCAAATAAAGTTCTCCTGTTACATAACACACACTCGTTATATAACAGTTCACTATATAAAGCCTGAAAAGAGAAATAACAGGAAGCACTCCTAAACATCCTCCCTCGTACCAGTGATGATGTGATCTACCTCACTAGCATCAGCTTCAGTCAAGGCATATACTCACCCCTGCTGCTACAGTTTCTTCCCAACTTGCTACGTTGGTCCACTACGGGTGACATTCTGCGGCTTGGGGCATTGAGACTTATAATGTCCCGTCTCACCATAGTTGAAGCAAGTCACCACAGGAGGTCTCACCTAATGATTTTCGGTTCTCCCAGCTATGTTGATAGCATTCGCTCCTGTCGGTTTGAACCTCTGAGCTGACGGCTGTCCCCTGAAATTGCCAAAAACTGCGGGCCTCTTCCCAACATTCCAGTTGTTCCTCCGATTCTGAACAGCATGGAACTGCTCCATATCCACCTCAGTGGCTGCAGCTCGTTTGACCAACTTGTCAAACCTTCTGATACCGAGGGGTATCATCATGGATCTCAGACTTGGCCTCAAACCATGCTCGAACTTTCGAACCTTATTCGCCTCGTCCATCACCAGTTCGGGTGCATACCTCGAGAGTTGAGTGAACCTTGTCTCATACTCCCTGACCGACATACCGCCCTGCTGCAGTGCCAGAAATTCCATGGCCTTCTTCTCCTGGACGTATGATGGAAAATAATGACTATGGAACTCCTCCAAGAATTCTTCCCAGCCAAGAACAATATCTCCCATTGTCCGCTTCATCGACTACCACCACACAACCGCATCCTTCTCGAACTGCAGTGCAACCAACTTCACCTTGCTGCCCTCCGGAGTCTCCAAGACTTCGAAGATAGTCTCTACTTGTCGAATCCAGTTGTCAGCCGTGTTAGGGTCTAACTTCCCCTCAAATACGGGTGGTTTCATCCGCTTGAATGATGCTACGAGTTTGATTTCTTTGGGTACTGGATTCACAGACACTCTCCCTTGGTTCTGATTCATGGCAACGGCATTGAGTGTCTGATAGACCCTCGCCAATTCCGTTTCCAAGTCCAGACCTTCTCCGCTTCTAGCTCTTCTTCCAGCCATATTCTGTTGCAAAAGATCCATTAAATTCGAAGTAGAAAACATGAATTTAAATCAACTTTTCATTCCATTGAATTCCAAACTTTATACATTCGAATTTAAAATATTTCTGACATCAAGTGAAAGCAGTAAGAAGATACAACAGTCTAGTTCCTACGGTTCCTCTTGGCTTCTCGAAGCTCTTTCTGCAGTTCCTCCACTTCTTCCATCAGTACATCGTACATGTTTTTTCTCTTCTCGAGTTCCCAAACACGATGAATGAGAATTGCAATGCTCTCCTTGCACTTCGCACACTGTGCCTACAGCAGCTCTGCTCTCTCCCTCTGAGTCTCTACCTGCCTCTGAAGGGACACAATTAGACTACTCAGAACTGGTTCTTCCTCGTCAGAGGAATCATCAGATGAATCAAGAGGTGGAGTGATCTCTCGGGACTCAGGCCATTCCTCTTCAAATTCTTTAGGATCTTCTTCGTCTGAATCAGCTTGCCCGGGGAAGTAATCCTCCTCAACTATGTGCCAGTCATCACCTCCAGCTGGGTCGAAGTGGTCCACCAACTTAGAGAAAGGAGAATAAGAAGCATAAATCATAGAGCAACACAAATGTAAGGGACTTACATTTAAATCTCTAGACTTAACACACGCTCTAATGTCCACTCTTAGGGTGTCGTTCTGTAACCCCTGTTTCCCCAAAAATGTATTTTTGTGTATTTTTTGTATTTAAAATTTTCGTAACTTATTTTTCCGGTTTTCAAATTCTTTTGTCAAAATGTATTTTTGAATCTCCTATTAAAATTTGTTTTTGATCAATAATTTTATTTTAACTATTTTATATGAATTTTACATTTTAATACAAATCTTTTTATTATTATTATTACTCTGATTTCTGTTATTAGTACTACTACTATTATTATTAGTACTATTATTATCTTGATCATTTTCTTATTATTATTATTGTCAGTATTATTAGTATTACTGTTGTTTTCTTTTCTACTAATAGTATTATTATTTTATTGTATTTCATATTGATATTATATTAAAAATCCTATTTCTTGATTTATATATATATATTAATTCCTATTTTCCTTAATGGATTAGTTAACCCTATAATCCTATTTAAAACCTATTGGATATTTCCTTATACCCATTTGAATACCCATTTACCCATTCCTTACCAAACCCCCAAACCCGTTAACATCCTAAACTAAACTACACCATTTATTAAATAACCAAAACCCATACCCATAATTCACCCTAACCCAATATCCAATATAACCCTATAAAACCCATTTTGGCCCATACCCGAAACACCCCACAACCTATTACCCTTATAATAAACCCAAATACCCATTATATTATCCCAGACCCATTCTGCCTATCCCCTACCCTGTTAATAACCCCACCTAACCCGTTATCCCCTAACCCATCAGCCCTACCCTATTAACTTAAACCCTAACTCCATCTATATAAACCCATCACCTTCCCGTACCCCTTAACTGTTCATCTTCTGCGACCTTCTTCTCATCTCTCCCCCATTCATCCTCCAAGCCAGCCCTTGTCGCACCTCCCGCTGCACCCAGCTCCTCCTCCCGCTCCCATCCCCTGTGTTCTCTCCCTGCCATCGTGCTATTTCCGCAACGAAGTAGCGCACCTCCCTAGCCTCCTATCTCCCCCATCCTCCTGTGCCATCCCGACCACATCCGCCCTCCAAGCCATCTCCCGACCACCCAGTCAGTTGCCCTCCGTCGTGTGGTTCCGACGATGGCAGCGTACCCCCGCAACCGTCCCCCGTGCGTGCAGCCACCTGCGGCAATCCCGCTGGGGTCTGCCACCTTGCCGCCTGTCCGTCATTGTCCTCTCATCCTCCGACCAGCAGCGCGCAGTCCTGCCGTGCAACCAGTGCGCAAATAGCCCGAAGTTTTCCCCTCGGCTGCCCCTCGTTCCTCTTCATGTGCGAGTGGTGGTTGTGAGCGAGTTGCTCTCATTGGTTCGTGGGTTTTGTATTCTCTTTGGTTCGTGGTTTTCGTTGAGTTAGTCCGTTCGTGTTAGTTCGTTGTTCGTTGGTTGTTTCGTGGTGGTGCGTGAGTACTGTTCTAGGTTCATGTGTTGTTGAGTTGGTTCGTGGTTTCGTTGTTCGCTCATTCGTGTTCATTGTCGGTTCTTGTTCGTTTGATTCTGGTGCAGGTGTGTCTCGTGCACGTGGAGTTTTGGTTATTCCGTCGTTCGTTCTTGGCTCGTGATTGTTCGATCGTGCTTGTGCCTCAGGAATCTATTCCCGTTATTCCTATTTGTTGGATCAACGTTTTCGTCATCTCACAGGCAAGTAACTTGTTCTCCAATTCATTTGTTTGATACAAGTCAAAACGTTCACCTATAGTGTAGTTGGATCTAGAGACGACTCTTGTTTGTGATATGCTTGATGAGTTTTGTCTCAATTGTGAAAACTTGACCATAGATGACCACGACATAATTCTTGACATGAATTAACTTAGTTTTACCCGTTCTTGATTTTGTTCATGTATATGAGACTAGTTGTGAGAATTCGTGATTGGGTTGAGACCAATGTGTTATATTTGGTGTGGACATACTAGATACCCTAATTCATGATGTTTAGACACTTGGTAGACTCGATTTCGTGGATGTGTTTGGATCAATTTTCTTGAATCTATGTTGATTTTGTTTTTAAGGAAAAAATCTGTATTTTGTCGAGGATCTGTTTTGTTTGCTGTTTTGGACTGTCTTGAAGTCAGTATCATGAATTTTAGAGAATTTTGTCTATTTTCAAACCCTTTAACCTTGCTTGATTTTGATTTTGTATGACTGAGTTATGATTGTTTACTACAGAGGTGTCGATCTTTTCCAGATTCTGTTTTTGGTAATTTTGATGACAAATCATTTTAAAGAACTATGCTACACATATTATTTTGATCCAAAACACTGGTCAGGCTTTCTATACATATCTAGGGATTATCCAGAATTTTGGTGAATTTTATTGATGAGTTTTATGTGTTGTTTCATGCTCGCTTATGAAATCTATACTTGCTGTATTTCGCTCGCTGATCTGTAAAGAACCTTATTTTCACTACGATTCCTTTTACCGTATGGAAAACGTTTGCGAAATATGAAAGATAGTTTATTTTATCTATTTTCATCTCCCTTTGGCAGATTTAGATTTCGTTTCATGGATTGCAAGATATTTTAGTTTTCGTACAGCAGTGTTGAGAATTCTAGATTTTCCAAAGTATCGTTTCTTTATGTTTTCTTATTTTTGATGACTAAATTAATTTTACTGGAAAGTTATGAAACTTTATATTCTGATTCTAGACATATAGGAGAATACCCCAGATTTTTTCTGAATTTATTTGAGAGGTTTTGATGTGGTTTTCCTGACTAAGAATATGTTTTCCTGATTTCTGACTTAACATGTTTTTTGTTTTCAAATCTGTTTTGAGTTATGATGTTGTGAATTACTATATGACTTATTTATACTCGCTAGATTCGTGTGGAAGTCTATTTTCCAGTTCCTTCGATGGATCTAGATTTGGATATTTTTAGTGGCTGGAATCACTGTTTTAGTACAAAACTGTCTTGCTATCCTGAATTAGAAAACTAGTAGTTTTACCCTGTTATGTATTATCATGTACCTATACTTGTTTATCTTGCACCCTGAACCTGGTACATCTTATACCCTGTTATTTTTGATATATTTTGTACACATACATGTTTGTTTTGCACTAATAATAAATTAACCAAGCCGGGGTTAAGGGAAAGATTTAATATTGGATAATTCAGAAACGTGTACTCGGAAGGGGGCCCGTGTTTCCCATATTTGGAATTCGTTATATGATTTGGTTAATTTGGAATTTGGTATATGATTTGGTTAATTTGGAATTTGGTATATGATTTGGTTAATTTGAAATTTGGTATATAATTTGGATTATTTGAAATTTGGTATATGATTTGGTTAATTTGAAATTTGGTATATGATTTGGATTACTTGTCTCTGAGTACACTGCCCTCTATGGTCCACTATGAAATCTAAAGCGAAATTGTTTGTTGTAGCAACCATGTGTTATAATATGGGGCGCATGAAGTGCTACCTAGATAGTAATCACTATAAGACTTGATACATGATCCTTGAACATGATACTTGAACATGATACATGATTTCTTGATACTTGACTACATGATACATGATATTTGGATACTGGAGACATGTTACATGATTACCTGTTTACCTGTATACCTGCTACCTAACACCTGTTACATGTTTACCTGTTTACTTGATTACTTGACACTTGATTCATGCCATTCACACTTGTTCACTTTGCCATGCTAGTTGTTATATTTTGACATGTGATTAGTTAGTTTTTCCCATGTACTTGTATCCTACATTATAAGTGGCCCGTAACTTGCAATTGACGGGTACTTATTTTTCTCTTTTCCTCTTTCCTGCATTCATTGAATTGCAGATTTTAGAGAACAGGTTCCAGATAGTATTGGTGACATGAAGTATTAGTGCTGGATCTTGTTATGATTATTCTTTGTAGTTGCTTGAACAATAATTGCATTCATGTATTTGGATTTTTTCTTGTTGGGCAATGTGACCAAGGATTATTTGTGTATGTCAGATCATGACTATTTGAAATTAATATATTTTATTTCAAGTATTCTTGTTGGTATTTGGTTCATATGTGCATGTGGTTGACTTTTTTGGCTTCCGACTCTGATTATATTGTGATATGTTCTTGAACAGCTTATGGATGATGAAAATCATTCGCTAGGATTTTGTCACGTATCCGTATTCCGTATTCTTTTTGGGAAGCAGGGCGTGACACGTTCCTTATTAATTTGTAATACTTAGAAGCGTGGCTCTGATAACACTCTGTAACACCCCGAATTCCAAAACAGACTGAATTTGAAGTTCCACAGGATCTTTATACTTCTCTTCGTATAATTTTACAAGGAATTAAAAACTTTATTAAATTAGAGTTACATTTACATTACATACTTACAACGGAAGCAATTTAAAACAAATTACATGAATAGAAATGTACAACACTTGAATCATTCTTTACGCAGCATGCATATTTTAGTCTTGTTAATCACTTTATCCTGCATAGAAACTGTAGGCACGTCAGTTCATTCAACTGATGCTAGGATATAATACATTATTTTTCTCTTACTTGGAAAGAACAAACTTGTCACAAACAGAACTACGGGGACTATCCTATTGATGTTGTGTTGTGCGGTGCACTTAGTCCTTAATGCAATTATGTATGTTACATGACACTAATGGGCACTTGTTCAGATTCTATGCATCCCATACTACATAGGTCTGAGGGCAAACCCTTAACCGTTCTTCATCTTGTAGGGTTCAATCCCTCGTCATGACTTAAACTACTACAGTAACTACGATAAGTATCCTAAATGTTCTATGAGTTATAAGCTCATGTCCAGACAGCCTGGAGGGAAATCCCTCATCATAACATGATGCATCGTGTGGAACCTATGGACAATTCAGCCTCTGTCATCGGACATGACATCACCTGCAGTCACCAAACACCCCACAAGCATCACCTGCAGTACGGACTCATGGAGACATATCCACCTCATGACACGATGGATCGTGTAGACAGCTTGTGGATACTCTCACGCCATAGCTCCGAGGCCCTCATACTCGTGTTTTTCTCTTACTTTTGTCACATCTTTACTATATGTCTAGTCCTTAGTTATTAGAATCATGAATAAAATCAATTCTCTAGAGTTAGCCCTTCCACTATACCGGTCTTAATCATTTATATAACACGACCCAAATCTTGGTCTTTTCATTTCAAATCTCATTTTAACAATCTCTTTTCAATGCCGGTATGAGGCTTAGCTACACTCTTGTTCTCAATTTCACTTCATAATCACAAAATCGAGTTCTCATACTCATAGAGTTTTTTTCATAGTTCAACATGATCAAGGTTCGAACCAGCGACCCAGAGCCAAACTCACGCTACAGTGCAACACACAGTGCCGCACGCGCTAACCAGAAAGGACAGAGCTCAACCACGTCAGAAAGGAGGGTTCAAACCCCTATAAGCCCATTCCCTGAACTCGGATTTTCCCAAAAAAAAAAAAAAAAAAAAAAAAAACAGTAGCTAATGCCCAGTTTCGAACCCGAGACACAAGAACAAACCCACACTACAGTAAGCACACCCAAACGCACCCATTAATCAATAAGTCCAAGTGGCTAATCTGATATGAGTTGGGTTTTTAGGGGTTTTGATCCATGTTTCGGTTCACTTCGAAATTTTATAAAAATAACTATTTTTAAACTCTATTCTTCTCCAATTTCATTCTAAAATTCCAGAACATAATTTTTACGCATTTCTAATATATTAGTAAATTAAAACTTAATTTTTGACATAAAATGTGTAAATTTCCTCTTTAATTACAATTTTGTCTACAATTTTGAATATGCACATACAAATGTAGTTTCTTTATAATTTTCCATTCAAACTTCCCATAGCTTCTTTTATTATTTTTATTATTATTAACCAATCATTTCACTAACAATTATCCCTTTTTCATGCCACTAACAAATGAATTAGTAGAAATCACAATTTTGCATGGTGATCATTTCAACTCACTAAACATACAATCATGTCTTCTTAGTTTATCACAATCAATCAATTAAAGCATGGTAGCATGGTTAATTCTAAACTAACAATCACAATTTTGAATTAATTAACATTCTTTTAACATACATTCAATCCATTGCAATTTTGTCCCATTTTCATAACACATGGCTAAAATACTAAAGTTTCTTCTCAATTTCATCAACCAGACCCTAGCATGATGTCTAATTAGAAGTTTGAGAAAATCACCTACCTCTAATGGAGAGAAAATTAAACAAAACTCCTAGGGATCTCCTACAATGAACAAGTGAAGCCTTCTCCTCCTTGATCGAGCCACCAAATTGACTTCTCCTCCTAGTATGCAAGCAAACCGAGCCTCACCCTTGCTCCTTGAAAATCCGGCCGCTTGTAAGGTTGAAGAACACACACTAGCACTTAATCTTTTGAACTCACAAACTTCTCAATCTTTTGTCTCACTAAATGCCTTTCTTTTCTTTCTTTCTATTCTTTTCTTTTCAAAATATTTTGGTGTGGGAATGAAGAGTGTGTGGGGGGGGGGGGGGGGGGGGGGGGTATTTATACAAATTTTAAGGGTGAGTGGAGGGCTAGGATGAGTCCAAATGGTTAGGGATCAAGGGTCTAGATGAACTAGGGAGTTATAGAAACTACCCATGATGATGAAACCAACTCTCCACCTCTCCCATCTCTCCCACTCTCCCATGCATTATCCGGACTAGGTAGAAAAGTGCACAATGCCCACTCTAGTGCATGCACGTGCCATCTAGTACCCCCTTTTAAAAGTTTGTTCATGTGATCAATTAATTGTTCACTAAACTTGTCTACACTACAAGTTAGATTAATAAAAAGAGAAATCAAGTTAAATGGGCATACTAATGGGCCAATTAACCATGGGCTCTACTATTTAAATTAATTAATTAATCAAGATGGGCTAAAAAAAAGACAATTAGGCCTAGAATTTAATTAAGCTTTTGAAATAGTCTTTTTTGGAAAATAAAGAGAACAATTTTTTGTTCATGCTATAAAGAAATATTTTTATAAAAGAAAATATACATATGAAATTATACGTGCAAAACACGTAAAAATCACAAACTCCACATAAATAGAAATTTAGGGTGTTACACTACGTAGTCATCACGCACCCCACAAGCATCGCCACGATCCCGATAATTCCGGAGATGGATTCACGTTATGACATGACGCATCATGTAGATAGCCTATGAAAACTCTCACACCGTGAATTCGAGCCTCTCAAACTTGTGTTTTTCTCTTACTTTCATCACATCTTCACTATAGTGTTGTCCTTAGATATTTGAATCATGAATAAATTAACACCCTAGAGTTAACATTTCCTCTACACCAGTCTTGAACATCAATTGATAACAATGACCCATTCTTGATGGTTTTCCACAACATTTATCTTCAAAGAATTCATTCACACAGGTGTAATGACTTAGCTTTACTCTAGATTTTAATCTCTTTTCATGTTCAGCAAAATTGAGTGTTTATACTCACAAATTCTATAATCCATCATGATCTTTTTATTTCATTTTCCATGCACACTTGCATATATTAAAAAACCAAATTTCATTTATTGACTTACTCCAATCTTTCATGTCGAAAATCTCAACATTTGTTCTCTACACAAAATTCTTTACATTCAAAATTTTCCCTTTCTTTAATTATACCAAAGTCATAGTTTAAGAAAAATTATCAAGTTCTTCATCCCATTGTTTTAATATGAAAACATTTTTAATTCTCACAAAATATGTCAAAATATTGTAGAAATATTTTTTATAAAGTCTGAATAATTTTAGAAAAATATTAGAAATTTTCCCCAATTTTATTGCTCTTAAAACACAATAATATGCCCAAGAAAATCAAAATTTATTAAAAGCCAGGCGCCAGGTTCAAACCCACGACCCCCGACCCTGCTACAGTGACCAACTCAGAGCGCACCCGAAGACAGAAAACCCAACAGTGGCTAGCGATTAAAGGTGAACTCACAGTCTTATGTACGGGTTCTTCAGTGATTTGCTAAAAACCAATTTTAATAAAAATAGAGCCTCTTCAAGACTCGAACCCGAGACTTCTTGCAGTGTTCACAGCGCTATAAACCCACACCGTAAACCAGTATTCCCAAACCATTTGTCTGTTATAATTCTAAGATAAAATTCCCTTATTCTACAAGTCTGTTTATAACCCTTTCTTTAACAGTTTCGATTTCCAATTAAATTTATACCATTCAAAATCTAATTCTTTTCCGAACTGTTTTCTTTCAAAATTACAATACAGTGCATATATTTAAATTCACAAAAGTCTTATTTTTTCACAATGTAATAAAATCTTCCTTCCAACTTGTATTAAAGAAATTATACTATCAATTTTTCAAATAAAAAGTTGTCTCTCATCAAAGTTTCTTCATAAAATTCCTTATACTAATAAAACATATACTAGTGAGACTATTTCTTCTCTTATCACATCATCACTACATAACTGAAATAACAACTAAGCCATTTAGTAACTAACACATATCAATATGCATTCATCTCAGTCAACAACTAAGCCATTCACTAAGCAAAATTATCAAATTAGCATGGTTCATTAAAATAGATATTCTAGCATGAAATATTGATATGGCACAATGATAAATTCACTAATCTAAAATTCATTCTACGAATTTTCGTATATTAACCATCACGATTTTCTCTTTTTCCCAATTAGCATCTTTAAGCAATCACATGGCAAACTTTTACTATTTTCTCTAGCATATTCATAATTTTAACGTACTAACATGATATCTAGATTAGAAGTAGAGAAATTGCCCACCGCTTGAAGAACAAATGAGAATTCTTAAAGAAAACTCATTAAAAGCACGATTGCCTTTCCTTCTCCTTGATCCTAGCCGCGAGCCTTCTCCTCCGAGCTATACAAAATCCAAGCTCCTCCTCCTTGTACAAAACCGAGACTTCCGTCCTCTATGCTTGGCCGGCCTCCAATATGCAAGAACACACACACACTCAATCTTTTCTCACACAATCTTTTCTCTTTCTCTTACACACAATCTTTTCTCACACAACTTCTTCTCTTTCTCATTAAAAATTCTAGGTGCAAGAGATAAAGATTGACAAGGGGCTATTTATACACAATTCATGGACAAATGAAGGGTTGAGATGTGTTTGGATGAATGGCTAAGATGCATTTGGGAGTTAGAAAAACCACCCACTAGCGTGCAATCAACTCTCCACTCTTTCCACTCCATGAAATGGCCGGCCTCTCCTCTCATTCAAATTGCACGTGCATGTGCAATGCACGTGTCCCCACATGCACACCTATACTTAAGTTTATCCATTAATTTCTTATACTAATTTGTTACATGACAAGTCTACTATACAAGTTATTTTAATTAACAAATGAATTAATTAATGGGCTAGCTAGGTGGGCTAATTCTATGGGCTTTTTAATTAATTAATTTAATTTAATTTGGGTGGGCTACAATTAAATTGTTGGGCCTAGGATCCTATAATAAATAATAAGAGGCTTTAAAAAAAAGAGAAATGACAATGTTTGTTCATGACATTAAAAATAATTTTAATGCTAAATACACACATTAATTTGCACGTGTGAAACACATTAATTGAATGAAAATTTTATATTTAATTATATGAAAGTTCAGGATGTTACAACACTCCTTCCTTAGAATAGATCCGTCATCGGAACTATGCTTAAAGAGTGAGAAGCAAAACATAAAAGAAGAAAGAAAAATAATACAATTCAAACAAAGAGCTCGGGATGATCCTTCAACATCCTCTCCTCGGATTCCCAAGTAGCCTCTTCAACCAACTAGTTTTTCCAGACTACTTTGATCATCGGTATCGTCTTGTTCCTCAAGACCTTCTCACGACGATCCAGAATCTCAACCGGCCGCTCAGTGTAGCTCAGATCTAACTGCAAACCCTCTGGCACTTTGCGCAAATGTTGACTTAGATCTGGAATGTAACCTCTCAACATAGACACATGGAAGACATTGTGCACCTAAGACAACTCCTCCGGTAACTCTAACCGGTAAGCAGTCTTCCCAATCCTCTTTAATATCTTATAAGGGCCTATGTACCTTGGGGCTAATTTCCCACCTCTGCCAAAACGAATCACACCATTACTAGGAGACACCTTCAGGAAGACAAAGTCACCTTCCTCGAACTCAAGGTCCCTCCTCCGGTTGTCGGCACAAATCTTCTGCCTACTCTGAGCATCCACTAACCTCTTCCTGATCAAATCAATTTTTTTGAGGTCTGCTGCACGATCTCGGGCCATAACATCTGCCGCTCCCCCACTTCAAACCAGCATACAGGCGTTCTGCACTTCCTGCCAAATAGAGCTTCGTAAGGCGCCATTCCGATACTAGTCTGAAAACTATTGTTTTAGGCAAACTCTACCAGAGATAGATGCCTCTCCCAACTACCTCCAAAATCTAGAACACAACACCGAAGCATATCCTCAAGAACCCGATTGACCCTCTCAGTATGCCCATCTGTTTGAGAATGGAAGGTGGTGCTAAAATCTATCTTAGTACCCCACTCCATGAAATGGCCAGCCTCTCCTCTCATTCAAATTGCACGTGCCCCCACATGCACACCTATACTTAAGTTTGTTCATTAATTTGTTATAGTAATTTGTTACATGACAAGTCTTCCATACAAGTTGTTTTAATTAACAAATTAATTAATTAGTGGGCTAGCTAGGTGTGCTAATTCTACGGGCTTTTTAATTAATTAATTTAATTTATTTTGGGTGGGCTAGAATTAAATTGTTAGGCCTAGGATCCTATAATAAATAATAAAAGGTTTTTTTAAGAAAAGAGAAATGAAAATGTTTGTTCGTGACATTAAAAGTAATTTTAATTTCAAATACACACATTAATTTGCACGTGTGAAACACGTGAAATCAAATGAAAATTTTATATTTAATTATGTAAAAATTTAGGATGTTACACAAATTGGGATGGTTTGAGACTTAGGGTTATAATGTGGACCCTAGAAAGACCATTTATGATATTTTGAATTTTGAGACTCTAGAGGTTGAGCGGGACACTGGCATGCTGGTAGATGAGATCTTTGTGGAATTGAGCCAGTGGGGCTTTTGTTGTTGTTTTAGTAGAGTTAAGTCCGACAGGGTACACAAACCCTAGGGGGGATTGTAAGTTAATTGAATATAATAAACATAAGGACAGGCATTAGTGCAGATGTGATAGATCTTGGGAAACGTAAGTAGGGAGCCCTGTATAGTGGATGGATGAGATTAAAGACTATAGTCGTGGTTGGGCGGTTTGATTTCGAAGGCTGCAATTATCATTGCCATCTCCCGTATTCGCACGTTGAGGGTCTTTTACAGTTGGGCGGATTTATTCCGAAGGCTGGGATCTATTCGTGGAATTACGGCAAGGAATGTTCAGGACGACATTTACATGATGCTTGCGCGTTGAGGGTGCTAGTCTGGCGGGTAGATACCGGGCCGTAGGCCTATTCGCAGAGTATCTAGATCATGTTTTTATCACCGTAGTAGGTTAGTTGCATAACGAGGGATTGAACCCTATAAAGTGGAGAACGATAACGGGTTGCACTGGACCTATGTAGAATGGGATGCATAGAATCCGACAAGTATGCATTAGAAGCTATCGTGTGCATTGTGTTTTCTTGAACATTATTTTATGCATTTCTCTTTTTGTTTTCTTGACACACACTTACTTAGAATATTTTCACTTGTTGTTTATTGAATCTTTCGTTGTTATTTTATTTCATGTTATGTAGCAAGTTTGTGATTGTAAGACTTGGAAAGGTTACTATTACTATAGTTGACGTCAGTTGCATTTAACTGACGTGCCCACTTTTCATTCAGACTTTTGCAGGACTTTCAGTTAGTTGAGTCAAGAAAAAAAAGGGGGCTTGGAGTTAATTGAGAATTGTAATTTATCATGTTGTAAAGAGATTGTAATTAAAGTGTTTATTTTCGTTGTGTTGTAAAGAGATGATGTAATAAAAGAAGTTTTAATTTTCCTTGTATTTTTTACTATGTTTGGATTACATTGAAGTTGATTCTGGAAATTCATGCCGCTTATTTCTAATTTTATTTATTGGAAATTCGGGGCGCTGCAGGACGTCAGGTACTATGTTCACCTTACCCGAGTGATACTGTAGTTTGAAATACTAGTCTGCCATGAACTCTAGCCATCTCCTCTGCCGAGAATACATAACTGAGGCTCTTATGGCCAGTGAAGATCTCAACTCTGTTTCCCATCAAGTAGTGCCTCCATAACTTCAAAGCTAAGATCACAGCTATGAGTTCTATGTCATTAGTAGGGTAGTTTTGATCATGTGGCCTCAGCTGTCTGGATGCATTAGTCACAACTCTACCTCGCTGCATCATTATTTCTCCCAAACCTCTGCCTAAAGCATCACAATAAATCACAAAAACCTCTAGATTCGTACGGTATATTCAACACTGGTGTCGACATCAGCCGACCCTTAATTCCTTAAAGGCTTTCCCACATGCGTCATCCCAGATGAACCTCTGATCTTTCCTTGTCAGTTCAGTTAGGGGTCCAACAATCTTTGCGAAGTCCTAAAAAACTTCTGATAATAATCTGCTAGTCCAAAAAGTTCCATAGTTTTTACACTGACTTAGGGACTGGCCAATCCTAGATAGCAGCAACCTTTCCCGGATCCACTGAAACTCTAGCTCCCGAGATGATCTGGCCCAAAAATGCAACACGATCCAACCAGATTTCACACTTGCTATGCTTTCCAAACAACCGATTCTCCCTCAAGGTCTGCAAAACAGTTCTCAGATGCTGAGTGTGATCCTTCCTTTCCCGAGAATATACCAGGATGTTGTCGATGCACCCTACCACAAACTTGTAAAACAAATGGTGAAAACACACTGTTCATCATATCCATGAAAATAGCCGGTGCGTTGGTTACTCCGAATGGCATTACAAGGAATTAATAATGGCCATACCGTGTCTGAAATTTCTTCTTCTAAATATCATTGGCCTTCACCTTAACCTGATGTTATCCCAAATGAGGATCCAACTTCGAGAAAATAGAAGCACCTCCAAGCTGATCAAACAGGTCATCAACCCTCTACAGTGGCTATCAATTCTTCATGGTCATATTGTTCACCTCTCAATAATCTATGCAGAGCCTATGACTACCACCCCTCTTCTTAATAAACAGTATAGGAGGTCCCCAAGGAAAAACATTCGGCTTAGTAAATCCTTTATCCAGTAACTGCTGAACCTGCACATTCAGTTTGGCCAACTCTACGGGTGCCATCCTGTTGGGGCTCTTTGAGATTGGTGTTGCACCAGTTTGGATCTCGATACTAAACTCTACATTAGATTCCGGCGACAACCCAGGTAATTCATCTGGAAAGACATCTAGAAAATCTCGTACAATTAAGGTGCAACTTTGCCATCAGTGCACATTAACTGCAACATACATGTCTCATGTTTCACCAAATCCTTGACACGCCCAAACGGTGTCTGACCAGCATGGAACTCAAATTCCTAGCGATATGGACTCCTGAACACTACCTTCTTCTCTCGGCAGTCAATCACATCATGAGTAGCACCCAACAAGTCCATTCCAAGTATAACATCAAACTCCGAGTTGTTGATGACGATGAAGTGTACCTTAAAATTCATGCCACAAATCAATAAATGACTCTATTTGTACTCTTTAGAACAAACGACAACACCAACTCCTGTAGTGATATTCCAAGCCACTGGCATGTCGCCGCAGGGCAAGTGATGGCAATCGACAAAACAAGCAGGGAAAAAGAATGGGTAGCACTGGAATTAAAGAGGATATGTGTAGGGAAGGAGTGAACTAGAATGAAACCTATTAATGAATCAGTGAATGAAGATGAATGCAAGGTACAGAGAAGAAATAAACGATGCAAGGATTGAATGAAAATCTATTGCAAATTTCTTGCAAGCACACCTTCGACAGTCTCTGTCTCCTCTACAATCAGGTTGTAAGCCTGACCACGTCCTCCAATATGACCTCCTCTGGGAGCTGTCCACCTCTGATTATAGACCTGCTTCTACTGTGGGAGCGGTGGTCTGTCTTGACCATGAGCTAGTGCTCTTGGTAATGATCCTCCTGCAGGTGCACTGCCCCTTTTCTTTGGGCAATCCAAAATAATGTGATTGCTCGCTCTGCACACAAGGCACAGGTGGTTGGCTACCCTGGCGCTCTTGGTACTGATCCTCTGATTGGTGCACTGCCCCTTTTCTTTGGGCAATCCCGAATAATGAGATCGCTCACTCCGGACACAAGGCATAGGCGGTTGGCTACCCTGTAGTCCTTGTGTAGGTTTCCAATCTTGAGGCATTAGTTACATGTCTGTTCCTTCTTTGGGGAAGCTGGTGGGTAGGGTAGTGCTCAAGTCGTAGGGTTCTGAGCTGGCCTCCGTATAGGTCCTCCTGATGGTCTTATGACAGTAGTGGGTTGTACTGCTCGTTGAGCTGCTTTCCTCCTTCTTTGGGTTTGCTTGTGGAGCCAGGATGCATCAAGCAAGACATCATAGGTGCGGTGCTGATGGGCGACTAAGCGGTCTTGAATGTCATAATCCAATCCCATCAGGAATCTCTGGGTCCTGTCCTCCTCATTTGCCACCATAGCTGAAGAGAAATGACTCAATCGAGTGAACTTCGTGGCATATTCATCAACTGATCGATTCCCCTGGGTTAGAATAATGTTTGAATTAATATTCCTCACATATGGAATAGGCAACAAAATTTAAAATCATTTAACACAATCTGATAAAAACCTGGGTCAGTGTAGTAAATTGGCGCTCCATCTCTACCTTGGTAATGCCCGAAAAGTTTTGGTCAGGAAGCTCTCGGTGAAAGTGGCCCAAGTGATAGGCCTCTCAAGTCTTTCAGTCTCTGCCTTCCACCAAATGTAGGCGATATCCGAGAGTTGGATGCTGACAACATCTACTAAGTCTACATCCAAGATCCGTCCAGCCTATAGTAACTGCTCCATCCTGATTAACCGCTACTTTACTTGCAATGGCATCTCAGTACCCGCAAATTTCTCTACATGCAACCTTACAAAATTTGATATTGTACCAGGCATCGAAGGTAGTGATCCTAGTGCTGATCTAGCGACAGCTCGATTGGTGACTTCTTGGGCACTTTCCAGCTATCCATAATCAGCTGGTTGTGGTCCTACTGTAGCTTTATCATCTGCTGCATTGCCTAAAGAATTTCAGTGTCCTCTGATGGTTTATCCCTGGGTCGGGAAGTCGACGAGCTTCCACAGAGCCATAATCTGCAATATAATCAAGCAAGGCCAATTCCGAGATTACAAGATGGTTATTAAATGTTCATGTGAACAATGCGGTGTGCATATTGTTGAGCAATACCATGTATTGCAAAATCTATACAGTTGTACAAAAATACCGACACGCACCTACGACCCAGCGAATGATATAAGTATTCCAACTCACATTACTTATAAGATGTACAGTTGTAAGCTCAACAAGATAGAAAAATACATCCATGTAGGCTGTAATAATGATCACTGGAACATGAATAGAATAAAATAACCAACATTCGAGATACATAAATTTCATGTCAAATTTCCTGAGAATATAATATTCTGAAATAATAATAATGCAATAAACAGTTCACTCCGCCTATCTAAGTAAGGTAGCGACTGATAAATGAAGTAAAATAAAATAAAATAATGCGGCATTTCCATCATGATCGCTTAGAAAGTTTGTTTGCCAAGTTCCTCTAGTAAGTCATATCATCTGGGGTTGGGGGGGGGGGGGGGGGGGTCGTTAGAGCAGGCTTCTAACGGAAAGTAGTAAAAAGTATTACAGTAACAATGTAGTAAAACATGATATGGAAGAACAAGGAATAGCAAAACAAATACTGGGATGATGTGAACATGTGCTATGTAAATAAAAACTGTGAGATAATGCATTCTTGACTGTAAGGTATAACCAATCGGTAATCGGGAATCAGGGATCAGGAACCAGTAATCAGGAATGTTTCAGTTTTAATCCTCAGTCTATCAATTTCATTAACTTATCTAATGCATGCAATCCTGTGTCCCTTACCACAGGTTTGGGTACTTATCAATCAAGTGAACGTTTGGACTTGAGTGATGAATTCTACAGGATTGTGTACTCGGGAATCGTAATCAGTAAACAGTAAATAGTGGATACCTGTCGGTATACAATAATCAGTGAACAGTAATCGGGATACTGCAGTTAGTAATTCGTCATCAGTAATCGGTAATACGAAAAACACGGCTCCTCTTCCGAGTATACTCTCTTATATTTTGACTACTAAGTCATACCATTTATTACCCTTGCTTATCATTATTTTATCATATCACTTCTTAGGGTATTGGATTCTTGAGGTGGTTCCCACAGATTCTAGAGGTAACCACCGCAGATTCTAGCGGTGGCTCTAGCCGATACCTACGATGTGAAACTTAGCTCCATGTGGTACTTAGTTCTTTCACACAAGACAATAGCAATTACCATAACAATAAAGATGCATATAACGATATTATCAAGACGGTATTCAAGAAAGTATCAAGAGCGGTAATCATGAGGTGAAAGCAAATACTTGTATGAAGGATAGTAATCATGAAAATATCAAGTGGTATATGCAAATACATGATATAAAGGAAATATGTTGATCTACTATAAAAGTACAATTTATCATGCATGAATAATAATATATATAAATAATAAAAGACACTATCGACAAATCTGGACAACAGCACATGTCTACACTAAAACTGACTTTCTCGCTTCTACGGTATTGAAAATCTAGTTCTGTCAGAGATTCCAAAAGTGGACTCTCTTTCGAATCCAACTCCAACTCACTCGACATATTCTTATCCCAGTAGCTATACCTACCAAATGGTTCTTTATACATCTAGTGTTCAAGAAGCAATATAAGGTCAAGTTCTCATGCTTATAATTCTACTGACAAATCATTATTAAATCTCACAAAAATTATGGTATGATCCCTAACAATGTTTATTAACACTTAGGTTTACATCAGATTTTATTTCCACTAACAATCTAATTTTAATTCCACTAAACATTAATCTGAAATTTAGGACATGTCAGTACTAAAACATCGATATCTCACAATCTATAAATCGGTTTGTGAAACCGTCTGATGTTCTGGATTCTACACTCAAAGGGATATAACATGCATATATAAAACATTAACTTTGGTTACAGGAAATTGGGTCTAATCTCAATACAAAATAAATCATTCTGTGAATGAAATGTCTGAATTTATCAATTAACCTATCACGAAAAGGAAACTGTGAATATGATTCATGGATGTATTAAGAAAGAATTCGGTGTTGAAACTAGAATAGAATTCGACGATACGATACGTTGCATAACCATAAATAACTACTTGCTTGGAGTTCAGAAGAGAAAGAGAGAAAAAAAGACAAGGTGCTTGGCTTGTTCGAATACTGATTCTTCGTGTGCGTAGGAACTTCGTGGCTCGTTACTTGTGCTCTGGTTCATGCTTCGAGGTAGGATTTCAGCAAGAAGGGCAGCGATGGTAGCAATGACGGCAACAACTACGTTAGCAACAACGGCAAAAACAACGGCATCAGTGATAGAAAAAATGATAGCAACTACGTAGGGTTTTGATGGATGTTGGGATGGAGACAATAAGGAGTTGGGGCTCGGGTATGGGGTGGCTGTCAAGTTGAAGGAGTGCGGGATGATTGTGCGGTTGGTAGAGGAAGGAGTTGGAGATGGTGTTCGGGTAAATGGAGGCAACGAGGAGGAGGTTGTGAGGGCTGGTGGGTTTGTGGTGGAGGGATTGGTTTGGAGTTGGTGTGTTGAAAATGATTTTGATTAAGATGGTGTTTAAATAAAGGCAGGGTGGGAGCTCGAAAATTGAAGTAGAGGCTGAGTTTAGGGTTTAGATGAGATGGTTCATATATAGGTAGTAGGGTGGGTGATTAGGAGGAGTTAGATGGACGTGGAGTAATGGTGTGGGATTGGAGTAAATGGGATGGAGATTCGTGGGGATTGGCTACATAGATGGTGTAAAGGTAGTGAAATTTAGGTGGGGAAAATAATTAGGGTTAGGGAGTTATGGTAACGATTAATAAAGGTTAGGGTTTTGGAATTGATGGATTGAGATTAAATCAAAATCTTTACTCAATAATTTTGAACAGGCTAAGAATATGGCCTTCACATGAAAAAATAAATAACTAGAGAAGATAATATAGTACATGCTAATAAGTTCAAGATAAAAAAAGGAACTAGTATATAACTGAAATAAATAAATACGTAGGAAGATACGTATAGGTGAAACAGAGGGTTACACACAATGTAGAAGATTTGACCCACAACTCTGGCTTGGGCCCAGATTCAACCCAAGATAGGCATTGATTTACTGCTCCACCTCCACTATCAGGTACTCTGGAAACTGGGTGAGGATTGACTATTTGTTATTTCTTATGTATAATTATTCAAACATGTGTCATTGCAGCAGTAAGAGCTTGCATCATGTATGTTGACATTTGAATTTGATTATGATACATGTACAATCAAATGAATATGCACCATATGAATTTGTTCCTCTTCGTTATGATACTCTCACATACATCACATTAAGCTAACTAACACATGCATAGTCATATGTACATACACATGGGAATGACATATATGTGAGATTAAACTTCATATTTTAAACATCAAGAATCTTATTGATAGTAAAATCACATTTTAAAGGAAATTCATGACCTGCAGGTCTACATTTCAAGAATTTGACAATAACTTAAGTTAGACACACAACACTCCTCCATACCTCCATGACTTGGAGGGCTACTTGCAATAGACTGGATAGCAGTGGTGGGGGTGTCAAGTTGTTTGAGATAGGCTATCAGGAGTACATGGTGGTTTTCTACTACCATCCTATACTCAAGACCTTGGACCAGGAGATAAAGAGATTCATGAAACACATTTTCAATTCCCACCATTCGATATACCAACATTTTCAATACCTCCCATTCTATATACTAGATAATCAACAACTAAAAATAATCTCTTCTTTATATTCTTTTGCACCATTTGCACTGTTAGGATCTAAAGTATATTTCCTTTCTTTTTTCATCATTTAGAACTACTTGCAGCACCTCTAAACACCTGGTAATATTTTAATAGTGGTACTGGCTGTATAGCATATGGAGTATATATAGCCAAAGTTAGGGTGGCTGGGGGTTGGAATTTAAGTATCATGCAAGCTCTTGTGAAAGTGTCAAAAATGATGGAGATGTAGACAAGTCAAGGCATGGATACAGTTTCAGGAAAAATAGAAGATTAAAAAAAATTGCATCATGTTTGTCTTCTTGTTCACTATGTACCAAGTCTATGTTGAGGGTTTGTATCTCAATGCAAGCAGTTGTTAAAAATATAAGCTAGGAGTAGTGGTTGTGCGACACAATGCACTAGGATCTTGAACATGTTAGGATAGTTTAACAAGTTAGGAGTTGGTTATTTTGTGACTCAATGCACCAACCTCAATCCAACCTTTTTTGAATGTTGTACATGGTCTACACACCCTTCTTGTGTTTAAGTTCTTCTCTATAGCTTGATTGAGTACATACTTATGTCTTTTGGTATCACATTTACAAATGAATCAATGAAGGGGCAGTAGTGGAATTGTAGCTCAATTAGATGCTTGATCCAATGTAGAGGGAGGAAGAAGCATGAGATTCTAAGGAGGGGTGCTAGAAGCACATGACCCAAGAAATGGCCAGTAGATTATGGAAATTTACATGCATTTATATTCAATAGATAAGAGAACAATCCATGCGCTCTTTCATTTATAACTAAAATGAAATACTTATCATGTGTGTTAACTGCCAATATATAAAAATTACTATAGAGATAGAGGGGGAAAGTAATAGACCACCATGGATTCCATATGGAACTTGAAGGAGTGGAAGAGTGCAGACACTCAGAGGGAGAGCCGGAGGAGCATATGGAATTAGAGGGAGGGGAAAGTATTTATGTTAGGGAGGGGAAGTGACTTCTTTGTGACTTAGGTAACTAACTAAACCACCAACTAAATTAAACATCATCTTCATACACAACTCAGTCTCATGCAGTTACTGATACTTCATTGTCCTGCAAAGTTCGTCAGTAGTTGCTTCTCAAAGAAATAAAGCCATTCATAAAGATACTTAGGCAAGCACTCAATCTACAGATCAATGCCCAAGAGAGGGATAAGTAGATGCAGGAAATGGTGGTAAGGGATATGAACTTGGAGTAATTTTGTGAAGATACTTGCTATAATTTTGTCGAAAAGCTAAATGCAAAATTTTTTGGTGATATGTAATTTTGTGTATAAACTTACAATTTAACTCTATAGTTGTTTTGGTTATAGTCTCAACATGACAAGTCTACATAGATGTCTCAAAATGTAATTTTTTAATGAAATTGGAAACATGAACATAAGATCTTGTATGATACACTGAAAGGTATACAGCTTATAAATGATTTTTTGGGAGCCAAAGTGTTACATTGGTACAGAAAAAGAAATAACAAATAAGGTGGATGTAAAGAAAATGGCACCAAGGAGTTGACGTGGTTCGGCAGTTTACACCTACGTCCAAGAGACAATCGTATAAACATCTTCTATAGCATGAGATAATGTGTACAACAAAAGAATACAAGAACCCACACTCTCACACACTTGAAAGTGGTATACAAAGACTAGAAACTCTTACTCTCGATTAGGAGTAGAACACATCAATCTCTTCACTTTGAAGTGGAACTCTCTCAATTTAACTTTGCTAACAAAATGAGGAAGCTTTGGAATTGAAAAATAAAATTGCAAAATTATGTGCATTATTCACTTGCTTGCACCATTTCACCTTTCTATGTGCATTAATTCACTGGAATGCACCATTGTATATTCCAATGTCACTTTCTCTACCATTATTCAAGGTAGAAATTTTTAGCACTTATTCCAATATTATAGAAATTAACTCTCTAGATAATTCTAGAGAAACCACGACTCCAGCATGGGCTAGATTAGCCCATGGTACACCAACAATCTCCTCCTCCAGTCCATGAGGGAGGAACACCGATCACGACTTCGAACTAGTTGGAGTCCATCCCAGGAGGTCCATTCTATAATCCAATCTTTGCTTTATGACAATTTTTGTCAACATGTCTGGCAGGATCTTGTTGGTATGAATCTTCTTTAGCTTCAACAAATTTTTCTCGACACATCTCTAATCCAATGATACTGTATGTCAATGTGCTTGATATGGGAATGATATGTAGAATTTTTTCTCCAATTTGCAGTGCCCTGACTGTTGCAGTAAACAACATAGTTATCTTGCTTGAAACCCAAGTCTCAAAGAAACCTTTTCATCCATAATAGCTCCTTTCATGCTTCTGTAGCTGCTGTGTATTCTTCTTTTGTTGTGGACAAAGCAACACACTTCTTGTAGCTTAGACTGCCAAGACACGGCTTCCCACAAAAGTAAACAACTAGCCCGAAGAATACTTTCAGTTGTCAAGGTCTCCCTCTATATCAGCATCTGTAGATCCTTTCAAGACCGGTTTGGAACCACCAAAGAACAAGCATAGCTTTTAAATCCCTTTCAAATACCGCATAATTCACTTAATAGCTTACCAATGATCTTTCCCAGGATTAGAGTGGAATCTGGTCACCATTCAAATTGCATGAGCAATGTCTGGCCGTGTACACACCATCGCGTACCTAAGACTTTCTACCGCTGATGAGTAGGGGATCAAAACCATTTTCCTTTCTTCCTCAAATTTGGACATGACTTCTTAGTCTGAAATGATTAGCTAGATGTGAGCTTACCAACTTGGTTTCTTCCCATGTTGAATTTGCTAACCACTTGTTAAACATACCTCTCCTGTGACAACCATAATTTCTTGGATTTCCTGTCACGAACTATCTGCATGCCCAAAATCTGCTTGGCCGGTCCTAAGTCGTTCATGTCAATGGACTTGAATAACTATTGTTTAAACTTCCTAATTATTGTTGCATCTTGACCAACAATCAACACATCATCAATGTAAAGCAACAAAATAATGAATTTGATTCCATAAAACTTTCTTATATAGACACATGGATCAGCAATCATTCTCTTGTATCCACCATAAAAGAATCAAACTTCTTATTCCACTGCCTTGGATCTTGTTTGAGTCCGTATAGAATTTCTTTCAACTTGCACTCCATGTGCTCCTTCCTTTGGACTTCAAAGCCTTCTGGCTGCTCCATATATCTCCTCATCTAAGTCATCATGGAAAAATGCAGTCTTCACATCTAACTGCTTTAGCTCAAGGTCCATGCTTGCTGCTAATTGTAACACACAGATTTCCAAACACATGTAATTCGAAGCACAACCAGGATCTTTACTTCAATTTCGTACAAAAAGTACACGGAAAATTAAACTTTTTCGTTACCGAATAGTTCTTTACAATGCACAGCGGAAATAACATATAAAATATAGCTTATATCATCAAAATCTTCAATCTTACAACATCCCTTGATACTAAACTCATGCCCACGCTGCTCGCTAATCTGAGTCTTGCAAAACTTGAGAACTGCGGGTACGTCAGTTGAATGCAATTGACGCAATGCTATAATATAACGATCCTCAACTTTTACAATCACAAACTTGATGCACAAAACAAAAGCAATATTGACATAGATAAAAACAGAAAGTGAATCTAATCTAAGTGTATAAATTTATGTCATGAAACAGAAAATCAAAATGCATAAAACAATGGCATAAATTAAGTATCCAAGAAAGCAACAAATGCCCACATTGTACACTAATGCACACTTGTTCGGATTCTATGCATCCCATACTACACAGGTCTGAGGACAAGCCCTTAGCGTTCACCTCATTATAGGATCAAATCCCAAGTTATGGAACCTAACTCGATGACTGTACTCCTATTCGTAAACGGGATAATCGTACCCCTAGGATCGTCGACTTTACTGGGGGTATCCTCAGTCGTGAACATTCCTAGGAGCTGCAGCTCTTTACCGGTCATTTCATTGACCTCACCAGCCTACCCCTAGACCACACATGCAAATATACCGGGCGTACCCTAGGTCCCGAACCTAGTGAGTCAATCACCTGTAACTACAAACCAGGATTACTCCTAGCCCACCATCCGTGGATTTACCGGGCGTATCTTGTCTGTCCCAAACATTCCTAGGAACCCCAAGTTCTTTACCAAACTTTTGGTGAGAGACAGACATACCCCTAGCCAAAATACCATGGATTACCGGGCATATTCCTCAATCCCGAACTCCTACGAACTGCAAGTTCTTTACCGGACATGTTCGTTATTGTTTTCAGCCATAACTCCACCTAGTGCCTGACCTTAAGTTCAAACATCAATAATTGCCACCTAGAGCTAGCTTACCCTACCGGACTTAAATCAACGCACGAGTACATTAGCCCATACTGGCCACTTTTCACTTTCATAATCACAAATTTGTCGGTACCTTGGGTTTCACTCAGCCTTTAGAATCCACACATTCCAAAATTCATAAATTTTCTAGGTCATCCATAACCCCTTTAATAATCATTACAAATTTCATTCATCCATACTCAATTCATCTCTTATTCATTCTATCCAACCAGTCATTCTCAAATAAGTAGATAAAATCTTCCAAACTGTTATAATAGGACTTTAAACGCGTCAATTCAATCATCATCATCTATGTTCTAATATCTTAAATCTAATTATTAAATCTGTACTAAAATTGTTCATTTAAATCTGGAATTTAATCCAAAATATTTGTACCAATTTCTATCAAATATTAATTCTCCAAAATACTAATATCCTTTAAAATCATTTTTATTCAAATTCTTCAAATCCAATCACCAAATATGTGTTTAATGCTTTATCTAAGTGGGCAAATTAATCCAAAAATGCTTGTACAAATTACCATCCAATTATTTCCCCAAAAATCAATTTATATTTCCAATATACTCAAAACAGTAAATACAATCCAATTCGAGCTCACCAAGACTCAAACTTGCAATTTCAAAGGTCCTAATCCATATGCACTAACCAATACTCCAAGCCTATTTCTCTGCCAACTTCGTTTCAAGGAAACAACATATACATAGAATCCAATACTTAAATGTACAACTATCTTTAGACAACAACTCAATTTGCAAAAATCATATAAATTAAGATACATATAAGAAAATAGATTTCTTAGTGTCATATAAAACTTGAATGACTCTACCATAATATTGTAGTTAAGATCATCTAAATTCATTCTCAATTACTTCGTCTAAATTCATTTGCAAAATAGTAGGTTTAGAATCTGGAAACTGCAGCACATGAAACTTTGTGTTCTTTAGCTAAAATTAAAGGTATATATGTCTACTATAACTTTATAGTTATAAGTTTTTCCAAAATATTGTGTCTACATACCTGAATTCTTCGAAATCTATAGTGGGGTCGAATTGTTTTATAGACTCAACTACAGTTCAAGTACTGCCACGTGCTCATTCTTGTAAAATTCATTATAAATTACATTCTTCATGAAAAGTTGATTTCTTAGACTATAAAAAAAGGTCAAAAAGTCTAATTCAAATTATTAGTTTTGACCTTCCTCAAAGTACTTCATATAAGATGCTGAAATGATCAAAATCAGAACGGTATACAAATTTCCAGAAACTAGCCAAAACTGTCAACCAGTTCTAAGTTCAGATTTTATTAAAATACCAAACGACATCCAAAAATTATGAAATTTTTAGGAAATGTTCTTGACATATACGGGGTACTCATAAATTTTTTTAGCATTAGATTCCATCTAGATAAAAGGAAATGATTTTTTGAAGTGAGATTAAAACTCAGGACAACAACCATAAAAACGTTTCTAAGTTAATCATATCATACTTTCATACAATTAACTAACAACACATAATCTAACAATAATCAACACATAATCTAAGCATGAATACTCAATTTATATAGATTATCCAGCATGTAATTCTATCAAGAACAAATTAGAAAGTTAAGGAATGTCCACCCAATGGTTTCCGATATGCTCAAATTTATGTAGCCATTACATTGCGGATTCCTCGTGCACGCAACTAGTCAGTGTGCTTCGCTTCGTGCTGCACCTCTGCTAGCATAGGAGAAGAAGGAAGCCGTAGAAGAAGGAAATAGGAGACGGAGACAGGGAGAGTATGATAATTGAAGGGATTTGAATGAGGTTGTATGAAAGAAGCCAAGAGAAGTTGGAGTTATTTGGAAATGAAAAGATGGAGAAGAGATTTCGGAAATGGGCAGTAAAGGGGAAAAGAGAAGAAAGAAGAAATAATGTGTGTGTGTGTGTGTGTGTACATATTTCAATATGGTGGAGTTATAAAACTACCCACAAAGACCTATTAATTACCCCACCCAGGCCATTAATTTACACTAATTTAAGTTAATCAAAAAGGAATATGAGCAATTTGCTCATCTAGTAAATGAGCAATTAATTATGTGGCATGCATGTGATACATTGGACAACTAACCCTTTTAAGAATTTTCCAATCACATGTATGCCACATCATCAATTGCTTATTTACTAAATGAGCAAGTTGCTCATACCCCTTTTCTCATATATATATATATATATATATATATATATATATATATATATATATATATATATGAGAGTGGTAGTTGTGCCTATAGAGATTTCTATGAGCCTTGGTGCATGGATTTAATGGGCCATATTAGGATGATAAGAGAATGGGAGGGGTGGCTGCACACTCCACGTGAGGTGGAGTGTTGTGGTGGGGGCCGGCTTTGTGGTGTTAGGCTTGTGTGTGCTGGTGTGCATGATGCACGTGTAGTGGATGGGGGTTGGGTTAGTGTGTGGGTGTGGATTTAAAATCCTACATCGGAGGTATTAATAGGAAATTAGTATATATATATAGTAGCCCGTGATCAATATGTACTTACAAGCTATAACACATTTTGAGAGGAACGCCTGTGGTAGACAGTTGTTAGGATTTGTTTTGTTCATGTGCATGCATGTGTAGTCGTGTGCACAGCTGAGTAGGCTTGGGGCGTTATAAAATTGTATCAGAGCCGACTTTCAACATCGATCATGTGCAAGATGTACGCTTGAGATGGAGCTAGGACAGTACAGGTCTCGTATAGGGCTATACTGGTAGCAGAATCTGGGTTCTCATCTCCACTTCCGCTAGAAAGTTTGTCCTGTATTAGCTTCCGGGTCCCGAGCTCAGCGACGCCGCTAAGTTCTTAAGGAGGGTGTGTGTAACACCTCGTACTTATGTAATGCCCCGTATTTCCAAACAAAGATAATTTATAGCAAATAAAAGATCTTTTACTTCAAATTCGTACAAATTTACAAGAAATTTAAACCTTTTCATTTACAACATGTTCTTTACAACAGCATAGCGGAATTTAATGAATACAATACAATCTACAATAATGAAAGTTCCTCAATCTTGTAACAACTCATCATAGTGACTTCAAGCCCATGTTACTTTTAAAAATCATAGAAAATTGTATACTCCATGAAACTTTGTGTTCTTTAGATCAAGTTAAAGGTATACAGGTCTACTATAACTTTGTAGTTATAAGTTTTTCCAAAATATTGTCTTTATAATCCTAAATTCTTCGAAATCTACAGTAGGGTCGAAATGTTATACAGACTGCCACTGTTCAGTCTTATAAAATTCATTATAAATTCAATTATTTATGAAAAAATGATTTCTTAGACTTTACAGAAAGTTTAATGAGTCTAACTCAAGTTCTTAGTAATGACTTTTCTCAAAATACTTCATCTAAGATGTTGAAATGATCAAAATCCGAAATATGTATAAATTTCCAGCAACTAGTCAACTGCCAACCAGTAATAAGTTTGGATTTTATTAAAATAGTAAACGACATCCAAAAATCATGAAATTTTAAGGAGATTCTCTTGACATATACGGGAGCTCCTATAAAAATTTTAGCTCTAGATTTCATTTAATTTAATAGATACTATTTTTTTGAAGTAAAATGAGCACTCAAAATAGAACCTTATGAAAATGCCCCAAATCAAATACATCATAATTTCACGTATTCAATTAACAGAAAATAATCTAAACATAAATGTTCAATTCTATATAAGTTATCATGCATCTAACAATTCACACATGTCAAGTATTCTACTAATAAAACTATATTAGAAAGTTGAAGAAACACACACCTCAATTGTAGAATTCCTAATAGTAGAACCCCTAAAAAATTGCTCCAAAGCTTTCCCAAAAGATGGACGACCTTCCTCCTAGCTCCAACCCGCAAGCACCCTCTTCCTTTCTCTTTTGTTTTAGTTTTGAGTTGTGTTGTTCATGACAAAGTATAGACTATTTATAGAAAAATTATCTGGCCAAAATAGCTTTCCACTTCCCAAAATAACTCTCCACTTTCCACTAGCTCACACCACTCACCCTCATTCTCAATTATGGTGAGAAACACGTGCATGTGTAGTAATGTGTGTGCACACTCTTCATAAAAATTTTATTATTAATTTTTATTTGGTTAGATGTGTGTGTTACACATGGCAAGTGTACCAAACTAACTATATTTTAAATGTATACTTTAGTGCACACAAAATCAATCATGGACTTTAATTAATTTTTGTTGGCTGCAAAATGGATTTAGGCCTAATGGATTATAATTAAAAATAAATCACAATTGTGACTAGAAAAATAAGACGAAAAATATTCTTGACTGAAGAAAATTTTACGAACCAATATATGCACTGCAAACGCTTGCGTTGCACATAAAAATAAATATTTAAATACGAAATGGATAAGCTCAAGGGGGAAATGTTTATAAATAATCGAAATACAACATACGAAGATATTTATATTAAAATATGCTACGGATATTACCCGTAATGGTACAAAATATATGTGCGTAACACCCGTAGGAAAAATTGTCATAACTCATTTTTGTGGGGTGTTACAAAATTAAGAGTATATATATAGTATTATATTGAGAGAATATATATATATATATATATATATATATATATATATATATATATATATATATATATATATATATATATACTAGGTTTTCCCGTGGACACGTCCCGTATGCACGTTTTCGTGAACGACGCAGCATATAAAAAGCACTGTAAAAAGTTAAATATATGCACGTATTCATGAAGAATGATTTATATAGATGTGTATTTGACAGTAAACCAGTAAACATTGATGTATTATGAAATAAGTTGTTCATTGGTTTATATCTTGCAGGATCATTTGTCAGAATATCGGGAATGAAAAAGAGTAGTGTGATTAAAATTAGTTGCTATGTGTAACTTAAACATAAGAGATTTCATATTTAATTTGCAGTCTGCCAAAAGTATCAATTCAGTTGTTAATGCAGTTATCACCTCAAACTGCATGAGTAAATTCCCCATTGTCATATTTTCATGTAGTTACATGTATGATTTTAAAAGAGGTTAAAAGAGAAAGAGAGAGAGAGTGAGTGAGAAAGCTTGTTGTGATATACAAGTGAATACCTTTTGTTAAATGTGATCAAGTACAATTACAACTCCATATTAATATATTTAGTATCCATATACTGGACAGCCTACTACAAATTTGATGTAAAACATGCTTGTTAGCCCCAATTTTTAATATGTTTCAGTGTATGAGATAGTTCACATGTTATTTTTTTTTTTTAATCTATAACTTGCATCATCTCTCACACAAAACACATAGGCCCAACTATCAGGCATTTCAAACATTAAGAGAACATGAAGATTGCAGATGGATTGACGACTAAACCCAAAAAAACTCATGATCAAGGATGAAAAAATGTTATAATGAAAAAGGAATCAATCAAGTCAAAACCAATGGTCATTTCTATTCTAGAATACTAGTAGAAATTTTAGTAAAAATTTTGACAGAATCTCCCCTAAAATATTAACCATTTTACAGCAATTTCTTACGGAATTCTGCTAACAATTAAAAATATAACATCACAGGCAGTTAATATCAATACTCCCCTAGCCAATCCAAGTAACATCACACATGCATCATATATATAAGGCTCTAGGGGCAAAAATGTTCATATGTTACAAGATACAAAATAAAAACAAATATTCGTTTAAAAACGTAATGAATTTTTAGAAAATTTAGTAAAAATTACATCCAAAATACAAGAAAAAAAAACAGGGGTTACAAATCCTGCCCACCTAACAAGAAGAATTTCGTCCTCGAAATTCAAACAAGAAGTATATAGGGTAACCCCAAAAGAAAAAGAAAGGACAATAACAAAACAAAATCTATTCAAACAGATGAGGGATCTTCTGTTGGATCTCCTCCTCCTCCAGTTCCCAATTCGACTCACCCAGCGAGTGAGGATTCCAAGAAACTCGAACCAACTTGATGACCTTGTTCTTCAGCACTTTCTCCCACCGATCTAAGATAGCAACTGGCGGAATCTCACAAGACAGATCTGGCTGCACGGTCAACTCTGAGTAGTCGATCACATGGCTTTCATCACGAATATATTTCCTGAGTTGTGAGACATGGAAAACATCGTGCACCCCTGATAAGGCTGGTGGAAATGCAAGACGATAGGCTACCTTGCCTACTCGTTCTACGATATCAAACGATCCGATAAACCTAGGGCTCAGCTTGCCCCCATCACCAAACCGAATGACACCTCGGCACGGAGATAACTTTAGGAGAACATGGTCACCAACCTCGAACTCCAAGGCTCTCCTATGGACATCTGCCCATCTCCGCTGCCTGTCTTGTGCTGCCTGAAGGTGCTTCCTGATCTGAGTCACCGCATCAACTGTCCTGGTGATCAACTCCGGACCCAACAACTTCCTCTCACCAATGTCATCCTAGCACACTGGTGATCTGCACTTCCGAACATATAGTGCCTAGAACGGTGCAGCTTTAAAACTGGCCTGAAAGCTGTTATTGTACGAGAACTCTAGAAGATGCAAATGGTCCTCCCATGATCCACTAAACTGCAACACACAGGACCTCAACATGTCCTCTAGAGTTTGGATGGTCCTCTCTGACTATCCATCTGTCTGTGGATAAAAAGTTGTATTGTACGTCAATTTACTCCTCAAACTACTCTAAAGACTCTCCCATAACTGAGACCAAAATCTTGCATCCCTGTCGGATACAATACTGTCTGGAACTCCATGAAGTCTGACTATCTCTTGCATGTACTACTCAGCTAGGCTCTCAGTAGACTGTCTTACTCGGAAGGGAATGAAGTGAGCACTCTTCGTCAGTCGATCGACAATCACCCAAATGGCATTGTGACCCTTGGGACTCCTCGGCAAGGCGGTCACAAAATCCATAGTGATTGGTTCTCACTTCCACTCTGGAATGGGAAGCGGTCGAAGAAGTCTGGTGGTTCTCTGATGTTCTGCCATCACCTGCTGGCAGATCAAATACTGAGACACAAACCGAGCCACAACCCTCTTCATACCATGCCACCAGAAGTGAAGCTTCACGTCCCGGTACATCTTAGTACCTCCAGGATGAATAGAGTACGACGACTGGTGGGCTTCCTCAAGCAACCTGTGATGAACTTCACCCTTCGGGACACACAACCTGGACCCAAAATGAAGCGATCCATCTTCATGAATAACCATATCCGTTCGGGAACCAGCTTCAACCTCTGCTCTGAATCCCTGCAACTGCTCATCACAAGCCTGAGCCTCCTTAATCTGCTCAACAAGAGACGACTGCAACTGGAGCATAATGCAACTCCGATCATAACTCGACAACAACTCATCCAAATCAAACCTGCGCATGTGCTCAACCAGATCCATCTGCTGAGTCAAGAATATGGCTGCTGGTCTCCTGCTCAATGCATCTGGTACCAAGTTGATCTTGCCACGATGATACTACAGATTGATATCATAGTCGGACATCAGCTCCAACCAATGCCTCTGCCTCATGTTCAGTTCCTTCTGGGTGAAGACATACTTGACACTTTTGTGGTCAGTAAAGATCTCCAGTCGGTCTCCAAGTAAATAGCGTATCCACAGCTTTAAAGATCACTGCCGCCAACTCCAAATCATGAGTCGGATAGTTCCTCTCATGCGGCCTCAACTGCCTCGATGCATAAGCAACAACACGGCTCTTCTGCATCAAAACTGCACCAGACCCTTGCCAGAAGCGTCACAGTGAACCACAAATCTGCCTGAACCATCTGGAATAGTTAACATTGGTGCTAATGTCAACCTGCTCTTCAACTCAGCAAAAGCTTTGCTGCAAGCCTCATCCCAACAGAACTTTTGATCCTTCCCTATCGGCTTAGTGAAAGGTCCAATTATTTACAAAAATCTTGGACAAATTTCTGATAATACCCAAGAAACTTCTTACCGCTGAAACTGACTTGGGCACTGGCCAATCTTTCACTGCAAAAACCTTGGACGGATCAACTAAGATACCACCGCCTGAGATAATATGCCCCAAGAAGGTAACTTGGTCCGGCAAGAACTCATATTTGCTGAGTTTCACAAAGAGCTCATTCTCTCTCAAAGTCTTCAGAACCAACCTTAGATGCTCATGGTGCTCCTTCTGTTTCCAAGAATACACCAGAATATCATCGATGAAGACCACCACAAATCTATCCAGGAATGGGGAAAAGACCCTGTTCATCAAACTCATGAACACAGTTGGCGCATTCGTGATTCCGAAAGGCATCACTAGGAACTCATAATGCCCGTATCTGGTCCTGAACGCGGTCTTCTGCACGTCAGCCGCTTTCACCTTGACCTGATGATACCCTGATCGAAGATCCAACTTCGAAAAGACTAATGCTCCAACCAACTAATCAAACAAGTCATTGATCTTGGGCAGTGGATACCGGTTCTTCACAGTAACACTATTCAGTTCTCGATAATCGATGCACAATCGACAGCTACCGTCCTTCTTGCTGACAAAAAGAACTGTAGCTCCCCACGGTGAAACACTGGGTTTGATGAACCCTAAATCTAGCAAACCCCGAATCTGCACCTTCAGCTCTGCTAGCTAAATTGGTGCCATCCTGAAGGGACTCTTCGATATCGGCGCCATACCAAGCTGAACTTCAATATCGAATTCCACATCTATCAGGGGGATAAGATAGGCAACTCCTCTGGAAATACATTCAGGAATTTCCACACTACTAGATGTGCAGCCTTACAGCCAATGTGTAACTCCATCGCACAAGTCTCCTGATCAACTACAGTTTCAGCTCGGCCTAGGGGCATCTCCCCGGTATGGAACTCAAACTTTGCACGACCTGAAATTCAGAATACAACTTTCTTGGCACGGTAATCAATGACAGCATGGGACTCACCCAACCAATCCATACCGAGAATGACATCGAACCCAGAATTCCCAATTACGATCAAGTCATCCTTGACATCCGTGCCCCCAATAATCACGGGACTCTGCTTGCATTCCCGAGAACAGACGACAACACCACCACCTGTGACAATGTTCCAAGCCTCTGACATGATACTGCACTCCAACGGATGACGATCCACAAAGTGGGAAGAGACGAAGGAATGGGTCACCCGGAAATCAAAGAGAACATGAGCAGGGAAAGAAAAAACTAAGATAACACCTAAGATAGAGTCAAAAAGCAAGGAAAAAGAATTGACGATTAAGGGGTGAGGAATGACATGCAGAAAAGATAATATGAATGAACAATACAAGATAAATGAAAGAAGCAAAGAAAATAACAAAACAACAAAATGCAAAAATACTTGCAACGACTCCTTCTGCCGTCTCAGCATCTGCATCTGTCAGGTTGTAAGCCTGACCTCTTATGGGAGCTACGGTCCTCTGACTGATAATCTGGTGCTGAGGAGGAAGCGTTGGCCTGACCGGACCAGGAGCTGGTGCTTCCTGCTGAACTGGACTCCCGACTGAAAGAGCCATCTGCTGCTACGGGCAATCCCACACGAAGTGCTCAGCAGCGCCACACCTAAAGCATCGGTGGTTGGCTCGCCTACAATCCCTGCAATCATGCCTATCCAGCTGGTAGAAGTCACAGAAACTAGCTCCCCTAGGAGCTGCAGAAGAGTAGGGAGTCACCCTGACCGGATGGGCTGGGACAGGCCTCTGAATCGGCCCACCAGAAGGCCTAACAGCAGTGGTGGGGTGCTGAACAGTCCACTGGAAAGGAGCCAACCTGCTTTGAGCCTGCTTCTGAGCTCAGGCTGCCTCAAGAGCCTCAGCGTAAGTACACAGGCGAAGGGAAACAAGATGCATCTATCTTGCTCAAGCCCCATAAGGAATCCCCCAGCCCTATCCTCTTCATTTGCCACTAGAATGGCTGCAAACCAACTAAGCCTGTTGAATTCTGCCGCGTACTCAACCACGGATCTGGCACCCTGTTTCTAGAGAGTCTCATGTTACAACATTGCATGAACAATATGTAACAAAGTCCCAAAATAGAACAACGACCGACCTGTTTCAAGGTAAGGAACTACTGCTCCATCTCAACCCAAGTGCTGCTAGAGAAGAACTTCTCTAAGAAGCTCCTGGTGAACGTGGTCCAAGCAATGGGCCGTTCAAGCCGTTCGGACTCAGCCCTCCACCATATGTGGGCAAGGTCCACCAACTAGATAGTCACCACATCCACACGATCAGCATCAGCAACTCTCGCTACCAACAACGAATGCTCCATCGTGATCAACAACTATTCAGCATCAAGCGGCATCTCAGTGCCGGAAAATTTGTCAGGGTGCAACCTTATGAAGACTGCAATTGTACCCGAACGAGGAGGAAGAGTTGCCTGTATGGGCACAACGGGAGTCGGGTTCTGAGTAGCTTCCAATGCGGCCATCACGAGGTCACTGTGATTCTGCTGCATGTGGATCAACTGCTCAATCACATTCATAACAGCCTCTAATCTAGGCTGTTCCTCCTGTGGACCGGAAGTGGAACCTCTACAAACCATGGTCTGTACAAGATAAAATACAATTAGCATCCAGATCAAGCTGGTTATTATTTGTTCATGTAATGCATGGTCAGTGTACTATTGAGCCAATCCCAGATCGAGCCAAATTTGTCTAACATATTAGCCAAACTAATACATTAGCCAAACTTGGTACTCTGATACCACTAAAAATCTTGTCATGCCCCGCTTCCCAAGAAGGAATACGGAATATGGATATATGACTAAGTCCAGCGAATGGCTTTCACTATTCATAAGCTATAAGGTTCTTTTCAATATTTCACATGAATAAACAAGGGATAAGCAGGAAATAATCAACCATGCATGCATGAATAAATTAATATAACCAACAGAATTTATTTGAAACAAAATAAATAAATCTCAAATAAACTATATCTGGAACAAGAGTTATAAATTCTGGGTCAAACTGCCTAATACAAAATAATTCACGTAACAATTACATTTATTCACAACAGCAGGAAATAAATTATAGCAAGAACTCCAGCCAACTAGAATGTTTGGTCACCTACTCCATCGGGCAGCTAGTCACCAAAGTCTGCAAGTTTAACAGTTGCACGAAGAGGAAAAAGAAACAAAATGCCCGTCAATGCAAGTTACGGGCTGCTTGTAGTGCAGACAACAAGTACAAAAATAGATGGACAAGTATAGAGTAACAGCGGAAGCATGCACTGAATAAACATGGAATGGGAGTGACAGCAAAACAGAATGACTAACCTAAATCAGAAACAAATTCAAGTAATATAATGAAGTGACAGGGTGCAGGTAATTTATGACAGGTGTCAAGTAGCATGCAAGCAGGTATACAAGTAACAGGAGTCTGGTAGCATGTACAGTAACAGAAATGTGCAACTGATCTTGTTATTACAGGTCTTGTACTTAATCCTAACTAGGTAGCAGTTCATGTGTCCCAAATTTTACCACATGGTTGCTACATTCATATAAGTTTCCTTTTAGATCTCATAGTGGACTGTATAGGGCCGTGTACTCAGGTATCAGGTAAACATGTACAGGTACAGATATAGGTAGGACCTACGGTTTCCTTCTGAGTACACCTTCCTATAGGGAAGTGTGTAGCCAGGTAATCTGGTAAAAAGAATCATGTATCATGTAATCATGAAACATGTAACAGGTTGGAACACGGCCCCTTTCCAAGTACATTTTTCTATATTTTCCACTACTAGATCTTTTCCTTAACCCCGACTTGATTATGTGTCATTATTACTAAAGCAAGCATACAAGTGCACAAACAGGGTGAGAAAAACATGGCAAGAAGAAAGGAACAACTCAGGTTGGGTAGAAGACAAACACGGATGACAGACAACTCATAATAGATTAGAACAACAAAACTTTCAATTCTAGACAGAAAGACACTACTGTACCAAAACCAAAATTCCCGTTGCCATAGGAATGCAACTCTGGATCCGTCAGAAAATCTAGAAAATAGACTCTTGTCTGAATCCATCACATATATATAAGTCAAATAATAGTTACAGAATCAGGGTTCAAAATAGCATTATATAAAGAAATCATGTTCAGCTAGAAATTGCAAGGTTATATTCATAAGCATGGAAATGGCATAAAAACGTACTGATTAAATCTAAGAAAAATCTGGGGTATTCCCTAGTATGTCTAGTATCAAAAATTATAATTTCATAATATTCCGATATAGATAGTATAGTCAAATAAATTCGGAAAACAACAAGATACAGCAAGTTTGTAAATCTAGACTTTAGACACAGCAGTGCTAAAATAGCAATAGATTACAAAGTATAATTCGAAATCCAAATCCGTCAAAAGTGTTGTAAAATAGATAGAGCGGGCTACATTTTATATTCATAGAGTTTTTATCTACACCAACTAGAATCAGGTTGAAAACACGGTTATTTACTAAACAACATGCAGTTCTGAAAATATAATAGTTTGTTCACAAGCATAGAATAGTTTATAAATGTCATCAAATAAATCTACAAAAAATTGGGGTTAATTCCAGTCAAGTCTAGTCATATCCAGCAAAATATTAGATTGAAGTCTAATCTTTAACATCAGTATTAAAATAAATAACTATATAGAATTCACATAAAACACAATCTGGAATTTTTTACATATTTGTAGTAAAACGGCCGTAACTCTACCTCACAAATTGAAACTGCGATCTGTCGAAAATTCTGGAAAATAAATAGTGGGGTATACAATTTATATTGACAAATCTATTTCATTTACTAACCTTAACAGGGTCTAATATACTGAAACAAAATGGGGTAGCAACAAGAACAGAAATCTTCATCAAATCAAATAGTTCATATGCAACAAATCTGATTATCACAATCAAAACATGGTATAATAGATGTCCAAAACAACATGGTATAGGCATTTTAACAACTCTACCACAAGATACTATAACTAACACATCAAGCAGGCAAGAATGTACAACACTTCATGGATCACAAAGTCTTCAGACAGCCTTGGGTACCAAGATGAATTTCAGCACTGCTTTTCATCCTCTGAATGATGGGCAGACCGAGAGAGTCAACCATATTCTTGAGGACATGCTTCGGTGTTGTGTACTAGATTTTGGAGGTAGTTGGGAAAGGCATCTAGCTTGGGTGGAGTTTTCCTACAACAATTGTTTTCAGTCTAGTATTGGAATGGCGCCGTACAAAGCTTTGTATGGCAGGAATTGCAGAACACCTGTTTGTTAGTTCGAAGGTAGGGAGTAGCAGATGTTTGGGCCTGAGATTTTGCAGCAAACCTCTGAAAAGATTGATCTGATCAGCAAGAGGTTGGTGGATGCTCAGAGTTGACAGAAGAGCTATGCAGACAACCGGAGGAGGGACCTTGAATTCGAGGTTGGTGACATTGTCTTTCTGAATGTTTCACCTAGCAAAGGCGTGATTCGCTTTGGTAGAGGTGGGAAGTTAGCCCCAAGATTCATAGGCCCATATAAGATATTGAAGCGGATTGGAAAAACTGCTTACCGGCTTAAGTTACCGGAAGAGTTGTCTCAGGTGCACAATGTCTTCCATGTGTCTATGCTGAGAGGTTACATTCCAGATCCAAGTCATCATTTGCTCGAAGTGTCGGAGGGTTTGCAGTTGGATCTGAGTTACATTGAGCTTCCGGTTGAGATTGTTGATCGTCGGGAGAAAGTCTTGAGGAATAAGATGATACCGATGGTCAAGGTAGTCTGGAGAAACCAGTTGGTTGAAGAGGCTACTTGGGAATCTGAGGAGAGGATGATGAAGGATCATCCTGAGCTCTTTGTTTTATTTGTATTTTTTTTTCCTTTCTTTCTTCTTATTGTGTTTTGTTTACTCACTCTTTTATTGTAGTTCCGGGGACAGAACTATTCTAAGGAGGGAGTGTTGTAATACTGTGAATTTTTATTAAATGTGAGATTTTTGATTTTACGTGTTGTGCACGTGCAAAATTTTTTATAAATATTTTCTTATGAAATGATTTTCTGTAACATGAACAAATAATTAATTTCTTTCCTTCTCTTTTCTTTTAAGCCCATTTTAAGAAGCCTAAATTTGTTTTCTAAATAAAGCCCAACCTAATAAATTAATTATTTATTTCTAAAAGCCCACTATTTTTAAAGCCCATGAATTAACTACTTTTTTAATTAACATGTCATGTAGACACATTTTTGTAGACAATTAATTAATTTGTAATACAACTTTAATTAGGGGGACACTAATTGGGACACGTGCTTGCACATGTGCGTTCCTTTCACACCCTCCTTGGCCGGATTGCATGAGAAGGAGAGTGGGGGTGTGGATTAGTGGAGTGGTGGTTTTTGTGTTCATGGGTGGTTGCTACAACTTCCCATTGTATCCTAGCCATCTATCTACAACCATCTAATGCAATCCTAACCTTCCATTCCACCCTAAAACTAGTATAAAAACCCCTCCCTTTATGCATACAACACTAAGAAATTTTGAAAGAAAGAAAACTATATAGGAAAGTAAAAGATTGAGAGTGAGTAAAAAGATTAAGTGCATTAGTGTGTGTGTTCTCTTCTGGAGGCCAGCTACTACAACCCACGACAAGGGTAGGTTCGGGTTTCACCAAGTGCTAGGAGGAGGAACATTGTGGTGGCTCATTCTAGGAGGAGAAGGACCGCTCGCGTGATCAAGGAGATTCTAGGAGCATTGTAGTAGTTTCTTCTAATTGGTGGGTGTTTTTCTATACTTCTAATCTTAGATATCATGCTAGGGATTTTGATATATATGAATGCTAAAAGAACTAATAAGATAATCACTTGTTGACTTTAAAAAAGACTTGCTAGACAAATGAGTAAAGGCTTGATGAATTGCGTGCTATTGGTTATAATTCATGTCTAATGTAGTTAAATTCACTTATTGCCATGAAATTGTGGAATTAGAACCATGTAATTATAGAAAGATATTCGTGTATTGGTTAGTAGATGAATTGTTAAATTTTGCGCTTATTGAACCATTGTATTATTTGCTCAAGTAATGCAACTTTGATTGTAAGTATTGTGAATAAAGAGGGAAAAACAGAAATTTACACTTCCTTAATAAAGTCTTAATGCAAGGAGATGAATAGAGGATTTGTTTAAGTGGAATTTTGCAATTTGTAAACATAGAATACAAATTAGAGTGAAAATACTTATTTTATTGTCAAAAATATATCCATGATTTACCCTAAATTGTAACCTGGTGCAATCGACGGTCGACTGAATTAAAGTCGACAGTCGACTGAATTAAAGTCGATAGTCGACTGTCAGGTAATAAATTTCGGATTCTAGTTGCAGAACAGTCGACCGACTGTATTGTAACAGCCGACTGCCCTGACTATTGGTTTTCGAGTTTTAAAATCTTTGCAGAACAGTCGACCGACTGAATTGTTACAGTGGACTGCCCTGAGTATTTGTCTTCGAGTTTTAAATTCTCACAGAACAGCCGACTGGCTATGTTTTGACAGTCAACTGCCCTGAAGTTCAAATGATATCCACTTTTCATGAGATAATTTTCTATAACCTTCGGCCTAGTATATTTAAGACTATTTTTGCAAGAAAGAACTTACTATAAATTGTTAGCTTAAATTGTCTTTGGATAAAGAAAAATGTAATGATTAAAAGATGATTTGAAAAGAGTTTTGATAATGAAAGAAAAATGAAAGTATGAATGTTAGATTTAGTATTGATAAAATGAGAATAAGGAAATTGTGTGGAAAGAATGAACTATTGAGTATGACAAATTGAATTTCTTTGTTTATGCATGATATTGTATATGAAATTGGAATTTTAATGACAAGATGAGTTATGAAGGATATTATGAATATGAATATACAAATGCTATGAACATGAAAAGGAAAATTATTGTTAATCATGGAAAAATATCTTATGAGTATGAAAAACTTGGTGTTGTAATTATGAGTTGAAATTAAGAACTAGGGTGTAGCTAAGCCTTATTCCGGCAATAAAAGAAATGTTGATATGAAATTTGAAATGAAAAGACCAAGATTTGGGTCATGAGAAATGATTGAATAAGTCCGGTATAGTGGAAGTGCTAACCCTAAGGGATTGATTTTGTTCATGATTCAATTAAATTAAGGACTAGATACATAGTGAAGATGTGATGAACGTAAGAGACAAACATGAGTATGTGGGCCATTGGATTGGCGGCACGAGAGTATTCACAGGATGTCCCATGATGCGTCATGATTAGGGCGTGGATACTACTCCAGAGTACCGTCCCAGTGGCAATGCTTATGGGGTAATCTAATGACTACGGGTGGTGTCACGTTTATGGTAGGAGGCAAATTACCACAGGATGCCTGCATGATGAGTCATGTGTCAGTGCGTTGGGATTCTCTCTAGGGCGCCTAGACATGAGTTCGTAGTTCATAGAATGCCTAAGATACTTACCGTAGTTACAGTAGTAGATTAAGCCATGGCGAGGGATTGAACCCTACAAGATGAAGAACGATTAAAGGCTTGCCCTCAGACCTATGTAGTATGGGCTGCATAGACTCTGAACAAGTACGCATTAGTGTCATATAATGTAATCCACTACATTAAGGACTAAGTGCACAGCACAACATGACATCAATAGGATAGTCCCTTGTAGTTTGTCTTATGATCAAGTTTGTGGTTGTTTAAGTATGGAAAATCGTTATATTGTTTTCTGCATAGAGAGGATGGCCATGTATAATATTTCGTCAGTTGAATGAACTGACACTCCCAAAGTTTTACATGCAGGGTAAAGAACTTGACAAATTGAAGTATACATGCTGCTCCAAGATTGATTTAAATGTGTACATTTTCATGTAATTACTATAAATTGCTTCTGTTGTATGAATGTAAATGTATAATGTAACTCTGATGTAAGAAATATTTTATTTTCTTTGTAAAATTGTACGAAAGAAGTGTAAAGATCTAATGGAACTTTGAATTCAGACTGTTTTGGAATTCGGGGTGTTACAATGTTAACAATAGAAACTCATTCTAATTACTGGCTTTGAATGAATGTTCAATTCTAGCTATAAAACTATATGTTTGCAAATGAATATGGTTACAATTGAAATTGGTATATTTCTGCCCTACTATTTTCTCTAATTGGTATTGAGATTTAGACCTGGTTAATGATAATATAATTCAGAACTTTATCAATAAAAATTGTATCTCTCTGCAACTAGTTTTGGGAACTTCTGACTGAGCTGAAATCCGACTTGTAGAGTGCAAGAAATCATGATTTTAGTACTGTTAGGTTTTTAATTCCAGATTACTGTTTAGAAGCATATCTTCTCGGATAACTAATTAAAATATCATGTTATCAGTAGAATTAAAACCTGATATTTAACAGTGTGTTACTAAACATGATTAGGAATTGATTTATGATTCCTAAACGAATTTACAGTCGAATTATATAAACATGATTAGGAATTGATATATGATAATAAACATGATTAGGAATTTACAGTTGAATTTTAAAACAAATTTACAGTCAAATTATATATATAAGAATTTGACATTGAGTTGTTGTCTGAAGACTAGTTCAATTGAGAATTGACTGGTAAACCTTGTTACTCTGATTATAATATATCATGTGAACTAGATTTTCCCATGGGCATGTGCCTACGGCATGTCTTCGGAATGATACAAAACACAAAAAGCCCTGTAAACAATAAAACAACGATTATGTAGCTCAAGTTTGAATAGTATGACAAGAATTAGTTGTAAATAAAAGTCCATGTTTCCTAACAATTAGTATATGTTGAAAAATAATTATAAATGGGAGTGTAAAATCTAAAGTCTTAGAACTTTAAGTGTAGAAAATGATGAATTTAACTGTTGAAGAGATATTTGCTATTTTCAATAGGACATGTGCAATAAAAAAAACATAAAAATTCTGAAAATTTACAAACCTGAAATCTTAAAATCTTAAGTAAATAAAGAAATAATGGGAGAGAGAAATAGGGAGAGAGAGAGAGAGAACAATATGAAAAAGTGGAGAGAAGAGAGAGATAGTAATAAGGTAATGAGTTTTTTTAGTTTTGGGGGAAAATTTTGATTTTGGGGTTTGAAATTTTGGGAGGAAAAATGTGTTTTGTGAGGTTAGATCTAGGCCTTTGATTTTTGGGGGATTAAAGGTGAGCCACTTGATAGCTTTCTTTGTGTTTTATTATATAGATATGAGTTGGAACCGGCAAGAAGTCTTGTAATGCCCTAAATTTTCATTTAAATAAGAAATGTTGATTTTCATGTGTTGTGCACGTGCAAAATTTCATATACATATTTATTTTTATAAAATTTTCTTTTGTAACAGGAACAATTATTTCTTTCTTTCTCTTTATCTTTCTAAAAAGCCTTTTTTATAAAGCCTAAACATTATTTTCTTATTTTGAGCCCACTCTAATAATTAAATATTTTATTAATTAGCCCATAAGCCTAAGCCCACTATTTTGAAGACCACAAACTTAATCAATCTTTTAAATTGTCACAACTTATCATGTAGACACAATTGATGAACAATTGATTGATTAAATTTGAAAAAACCTTTAATGGGGGGTACTAGAAGGGCACGTGCATGCACGTAGTGTGCTTTGCACACCCTTGGAGGCCGAATTGCATAAGAGAAGAGTGGGAGAGTGGGTGTGTGTGCATGGGTGGTTATTTGCTTATGGGTGGTTGCTACAACTTCCCATATTATCCTAGCCATCCATCTACAACCATCTAATGAAATCCTAGCCGTCCAATCTATCCTAGAACTAGTATAAATACCCCCTACCTTCATGTATACAACACTAAGAAAAAATAATTGAAAGGAAGAACCTATATAGGTGAGTAATATATTAGGGAGTAAAAGATTGAGTGTGCAATTGTGTGTGTGTGTCCCAACCTAAGGAGGCCGGCCCCATCCCCAAGCACAAGTGAAGCATCGGGTTGCACCAAGGAATAAGAAGGAGAGCTTTTTGCAATACAGTCTAGGAGGAGAAGGCTACTCTTTTGTATTCTAGGATACTCTAGGGGCTTTCATTTCTTTTTTCTCCAAAGAGGTGGGTGTTTCTCATTACTTCTTGAATTAGATACCATGCTAGGAATGATTTTAATGAAATTATTATGAATCAACTAGTTAAAAATTTGAACCATGCTTGTTTAATTAAAAGTAGAGTGGTAATTTAGAGAATAATTGATGGATTGATTGCTAATGAATAATTGTTGATTAATGTATTGGAAATCTCCATATTGTTGTGCTACATGAATGTTATGGTAAAAAATTTGTGATTGAATGCATCATTTGTAGTTAATTGCCAAAAATAGATTTTTATTTTTGTAGAAAGATGAGATTTTTGTGTTCTAAAAATGTAGTAGGGTGTTAATAAGAAAGAGAACAAAAGAACATAGTAGTTGTGGAATTCTAACTCTAAATTATGAATAAATGTGTTATTATTCTCAATGTCAAAATTATAGACATGGAACACAAATTAGGACTAAAATATATGTTTTTTAAAGCGAATAATATTTATAAAAATACTGGTTTACTGTAGATTTATGCATATTATAATCTGAAAAATTTTGCTTTCAAAAGAGAAGAAAAAGAAACAAAATTGATTTTGAGAATCATGAAATATAGATATGAACAGAGAACTAGTTCAAACCTAATTAAATTCTTTTCAAAACAATCTGATCGCTTAGACCAGTTGGTCGGAAGGGTTTCAGTCGCTACAGTAGCAGGGGCTTAGTCGCTAGTCTCGTGTTCGATACTGAGAAGAAGCTTTTCATTTTTTTTTGTTAAAAACCCCAAACACCGAAAGCCAACACATAGGGATAATAAACCCCAATCATATTGCCTCGGTGGCTTGGCACAGTGGTCTTGGGCGCTGTCCTTTGGGCCGCTGGTTGTGGGTTCGAATCCGGGTGTGGGCTTTGGTTTAAAATGTTTTTTTGGAGAAATTAAGAGTTTTTGAGTTTTTAAAATAAATTAAAATTCAATAAAAATATGGAAAAATTACTGAAATTATTTGGACTTCATGAGAGAAATTTTTATAACTTTTGGTAAAGTGTAATTGAGAAATTGAAGCTAGTTTGCAAGAAAGAACTTGTTTTTAATTAAATTGTCTTTTGGGATAAAGGAAAAATAAATGAGTTTTTTTTAAGACGGATTGAAAATAAGAATAAGAGATTGGTGGAATGAATGAACTATTGATATGACTAGTTGAAATTTATTATTATTTTTCGCATGAGATTGTGTGTGGAATTGAAATATTGAATATGATGAGTTTGAAGGATATGGATACATGAATACTATGATTATGAAATGTAAATTGTGATTAATCATGAAAAGACTTTATGAGCATGAAAAGCTCGACGTTGTAATTATGAGTTGAAATTAAGAACTAGGGAGTAGCTAAACCTTATACCGGCAATAAAAGAAATGTGGAAATGATATTTGGAATGAAAAGACCAAGGTTTGGATCGTGTGAAATAAATGAATAAGACCGGTATAGTGGGAGTGCTAAACTCTAAGGGATTGATTTTATTCATGATTCAATTAGACCAAGAATTAGACACATAGTGAAGATGTGATGAAAGTAAGAGAAAAACATTGAGTATGAGGGCCATTGGATTGGCGGCGTGAGAGTATTCACAGGATGTCCCATGATATGTCATGAGTAGGACGTGGATACTACTCCAGAGTATCGTTCCGGTGGCGACGCTCGTGGGGTGTTTGACGACTGCGGGTGGTGTCATGTCTATGGTAGGAGCTGAATTACCACAGGATGCCTGCATGATGAGTCATGTGTCAGTGCATTGGGATTCCCTCCAGGGCACCTAGACATGAGTTCGTAGGTCATAAAACATCTAGGATATTTACCGTAGTTACAGTAGTAGATTAAGTCATGACGAGGGATTGAACCCTACAAGATGAAGAACAGTTAAGGGCTTGCCCTCGAACCTATGTAGTATGGGCTGCATAGACTCTGAATAAGTGCGCATTAATATCATATAAACAGAAATAATTGCATTAAGGGCTAAGTGCACATTCAAAACACGACATCAATAGGATAGTCCCTTTAGCTTTGTTTGTGAACAAGTTTTTGGTTTGCTAAGTATTGAGAATCGTTATACTGTTTCTAGCATAGAGAGGATGGCCGTATATAATATTTCGTCAGTTGAATGAACTGATGTGCCCACAGTTTTACATGCAGGATAAAGATGCTTGACAAATTGAAGTATACATGCTGCCCAAAGATTGATTTAAATATTGTTTCATATAATTACTGTAAAATTGCTTCCGCTGTAATAATGTAAAGGTATAATGTAACTCTGATGTAAGAAATGCTTCAATTTCCTTGTAAAATTGTACGAAAGAAGTGTAAAGATCCTGTGGAATTTCGAATTCGGTTGTATTTTGGAATTCGGGGTGTTAGAAGTCTATTTCTGGAACCTTTGACGATACCTGATTTGATTTTTTGTAGCAACGGAAAAGTAAATTTTTGTACAACAACATATTGCTGTCCAGAATTGTAACTTCATGCTCTTTATTGTAAATTAATATGTCTATTTTCTTGCATTTAATTATTTGAACTTATATATCATGCATTACATAGCCCTTGATACCTCTTTGATCCTGTCCTGATACCATTCTCGTTGTTGCATGTTCATGTTTAATTATTGTAAAAGAATAACAGGCCAGGGTGATAAGGGAATGAATCTAATCGTGGACAATATGGGAGAGCGTACTGAGAAGGATGCTCGTGTTTCCCATAATAGTGACACTTTATATGTTTACATGATATGATATGATTCTCGTTACATGATATGATATGATTCTCGTTACATGATATGATATGATTTCTGTTATTGTTACTAGAAGACCCGAGTACATGATCCTATAGATTTGACCACTAGAGTCTAAACGGTAACTTGTTTGTATGCACCAGAAACTATGGTATGAGACACAGGATTGCGTGCATTAGATAGGATTAATAGATGATTGATAGACTTAAGATTGACACTGAGCACGTGCATATCCTGTCTACAAGTTACATGATTCATGTTTACAAGTTGCGTGATTCCTGTTTATATGACATGTTTCCCCATTACATGAATCCTTGTTATCGATTGAATATACATTGAAGTCCAATTTACATGTTTCTCGTTTCCAGTTTACAAGTTTACATGTGTCCTTGTATCGTAATTGATCGTATTGTATCCTTGTTCATGTTTCTATTTTGCTTGTACTACTTGCGGCCCGTAGCTTGCTCTAATGGGTACTTCCTAATCTCTTTGAGTTAATATTTATACAGGTACAAATGATGGGATACTGAAAGAACTTGACAAACTGTTATTGCATTGTGCATTCTTGGACTTTATGTAAGTTTTTGTATCTCAGATATTGGTTATTGCATTATATTCTTGTTCCTGTGATTATTATTGTATTGTTGAGCTTACTGATATTGTACAACTTATGGGTGATATGAGTTGGCATACACATATTATTCGTTGGGCCTCAGTTACATGTCTGTGTTTTCGTATAACGGGAAGCGGAGCGTGACATTAGAGCTTTTTTTGTTCTTGGGCAGTTGTTGATGGTGTTTGGTGTTTGGTGTTTAGGGCTTGGAGATCTGGAACATGATGGTGAGGGCGACAGCAAGGGAGAGAGTTGTAGCTTTCTCTCTCTTTCTTTTCCTTGCCTTTTCCTTTCTCCATTTTTCTTTCTTGCCTTTTCCTCCTTATCTTCTTTATCTTTTTTTTTTGAATTCCCCCGCCCCCCAAAAAAAATTGCCTTTTTTCATATATATATATATATATATCTCTCTCTCTCTGTCTCTCTTTTCTTTCAATCTTTCTTCATTTCTTCCAAACTCCTTCTCGAGTCGAGTGTGTCGTTGTCGAGTCAGGTAACTTTTAATTTTCATAGGTTATGTCTAGGCCTTCTTCAGGCGATGACACCTCCTCTTTGGGTCATGGGGTTGGAAATGAGCCTTGCTCCCGATCCACGAGAGGGGAGAAGGGGAAAAGAGTAATTGAGTTATCTTTGATCATAGTGGAGGAGATTATTGAGAGGAGCAGAGAGGCACCTGCGTTCAGTCCCCATCCCCTGCACTTTCCTCCCATAAATCATCAGTAACCAGAGATTTGGCGAACTATACTGAATTGGATGCGTTATGAGGAGCCAGATTACCATGAGACCACCGAGGCCGACTCCATCTCGATTATCTTAAAGATAGAGAATCTTATGAGGACTAGGGTTGTCTTTAAAACCTCCACAGAGTTCATGTTTCTTCTCCCTAGCCTGGGAATTAGGGCATGTTTGGTGGTTCCCGATGAGTATTGCATCTCCTTATGATGCCTTCCATGATGGGTTGTGACACCCTTTGCACCCGTTTGTGTGAGAAATCCGGGTGTGGTACACTCTTTGCCAGGCTCAGCACATGCCGAACATGTGGAGGTACGTGACCGGTTTCGTCCTACAATGTTAAAGGTTAGTTTTGAACCGAGCTTGGTTATGGGGAGGAGGCATCTCAAGCTCCACTAGAAGAACAAGATGGAGTATCCCCCCCTCCACACACACACACACATGAGGATGGGAGTGATCAAGAACCCAGAGTAGATCAAACATTGGAAGGAGAAGTTCTTTATTATTCATAATTTTGTAGGATTAGCACTCTTTTCGAGTGGATCGGGTGGCCGAGGTGGTTCTTCAGTGGTCCGGAGACGTCACAAATAGACCATGTCTCTGAACCTAAGTGCCTCTCTTCCTGTTGCCTGGACTTATGGGAGTTGTAAAGTGGTCAATGTATTTTTGATCTTAGGCTTACGCTAGAGTGGAAAAAAGAGTCATCTTGTATTTTTTAACTTTTAATTAGATATCATCATAAAATAAAAAATATTCTAAGTGCTTAAGTGTTTTCTCTCGGCCTTTTTGTGATGTGGCCTTTTCACTAATATTGTCGAGTCATGGGAGCAGCTCTAGAGTGGAGTAGGGCTCTGGACCTAGCTTGTTTTAACAAGCAAGTTATGGGGGAAGACTCCAAGGATGCTAGAGTCCGAACTTACCTCTCTGGCAAATCAATGGGTTGCAAAAGTAGTTTCGAGCTACGAGTTGGGCTTCGAACTCGCACAATCACGATCTGTGGAGCGACATAGGGTCACGATTTTGGACACTGAACCAGTTGTTAAAGATTTTATTGAGTTGGGGTAGCAGTTCGAGTGGCGAGTCGAACTTTGAACTTGCTTGTTTGTGAGTTGCAAGAGCAACTCCGAGCCATGAGTTTTGGATGCCAAACTTGTTTTTTGGTAGGTCAACGTGTTTTGGGAGCATTTTCAAGTGGCAAGCTTGACTTTGAACTTTCTTGTTAGCGAGTTGTTGAAGGCAGCTTCGAGCCACGAGTTTGGACACTCAAAATAATAAAGCTAGCGAGTTTTGGGAGCAATTCTAGGAAAGATCTAGACTCTGAACTTGTTGTTTAAAGTTATCTAGTTGTGGGAGAAGCTCTAGGGACGAGCTAGACTCCAGACTTTCTAATTGAGGGATTATTGAGTTGTTGGCATAGATCGAGAGGGAGGGATAGCACCTATCTCATTGTTCACATCCATATAGTTATGTAGGAATTTTTTAAAAGAATATACTAAGTTTTTATTGAAAAATAAACCTAAGTGGCTGCCTTGACGACTTGCCTTTATTACATGCTCTGGCCATTATAAGAGTCGATCTTATTACAAATTGGAAACTTATTACGAGTGGAAGGCGTTATGCGCCCTCGTTGTACTTCGTGAGGTGCTCAGCATTCCAAGTCTACAATATCTTCTTGTCCCCAGGTATTCAAGTCGGTAAGCCCCATGGTGGATGACTTGGGAGACCTTGTATGGTCCTTCCCAGTTTGGAGCGAGCTTCCCCTTCTTACGCAGATTGGAGATTTCAAGCTTTCGGACGACTAGGTTACCCACTTTGAGGTTTGTTGAGCAAAACTTCTTGTTGTATTAGTTCTCCACTTGCTGTTGATAGATACTTCAGCGTAGTGAAGACTTCTCATAAACCACTTCAATGAGATCGAGGTTGCCTCGGAGATCATTTGAGTTATCTTCTTCATTGAAAGGGACAAAGCGCTTGGGGGGGTTTCAACCTCTAAGGTGATCAATGCTTCAGAGCCGAAGGTGATGTTGAAGGGGGACTCTCCTATTGGGGCTCTCTTTGAGGTCTTGAAGAACCAAAGTACACTTGGGAGCTCTTCAACTTATTGTCCCTTACGAGCTTAATCTAACATCTTCTTGATGCCGTCAAGAATCTGTCTGTTGGCATTCTCAGCTTGGTCATTGGTTTGAAGATGTGAGATTGAGGAGAAGCACTGTACAACCCCCAGATCGGTACAAAACTTGCAGAATCCCTTGCCAGCGAATTGTGTTCCATTATCGGTGATGAAGATTCGGGGGATCCCGAACTTGCACACGATGTTCCTCCAGAAAATTAATGAATTTTGTGCTTGGTGATAGAAGCTAGTGGTTTCACTTCGATCCACTTTGTGAAGTAGTCGATGGCTACAAAGAGGAAGTTCCTTTGTCTAGTAGCGGAAGGAAATGGTTCGAGGTAGTCCATTCCTCACATAGCAAAAGGAATATGACTTGACATGGAGCTGAGGTTTGCTTAGTAATCTCGCTTGATGGCGGTGTACTTCTGGTAAGGGGTAAATTGGCGGATATAGTTTAGGGCATCGTCGAGGAGTGTGGGCCAAAAATATCTGTGGTTGATAATTTTTTGTGCGAAGGACCTCACTTCCTAGGGCTACAAAGGATTCTTTTGTGTACTTCTCTAATGGCATAGTTTTCCTTCTCGGGGGAGAGACATCACAAGTAAGGTCTATGATACACTAGTTTGTATGAATGCTTGTAGAAAATCCCCTCAACAAGTGTATATATTTCAACCCTCAACTAGATCTTTCTACCTTCTTTAGGATCAGCCAGGATGATTCTCATGTCGAGGAAGTTGATCAAGTGTTACATCCAATAATCTTCAGGAGTTTGGGGGGTGATGAACATGAGCTCTAATGCTTTCTCGTCGATGCTTGGTTTGAGTAGGAATTCATTGAGCACTGTGTGGTTGAATCCATCGAAAGAAAAGGAGGATAACTTAGAGGGGGCATCTGCTTGTCCATTTTCCTTGTGAGGATTGCGAGTGGCTTCAGATTCTTTGAATGCGGCTAAGAGTTTCTTCACACAACTAGGAACCGGACCATGTAGTCATCTCCGGCCTCAAATTCCCTCAGATTTGGTTCACTATCAGCTGGGAGTCGCTAAACATCCCAGTCCTTTGTGCCCCTGTCTTCCGAGCTAGGAGGAGACCGACAATTAGTGCCTCCTTTTCCACTTCATTGTTGGAAGCTGGGAAGTTGAGGCGTAGCGAGTACTAGATAGTGAAGTAATCGGGTCCAAGAAGGATGACTCCGGCCCCACTACCTTCAAGGCAGGAGGACCCATCAACGTAGACGTTCCAGACTGGGGATCATTGGCTTACTATGGGGGGATCGGGGAATGTGCTTTCGACTATGAACTCAGCTAAGGCTTGGGCTTTAATGGCCATACTTGGTAGGTAGTTGATGTCATGTTGGCTCAACTTGAATCGCCTATAGTTTTTTAGCTTTTAGAGTACTTGAGAGGCTGGTCAGTGAGAATGGAGATGGAATAAGCTTGGAAATAGGGCGAAGCTTACAAGCTATCATGATATAACCCCTATTTTCCATTTTCTGTATTTTGGGTGTATTTTTCTTTTTCGTGTATTTATTCATTTTGTACTCTTCTGTTTCCTCTGAACCGTGTATTATTCTTTGATCTCAATAATAAATCCATCTGTTCTGATTTTTTACTCTATTTTGTGGCCTTAAATATTTTCTTGATTTGATTCTGATCTTTCTGTCACAAATTATTGCCCCCGATTTGAATTGTTTTGCTCCAATAAATTTTGTTCATGGCCTGTTTAATTATTAATTAAAATATATAATTCATTTCTTGATAGATCTTTATACCCTAAAAACCCTATTGGATCTTTATATCTACTACCCAATAACCTATTATCCCCAACTCGCTATCACCCTAACCCTACTATCTCTCCCTATATATACACATACTATATATACTACCCTGTTCATCCCCACCTAGCCGCCTATTAGCCCAGAAACCCTAGCTGACCTCTAAACCCATCCCCTTCATCCCTGTGTGCATCTCCCGACCTCTCCTTGTCCCCGTGCGCCCCCTATGCCCCTGTCGAACCCCGACGCAACCAGTAGTCCGATGCCCCCTGTGCCGTCACCCTCCCGGAGCAGCAACCACCTCAGCTCCCTGCACTGTCCCCTCCTCCTGTCGCGACACAAACAGCGAACATCGAGACAACAACGCTGTGTTGTCTCCGCCGCTTGCCGCCACTGTCCGTCGTTCCCTCGTGCACACCCGGCTCCCTCTCTCTTGTATGGGTGTGCTTGTTTGCGTTCGTGTGTTCGTGGGTCGTTCGTTGAGTTCGTGCCCAGAAATCCGTTCCCGTTATTCTCGTTCTTGCTTTGTAACCCCCATTCCCGATAATAAGTATTTTCCGTGTATTTTCTACAATTTGATTCTTATAAATTATTTTGTGCTAAATTCTGTTCGGATATTTTATTAAAGTATTTTCTAATTGAAAATTTTAATTATTTCAAATGATGGTGTATTTTAATCCGACTTCTATTTCTGATTGATCGGTCAGAGCCTAAAATAAATATATTATTATTACAGGATTATTTTAATGAGTTCATCAAACCTGAATACTATTTTTTTATATGATTTTATTATAATTACTAATTGTTACTTTCGATTATTTAATTTAATTTTCATTTCCCAAATTATTTCATTTTCGTATTTGATCTGATTTTTCTTGGCGAATTCCAATTTATTTTCAAGCCCAATTAATATTATATTTGCTTGTATTAATTATTTATTTAATTGGATTTAAATTTTCATTCATGAATAATTTTATCTTTTGTGGGGCTATATATATCTTGTGGATTTTGTTTTATTGGATTGTGGTTAATTTATTTGAACCCTAGTGATTTAGATCTATCTCTTATTGAACCCTAAAACCTAATTTCGTTTGTTCTCGACCCAAAGCTGCTATTATTGGACCCTAAACCACTAACCCAATACCCTAATTGTACCCTATAAATACAACTCTACTGCAAATGCTAAAAATTGCACAATTTTGAAACCCTAGCCGCTTATTCTTTCTCCTCTCTCCTTTCTCCTCCCGTTCTCTCTCTCTCCCGTCCAATATCCTGCCTAACCCACTATAGAACTACCCCTTCCCATCGTCTTCGCCGGTGAGCCATCCATCTCCGGCAAGCCCCTGACCTCCCCTTATCAGCGCCTCCCCATCGACCTCCCCTCAGCACCGCCAACACAACACCCCGAAACCCCGAACCTTCTCCTCTTCCGCACTCGTCGACGAACGGCTAATACCCCAACCCACTGATTGCGCCATCGTACCTCCTCCCCTGTTCCCGTCGTCTCCTCCTCATTTTCGTCGAGATACAGAGCTTCCCCGCTCCCCCATCCCGAAGTCGCCAACCACCGTCGAATAGCCCTTGACCAGAAACTACCAGCATCGGCCGTCGCTGCCCTAGACTCCGTCGCTGCCACCCGCCGTCGGAGCCAAGCCAGGGCCGAAGCCATTGATGGATTTTTATTGATTCTTGATCATCGAATCGGGGTCGTCCGATCGACCCGATCCTGATGATCTCACCTTGATGATCGTTGTTTGTGTTGTAGAAGGAGGGATTGATCTTGTGTTTGGTGTTTTGATCTTGTTGTTGGTGTTGTGGGTCCGATCGGGTGTTTGCTGTTTTGTGTGAGCATTGCACGTAGCTCGCATGTGTTTCCATGTTCGTGGTTTGTCTCCCGAGATTCTCATCCCATTACTCTTTATATTCGAAATTATCATCTAACAGGCAAGTCACCATCCCCTTGAATTGTTAATTGTATCAAATTCAAGTTTCATTGAAATTCTTGCAAGTAGATCCTATTCGTTATCATATCGCTGTATTGATTATCATCGTTGGGTCTATTGAGGGTTTACATGAGCTAACCCAATATTCTTGAAATCATGCAACTTTTGACTCTAAAGATTGGATCTTTCATGCATTCATGTAGAATTGATAATCGGGTTAACCGTATAATCGAGACACGATTAATTATTGTACAGACAATTGCTAGGTTGTATATTGTTTGATCGATTGATTGTTAATTGATGATAAATTTGTGTATGTATGTGTTCTAATTTTATTTATCATGTTTTGACACTCATGATGCAGATTATATAACTTATTGACTAATTGAATTGATACCCATCATGTTTAATTAATTTGTTTCATGAAAATACTCAAACCCTGTATCTTGCTTGCTGGCCTGTATGTTGACTGCTATTTTTGATTTGGTAAATGATCTTAAAATAAATTATTTTCTGAATAAGAATCTTAACCTTATCTTTTTAGTTTCCAGAACATCTTGAAATTTTGAATTCTGATTTGTGTAGCAAAAGTTATGCCCGTTTTACTACAGCTGTGTTTTTCCTTCAAGATTTTCAGATTCTTGTACTTGCATGTTTAAACAGTAAAAAGACTGATCAAATAATAAAATTTTGCTCTGATGGTTTCCATATTGTTTGTAATCATGTTTAGGAGTCTAATAAATATTTTTAACGAATTTAATATTAAGTTTTTGCTGTTTCTAAAAATATAATAACATGATGTCGAAATTCTGCCTGAACATGAAATCTGTAAAGAATTGTGTGTTTGACCTAGCTATATTTGTCAGATTTTGAACTTTAAATATGCGTTGGAATCGTGTGGAAGTCTAGTTTCTAGAATTTCTTACTGAATCAAATTTTTGAGTTCTGAAACAGCGGGAAACTACATTTTTGTACAGACTACTCTTGCTGTCCAAAATTTCACTTTTCAGTTTTCGTGAATTAATTGTTCCTATATTGTAGTCTTGCATGATTTAGTGTGTATGTTGCTTTGCATGATCCTAGTATCCTATTGTCACCATTCTAATTGTCCAATTCAAGTTATCATCCTATTGTTCCCCTATTGTTGCTATCGTTCATCTAATGTCTCTAGATTGCATATTTTATTGTATTGTTGCATTGATAAAATTGTTAACAATCCAGGTTCAAGGGTTGACCTAAGTAGTGGATAATAGAGAGACTGTACTTGGAAGTGAGCTCGTGGTTTTCCTACAATTACTGAATGACCGAATGACTGAATGACTGAATAACTGGATAACTGCGTGTTGTTCCATGGATATTGATACTGAATAACTGAATGACTGCATGACTGAATAACTGAATACTGAAAGAATCATTTACATCGTTCCCGAGTACATGAACAATAGAGACCACCACTAAGTCTAAACGTAACTTGTTTGTATGTAGCAACCATGTGGTAAATAAATGGGACGCATGAAGTGCTACATTGGTTAGGATTAAAATGATTAATAGACTTAAGAATTGACACGACTTCGAAACTGCATATTGTTCCTTATTATTCCCACTGATATCAAATATTTGCTAAGTGTTATTGCTATTGTTCATTTATTATTTTTACCAAATATTAAATCAGTGTTTCTATCCATTGTATCGATTACCGTGATCTTTGTTATTGATTAACGTGCCATGTTATTGATTCCTATTGATCCATTGAAATCTTTGTTATTCCGTTATTCCATTGTTACCTGCTTTCTCTACATGCTATCCATGACCTGCTCTGAGGACAATTTTTCTCCTCTTTTTAGATAAAATATTTACAGCTGTTGATGGAGAATTTCCTGATGGATTGGGAGAACAGCATTGGTGAAGGAATTGATTGCATCACTGCTTAATAAATAATTATTATTTTTGTCATGGGGATTTAATCATTGAGCTATTGTTATATCATTGTATTGTGGGCTTATGAGCCGAATATTGTTATTTTTGTTTCCAGACGTTGGATTATTGTACTTGGATATTATATATTACTTCATTTCAAGTATTATTGTTCATGAGATAATTATTATTTCCTGCGCAATTGTTCTGTATTATTTATATTGTTGAGTTAATCGAAAAAACAGCTTATGGGTGACGTTAGTCATTCGCTGGGCCAATGTCATGTACTCGTATTTCATATTTTTGGGAAGCGGGGCGTGACAAGATTTTTCGTGGTATTAGAGCCCGTGTTTGGATAATATATCAGTCAGACGTGACTAACGAAAGGAAGTTGGTCTTTGATTGATATATTAATCAGATTTGAGTTTTAACCGGTTTAACTCAACAGTATGTGCAATACAGTGATTGCATGAACAATTGATATCCAACTTATGATATGGAAACTCGTCTTATTTGATTCCTCTTTGATCCCTTCACATTCAGTTCCTTCATTTCTTGTTGTCTTTTGTCCCTTCCATTCATTGATTCCTCTTTGATTTCATTCTCTTCATACCCATATTCTTTAGATTCCGGTATTATCTGTTCTTCTTCTTCCTGCTTGGTTTGTCGATGGCACCGCTGGATCTACAACGACATGTCTACAACTTGGAGCTTCACCATCAGAGTAGCACAGCGAAAGGGTGGTGGGCCCATAACTCACAGGTCGTAGGATTCTCTTGTTGTCTCTTTTTTTGCATTGTTTACTTCCTTTTCATTTATTTGCATTGCCATCATTCACTGAATCCTTATCCACATCATTCATGATAACTTCATTCGTACCCATGTTCTTTTTTATTCTGGTGTTGCCACCATTTTGCATTTTTACCCTTTGAATCCCCAGTTTGATTTCAAAGTTTGTTTTTGCTCTGTCCTATGTACCGCCTGAGCAAATTTCAAGGACAAAAATTTGTTGTAAGGTGGGTAGGATTGAACCCCCATTCCCGACAATAAGTGTTTTCCGTGTATTTTCTACAATTTGATTTTAATAAATTATTTTGTGCTAAATTCTGTTCGAATCTTTTATTAAAGTATTTTCTAATTGAAAATTTTAATTATTTCGAATGATGGTGTATTTTAATCCGACTTCAATTTCTGATTGATCGGTCATTTATATTTGAACCTAAAACAAATATATTATTATTACTGGATTATTTTAATGAGTTCGTCAAACCCAAATACCATTTTGTTATATAACTTTATTATGATTATTAATTGTTACTTCTGATTATTTAATTTAATTTTCATTTACCAAATTATTTCATTTTCGTATTTGATCTGATTTTTCCTGGCGAATTCCAATTTATTTTCAAGCCCAACTTATATTATATTCGTTTGTATTAATTATTTATTTAATTGGATTTAAATTTTCATTCATGAACTATTTTTGCCTTTTTACTATTTAAACATGAAACGTACAAGAATCTGAAAATCTGGAAGTAAAAACACAGCTGTAGTAAAATGGGCATAACATTTGCTACAAATCTCGAAATTCAGAAATTCAAGATGTTCTCGAAACTAGAAAGATAAGGCTACAACTCTTATTCAGAAAATAATTTATTTTGAGATCATTTACTAAGTCGAAAATAGCAGACAACATACAGGGTTTTGGGTATTTTTCAAGAAATAAATTAATTAAACATGATGAGTATCAATTCTATAGTCAATAAATTATGTAATCAACATGAAACGTGTAATAGCAAGATAAATGCAATTAAAACACACACATGCACAATTCTAACAACAGCCAAACATCAACCGATCATTTCAAACATACAACCTAGCATTAGCTTCTAGATAGGTTAATTGTGTCATGATTATATGAATAGCCCTATTATCAATTCCACATGAATGCATGAAAGATTCTATCTTTGGAGTCAAAAGTGGCATGATGTCAAGAATATTGGGGTTAGCTCGTGTAAACCCTCAATAGACCTAACAAAGGATAATCATTACAACGATATGATAATGAATAGGATCTACTTGCAAAAATTTCAATAAAACTTAAATTTGATACGATGTACAATTCAAGAGGGAAGTGACTTGCCTAATTGATGGTGGAAATGAATACCAAGAATAACGGGATAAAGATCCCGAAACAACGAACCCACGAACTAACACAAAATAACACGTGCAATATACGTGCACAAGAGACAAAGCAAGAACAGCAAGATGCAATGGCAGCAGCAAAAAGGACCTCGGGTCTGGCCGACGCTGGTGGTCAGCGTCGCAGGTAGTGGTGGGCATCGATGTCGATTGACGGCGTCGAGGAGTGGAACAGCGACAGTAGCAGCGGGGGATTGGGTCGCTGCTGTCGATCAGAAACAAGGGAAGGCGATGAGGAGGGGTCGGGGGTGTTGTGGCAGCACTGGGGGGTGTGGCACTGGGGGGTGTCGACGGGAGGTGGCGACGAGGGCATCACAGGAGATGAGGCCGGGGAAGAAGAGCAGTGGGTTGAGCGGGAGTTTGGGCAGGAATTCAGTTGGGGAAGAGAAACAGGAGGAAGGAGGAAGAAGGGAGAGAATAAGCGGCTCTAAGGTTTGAATTGTGCAATTTTTAGGATTTGTACTAGGGCTGTATTTATAGTTTGTAATTAGGGCATTGGGTTAGTCGTTTAGGATCCAATAATAGCTGTTTTGGGTCAAGAACAAAGAAATTGGGTTTTAGGATTCAATAAGAGATAGATCCAAATAATAGGGTTCAAATAAAAATACCCACAATTTAATAAAAGAAATTAGGATCAACAAGAATAGCTCAATCAAGAAGAACGGAGAATTTCAAGAACAAATTTAATCAAAATATCAAGAAATAAAGTATTTTATTCAACCGCAAATAAAATATTACAAAACAGGGGAAAAAAGAAAATAGCTGAAATGGTAGTTACAACCGATCCCGGATGCCAAGCTCTACATCGAATCTTGAACACCTCATCGTCGATGCCCTCTTGCCGCCTTTTTTTGCTCGTTGTGGTGCTGCTGCTATCTTGCAGTGTCGTTGCCTCGCCTTCTCACCACATTATATCAACATTGTATCAAGCAAGTATCTATTGTACATTTTTGTTGTTCCGTACAAGCATTTTATTTGACCTCCGGCAATTAGCATTCCTATTTGATTATCGTGTTTTGAAACCCGTTACCGTTCATGTTCATGAAAAGTGTTCTTTATAAGTTTCAATTGATTGAACCATCGTATTTGAAATTCTTCTATGTTTAAATCTGTCATTATATATTGAATTAAGTCAATCCATTTGCCTTTTTTATTGGATTCGATGTCCATCAAAAGATCGTAAACATCAATTTGTTGTTTCTGCCTTGCTATTTGTTCTAACTCGTAGCGAGTTTATGGCCTAGTTACACTTTAAACCAATTAGAACTTTATAGATAACAGTTGTAGCCCTATGAAATCTAGTTTTTGGAACTTCTTACGGATCTAGATTCCGATTTGTAGACTGCAAGTTATCACATTTTAGTGGTGTTAGGTTTTTAATTTCTAGATTACTATTTAGTAGCATATCGACACGATTAGCCAATTAAAACATCATGTTAACAGTATGATAAGACTTGAAATTTACCAGGTTGTTACTATACATGATTAGGAGTCACTTTATAATTTTTATAAGATTTTTAAATAATTTTACATTTGATTTATATATATATAATAAACTTGCACTGAGCTGCTGCCTAAACAGTAGACCAGTAGAGAACTATCTAGTTGATCTAGCTATTGTAACCATAATATATCGTGTGAATATGCGTTGGAACTGGCAGGGAGTCTAGTTTCTAGAACCCCTGTCAGAATCTGATTTTCTTTCCCTTAACAACGGGAAAGTCGGTTTTTGTACAACAACGTCTCACAGTCCAGAATTGCATTTTTCATGTTTAATTGTGAATCTATTTAAGTTTTGCATTGTGCTACATGCCATACATGGTACAGTCATTGTTAACTCATTGACATCGTTTCTTGACACCCGTTCCATCAACTGCATATTGTCACGCCCCGCTTCCCAATATACGGAATACGAGCGCATGACGAAGCCCAGCGAATGATCTTAACATCATTCATAAGCTGTAAGATTGACTCAGCATCACAACAAGTATATAATATGAGAGATATATAAAACCAAGCATGCATGAATACTTTATTAGCAACAGAAACAACTAAAATATGATAAAACATCCAAGTAGTTTCAAGTCTGAATCAAGTTAAACTCGGGAACATCAGCCCGTTACAAGTTCTCAATTTGCAAGAAATAATAATCCAAAAATAAACAAATAATGCAGGAAGTAAATATTCTAATCAAGTTCTTCTCTACTTGAAGCCTAGAACCTTTGCTCACCAATTCCAGCGGGCAGCTCGTCTCCAAATTCTGTTTAATATATATAAACAGGGAAACAAAGGGGAAATAAGAGAAAATGCCCTTAGTGCAAGCTAGGGCCACAAATAGTAAAAACAAGTACAAGTAAGGGAAACAAGAATTGGAATCAAGAATATAGCAGAGTTATAAGAAGTAGTGGACAAATTCAAGGACTAGCTAGCAAGAGGGAACATCTTAAATACTAGGTTGGATAACAACTGCTAGTGGTGAAACACATGTCAGGTGCACCTATAGGGTTATTTTATATCAAGCGCCAAATCTCAAGTCTAGTGTCAAGTTGTCAGGTCTCAAATGTCAAGTTGTCAAGTTCAAGTATCAAGTTGTCTAGTTCAAGTTATCAAGTTCAAGTCTAGTTCAAGTTATCAAGTTCAAGTCTTGTGGTGATTACTATCTAGGTAGCACTTCATGCATCCATCTTTTTACTACATGGTTGCTACAATCAAGGCAATTTCGTTTAGACCTAGTAATGGATTTTATAGGGTGGCGTACTCAGGTATCAAGTATCAAGCAAGCCATGGTTCATGAATCGGAAATAAATAACAAGTTCACGAAGCAAGTTCGCGAATCCACTAACAAGTTCAAGAACCGCACAATGGGTTCAAGAATCAAACAAGTTCATGAGCCAAGTAACTGACTCCATGAATCGAACAAGATACAACAAGTTCATGAACCAAGTATTTGGGAAACACGGGCCCCCTTCCGAGTACACTTACCTATATTGTCCACTCTATAGTCTTTCCCAAAACCCCGGCTTGTTACTTTTATTAATTCTCATCAAGCAAGCATATATGTGTAAAATGTTGTGATTTAATTCTAGGAAAAATTGGGTATGTCCTATATGGTGTCCAGCAGCTACATATAAAATTTTGTGTCAACGCTCACTGTTTACACAGCTAAATTAATTTGCAAAGTAAATGTATACAGCAGTTTTGCAAAACTGCGTCTACTAACACAGCTGCAGTATAACTGTCATAACTCCTAGTCCGTAACTCCAAATTCAAAAATTTTGGAGTCTATCGATATCTACACATCCAGATCTATAATTTCTATTCAGGGCTCAGGTTCAGATTCAAAAGACAAGGGGGTCGAAACAGCGAAAGGAAATTTATGACAGCAACTCGTAGAAATAATTTACTAGCGTAGGTTACATGGGAAAATGTTATTTGGTGTGTAAGTCATTATGTGGCATCAATACATGATAATGGAGGTCAACAGCAAATAATATATGTTTTTCAAGTTATAGGGTTGCAAGTTCGTCAAAAATTGAATGTGACATGTATCTACAAATTTAGGGCTCCTTAATTCATATGTCTATGTGTTCATGTGTTCAAGGGTAAAAGAGTCCAATAATTATAAATTAAATACAAGGAAATTTTGTGACTCTTAGAATTGTCAATTTGGAGGTTCAATATTGATCCACAACGATATTTCAAAGAGGAGTCACAATCTAACTATTTGTAGTATTTCAAGGGTGCTTGTACTAAAACAATAAAATGTACAAGGATACTTGCCTTAGCTTGACGATGACTAGATCCACTTGCTGTAGAAATTTGGGTTGAAAAATCCCAGAAGAAGTCCTCAAAAAGCGCGTGCGAAAAACTACCGAAGATCGAGTTTTCCGCCACACCGGATCAGCCCAGAACAGCGTACAGCGATCTGGATCTGGTGCGGCACGAACACGGGACAGCGGTGGCAGCCAATCGGATGGTTTCGGCGCAGCAGATCTGGCCGAACAGAAAACAGCGACTCGGATCCGCTGTGGCAAAATAGCGAACACAGATCAGGGGGCACGGATCTTGGCGCGATCCGATGGCCGAGATCAAATCCCGCCCTTTTCCCTTTCTTCTTCTTCTTCGTTCGCTGCTTCGAAACGGGGAGAGAGAGAGAGAGATAGGGACGGCGACGTATGGCAGTGCTTCGACGGTGGCACTATGTCGGGGAGCGACGGAGCGAATGTGGCACGGCGGAGGCGCGAGGGTGACGGGAGGCGACGACGGTGGCGTCCTCTGTTCGGTTCAAGAAACAGGGGAGGAGTTCGGCGGTTGCTGGCGAACGGAGGGGATGGTGTTGGAGGCGGCGAGGTGATGGGAATATGGTCGGAGTCGAGAGTGATGGTGAGGGAGACGTCGAGTTTGGGTGCAGCGAGTTTGGATGGGTTTCGGAGCTTTGGGGACGACGGTGGGGGGTTCTGTGGTGGTGGTGGCGAACGGCGGTGGAATTTGTGGAGGTGGTGGTGCTGTGGGGTCGACGAGGATGACGGTCGAAGGTGGCGAAGGTGATTGGAGTGGATCGGGAGATGGGTTGGTTGTGGCGAAAACGATGGAGAAGGAAAACGGTGAAGGAGAGGATTAGCGGCTGTGAGTTTTTAGGTTAAAACAGTATTAGGGTTTGATTAGGGTTAGGGTAGGGTTATATAGTAGGGTTTGCGGGTTTGTGGGTTTGTGGGTTTTGGGTATCCGCTTCAAAAAGAGCCCAACAGAAGAAATGGTCAAAATGCACAAAAATGGGGATTAGAGAGATAAATGAGAAGAATCGGTCCATTTCTCATGAAGAACGATACAAATGGCACACAATTGAATTTGATAAAAGGACCCACAATTCGAGTTGAGACAAAAACAATAATTTTATTCAATCTGAACAAAATACATGATCTCAAATAGACGAGAGAGTACAATGAGGCACAAAACAGTACAAAATATAAATACAGGGAAATAGGAGTTACACATATTCGTGATTCATGTTAATAAAATATTAACAAGCTGGGGTAATTAAAGGGTACAACCTAGTAGTGGACAATATAGGCTCATGGTTTCCCTATTATTACTAAATATCTGGTTAACTGAATAACTGAATACTATATATTATTCATTGAACATTGATACTGAATGACCGAATGGCTGAATAACTAAATAACTGAATCCTGTTTTCTATTTATATGTTTTTTCGAGTACATGACCTATATAATTTACCATTAGTGTCTAAGCGTTCACATGATTGTATGCACCCGAATATGTGGTTTGGAACGCAGGATTTGTGTGCATTAGATAGAATTGGTAAAATATGATAGACTTAAGGTTAACACTAAGCACGTGCATGATTCCAGTTTTATGATCTCGTTTACAAGTTACATGATAACTGTGTACACGACATGTTTTCCGTTATATGATTCATTGTTTTCGGATTGGTTATATTTTGAGACATGTTCCAATTGTCACTTGCATTACACTTGATCATGTTGTATTACAATTGCATCGCCGGTTCTTGTTTCCTTTTTTGTCCAGTTCTTGTTTATTTCTTGTTATATATATAGTTTCTCATTTTCTTTCTTATTCCATAATTGAATGGCCAGTTCTTATTGTTTTCCCTGTTATGCGTTGTTTCCTTTTCTTATTTTGCTTGTTACTACTTGTAGCCCGTAGCTTGCTCTAACTGATACCATCTATCTTTCTTTTGAGTTAATGTTATACAGGTATAGTGATGGGATACTGAAGGAACTTGGTGAACTACTTACTACATTGCAGATATTGGTTATGTATTATATTCTCGTTCATGTGAATATTATTATTGAAGTATTCAGCGTACTGGTATTGTACAACTTATGAATGATATGAGTTAGTATACTTATATCATTCGTTAGGTCTCAGTTATGTGCCTGAGTTCCTGTATAACGGGAAGCAGGGCATGACTGAAGAAGTGACTAAGAAGACAAACATGCTACATTTGTTGACTGCCCTGACTTTTTTGAGAATTGAATCAAGTTTCACCAGTCCATTGATAGATCAATTGCAAATGCAGTCCACTGATACATCAATTGACTACCCTTCTAGCACCCAACGACCCTATATTAGGCTATATACCCCCCCCCCCCCCCCCCCCCCCCCCCCCCCCCCCCCCCCCCCGGCCGAAGGAATTGTAGAGCAGTTCAATATGAGGAAGAAGAATATGAACAAGTATTCATATTTACCATGGTTATAGTTTAATGAAGACCAGGAAGAAAAGTTTAATATGGATTTCTTAGTTATCAAGCTAAGTTATGGAATGGGAGGTATTGAAAATGTGTGTTTAAGGAGAGAAATAGATATATGGAATGAGAGATTTTCTGTAATCTCCCAACTACCTCTGTGGGTGTCCAGGATAATAGACAGGTACACGCCTGGATGTAAATACAGGTGCAGGAAGAGTGTGATTCTGAGAAGAGATTGGTTATAGCTCTAGCAGTTTTCCCTATGCATAACTCCTAAACAGGTTGACATCACCATTATTGCTGCCCACCCAAGTGCAAGATGATAGATGTATGGGGAAGTGGTGGGTGTCACACCATACTCTTCAACTTCTTGGCATGCACCCCTCCAAGTCATATCTTATTTTCTCACATTGAAATGTATTTGTAAAATGTGACTGATCAAATGTACTTTTTTGAAGTTATTTGTATCCTAAATTTGAAGTGTATTTGTAAAATGTGAAGTATATCAGTAAAATGTTTGTAGATGATCAAATGTACTTTTTAAAGTTATTTATATACCTAAAATGCACTTCCTAAGTTGAATCAACTCCAAGTCAATGGTATAAGACATATCTGCTACATTGAAATCCTCATGCCATTCACTTACCCTATAATGAGGCGATGCTTCCCTCTCGATGTCTTCCTTAAGCATGGTCTCACGTTTAGGAAATTTAGAATTTTCCTCTCTCCTAGCTTGTTGATAAGCTTCTCTTCCCACCCCAACCCTTGTTATAGGCCTTCCACTTTTGCACCCCCTCCCTCTTTATTCAGAGTTGGTCCAACAGCTTCATATGTACACCCAATCTTGTTATGACCCAGTCTTTGGCATTTGTTATACCTCTTCTCTTCATACTGCCTTGTGATGCTAGCCCCATACCTACCCTCATCTTTTTGGCTTCCCCCTACTTTTACTCCTTCTTCCTACTTATTTCTTGTAAGGAGGTGGCAATGGCATAATATTTGCACCAAAGTTAGGCCAACTCTTATCATCTGAAATTAACATGATTTGTTCTTTATAAGCAGTCATGTATGTACCATCATAGTATTTATGCACGTAACTCTCTACCTTAGCTCCATGGTATAAGATGCTCGCAATTGCTTGTACACAAGGTATACCTAATATGTCATATTGCCTACAAGTGCATATTCTCTGAACCAGATCCACTAAGTGCTTCTGCCACTTCCCAAACTTCAAAATTTTGGTGACCATATCTGATTACCTTCATGCCTGTGGCCTTTTTACCTAATTTTTCTAGTTTCTCCTTGATTCTTGGAAAAATTACACCACCCAACTTTCTCATTGCCTCTCTCCTGTCTTCAAACTCTTTGTAATTTTTCATTTTATACTTTCAATGTTATGAAGTATTGGCTTTCTCCTTGCCTCAATTATCCAGTTAGTGAATGAATCAGAATGATTGTTGCAAAGTAGAACGCACTTGGTGAAAGTGTCAAAATAAGCTCTGCAAAATAGTCTAGGATCCTTCTTAAGTATCCGATCATGTGCTCCTTGGTAAACTGTTGGCAACTGCTTCATTTGATTGTCAAATTCCTCCTCATCATAGCAACATGTTGCATTCCACAATGCCGCCTTCATCTCCTTGCTAGGTTGATTCTTCATGAAATTATCATATAGGTGCCTCACACAATACCTATGAAATGTATTGCTATATTCCCTGCAACAAAGACAACTAGTTGAAGTGAGCATGATTGAGAGTGCAGTATGAACATGTGTTAAGAGGCGAAATATTGTAGAAATATAGTTGAAGGAGTGTGCAATGACATATTAAGTGAAGTAAGTACCTTTTTCTGATCAGAAATGAATGCAACTTAGTAGGATCCATTTGCAATGGATTAGATAGCTACTCCTTAAACCAACTCCAGGTTTCCTTGCATTTTAATTTCACAATTGCAAATGCTATGGGCAATATTTGATTGTTTCCATCTCTTGCTACAACAGTTAACATTACTCCACATGCCCAAGACTTCAAGTGGCACCATCAAGTCCAATTAGGGATCTACATCCAACTTTGAAACCTTGTACCATAGCATGATATGTAATAAACATTTTATCAAAAACTTTACCATCACCATATCAACTAGTCCAAGTTCCTCTTGTGATTTTTTCCTTAGATTTGCTATGCTTCCTGGATTAGTAAGGAGAATAATTTTTTTGCATAACCTCCCAAACAAGCATGTTGTTCTATATCTTTGCCCTCAATGATTCCCAGTGCAACAGACCTTGCCCTCTTAGCTTGATCCCTAGATAAATCCTGATCAAATTCTTTCTTAACAAACTCAATAAAGACATCTACTTTCATCTTATGATCAATTTTTCATATATCAACATATTTCTGCCAAATCCAAGTGGAATTGCAATTCCTATTGACATAAGTCTTCATGCAATTATGCTCTGGATGGGATGATGAAACCTGAAAAACTATGTAGTACTTATCCCAATGTGCATAAATTTCCCATTTACAACCTTTGAAGACACATTGAGCCCTACACCTTTCCCATTCATTCTTAATCCATTTATATGAATATCCAATCCCTGCAGAATACCTCCTTAGGGCTACTCTAAATTGTGGTGGATTTGCAAATTTCATCTTACTATCCTAAATATTTGCCTTATCATCCCATTGAGGGTACACACCCCAAACACCCCTTTCCTCACCAGATGATCCATCCAAGCTGACCAACTCATCACTCTTCTCACACTATACTTCTGGGGATTCTTGATCCTGTAGAAATGAATCCTTCTCAATGCTTTATTTCATTCTTCCAACATTTTCTACCCCTCCTGATTCAACATTTATTTATGATACCTGCATCTGGATCCTGTGAAGGACACTCCTGCCTCGCTTTATGTTGTACCCAAATTCTTGAGTTGGATGCTCTCTTCGTCACATTACCTACTTGAGCTGCAGAACCTTGTGTTCCTATCACAATATGCTCATCAGCACCAGATAGGTAGTCTTCATCAGTATCCCCAAATTTTTTGAGCTCCCATCATTTGAATCATTGTCTTCTGTTGGGGACTTTCTCTTGCCTGTAGACTTCTTTGCTCTCCTTGCCTTCCGATTCTTGCAACACTTTTTATTAGATGTTCCACTCATACCTACAATGCATTACCAATATATCAATAATTTAAAAATAAGAATGCAACATACGATAACAGTAGTAATGAAGTTCATAATTTACATTCAATTCCACCCTTATCTATTGTATAACACCTTTACATAGTCTTCTCTACTGGAGCTAGTATCAGAGCCCCTCCAAAGTTTTTGGTATTGGTTAAAGTCTTCTTGGATGCAGCTTATCAAACTTCTTGTTAGGTGTAGATGACTTGATCAACTGCTGGTTTGTAGTAAGAATAACCTCAACCATACCCTTGGAGAATAGCATGTCACTTATAGTGAACGTAAAATCACATTTTATTCCACCTAATTTTCCTCCACTTGCAGGGGAGAAGCTATAACGCCCCGAATTTCAAATCCATGTAATTCGTAACACAAACTGGATCTTTTACTTCAACTTCGTACAAAAATATAGGGAATTTAAAACTTTTCCATTTACAATATCATTCTTTACATTAGCATAGCGAAAATAAATCAGTACAGTACATATATGACAATGAAAGCTCTTCATTCTTTTGACATTTCTCACTGTGTCTTCAAATTTAGGCCAAGACCAATCCTGCAACTAGAAAACTATAGGCACGTCAGTTGCATACCACTGACGCAAAGCTATAATACAGCGATTCTTCTACTTTATCAAACACAAACTTGAATGCAGAAAACATAAAAAAGTGACTATCCTAATTATGTCAGTGTATGATATGACATAATGCCTAATGCAGACATTCACATTACGATGACACTAATGCATACATGTTCGGATTCTATGCAACCCATACTACATAGGTCTGAGGGCAAGCCTTTATCGTACTCCTCATTATAGGGTTCAATTCCTCGTTATGAAATCCTACTACGGTGATGAGAACAGGGTTCAAATATCCCACGAGCATGGATTCCAACCCCGGAGTACACTGCCCGACTATACATAATCCACCTCATGTAGATATTCTGCAAGTGCCGCTCTAACCCAGAATATATTGTAAATCCGCCTCCTATCCGCCTGACTATTCATGATCCCGGAGTACACCGCCCGATCATTCATAATCCGTGATTTAATTGAGGCTTCTCTCGCTCTACATAGTTATCGCAGTCCCGGAGTACACCGCCCGGCTGGATGCATGGCGAGTACAGTCCCAGAGTACACCGTCCGACTATATAGAATGCCCCACTTACGTTTGCCTAGGTCTCATCATAACTTCCTTAATTTGTAGTTATCCTGGTCTAGAACTAGCTTACCTTGCCGGACATAATTTCACTCATCAATATAAAGGTCCATACTGACCATTTCACTAAATTTCATTTATTAAACTTGCCGGACATTACGGGCCTCTCTTAGCTCCTAGAACCCGTTTATCACAATATAGAGATCTTCTAAGTTAATCTTAACCTCTTCATAAAAATTTCCATTCATTATATTCCATTTAATTTCTTATTCGTTCATTCCAATTAATCATCATTCAAAAATAATTAAATCACATTTCTCAATCAATACAAATTTCATTCAACTAGTCATCCTCAAATAACTAGACAAGATCTTCCAAACTGTTAAAATAGGACTTCAAAAGCCTCAATTCAATGAACATCATTTCAGATCTAATATCTCAAATCTAATTATCAAATATGTTGTAACATTCCAAAAAAAATTAATTTTTATATTTTGCACGTGTTTTGCACGTAAAATTTTATGCAATTTTAGTCCCTAAAATTTTCTAGAGTTATGCACTTTTTTCTTCCTATTTTTTTGTCACACTTGTATGATTTATTTTAATTAAATCCATTAGGCCTAGATCCTCTTTTGAAGCCCACTAAAATTTAATTATAAGTGAAGCCCATGATTAATTCTACACTTAAATGAATACTTTAAACTCTAGCACACTTGTCATGTAACATACACCTACAACTACATTAATAATAAGAGAATTTATATGAGAAGTGTGCGCACATAGGGTGCACGTGCACGTGTTTGTGCACATGAATGAGATTGGCCGGTCATGCATAGGAGTGAGAAGGGAGTGGGAGAAGTTGTGAGTGAGTGGGGAGTTATTTTGGGTAGTGGGAGTCATCTCAACCACACAATATTCCTATAAATACCCCCCTCCTTTAACATGAACACACAAAAGATCAAAACAAAATTAGAAGAGAAGAGAGAAGAGGAGGTTTCGATTTGGCTAGAGAAGAAGAAGTGGGTTCGGTTTTTGCTAGGAGGAGGAGAAGGCTATCTTTTGTTGGAGCTTTGGAGCAATTTTCTAGGAGCTCTATTTACAATTTACATCAAAAAAGAGGTGGGTGTCTCTTTTACTTTCTAAATTATTGTAAAATGCATGTGTAGGTAGATTATGCTTGAAATATACAATTGACATGAGTTTCTAAACATCATACTTGACACCTGCTCTAGGCAAAGCCAAAATAGGTGCAGTAGTCAGCTTCTCTTTCAACTCCTGAAAGCTCGCCTCACATTGCTCGGTCCACTTGAAGCTCACATTCTTCTTGGTCAGTCCAGTAAGCGGTACAGCTATCTGAGCATAACCTTGAAAGAATCTCCTGTAGTATCCAGTCATCCCAAGAAAACTTCTGACTTCCTTCACTGTAGTAGGCCTAGCCCAATCTCTCACTGCCTCTATCTTCTGAGGGTCAGTTGCCACTCCCTCCTTAGAAATGATGTGACCTAGGAATGCCACTTCAGATTTTCAGAAATCACACTTAGATAACTTGGCATACAACTTCTGCTCTTTCAACTTCTGCAAAACTGCTGCCAGATGCTCAGTGTGCTCCCCCTCTGACTTGGAGTACACGAGAATATCGTCGATAAACACCACGACGAAAGAATCAATGAACGGCCTCAGAACTCTGTTCATCAAATCCATGAAGATTGCGGGTGCATTCGTCACTCCGAATGGCATAACTAAGAATTCGTAATGCCCATGCCGAGTTCTAAATGCGGTTTTGTGCACATCTTCAGCTTTCACTCGAACTTGGTGATATCCTGATCGAAGATCTATTTTGGAGAATACAGCTGCTCCTTGTAGACGATCGAACAAATCATCAATTCGAGGAATCGGATACTTATTCTGAACAGTGACTTTATTCAGCTCTCGGTAATCGATACACATTCTCATCGATCCATCCTTCTTCTTTACCAAAAGCACTGGTGCTCCCCAAGGTGACGCACTAGGTTGAATAAAGCCTTTTTCCAACAGTTCCTCAATCTGCCGTTTCACCTCATCCTGTTCCACTGGAGCCATCCTATATGGTGCCTTAGAAATGGGTGCACTTCCCGGTTGAACAGTGATGCTGAACTCTACATCACGATGCGGGGGTAACCTAGGAAAATCTTCTAAGAACACAGTCGGATAGTCCCGAACCACAGGAATCCCTTGCAATTCCACAGGAGTCTCTTCCTTGCGGATAGTTGCCACCAGCTTAGAACACTTCTGCTTCCCTTGGAAAGTGACTTCAGGTCCACCTGGAGCCTTCACTGTTACCGTCTTAGTCTTACACTCGATGCTTGCAGTGTACACCGACATCCAATCAATGCCAATGATAACATCGACTCCCAAGATAGTCAGCTCGATCAGATCAATGCTAAAGATTTGATCTCCAATCACAATCTCGCAATCAGCATAATACCGATCAGCGGTCAAAGTTTCCCCTGATGGAGTAGCTACTGCCAAGATCTTGTCTGCAAAAATCTTCGGTTCAACTCCCAACACTTTAGCAAATCTAGGAGACACAAAAGTATGAGAGGATCCAGTATCGAACAATACAACAGCTTTCATTCCATTAAGATAAGGTTCGCCTGTTACATAATAAATACCATTATATAACAGTTTCACAATATAAACGGGAAGAAGAAATGACGAAAACCACTAAACATCAGCCTTCGTACCAGAGATGACCTGATCTGCCTCATCAGCATCAGTTTCCGTCAAGGCAAATACTCGCCCTGGTTGGTATGGCCTCTTCCCAGTCTGCTGTATTGGCACATTGTGATTGCCAGGCCGTGGTTTGAGACATCGAGATTGGTAATGTCCCATTTCACCACAGTTGTAGCAAGTGACTGCAGAAGGTCTCACCACATTGTTCCCAGGTCCTCCAGCTACACTGATAGCGTTCGCCCCTGTCGGTTTGAACCTCTGTGCAGATGGTTGCCCCTTGAAACTCCCAGAATTGGCGGGCCTCTTCGCGGACTGCCAGTTGTTCCTCCGGTTCTGAACAACATGTAACTGCTCCATATCCGCCTCCGTCGCTGTCGCCCTCTTCACCAACTTGTCAAATCGCCTGATACCAAGAGGTATCATCCGGGATCTCAAGCTTGGTCTCAGCCCATGCTCGAACTTACGAGCCTTCTTCGCCTCATCCATCACCAGTTCTAGAGCATACTTGGAGAGCTGAGTAAACTTAGTCTCATACTCCCTCACTGACATGCTGCCTTGCTGAAGTGACAGAAACTCCATTGCCTTCTTCTCCTGGACGTCGGAGGGGAAATAGTGACTGCGGAATTCTTCTAGAAATTCCTCCCAGCCAAGCACTATACCTCCCATGGTCCTCTTCATCGACTGCCACCAAACAGCCGCATCCTTCTCGAATTGCAAAGTCGCCAACTTGACCTTGCTGCCCTCCGGTGTCTCCAACACCTCAAAGATTGTCGCCACTTGCCGAATCCAGTTGTCAGCCGCATCTGGGTCTGACTTTCCTTCGAATACAGGTGGTTTCATTCTCTTGAACGATTCCACCAGCTTAATCGCCTCGGGCACTAGATTCACAGGCCCCCTTCCTTGATTCATAGCCACTGCATTCAGCGTCTGGTAGACCCTTGCAAGTTCAGTCTCCAGATCCAAACCTTCCCCATTCCTAGCTCCTCTTCTCAACATATTCTGATGCAAAAGATCCATTAAATTCGAAGTATAAGACAAGAATTTAAACCAACTTGCATTTTATTGAATTCCAAAGTTTATACATTCGAATTAAAAATATTTTTGACATCAGAATAGAAGATAGTAGAAACTAAGACAATCTAATCCCTACGGGTCCTCTTCGCTGCTCGAAGTTCTTCCCGTAGTTCATCAACTTCATCCTTCAGCACATCTGCCAAGTTCGTTCTCTTCTCAAGTTCCCATACCCGGTGACTGAGAACAGAGAAGTCGTCCTTTCGCTTCGCCAGTTGAGCTTCCAATACTCCAACTCTATCTTTCAGGGTTCCCACCTGCCTCTGAAGAGAAGCCACAGTGCTACTCAGAACTGGTCCCTCTTCTTCATCGGAAGAAGAATCGTCAGATGAATCCGGAGGTGGGGTAATCTCTCGAGATTCAGGCCACTCCTCTTCATCAGAATCTGCTTGCCCAGGGTGATACTCATCCTCAGAATCAGCCTGTCCAGGATGGTACTCTTCCTTAATGATATGCCAGTCGTCGCCTCCAGCAGGGTCGAAGTGATCAGCCATCTTAAAATAGAGAGGAAGAAGCATAAGTCATAGAGCAACACAAATGTAAGTCACTTACATTTAAATCTCCAAACTCAGACACACACTCTAATGTCCACTTCTAGGGTGTCGTTCCTTATAAATTTGTACCAACAGGAAAGCGTAGAAAGCGTGGCTCTGATACCACTCTGTAACGCCCCGAATCCCAAAAACACTGAATTCGAGATGTTCTACAGGATCTTGTCACTTTCTTCAGTACAACTTTACAAGGAATTTAAACTTTTCACTTTACATCAGAGTTTACATCATATTACACTTTTCATTTGCACAGCGGAAGTAAAAATATACAACATTTGCATAAATGTACAACAACATGGTAAACATCTTTATGCATCCATTCCTCTTTAACATGTAATTTATCCTGCATACAAAACTGTGGGTATGTCAGTTTATTCAACCGACGATAATTATACATGGCCATCCTCTCTATGCCAGAAACAGTATAACGATTCTCATTTCTTAACAGATCACAAAACTTGTTCACATACAATTAAAGTAAAGGGGAAAATCTTAATGATGTCGTGTTGTGATCGTGCACTTAATCCTTAATGCAATTACTTAATTTACATGACACTAATGCACACTTGTTCGGATTCTATGCATCCCATACTACATAGGTCCGAGGGCAAGCCTCTTAACCGTTCTTCATTTTTGTAGGGTTCAATCCCTCGCCATGACTTACTCTACTTCTGTAATTACAGTGAGTATCCTAGATGATCTATGAGTACAAGCACGTGTCCTGGACCCTGGAGGGGAACCCCACGCCATGTCTTGACTCATCAAGCATGCATTCTGCGGCAATTCAGCCTCCTCCCTGAACACGATCCTCTTGCAGTCACCAAACATCCCACAAGCGTGGCTAAAGTCCGGTCATTCTGAGTTGTGCCCACGCCATGTCTTGACTCATCAAGCATGCATTCTGCGGCTCACACACCCGCACCGTAAACTCTAGTTCTCATACTTATGTTTTCTCTCACCTTCATCACATCTTCACTATGTACTAAAATCATTAGAATCATGAATAAAAATCAAAGCTCTAGAGTTAGCCTCTCCACCAAACCGGACTTATTCATTTCATTTCAATACATGACCAACCTCGGTCCTCTTTTCAATTTCATTTCATTTCATTCATTTCACTGCCGGGGGAGACTTAGCTACTCTTCGTTTTAATTTCCAATTCACAATTTCCAATTGAGCATTTTCAGCTCATAATTCATTTTAGAGTCTCACAGACTTTCTTATCATGATCTTATCCTTTCATGTTCATTTAATTCTCAACTCACATCTATGATTCTTTTCATATAAATTCATACAGCCATAAAAGAGTTCATTGACATCAATCATAAAGTTCACAACTTTCAACAGTAAAAATGAAATCTCTGACATATCAAAATCTACTCTGTACAGTCGACTTGGAAGGATACCAGTCGACTCGTACAGTCAATACAAGTTCATCATAAACACTCGGGAGAGTCGACTGCTGCACACGGCCAGTCGGCTATCCCGCAACTTTCCATGTTCAAAATGTTATCCACGTAACAGTCGACTGTTCATCCATCAGTCGTCTGTCCTGGGATTTTTCTAACAGTACATTATCAGGTTCAGCTCAGTCGACTTGCTACGCGCATTCAGTCGACTGGACAGATTCATATTTCAAATTAAGGGATCATCTTTCTTACAGTTCTTACATGCACTTGCATCATGCTGTCAAATATACATACATTCACATTTCATAAGCACAACACTTCTTACTTGTTCAGTAACATCGCAGCATGGAATTTCAAGTTACTAACATTATCTTTTCTTCAAGAAAATACTTTAAACAGGCATTTACACTTATTCATAACTTTCGTGCAGAGGTAAAACATGATTCTCAATTACACTAAGACAATCACAATGAAAACATATCTCATTTCATGGAATTTCAGGCATACTCATAGTTTAATCAATGCATCGGTCGACTACTCCGAACATCAGTCGACTGTATCAGTCATTCTCAGTTTTATTAATTATCCCCTAGTTCTTTTTCCACATGCCCATGTCTACTTAGCCATGTACATCATGAAGGATATGAGTTTAGTCTTATTACTTCATTTTAATAATACACATATATGTCATGAAACTTCTAACAAACATGTAACAGATGTCTCGTACCAGTCGACTTATCCTTACGGCAGTCGACTGTACGGACCCAATTCATCATTGTTTGTAGTATCATTATTTCACTAATTGTCCTCCACAATTATCATTATAAATATATTTGAGTAATTCTAGTACGTTTGAATTTACTTCTCATAAGCCACAGCAACGACCATCATAATTATAGCATAATTTCTACACTAGAAGTCCTGAGAAACACCCACCTTATTTGACGAAATAATCGAAATCCAGCAAAAGCTCCTTAATGTAGTGAACGACATTTCGCTCCTTGCTCCTTGCTCCACACCGAAGTCTTCAGAATGCTACTCAGCCTCCACAGAAAAGCACACACCCACAACTCACAAAATACCTCTCTTTACAATAATAATCTCATAAAACAATCTTAGTGTAAGGAATAATAGATGAGAGGGGGGGTATTTATACACCAAGGGGAGTGAGATGAAAGGCTAGGATTCATTAGATGGTTATAGGATCAAAGGCTAGGATTGACTAGGGGGTTGTAAAAACTACCCACACCTCAAAATAACCGCCCATGATCTCCATTCAACCATTTGAAAAAATCCCTCCAAAAGAAACAATCCGGCCATTAGGGAAGTGTGCATTGCACGTGTACATAGAGGGCACGTGCACACACAAATCACCCTACCAAATTTTGTACATCAAAACAAAAATAAAAGAAAAGGAATGCTACACACTCCAAGTTATAGAAAAATAAGAAAAGATTAAACTCATGGGCTTAAATTAATTGGGCCAAGAAAAGTATTTTTTTGAAGTAAATACGTAAATTAACCTTTGGGCTTTGGTAAAAAAAATGCTTTATAAAGCAATGCTCTTTACTCATCATGAAAGTAAATAATAGCCAACAATATTACACATGCACACCATATATAAAAATAAATAATCTTTCATATATTTGGAAAATCAGGGTATTACAGAACATATTATTCTTAAATCTTTATTTAATCCTATCTAATGCATCACTCATGCGTCCCATTCCACATGGTTGCTGCATACAAATAAGTTATGTTTAGATTTAGTGGTAGATTCCATAGGTCATGTACTCGGGTCTTCATAGGACTATAAAACTTGATTGGTAAACTTGGTCGGTAACTTGATCGGTAAACTTGGTCGGTAAACTTGATTGGTAAACTTGATCGGTAAACCTGGTCGGTAACTTAGTCGGTATACTTGATCGGTAAACTTGGTCGGTAACTTAGTCGGTAACTTGGTTGGTAAACATGTAACACGGGAACCACATCCCCTTTCCGAGTACACTCTCCTATATTGTCCACTACTAAGTCTTTCCCTTAAACCCTGTCTTGCTAAGTCTTTCCCTTAAACCCCGGCTTGATACTTATTCTTGTTACCAAATAGACATGAATGTGCAAAATCAGGGACATGTAAACATGACAGGAACAGAAACTAGGTTCAGACTGGGCAGAAAACATGTTCGGGTGCCAAGTAAAATTATAAATATTGAAACAACAAGAACTCCAATTCTGGACAGTAGGATATTGCTGCACCAAAATTTGAATTTCCGATGCTACAAAAATGCAAATCTGGATCCGTCAGAAGTTATAGAAACTAGACTCTCTGCCAGTTCCAGCGCATATACACATGATGTATAAAAATCACAGAAACTATGTTTAAATTCTTGTTCTTTATAGATTTTATGTTCAGGAAGAAACTCATGGTAAAATTCTTATACTTATAAATCAGTAAATAACTCATTTAAAAATTCTATAAAATTTATAATCAGGTTCTTAATCATGTTAAGCAACAAACTGAAAAATATCATGTCTTAATTATACTTTTAACATGACATTTAAATTAGTTAATCGAGAAAATATACTTCAAAAATAGTAATCTCGAATTGAAAACGTCACAGCACTAAAACAGCATATCTAGCAATCTACACATCGATTCCAGATCCGTCAAAAGTTCTGGAAACTAGAATCAGGGGCCTACATTTCACGTTCATAAAGTTCTAACAGATTCAAAATGTAAATGGGTCAAAATCTGATTACAAGTCATAACAGACAGTATGGCAGAAATATACAATTTGATATCTATGTTCTTTACGAATACGGAATTAATAGAAACAAATCAAACGAATAGGGATCATGATCATCAACATTTAAGGCATGAGAAATGGATCACAACGATAAACCTACTTGCGGTGTTTCAAAGAATGCCTGTACGGGGAAATAAAAAAATATTTGTACAAGGATACTTGCCTAAGAGATGACGACGATTTCGATAGTATTAAGAATAACAGGACGAGCGTCCTAACGGCGACATGTGCAACCAGCAGACAGCAACATGCATCAGCACGTGCAATAGATGGGGACAGCAAGATTGCAAAAACAATCACAGCAACAACAGCGAAAGCGCAATAGCACGTGCACACTACGTGCATCAAACACGTGCAAAGGATGCAAGAACACCACACAACAATAGCGGGATTAAAAATGACAAACGGGTAAATACTGGATCAGCAACGGCACGAACAAGAGCAGTAACAGACAACAAAAGTAACAGGGAGACAGAGCCGCAACAATGACAACAACAGCAAAATCCAACAACAAAAATGCAAGAACAGCCAACGGCTTCAGCTCGACTTCGATTGTGGTGTGCGACGACGAGATGGCGATAAGAAGGTGGAAGAGGATGATCGGAGAGGTGCAGGTCTGGTGGCTTGCTGATGGTCGTTGCTCTGGGGTACAGTGGTGATGAAGGGGACAATCATTGAGATGGTGGAGGAGATGTTGAAGGACCTCGGGAGCTTCAATGGGGGTCAAGTTGGTGGCAGCCAGCGGCGGAGCTCGGTGGTGGATCCTCGGCGATCGGGGTACAGGGGTGGTGTATAGGGATGACGACGATGGGTGCTCTGTTTTTGGAAGAAACAGAGGATGAGGTGGAGATAGCAACGAGGGCAGGGATGAGGCGTTGGAGGTGCTGAGGGTGGAGGGAAGTCGACGGGGAAGACGAGGGGCGAGGGAAAGTAGCCGACTCGATGGCGGGGTGTTGAGGAGGGTGGCAATGGGGAGTCGGTTGTGAGAAGTGGCGAGGTAGTGGCAGTGACAGTTGGGAGCGATGGTGTTCGACGATCTGCAGTGGAATTTGACAGACGTCGACGGAGGATAGAGGCAGTGTGAGCGGGGGTCGAGGGTCGCACAGTCGAGGGCAGGTGGCGAGGAGGCAGGGGATACAGCAGGCGATCATGATGCTGATAGGTGGATGATGGAGACAGAGGGTGCGGTGATTGGAGGTCGATGATGGAGGTGTTAGAACCCAATTTTATAAATAAGAAAAATTCCCAACATTAATTGCGAAGAACTGAAATACAGAAAATAAAACAGTAAACGGAAGACTTTGCACATAGTCGAGATTGAGAATCTCTCTCCTTAAAGCAGAATTCGTCCCGTAGTGTGACGGTGGCTGGCGAATTGCTTCCCTGGATAAAACTGTACCTTCTCTGAAGAGCAGCACCCTTGCTTCAGAGCTTCAGCGAAGTGCTGTCTGTGATGTACTCTCAGTTGACACAGAGGTGAAGAAAGAGAAGAAGAATAAAAATACTAACTCAATATCAGACTCTGTCTGGATTTTGTGTCTTTTATAAAGAAGATGGAGACTGGACTGGAGACTCTTCATAGGCCCATTACTCTGTAACAGCAGAGTAATGGAGACTCTTCAGATTCATAACTGGTGAGCCATTACTCTGCTGTTACAAAGTAATGGTACCAGCTACTGAATCTGAAAAGCCTTATCAGTTCAGTAGGGGAAAAATTTTTGTCTGGGCTTTAAGCTAGACTAGACCAGACCAAACCAAACCAAACCGAGCCGAGCGGAGCCGAAGCCAAAGCTGAGGCCGGGGCCGAGCCGGGCCGGGCGTGTGCGCGCGCGTGTGTGTTTGTCATTTTGGCTAAGTCCTCTCTCCACTACACGTTAGTGGTAACCCCCGGGCCACGCCCTTTAGTCCAGTTTTCTAGTATATATACTAGAAAAATCTTTTCCAATTTCCGATATGGAACTATCCATTTTCTCCAAGTTGCCAAGTTAGTACATTTCAAGTACCCAACTTTGGACCAACATTTCTCATTCATACGGAATTCGTTTTTGGCAAGTGAGTACACTACGGAATAGTACTCGTCGAGAGGATCGCAATCCACTCATTTTTTGGCACCACCGGTGGCTGGAGCTTACCAGAATCCGGCCCAAAAAACTGCAAAAATTAATTCCAACAATCCCCCACATGAATGGAAATTACCATACCATGTAATCTAGACACGATAGAAAAACAAAAACATGACAGAAAAACTCTGAGAGTACAATCGGAAAATCATTGCATCAGGAATGGTAGTAATTTTTAAACTTTGAACCACCCTTAGTAATTAGCTATCGGATTCACTTGACAAGGTAGTGATCATGATGTCTTGAACTACCCGGGCTTTCATGTGAACCTAGACAATAACTATCACACAGTTTCATCTCCTTACAGAACTAAGTTCTCTTGTTGTGTTCATTTTGGCCTTGAACATTCCTGGTTAATCGTGAGTGAACTTGGAGAATGTAGCCTCTCTTCAATCTCCTAGAAACGGCCCCATTTCACTCTCACAAGGTGATTGCCCATAAAGAGTATCCTGCTATACCCCACTTTTATTTCAAAGCTATGGGAATCATTAAAAGCCAAGCTTATCCTAACTGTTTGTAGGCAGCACTGTTTTATCATCCTAAGAGTGGGTATGAGATTTTAATCTCTCAGTGCTCCCGTCGATTCAATAAGATTTAGTTGTCCCTTTGAACCTAGATCTTGGGATCTCCAATTCCTAGGTAGGGTTTCCATTAAGTATCCTCTTTCGTCATAGGCTTTAAACCCATTCCTCTTGATGATCTCACAACCTGCTCTCGCGACAGACCTATAATAAATGGATCCTCTAGGTTGTCGGCCGATTTTATATATTCTATAGAGATTACTCCATTTGAGAGCAGTTGTCTGATAGTTTTGTGTCGCCTTCTGATATGACGAGACTTACCATTATACATATAACTCAGTGCCCGTGCTATAGCCGATTGGCTGTCAGAGTGTACACATAAAGCCGACACTGGTTTTTTCCATATAGGAATATCCTCTAAAAAGTTTCTAAGCCATTCTGCTTTCTCTGCCGCTTTGTCTAAAGCAATAAACTCAGATTCCATGGTGGATCTGGCCAATAGCATTTGTTTAGAGGATTTCCATGACACAGCTGCACCACCAAGTGTGAAGACATATCCACTTGTGGATTTTGAGTTCTTGGAGTCTGATATCCAGTTGGCATCACTGTAGCCTTCTAGTACTGTTGGATATCTGGTGTAATGCAGTGCATAACTCTGAGTATGTCGCAAGTAGTTCAATACTCTAGTTATTCCTTTCCAGTGACTTCGTCCTGGATTACTCGTATATCGGCTCAATACATTTACCGAATGTGCTAGTTCCGGTCTTGTACAATTTGTTAGGTACATCAGACTACCGATTACACGTGCATATTCCAGTTGTGATATGCTTTCGCCTGTGTTTTTGAACAAGTGAAGACTGGGATCGACGAGACTTTTTGCTGTCCCATTGGAGTAATTCTTGAATCTTTCAAGTACTTTCTCAGCATAATGAGCTTGAGACAAAGTAATTCCCTCAGATGTCCTAGAAATTTTGATTCCTAATATGACATCTGCAACTCCCAAATCTTTCATGTCAAACTTGCCACTAAGCATGCTCTTAGTTTGTTTGATAATGTCGTTATTGCTTCTAATAATGAGCATGTCGTCTACGTATAGACAGACCAGAATGTATCCATTTGGAGTAACTTTGATGTAGATACACTTATCACATTCATTTATTTTGAAACCATTTGACATCATAACATTGTCAAATTTTGCATGCCGCTGCTTTGGAGCTTGTTTCAGGCCGTACAGAGATTTTACAAGCCTTCACACCTTGTTTTCCTGTCCAGGAACTATGTAACCCCCAGGTTGTTTCATGTATATTTCTTCTTCTAAGTCCCCATTTAGAAATGCAGTTTTAACATCCATTTGATGTATTTCCAGGTTACGTAGAGCTGCAATAGATATCAACATTCTTATGGTTGTTATTCTTGTAACTGGGGAATATGTATCAAAGAAATCTAGGCCTTCCTTTTGCCTAAATCCTTGTACCACCAGTCTTGCCTTATGCTTCTATATTGAACCATCTGGTTTCAATTTTTGTTTGAAAGTCCATTTGCATCCTAGATCTTTACATCCAGAAGAAAAGTCGACTAACTCCCATGTATGATTTTTCATAATGGAGTCTATTTCACTTTTGATTGCTTCCTTCCACATAGGAGCATCAGGCATAGACATGGCTTCCTTGAAAGTTCTGGGCTCATTCTCTAACAGAAAGGCCGTCACAAAGTCAGGACCAAATGACTTTGATGTTCTAGCCTGTTTACTTTGTCTAGGCTCATCAGTATCATGTTCTGGTTCATCAACTGAAGTGCTTGCATTTCCTTGTTCACGTGTACGTTTGGGGTACGTAGTATCCTTGCACGGAAACACGTGTTCAAAGAAAGAAGCATTCCTTGATTCCATTATTGTATTCACATGGATATCCGGTATATCCAATTTGTATACCAAGAACCGATATGCACTACTGTTGTGTGCATAGCCTATGAATATGCAATCAATCGTCTTAGGTCCGATGGTGACCTGTTTCGGGTTAGGTACTGCCACTTTTGCTAGACACTCCCATACTTTGAGGTATTTATACGAAGGTATGTTACCTTTCCATAGTTCATATGGTGTCTTGCCGGTTTTCTTGTGAGGTATTTTATTGAGAATGTAGTTGGCAGTCAGCAACGCTTCCCCCCACATGTTTTAGGGTAAGCCAGAATTCAACAACAAGGCATTCATCATCTCCTTTAGAGTTCGGTTCTTGCGCTCGGCAATACCGTTTGATTCGGGTGAGTAAGGAGCAGTTGTCTGATGAACTATTCCATATTCTGAGCAGAACATGTTAAATGGTGTATCATATTCTCCTCCTCTATCACTTCTAACGATTTTAATCGTTTTGCCAAGTTGATTCTCAACCTCAAGTTTATATTCTTTGAATTTATCCAAAGCCTAATTTTTTCTATGTAACAAATATACATAACAGAATTTTGTGCAATCGTCTATGAAAGTCACAAAGTACTTTTTGCCACCTCTAGTCTGCACATATTTTAAATCACACAGATCCGTGTGAATTAGACCTAGAATTTCTGTGTTTCTTTCTACAGAACGTGATGGAGTTTCAGTGAGTTAGGCCTCTATGCAAACTTCACATTTTTCGGAGTTATCTACCTTAAATTTTGGTAGCAAATTCATGTTAATTAATCTACGCATAGAATTGACATTAACATGGCCTAGTCTTTCAAGCCAAACAGAGGAAGACTCAACAACATAGGCAATAGGAGCTATTTCATTAACATTGGGAACAGCAGGAACAATAGTTTTAGGGATGACTGTCATTACATTAAACTTGAACAGTCCATCCTTTACATATCCTTTACCCAAGTATACCCCATTCTTAGACAACACAAAATTATCAGAAACAAGAACAACCTTAAACCCATTGTTTCTTAGCAAAGAACCTGATATCAAGTTCTTTCTAATGTCTGGAACATGCAGCACATTTGTGAGTGTTAGTTCTTTGTCTGAAGTCATTTTCAGTAATATCTTCCTTGTTCCTTCAATTTTGGAGGTGGAAAAGTTTCCCATGAATAACTGTTCATCTTTGTTGCACTTCTGGTATGAAGTGATCATTTCCTTGTCCGAGCAGAGATGCTTGGTGGCCCCAGTATCGTACCACCATTCACGAGGATTGCTCCCCACAAGATTTACCTCTGATACTACAGCACAGAGGTCCAGGTCAGAGAGATCGGTGGACAAGTTCTTAGCTATGTGTGCGTGGGATTTTTCATTCCCTTTTACATGTCTTGTTCCTGAACGATTACTGTCCTTACTGCGGCACTCAGAAATTTTGTGCCCCAGCTTACCACACTTGTGCCATTTCCCAGCAAACCTCTTTGTAAGAGGTTTTTTTGTTTGAGGCCTGTGGTAGAAACTTTCTCTTCTTGCCCTTCTGTTTGTGCTCCACCACGTTGGCCTTTTCTGTGGACTGATTTCCATAGAACCTGTCAGTCTTGCGATTCTCCTCTTCGATCCGCAACCTGACAATTAGGTCTTCAAGAGACATCTCCTTTCTCTTGTGTTTGAGGTAGTTCTTGAAGTCTTTCCATCCAGGTGGAAGTTTTTCAATGAACGCTGCAACCTGAAATGGTTCGCACAGCGTCATGTTCTCTGCAGCAATGTCATGCATTATAACCTGCAGTTCTTGGATTTGACTCACAATAGTTTTGGAGTCAATCATCTTGTAGTCTAGAAATTTGCTGACTACAAACTTCTTGGACCCAGCGTCTTCTGTTTTGTACTTCTTTTTCAAGGACCCCCACAGGAATTTGGACGTCTTGAAGACACAGTAGACGTTGTACAGGGGATCTACCAAGCCATTCAGGAAGTAGTTCCTGCAGAGGTAGTCGCCCTGAGTCCACGCATCAACTGCAGCAACGGAGTGTGCATCCATTGCCACCAGCATCGGGGCAGATTCAGTGAGGAATCTGTCCAGCTTCAATGTGGTCAGGTAGATCTGCATCTTCCCTTGCCACTTCTTGAATCTAGTTCCATTGAACTTCTCCGATTTTTCTCCCACGGTTATGTGCATGGGCAGAACGACCGAATGTGCCGCAACCGATTGTGCAATCACATTTTGGGTCACCGGTGTTTCGGTACTGATAAGCCCACTGGCAATATCAATTTGTGTGTTCTCCATGTTCTTATCTTCTCTGAAATAGTTTGAAACAGAAATTGTTTGGAGTTTTTTCCGAATTGATAACACCAGCTGTAAATAAACTTCACAAAACTGTTAGAATCAGTGAGGAAAAAATTCTGCTTTAAGATTGTTAGAACCCGATTTTATAAATAAGAAAAATTTCCAACAGCAATTGCGAAGAACTGACATACAGAAAATAAAACAGTAAACGGAAGACTTTGCACAAAGTCGAGACTGAGAATCTCTCTCCTTAAAGCAGAATTCGCCCCGTAGTGTGACGGTGGCTGGCGAATTGCTTCCCAGGATACAACTGTACCTTCTCTGAAGAGCAGCACCCTTGCTTCAGAGCTTCAGCGAACTGCTGTCTGTGATGTACTCTCAGTTGACACAGAGGTGAAGAAGGAGAAGAAGAATAAAAATACTGACTCAATATCAGACTCTGTCTGGATTTTGTGTCTTTTATAAAGAAGATGGAGACTGGACTGGAGACTCTTCATAGGCCCATTACTCTGCAACAGCAGAGTAATGGAGACTCTTCAGATTCATAACTGGTGAGCCATTACTCTGCTATTACAGAGTAATGGTACCAGTTACTGAATCTGAAAAGCCTTATCAGTTCAGTAAGAGAAAAAATTTTGTCTGGGCAAAAAAAAAAATTTAAGCCAGACCAGACCAGACCAAACCAAACCAAGCCGAGCCGAGCAGAGCCGAAGCCAGAGCTGGGGCCGGGCCGGGCCGAGCGCGCGCGCGCGCGTGTGTGTTTGTCATTTTAGCTAAGTCCTCTCTCAACTACACGTTAGTGGTAACCCCCGGGCAACGCCCTTTAGTCCAGTTTTCTAGTATATATACTAGAAAAATCTTTCCCAATTTTCGATATGGGACTATCCATTTTTTCCAAGTTGCCAAGTTAGTACATTTCAAGTACCCAACTTTGGACCAACATTTCTCATTCATACGGAATTCTTTTTTGGCAAGTGAGTACACTACGGAATAGATGATCGGGGGTTTAGGGAGGCAGCTGAGAGATGATTAATAGGGTTAATGAAGTGATTAGAGTTTAAGGTAATTAACAGGGTTTATATAGGAGTAATTAGGATGTGGGTTATAGGGTAGCGGGTACGGGTTATTGGATTTGGATCCAATAAGAAAATGGGTTTGGGTTTGGGTAACAGGTTTCGGGTTTTAGATTAACAATAAATAAATAGTGATACGATAGTAAAAATAATCAAATAGTATGCATCAAGTTAGTAGTACTCAAATACTACTAAATACAATAGATTGTATGGATCTCACAAAATAATTAAGACTGTATTCGATTTGGACTAAAATATAATGAAGAGTAATATAGTAGTACATATTAATTAATCAAATCAAATAGTGTACATAAAATTCATACTCCAATAATAATAATAAAATATATGTTAATATCTATAGGTTTCACAAATCAATAAACAAAAGAAATAATAATAATAGGACTTGGGTTAAATAATTAACCGAATAAGAAAATAAACCTACAGAATGGAAATAAGATTTTTATTAAAATATATAGTCGTTTGAAAATAGCGAAAATACAATTAATGAATAAAAATGGACTTTATTAGGGGATCCAATAATAAATTTTAACAAAGAGAATTTAAAAGCGGAAAATAATTTATTAAGAATCGAAATACTGAAAATACACAGAAAATACGTATTGGCGGGAACGGGGGTTACATCTTTGTTACTTTGCGATGCATGTTGTGTTGTTATCTATAATTTTTAGTAGTAATGAATTATGACAATTAATGCATGCTATTTGAAAATTTCATTATAGAATTGTTAGGTTGTCAAATTGAAATTCTATTTAGAGCATGTTGTAGTGTTGTTAGGCATATGGTAGTATGCCATGGTTAAACCATGTATACAAATTATATATGTGTAACAACTTGTTAAGTTGTTGTGCAATTAGGGGGTGAATTATAAGTAGTGTAATATCTGCATTAGGCATTAAGTCATATCATACACTGACATGTTTAGGATATTTTAGAATATTATTAGAACACTTGAAATTAAGTTCACACTATTCTAAGATATAGTTTGAGAATTTAAAAGTCATATTCATGTATTAGGTGAGTTTTTTTTAGTTCAAGTTTAAAAAGAAAGTGTACATGATTAAAGATTTTAAGAGTTGGTTGATAATAAAATCAAACCCATCATTAGGAGATTAAAATCGAGAATTTCTAGCAATTAATCTTAAAGAATACTTGTTTTAAAAAATGGTGATTTAATCTTAACAGAACATTGTATTGAGAAATATACTTTAAGAATAGACAAGCATGAAGAACATTATAAATTGAAAGAATGTTGAGTATTATTAAAGTGAACAGTTTGGTTTGTTAACCAAGAAAGTGTCTACAAGAATTTAAGTTGATAAATGGTTATTGAAAGTTGCTACAAGAAGTGGAATACTGCATGATCTATAAATATATGGAAAGTGATAAATAAGAACTGAGAATTAATGAATGAAATGTTTATGTTGAGGTTAGATAAAACATAATTGATCTCTGTAGTGAGATGGTTGTTGGAATCTAGAGGCTTGGCGAGACCATTAGTAACCGGAAATTTGTGAATAAAATTTTTTTGGGAAGTAGCCAGTATGGGCTAATGTTTCTCGTGTTGATTTAATTCCGGCAGGGTAAGCTAGCTCTAGGTTGTGATGATTATAATTAAACCTACGGATAGGCAGTAGAAGAAGATATGATAAAAACAACGACGAACGTATCCGGTAAAATATGTGCAGCTCCTAGGGTTTCGAGATCCAGGAATAAGCCCGGTAAATCCATGTATATGGGTTAGGGGTATGTCCGTCTATCATCAAAAAGACCGGTAAAGAGTCTGCAGTTCCTATGAATGGTTGAGATCGAGGATACACCCGGTAAATCCATGTTGTGTAAGTTAGGGGTATGCCAGTAAGGTCCGTAGTTGTTGGAGATCAACTTGCTAGGGTTCGTGGCTGAGTATACGCCCAGTAAATCCACTATATGTGGGCTAGGGGTAGGCCAATAAGGTCCAATATCCTGGGGGTTCGACTTTTTGGTGACTATGCGTTGGAGTATATTCATTGGGTTATGTTACATGACGTGGGATGTAAACCCTATAATGAGGAGCACGTTAATGGCTTGCCCTCGGACCTATGTAGTATGGGATGCATAGAATCCGAACAAGTATGCATTAGTGTCATCATAGTGTAATATCTGCATTAGGCATTAAGTCATATCATACACTGACATGTTTAGGATAGTCATTTTTCACACTTTGTTGTGCATTCAAGTTTCTGTTTGCTAAAGTAAGAGAATCACTATATTATAGCATTGTGTTAGTTGTATGCAACTGACGTGCCCACAGTTTTCCAGTGCAGGACTTGGATTAGCAGAAGGCATAAAGATGAACTGATACTGATGATTACTTCCAGATTAAAGTTGTTGAATGTAAAAGTTGTATATTTCTGTTGTAAATTTTGTTGTGTATTTTTGTAACAAACATTGTGTAATGGAAAAGTTTTAAATTTCTTGTAAATTTGTTTGAACTGAAGTTAAAGATCCTGTTGTGCTACGAATTACATGTATTTAGAATTTGGGGCTTTACAGAGTGGTATTAGAGCGAACTTCAATAAGTAGTACAAAATTACAAGGACGACACATTAGGGTGGACATTAGAAGTGTGAGTTCTGTTTTTAGAGATCTAAATGTATGTTTATTTACATTTGTGTTGCTCTATACACTGATATCTTCTCCTCCCTTTTCCTATAAGATGGCTGATAACCAAGACCTAGTGGATGAAGTAGAATGGTTCTATGAAGACCCCGAAGAAGAGGAAGAACCCGAAGAAGAAGAATAACACGAAGAAGAGGACCCAGAAGAAGAAGACGGAGAACTACCCGAATCTTGGGAGATCACTCCACTTCCACCCGATTCTCCAGATGAATCCTCGGACGAAGAACCAGTTCGAAACAAGAAGGACCACATCATCGCTTCTCTCCGGAAGCAATTGGTCAATCATAAATGGAGAGTAAACCACTTGGAAGCTCATCATGCGGAGGACAAGCATAACATCACAGCTCTGAGTCAACGAGTGTGGAAGCTACAGAAGATTCAACACAGGAATGCTCGGCATTTCGATAACAAAACTCGTTAGGCAAAGCAAGAATGTCGTCAAAGATGGGAGGAGATGCAGAAGGAAATAGATGAACTATGGGGAGAGCTCAGAGAAACCAAGAGGAACCTTTGGATCTAGACTGCTTTATGTTTGGAGTTTTCTGGTATTTTATGTATGGATGTATGGAAAAGTTTTATTTCCGAATGTATAAAGTTTATTTTTGAAAATAAATAAATTGTGTTGGTAGAAAAGTCTATGTTATTTCTGCTTTTTGGTGATTAATGAAGTTTTATGACCTAGAAATGGCCGGACGATGAACTCGAAATTGTGAGGGATCCAGCGGTGAAGGAAACAAGCTTGACCTGGAGACAAAACTGGCTAAGGTGTACCAAACTCTTAACACCTTTGCCATAAGTGTGAACCGAAACACCCGGGCGAGGCAGGCAGTGCATGCCCTGGTGGCCATTAAATTGGTGGAATCATTCAAGCGGATGAAACCACCCATGTTTGAAGGCAATGGCAGATCCTGATGCAGCAGATGATTGAATCCGACAAATAGAAACAGTGTTCGAGGTCTTGGAGACTCCAGAGGCTAGCAAGGTGAAGCTAGACACAATTCAGTTAGAGAAGGATGTCAAGGTCTGATGGCAGTCCATGAAACGAACCCTGGGAGATGAACCTATTACCTGGTAAGACTTTCTGGAAGAGTTCTGCAGCCACTACTTCCTGATGGATGTGCAAGAGAAAAAGGTAATGGAGTTACTGAGCCTGCAATAGGGAAGCTTGTCAGTTAGGGAGTATGAAACGAAGTTCACTCAGCTCTCAAGATATGTACCAGAGTTAGTGCTCGATGAAGCCAAGAAGGCGAGAAAGTTTGAGCAGTGGCTGAGGTTAGGTCTGAGGTCTCGTATGATACCCCTCAGTACCAGGAAATTCGATAAGCTCGTACGGAGGGCTGCTGCCACCGAAGCATATATGGAACAGTACCAGTTGGTGCAGAAGAAGAAGAAGAACTAGAGTACCGACAAAAGTACTGCAACCTCATACAACTTCAAGAGGCAACTCCCAGTGCAAAAGTTCAAGCTGACTGGGGCAAATGCTGTTGTTGTAGCTAGAATGCCAAGCAATTGTTTCCTGTGTAGAGGGAATGATCACTACAATGCAGAGTGCCCGAATAGGAGGAAGGTAATAACTTGCTTCAATTGCGGGAAAGAGGCCATATCAAGCCACACTACCCTCAATTCTAGTGAGGAGAACCGAATCAGAAGCAAGCCGACCCAGGGAAGAAACCGTACTAGCAGGGGAGAGTATGCGCTCTGATAGAAGTAGACGTTGAGGATGCTGACAATGTCATCACCGGTATGGGAGCATCTGAATAGAGTTTTCTATTGTTATTTCAAGTTTGTATTAGAGGAATGTTATGTAATGAGAGTATTCATTATGTAACAGGGGAACTTCTAATAAATGGAATAAAAGTAATTGTTTTGTTTGATACTGGATCGTCCACACTTTCGTGACACCTAAATTTGCTAAACGATTGGGAGTTAAGCCGAAAATTTTCCTAGGCAAGGTTCTGGTGGTCGCTACTCTTTTAGGAAAAACATTGACTACTGATCGGTACTATGCTGGTTGTGACCACGAGATCGGAGGAAGAGTCTTTGGAGTCGATCTCATAAGGTTGGAAGTCTTGGGAGTCGATGTAATCATTGGCATAAAATGGATGTTGATCTACAATGCCAGTATCGAATGCAGGAGCAAGGAATTCATGGTGAAGGCACCAGGAGGACCAGCACTAACATTCCAGGGGAAAGGAAGTGTAAAGAATTGATGGTAGCTTTGACCAAGAAGAAGATTCCTGAGGAAGTCAAGAAGATTCCTGTAGTCCGAAACTTTCCGACTGTGTTGCTAGAGGACATACCCGGGCGACCACCTCATCGGGATGAGAAATTCAGCATTTCCATTCAGTTAGGGAGTGCACCGATATCTAAGGCACCTTACAGAATGGCACCACTGGAACAGGATGAGGTCAAGAAGCAGATTGAAGAGCTATTGAGCAAGGGTTATATCAGACCAAGTGTGTCGCCTTGGGGAGCGCCAGTTTTATTGATGAAGAAGATGGATGGATTGATGAGGATGTGCTGTAATGCCCCGAATTCTAAACACAGGTAATTCGTAGCCAATACAGGATCTTTTACTTCAAATTCGTACAAATTTAGAAAGAATTCAAAACTTTTTATTTACAACATGTTATTAACGAATACAATACAATCTACAAATATGAAAATTCTTCTATCTTGTAACGACTCATCATAGTGACTTCAAGTCCATGCCAAGTCCAATCTTGCAACTGGAAAACTGTGGGCACATCAGTTGCATACAACTGACGCAATGCTATAATACAGCGATTCTTCTATTTTAGCAATCACAAACTTGAATGCACAATAAAGTATAAAAGTGCTTATCCTAAACATGTTAGTGTATGATATGAACTTAATGCCTAATGCAGACTTTACACTACGATGATACTAATGCATACTTGTTCGGATTCTATGCATCCCATACTACATAGGTCCGAGGGCAAGGACCTACGTAATCCTCATTATAAGATTTAAATCCCTCGCCATGCAACCTACTACTATGACTACTACAAGATTTAGACATTCAGCGTGTACCTAGCCCATGCTCTGATAATTTCGGAGGTCAATTTCTATAAAGAGATAATTCCGGAGACTATTTCACTCACACCTGGGAATCTTTGAGAATACCCCACACCACAAGCAATGGTGCCTCGCTACACACAGACATCCCATGAGCGTCGTCTCGATCCCGATAATTCCGGAGATCAATCCCACAACGCAGGTAATTCCGGAGACTATTTCATTCACACCTCGATAATTTTGGGGATTATCTCACACCGCAGATCATCCTGAGGCCCTCATACTCACGTTTACCCTTGTTTCATAATATCTCCAACTAGTGTATGACCTTAAGTTTAATTGTAGTTATTGAGACCTAGAGTTCGCTTACCCACCAGGCATAAACAAAACACTGAGAGAGTTAGCCCACACTGGCTACTCCTCAAGAGAAAGTCAACCCACACTGGTTACTTCTCAAATTCTATATACCACAACTGCCGGTATTCTGGATCTCGCTCACTCTAGAACAACCAACCGTCTTAAAAGAGACCAACAAGGTTACATATAACCTCATCATAATCAATCCATTTATTATCCAAGTATCCAACTTCTTATAATAACTTTCAGTAACATTTTATCAAATCAAATTCTTGAAAATATTTTCTTGGTTAACTCACCAAATTATTCACTTCAATAATTCTCAACATTCTTTTGATTAATGTAACCTTCCTCATGTTGTCTCAGCATATTTCAAGTACATTTCCTAGTACAAAAGTTCTTTAAACCACTATCTCTTAATACAAAAGTCTGTTTATGATTAGTTCACTAGAACCTCGATTTTAATTTCATAATCATGCTTGATTTTATTATCAACCACCTCAACCATTTTCCTAACACAATGAATTAGTATTCATGAAATTCCACAAGAAGTGTTCTAAATTTGTATTCTACAACAAATTTTTAATTCGTATACATTTCCCATTTTAAATATTAATTCACCACTCATAAACATGAATATGATTTTTAATTCCCAAACATATAACTTAAAACAGTGAGAAATTATTCTCAGTTTCTCTAATAATATTTTAAAACATTTATATAAAATTTCCCGAATTTTAAAGACTCGAAGAAAACCAAGAATATATATATATAAAAATTAAATTTTGCGCAAAGCAGGACTCCCCAACCCCGAGTGCACTGCCACGTGGCAGCGCTAGGCGCGTTGGCACCTGTGCTAGGACAAGGGCCAAGCGCTCATCTGACCTTATATGGGTTTAAACTCTTTTAATCCCACTCTCTATTTCCAATTCATTCTAACTAATCGTTTATTTTTATTTATCTTTTGATCTCTCAATTTAATTACTCATAAAATTTTCTCATAGATTTTCAGAAACGATTTCTCATGGATTTTAACTATATTTGAGTGAAGTTATACTCAATTTATTAAACGTAACTTTTCTAAGAACTTTTATACATAATGCTTTAAATTGTAAAATTGACCACTCTTTCGAATAGACTAACATGAATATATTATTCTTTTAGCCAATTATTCTGAATTTATGGAAAAAAAATATGACTTCCCCTGGGGTTATAACCTACCCCAATTATACACAATTTGTTAGGTTTAACTTTATATACACATACTCTTTTATATGCATAATCTAATCATGCATACAACGATACACATGACACCACTACTATATGCCCTAAATAGAATTTTAATTCAACAATATAACCATTCTATATTGAAATTTTCAATTAGCATGCATTAATTACTCATATGTCATCTACTACTAAAGCTCTAGATGTCAACACAATATGCAACATATCAAGTTTAGAAATCAAATAATTCATTCCAAACTTTTCATTTTAAACATAACTTAACTAATCATGCATACTACAAAACAACTAGAAAGTAAAAGAAGCACCCACCTCTTTCTTGATGCAAATGTAAGAAAACTTCTAGAAAAATTGCTCCAAGCTCCAACCAAATGCCTAGCTCCTCTCCAAGCCAAAAACCGAAATTCTCTTCTCCCTTCTCTTTTAATTTTTCTTTTGATTATTGTGTGTGTTCATGTTAAAGGAGGGGGATATTTAAAGGATTATTGTTTGGTAGAGATGACTCCCACTACTCAAATAACTACCCACTCACTCACACACATTCTTTACTCCCTCTTGAATTGCCGGCCAACCCTTCATGTGCACCACACGTGCACGTGCACCCAATGTGCACACGTTCTTATATTCTTTTGTTAATTGTTTATTAAATTAAAATGTAGGTGTATGTTACATGACAAGTGTACTAGTTTTTTAAATGTGTATTTTAAATGTAGAATTAATCATGTGGCTTCATTTATAATTAATTTCTATTGGGCTAAAAATAGATTCAGGCGCATTGGGTTTACTTAATTAAAATAAAATAAAAGTGTGACAAATAAAATAAGAAGAAAAATGTGCATAACTCTTAGAAAATTTTAGGTACTAAAATGTATAAAATTTTACGTGCAATGCACGTGCAAAAATATTAAAATTAATTTTTCTGGAATGTTACATGTGCATCGATTACCGGGAACTAAACAAGGTAAATGTCCAGAATAAGTACCTAATTCCATGAATCGATGATTTGTTTGACCGACAACAAGGAGCAGCAGTTTTCTCCAAGATAGATCTTCGGTTAGGTTATCACCAAGTTCGTGTATAACTACCGTTTCCAGTATTTTCATTTTTTTTTCCCTTTTTGTAATATTTTATTTTTCATTGAATAAAATACTCTATTTTTGTTTCTTGATTATTTTAATTAAATGTTGTTCATGAAATTTTTGTTAAGCTATTCTTATTGATTCCATTTTCTTTTGTTAATTGCGGATATTTTTATTTGAACCCTATTATTTTAAGACCCATCTCTTATTGAACCTTAAACCCCAATTTTAATTGTTCTTGACCCAAAACTGCTATTATTGGATCCTAAATCACTAACCCAACATCCTAATTGTACCATATAAATATAACTCTATTGCAAACCCTAAAAATTACACAAATTTAAACCCTAAAGCCGCTTATTCTCTCTCCTATTCTCTCTCCTCTCTGTTTTCTCTCACCATCCAAAACTCCTGCCCAAACTCCAAACCCATCGCTATCTTCTTCCCCGACCAACTCCGGTCATCCCCCGACCTCCGGCGCCATCCTGAGTGCCGCCCTCCTTGTCAACAACCCCCGTCGACGCCCAACACCAAAACCCCAAACCCCTCCTCTATTTTTCCATTAACAACAGCCAAACCCCCCCGACGCTGCTCCTCTGTTCCGACGACCACAGTAGCGCTGCTGCCCTCCTGTCCCCGTCGCGCCATAGCCTGCGACGCCGTCGACGACCATCAGCGCTGTCAAGTCCCCTTGGCTGCTGCCATTACTGTGTTGCTGCCATTGTTGTTGTTGATTGCTTATACTTTAAAGCACGTATATTGCATGTGTTATTTTGTGTTAGTTGGTGGGTTTGTTGCTCCGGGATCCTTATCCCGTTATTCTTGGTATTCTTTTCACCATCTATAAGGCAAGTCAATGTACCCTTAAATTGAACATCATATCAAATTCAAGTTTTATTGAAATTCTTGCAAGTAGATCCTATTTGTTATCGTATCATTGTATTGATTATCCTTCGTTGGGTCTATTGAGGGTTTACATGAGCTAACCCCAATATTCTTGATATTGTGCCACTTTTGACTCTAAAGAATGAATCTTTCATGTATTCATATAGAATTCATAATAGGGTTGCTCATATAATTATCACACAAATAAATTATTGCAGAGAGAAGTGTTAGGTTGTATGTTGTTTGATGGATTGATGGTTGATTGATGATAAATTGATGTATGTATGTGTTCTTAATCTTATTTACCATGTTTTTATACCCTTCATGCTGATTGAGAATTTTATCGACTAGTAGAATTGATACCCATCATGTTTAATTAATTTATTTTATGAAAAATACCCAAAAAACTTGTATATTACTTGCTGGTTGTATGTTGACTGTTATTTTCGACCGAGTAAATGATCTTAAAATAAATTACTTTATGAATATGAATTGTATCCTTATCTTTCTAGTTTCCAGAACATTTTGAATTTCTGAATTCTGAGTTGTTTAGCAAAAGTTGTACCCATTTTACTATAGTCGTGTTTTTTTACTTTCAAATTCCAGATTCTTATACATTTCATGTTTAAACAGTAAAAAAGCTAATCAAATTATAAAAATTTGCTCTGAAAATTTTCAGATTGTTGCATAACATGTTTGGGAATCTAGAAAATATTTTTAATGAATTTATTATCGAGTTTTTGCTTATTCTAAAAATTATAATAACATGATGTCGAATTTCAGCCTGAACAAGAAATCTGTAAAGAACAATGTGTTTGAACTACCTACTATTGTCGGAATTTGAACTTTAAGTATGCGTTGGAACCGTGTGGAAGTCTAGTTTCTAGAAAATCTGACGAATTCAGTTTTTGATTTCTAAAACAGTAGGAATTTGCATTTTTATACAGACTACTCTTGGTGTCCAGAATTTTATAATCCATATTTTACTAGATTAATAATTCTTATATCGTAATATTACATGAAGTTGATGTTGGGAATTGTACCACATATTTCTAAGATATCATATTGAAAATTCGGGGCACTATAGAGATTGGTATCAGAGCATGCTTCAATAGTAATAATAAATATGGTATAAAAATAACCTAGGTGTGGACACTAGAGTGTGAGTACCTAGGTGTGGACATTAGAGAGTGAGTGTCACATAGAACTGAAACATGATGTTTTTACTTTTGAGGTATGGCTGCAGTTTTGCCAAAGGGTATTGATGTGAATATGACTTGTGTTGTGGTGCTCTAACTCTCCCCTCATTTTGCAGTATTCAGAATGGTTGGACCCAGAACCAGAAATGGTAACAATGGTGATGGAGCTGGAAGTTCCCAAGGAACTGGAGTTGATCTTGAGGCCGAATTTGCCAGGGTGTATCAGACGTTGAATGCACTAATGGCAGCTAATTTGGCACAGAATCAGAACCAACATCAGAATCACGGGACTGGACCAGGATTGGTTAACGCTGATCCTATCAAGCAGATTGAGTCCTTCAAGAGGATGAGGCCGCCAGTGTTTGAGGGGCAGTCTGATCCAAATGAGGCTGATGATTGGATTAGATGGATGGAGACAATCTTTAAGGTCTTGGAAACTCCGGCAGCCAACAAGGTGAAGTTGGAAAAGGATGCTGGTGTTTGGTGGCAAACGGTAAAGAGGACTTTGGGGGACCAGCAAATGACTTGGAAGGCTTTTCTGGAAGAATTCAGAGATCGTTTCTTTCCCCTGGATATTCAGGAGAAGAAGGCGATAGAATTCTTGAATCTACAGCATGTCAGCATGACCGTGCGAGACTATGAAACTAATGTCGCTCAGTTGTCGAGGTATGCACTGGAGCTGATAGTTGACGAGGCAAAGAAGGCTAAGAAGTTTGAGCAGGGCTTGAGGCCAAACTTGAGGTCGAGAATGATTCCGTTAGGCATAAGGAGGTTCGATAAGCTGGTCAGGAGAGTAGCTATGACAGAGGAAGACATGGACCAGTTCCAGAAGAAGTAAGAGACCTGGAATAGGAACAAGAGGCCAGCATCAGGTCAGAGTGGGAAGGGATTCCCAGCAAAGCAAGTCAAGTTCAGTGACCCAGTGCAGAAGGCACTTGCAACTCAGGAAGTGACTTGTTACTACTGCAAGGAGGCAGGTCATTACAGGTCAGCGTGTCCTAAGTTGGCAAAATAGACTTGTTTCCAGTGTGGGCAGGCGGGACATTCTAAGCCTCATTGTCCACAGTTGAGGAAGGATGGTCCAGGTGGAGGTAAATTCTAGAGGCAAGGGCGAGTGTTCTCATTAACCGAGGAGGATGCGAGTAACTCGAAAGATGTGAACCAGGGTATGCAAGAGTTTTGATTTGATTTTCATTCAATGTAATAAGTAAAACTTTTATTTTAAGAATAATTGGAGATTGAGTATCATTCTTCAAGTAACAAGGATTGTTTTGGTTAATGGAATTAAGGCAAAAGTTTTATTTGATACTGGTTCTTCGCATACTTTTGTGTCACCCAACTTTGCAAAGGTCTTAGGTGTGGAGCCTAAGTTGTTTGCAGGCAAGGTTCTATCGGTGGCAACGCCGTCAGGTGAAGAATTGATCGCTGAATGATATTACGAGGGCTGTGATATCGAGATTGACGGGAGATTATTCGGCATTGATCTGATTGAGCTGCAAGTCTTAGGAGTGGATGTGATCGTGGGCATTGATTGGATGGCAATATATGATGCCACAATTGAATGTAAGCAGAAAGAGGTGTTGGTGAAAGCACCAGGTGGTCCCGCAGTGACTTTCCAAGGAAAGAAGAAGGTTCCGAAGGTGGCTGCAATGGTATCCAAGATGGTGATTCCAGATGAAGTCAAAGGCATTCCGATTGTCAGAAATTTTCCTAAGGTGTTCCTGGAAGATTTGCCAGGATTATCGCTGCAGAGAGATGTGGAGTTTTGCATTAATGTTCAGCCGGGAAGTGCTTTGATTTCTAAGGCTCCGTACAGGATAGCACCTATAGAGCAAGACGAAGTGAAGAAGCAGATTGAGGAGTTGTTGGGCAAGGAGCTTGTTAGGCCGAGTTCCACACCATGGAGTGCGCCAGTGTTGTTAGTCAAGAAGAAAGATGGGTCAATGAGGATGTGCATTGACTACCGGGAGTTGAATAGGGTGACTATTCAGAACAAGTATCCACTTCCGCGGATTGATGATTTGTTCGACAGGCTTCAGGGAGCAGCTGTGTTTTCAAAGATTAATTTGAGATCAGGGTATCATCAGGTTCGAGTTAAGGAGGAAGATGTGAGTAGGACAGCTTTCAGGACTCGTCATGGGCTCTACGAGTTTTTGGTGATGCCATTCAGTTTGACGAATGCGCCAGCAGTGTTCATGGATATGATGAACCGGGTTTTGAGGCCATTTATTGACTCCTTCGTAGTTGTTTTCATCAACGATATTTTGGTGTATTCGAAGTCGGAGGAGGAGCATTCTATGCTCTTGACAGTGGTATTACAGAAATTGCAGGAGCATAGCTTGTATGCCAAGTTGTCGAAGTGTGAGTTTTGGAAGTTTGAGGTAGCTTTCCTTGGTCATATCCTTTCTAAGGAAGGAGTGGCCACTGATCCTCAGAAGGTTGAAGCAGTAAAGGATTGGCCCAGGCCAACGTCTGTGAAGGAAGTCAGGAGTTTCTTGGGTTTGGCTGGTTACTAAAGAAGATTCATCCAGGGTTATTCTCATATTGCAGTTCCTTTGACAGGTTTGACGCGGAAGAATTTGTCATTTTCATGGACTGATAAGTGTGAGGCGAGTTTCCTTGAGTTAAAGGAGAGGTTGACTACTGCACCTATCTTAGCTTTGCCTCAAGCTGGGAAGGATTATGATATCTTCAGTGATGCGTCTCTCAGAGGTTTGGGCTGTGTCTTGATGCAAGAAGGCAAGGTTATTGCTTATGGTTCGAGGCAATTCCGTCCGCATGAGAAGAATTACCCGACGCATGATTTGGAGATAGCAGCTATTATCTTTGCCTTGAAGCAGTGGAGGCATTAGGTTTATGGTGAGAAGGTCAACATGTACACTGATCACAACAGACTGAAGTACATTTACCAACAGAAGGATCTAAATCTTCAGCAGAGAAGATGGTTGGAAGTATTTGAAGACATTCGTCCTGAGATCAAGTATCATCCGGGCAAGGCGAATAAGGTAGCCGATGGACTTAACAGGAAGAGTAGTTTATCAAGTTTGATCACTACTCAAAGCGAGTTGGCAGCAGAGATTGATCAGGCAGGTATCGAGGTGGTGCTGCAGGGTTTGGGGGCGTCTTTGGCTCAGTTAGACTGCAACCTTCCTTGAGAGAGAGGGGATTGTGGAAGGTCAAAGATCATATTCAGAGATTCAGAAGATGTTACAAAGTGTTTCGGATAATGCAGATTTGAGAGAGAGTATCTTGCAGGAAGTACACAGTACCTTGTTGTCAGTACATCCTGGAGGCACAAAGATGTAGAAGGACATCAAACAGCACTTTTGGTGGTCTGGTATGAAAAGGGATGTGGCAGATTTCGTGGCAAGGTGTCTGACTTGTCAGCAGATCAAAGCGGAAAATCAGAGACCTGGAGGTTTGTTGCAGCCGTTGCCCATTCCGGAGTGGAAATGGGATAATATCAGTATGGATTTCATCACGGGTTTGCCAAGGAGTTCGAAGGGCAATGACTCGATTTGGGTTATTGTGGACCATTTGACTAAGTCGGCTCACTTTCTGGACATGAAGATGACTTGTTCGTTGGAGAAATTTGCTGAGTTGTACATTGGTGAGATTGTGAGACTTCATGGAGTTCCTGTGTCGATTATTTCCAACAGGGATGCAAGGTTGACTTCAAGATTTTGGAAGAGTCTGCAAACAGCTTTAGGCACCACAACTAATTTCAGTACCGCTTTTCATCCACAGACTGATGGTCAGACTGAGAGGGTGAATCGAGTGCTGGAAGATATGCTGAGGGCTTGTGTTATGGATTTCGGTGGTAGCTGGGAGAGATACTTGGCATTGGTTGATTTTGCTTATAACAACAGTTACCATGCAAGTATCGGAATGGCGCCGTATGAGACTTTGTACGGGCGGAGGTGCAGGACACCTGTTTGTCGGTACGAGGTTGGTGAGAGACAGATGTTTGGTTCTGAGATCGTGCAGCAGACTTCAGAGCAGATTGAGCTGATTCGCAAGAGGTTGGTTGAATCTCAGAGTCGGCAGAAGAGTTACGCTGATACTCGACGAAGGGACTTGGAGTTTGAGGTTGGGGATTCAGTTTTCCTCAAGGTGTCTCCAACCAATGGAGTGATCAGGTTTGGTAAAGGAGGTAAGTTGGCGCGAAGGTATATTGGGCCATATAGGATTGTGGAGCGGATTGGCAAGACAGCATATAGGTTGGAGCTTCCAGAGGAGTTGGCACAGGTGCATTATGTGTTCCATGTGTCATTGTTGAGGAAGTATGTGTCGGATCAGAGTCATCAGTTGGTAGAGGTTCCTGAAGGTCTACATGTGAACTTCAGTTACAGGGAACAGCCTGTGGAGATCGTTGACCATAGGGAGAAAGTTCTTAGGAGTAAAGTGATACCTATGGTCAAGGTGCTGTGGAGGAATCAGCAGGTAGAGGAGGCTACTTGGAAGCCAGAGGATCGCATGTAGAAGGATTTTCCTGAGCTTTTGTATGATTGTATCTTATTTATGTGATGGTATTTCTTTGGATGATTGCACTATTGGATTGAGCTGTATTTCTTTTATTTGATTAAGTCCTTCTATGTGAATGTTTTGAATTAGGGTTCATTTATGAAATTTCAAATTCCTTGTTTATTCCTATTTTAGACCCCATTAGCAGTAGTTCTGAGGACAGAAATCTTCTAAGGAGGGAGTGATGTAGTACCCCATATTTTTAAATATTATTTTTATAGATTTATAATTGAATTAAAATGATTTTTGGAGATTTAATAAATATTTTCTGAAGATTTATCTTTTACATGTGCGAAACACGTGCAAATATTTTCTTGAGAAGTTCAAAGGCCAAAATTATTTAATAGAAAATCATTATTTATTATTTGGGATTTATTTGTAATTTTTCTAGATTTTTTCTGATATTAATTGGGTCTATTTGCAAATATTACGAAAAAGAAGGATCTTTTTACAAAATTGTCATTTTGAAGGATGAAAGTGCAAAACTACTTTATGGACTTTCCAAATAGTGTCGGCTAGAAATAAAGTATTTATTTTTCTTTTAAATATCAATTTAATTGGTTTTATCAAATTTTCAAGTATAGGGATCTATATATGTAAAGTTAATACTTTAAAAAGGGTTATTCTGCAAATGTGTTTAAAACCCTAATTCTCCTATTCCAGCCTATATATATATATATATATATATATATATATATATATATATATATATATATATATATATATATATATAAGAGTGGAGTGCAGCCGTCTTTCGCTGCACAACACAAAGGTTTTATTATTTCTTGAAGATTTAAGGAGGTGATCTTGGATTTCGCAAAAGAAAGGTTTTTCTTGTTAGATTTCGTCATTTGAGGTGAGTGACTTGTTTGTTTTTATTTTATTTTGTGTATGTTGTATGTAGTATTTCATCTACTAGAAAGCATGTTAGGGTTTGAGTATGAATATGTACATGATGGACTGAATGGATGGATGAATTGAAAATTGATCTTTTATGAACCTTAATTATCTTTGGATAGATTTGCATGTGGATGAAGTGAGTTTTTATTATCGTTGAGTTTAGATGAACACAACTTGACTATAGAAATGTTAGATTTGTTCATGTTTATGAGTTCATAATGGTGATTGAATTTGAGGAAATGTTGAGAATGACTGATGAGTTAAGAGATCATGTCTTGAGAACTGGATTTGAGATAAATTGGATTGAGTTGATGAACACAACTAAATTGGGGATCTTTTGAAAATTCGTTATTGATATGGTTTGGATCTGAACACGAAGCTATTTCAACGAATAAATAAATTTTTTTTAAGAAACTCTATTTTGATTATATGCACAATTCATGTTTTATTTGAAAGAAATCAACAGATCGCTATTTTTCACAAATTCAAGTAGTTTGATGTAGTTTCATGGATTATTATAAATCCTACAAGTTGTACTTGATCAAATAAGAAATATGTTTTTGGTAGAAATCGTTTTCATGAAGTAAAACTACGTATCGAATGAAATATGCACAACCAAAATCTGTAGTCTACAGGTCAACAGTCGACCGGTGTGACTACCCAGTCAACCGTCACTGCCTGGCTGCTGAAATTTTCTCAAAGTTTTAAATTATCACACGGAACAGTCGACCTATGACCTTTTACAGTCGACTACTATACTTAGAATTATTTTCTTAAGAATATTGGATTTTCTTTCTAGACAGTCGACCTATGGCTTTCACAGTCGACTTATAATACTTAGAATTATTTTCTTAAAGTTATTGGATTTTCTCTTTGGACAGTCGACCTATGTTTGTTTATAGTCGACTGATACTGACGTATCTTAATATCTTTGAATGTTCCTTTAAATGATTTATTCTCTAAACGTTCTTAATCTATTGTAACACCCCGCAAAATTTAATTGACAATTTTGCCCTCGGGTGTTACGAGCGTGCATTTTGTACTGTTATTGATGATATCCATAAACGCATTTTGATATGTATTTGAATTCCAATTATTTATGCAATCCCGTATTCTTAAAATCACATTTGAGACAACTCAAATACTAAATTTCAATCTTTGAGTTTTTACGTGCTTTTTACGTATTATCGATGCACGTGTCGATTTCGGATATTCCACCTTTACGTGCAAAGTTTTCAATGGATTTCAATCATTTATTTTTATAAACATGTTTGAATTTGTTTTGTAAACGAAAATTCAATTTTTGACTATCTTTATTAAAATAAACTTTTACGTGCAATACACGTGCTTTCTGTACGCTTGAGTATATTATCAAATATGTATATTAAATATACTTTATGATGCATTCCAATTAATTATAAATATTTTTCGGTTGACAAAGTCAATTTTGTATTTTTGAGATTTTACGGGCGACGCACGTGTTTTAGTGCACGTATTTAAGCGCGTTCTTCCTTCAAAATAAATTTTCATGAAATATTTCTTTCTATTTTAATTGTGCATGAAAAGTATAATTTTTAAGTTAATTTTATATATTTATTACATATATAAATAAGTTGTTTTAAAGAGATTGAATAAATAAATTGTTTTGTACACAAAACACGTGCACGTGCACACGTGCGATGTGCACATCTTTGGGGACCGGGCTGATTAGAGAGGAGGGAAATTCTGGAGTTTTGATTTTTAAAATAGGAGGGAAAGCAAGTTTCAAATTTAATTAATGGGGTTAGTGGTGTTCATGTGTGGGGTGGTTGCTATAACTACCTATTAGTTAATCTATAAAATACCCCTTAGTCTCTCATTCTCTCATCTCTTTTCTCTCTTCTCTCCTGCCATTTCCGAAAAGAAACCCACCAAGCCAGCAAAGCCTTGCCCATTTCTCCACCTAATAACCATTCCACTTGCCTATATACCTATACTAATGTATATATATGTAAATACATAGTATGTGTATATGAAAGAAGATGGGAGTTATTCTTGATGTTGCCGAAATGGAGTGGGGATGGAGATACTCTTGATGATGGATGCTTGCCGAAATGTGGAGCTTGGAGGCTTGCCTTGGTGCGTGGATTTCGAGGAGTTTGCAATTGGAGTTTTCTTTAGGAGCTCCTAATTCTAGGAGTCCATTTGAGTACAAATCTTCAATTTAGGTGGGTGTTTCTTAAATGCTTTCTAATTTAAGAGTAGAAATTTGCATGATAGATGATATATAATTTATTTGGTTAAAATTGAATTGACTGCATGAAATTAATGTAGAAATAAATCGTTAAATCTTGATTGGTGTGGTAGATGCAAATTGCTATTCTATTTTCTAAATTGTTATGATTGCTAATTGAAATGCTAGAATTGAAATGATTTATATGAAATTGATGCATGTTGAAACATGATTAGAATAATGCAAATATGTTGTTTGTTGAGAATGTGACAAAGAAGTGTGATTATAACCTCAAAATATTATTTATACGAGTATAGAGATTTTTGTAAAGTAACTTTGATAAAAGAAAACAGTTTATTTGGAAAATTGATTGAATATGTGTTATGATGCATTTTAAGGATTTCATTTGAAAAATGAGAAACTTGAGAATTTGAGAACATATATGATATTGTTTTTAAAAGGAATATATTCTGGAAATGATCTATATTTTTATATGGGAGTACAAAGTAATTAAAAGGTCGGAAAATATATGCAAGCTGAAATTGGTGTAATTGACAGTCGACTGACTACCCTCCACAATCAACCGGCAAGTGTAAGAAATTGGGTTTTCGTCGGCAGGACAGTCGACTGACTACCTTCACATTCGACTGCTGCTGTACTGAATTATAGTGGTTGAATTTTCAAAGTATTAGCGGAACAGGCGACTGATATTGTCACCAGTCGACTGAACCGACTGTGTATTATTGATGTTTTAAAATTTTTGTAAAACAGTCGACTGATTCCTTGTCAATAGTCGACTAAACAGATTGAGATGTTTTGATGTTCACTGAACAGTCGACTGATACTGTCACCAGTCGACTGAACCGAACTATTTATTTTGGTTTTGAGTTTGGATTTGATTTTGACAAATTAAAGTTAAATAAGTTGAATACGAGATTTTATGATTATTAATATTTGACTGAGTTTTATTGTGAAATGCACACCAGGATATGAAAGATGAAATTGATAAAGATATCGAATTGAATTGTTCTCTTGTTATGAGATTATAAAAGAAATGTTTTGAGAAAGAATTTGTGAACAAAAGAAATGGAATTATTATTGGAGATTGATTATGAAATATTGTTGATCTCTAGAAAGAGATAGTTGTTGGAATCTAGAGGCTAGGCGAGACCCTAGTGACCGGCAGTATTATTTATGATTTTGAGAGCTAACTGTTGAGGGTTTAGTGCCTCTCGAGGAGTAGCCAGGTAGGCTGACTGTCTCTATTGTTTGAATTAAGTCCGGTAGGGTAAGCTAGCTCTAGGTTGTGATGATTTTTCTTTTAAAACAAATCTTGTAAGGCTGTGATGGAAGTAAGAGAAAAACACGAGTTGAGGACCATCAGATTTGCGGCGAAGAGTATTTCACAGGTTCTTCACGATGAGTCGTGACATGACGTGGATACTGCTCCAGGATACCGTCCCGGTGGTGACACTTGTGGGATGTTTGGTGACTGCATGAGGATCGTGTGCCATGAAGGAGGCTGAATTGTCCATAGGTTCTTCACGATGAGTCATGACATGACGTGGAATTCCCCTCCAGGTTTTCTGTACACGTGCTTGTAATCAGAGAACATCTATGATACTTACCAAAATTACAGATAGATACATAGTGGAGATGTGATGAAAGTAGGAGAAAAACATGAGTGTGAGGGCCATTGGATTGGCGGCATGAGAGTATTCACAGGTTCTTCACGATGCATCGTGACATGACATGGATACTGCTCCAGAGTACCGTCCCGGTGGCGACGCTCGTGGGATGTTTGGTGACTGCGGGTGGTGTCATGTGCCATGAAGGAGGCTGAATTGTCCATAGGTTCTTCACGATGCGTCGTGACATGACGTGGGATTCCCCTCCAGGTTTTCTGTACATGAGCTCGTACTCATAGAACATCTAGGATACTTACCGTAGTTACAGTAGTAGATTAAGTCATGGCGAGGGATTGAACCCTACAAAGATGAAGAACGATTAAGGGCTTGCCCTCCGACCTATGTAGTATGGGATGCATAGAATCCGAACAAGTGTGCATTAGTGTCATGTAATATAAATAACTGCATTAAGGACTAAGTGCACCGCACAACACGACATCAACAGGATAGTCCCTTTGTAGTTCTGTTTGTGATCAAGTTTGTGGTTGCTAAAGTATTTAAGAATCGTTATACTGTTCCGGCATAGAGAGGATGGCCGTGTATAATATTTCGTTAGTTGTAAGCAACTGACGCGCCCACAGTTTTATATGCAGGATTTGGAGTTACATGAAGATATAAAGATGATTTGATGCTGTTGATTACTTAAATGTTAAAGTTGTAACAATTGTACTTTTATTATTGTTGTATTTTATTGATTCCGCTGCGTATTGATGTAAAAGACTCTGATGTAATTATTGTTGAAATAAAAGTTTTAAATTCCTTGTAAAATTGTACGAATGAAGTGAAAAGATCCTGTAGAACATCTCGAATTCAGTGTATTTGGGATTCGGGGCGTTACATCTATAACTTACTACCTATACTTTATCATCTACTGAACATGTGTTTTCAAGTGGTTTAACTGAGCAATGTATGTTGGAAGTTTTGTTTGGATATTGGATGTGAGTCTCTAGAGGGTGTGTGTGACCTTAGTATATCGGCAGTTGAGATATTTATGTTTGGGCCTGTTGAGACATTTTAGTTGATCAGTTGTTGAGTTAAGTCCGGTAGGGTACACCAACTCTAGGAGATTCGTAAAGTAATTAAATAACCTAAAATGATAAGGACAGGCACTAGTGGTGATATGATGAACGAGAACATGGGTTATGGACCTCAGTATGGCTTGCGGTGTGAGATAATCCCCGGAATTATCCAGGTGTGAGTGAAATAGTCTCCGGAATTACCTGTGGTGTGGGATTCTCCGAAATTATCGGGGTCGAGGCAACGCACATGTGGTATTCGTGTGATGAGGTGCCATCGCTTGCGGTGTGGAGTATTCTCGAAGATTCCCAGGTGTGAGTGAAATAGTCTCCGAAATTCTCGAAGACACATAATCCACACCCACAAGAATATATAAATACCCAAATGAGTTCGGAAAGGGACCCATGAAATCGATTCTCCAAACATCAAAAAGCTCGATTACTTGGATGTTTTGCAGTGGCATTTGGTTTCTAGAAGAGATGTTGCCTGTCCTTTGGCATTTGTCACAAGTCCTGCAAAAAGAAAAAGCATCTTTGAATACTTTAGGCCAATAAAATCCAGATTGTAATACCTTGAGTGCTGTTCTTTTTGGTCCAAAATGTCCTCCACATGCATATTGGTGGCAATGTTGTAGAATACTTATTTGCTCTTCTTCTGCCACACATCTTCTTATAATTTGATCAGGGCAAAATTTGAACAAATAAGGATCATCCCAATAATAGTGCTTGCACATTGCCACCAGTCTCTTTCTTTCTTGACTTGTCATACCTGGAGGGAAAACATGAGCAGTGAGACAATTTACAATATCTGCAAACCATGGAAAATATGAGCAGTGAGATACCAGTCGACTGGTCCTGTTACCAGTTGACTGTCCCGGTGATATGTTTATTTCAAATAGGTGTTCATCCGGGAAATTTTCATTAAGTGGGAGAATTCTTTCTTCCTCATGCAGTAGTCTGGACATGTGATCTGCCACAACATTGTCACTTCCTTTCTTGTCTCTAATCTCAAGATCGAATTCTTGAAGCAACAGCACCCATCTGATCAACCTAGGCTTAGCATCCTTTTTGGCAAACAAATATCTCAAAGCAGCATGGTCAGTGAAAATAATAACTTTAGAACCAATTAAATATGATCTAAACTTCTCTACAGCAAAAATAATAGCTAACATTTCTTTTTCAGTAGTGGAATAATTTAGCCGTGCATCGTTTAAAGTTCGAGAAGCATAGTAAATAACATGGGGTGTCTTATTGATTCTTTGACCTAAAACAGCTCCTAAAGCATATTCACTTGCATCACACATAAGCTCGAAGGGGTGGTTCCAATCTGGTGCCATGACAATAGGTGCACAAATGAGAAGATTTTTTAATGTAATAAAAGCATTTGTGCACTCTTCAGTCCATGCAAACTCAACATCCTTAGTCAACAAGTCACAAAGGGGTTTGGAGATTTTTGAGAAATCTTTTATAAATCTTCTATAGAACCCTGCATGTCCAAGAAAACTCCTAACACCCTTGACTGTAGTGGGAGGGGGTAGTTTTGATATTATATCGATTTTTGCTTTGTCTACCTCTATTCCTCTTTTTGATACCACATGTCCCAACACAATACCCTGTTGTACCATAAAATGGCACTTTTCCCAATTCAGCACTAAGTTGCATTCTTCACATCTCTTAAGCACAAGCTGCAAATGGTTAAGGCATTCATCAAAACAAGATCCAAAAATGCTAAAATCATCCATAAATACCTCGATGAACCTTTCCACCATGTCTGAAAATATACTCATCATGCATCTTTGAAATGTCGACTGGTTTGTAGATACAGTCGACTGGTTTGCTGCAACCAGCTTACCTAGTCTGTGCAAAGTGCATTCTGTTTCTGCGTCAATAGGTAGTAGCTCTCGACGAAGTGATCTCCTTCCGTGCATCCACCAAAATCCTGTAACCTAAAAAACAAAAATAAAAAGAAAGAAAATAAAAGCTTTCTACTGATCTGTAAGTTAAAATACTAGACAATCCCCGGCAACGGCGCCAAAAACTTGTTGTGAAATCTAGCTACCTATATAAATAGATAAACTAGACACAAATTAAAACCTCGCAAGTGTACGAATCGTTTATAGAAGCGTAGCAATAGCAAGGGTCGATCCCACAGAGATTGTAGAAATTAACTTACTAATCAATAAAAAGAGTGAGAATGATAAAGAGTTGTTCTAAAGGTCTAAAAGAAATGAAAAGATTAAGAAATACTGAATCACAAATATTTATTAAGTAGTTGGGTTAAGATCTCCACCAATAGTCAATAATGCTAAGTTACCTTCTGAACTTCTTCTATTTACTCATGTTTGTTCTCTTCAAGGGCATGGTATCTACTCCTTAAAGTAATGTTTCCCTAAGCCAAGAATTAGGCATGGTATCTACTCTAATTCGTTTCTTTCATTAAGTATTTAGTATGGTATCTACTAAGTTGCACTTAAAGAAAACATAAGAACAGTGGAAACGAACAAACACTCAAGGTTCTAGAAATTGGTATCAGATCTAGATCCCTTAAGTTGATTAAACCAAGAACCCCTAAGGATTCCCTTGTTACAAGTTATGAACACGAGATACGGGTCGTCTCAATATGCTCATATAACAGATTCAGATAGATAGTAATGCAAACTTGATATTCTCAAGTTCTGTATGTCAGTCGACTGGCTGTCACCTCAGTCGACTGCTCTCAGAACTTGAGAACAAGTTTGATTATCATCAATCTATACCAATTCAATCAGATTCAATCAATAAGTAAGTAGAAGGATTCAGAAGAATATAGCACTACATAACTACGGCTTTTATCTGCCCAACTATGAAATTAGTTCCACATAATAATACTTTTATTGATCAACAAGTTCGAATACTGGTTAACATAAAAGAATTAGAAAGAGAAGGAATAAACTGATGTAGTTCGGCTAGATGAGTCGGCTGGCTGTCACACAGTCGATCGGCCGTTCCTTTCCTTGTGCTTGATCTCCTCTCTCCTTCTTCAATGCTGATACCGTACTGCTCTTCACTTGATGATTCAGAAAGTTGTGTGATTTTGTGATTCGGGAGCCTCCGCGTATATCTTCAGAATAATGCTTCTTGGTTGGTATTTATAGAACACGGCTAGAGAATTAGGGTTTGCACTCTTCTTTTTATAGAAAAGTCCTTTTCTTTTATTTATTTCCTCCCTCGTTGCCCTGCATATTATTTCTTTCTCTTTTCTTCTATTCTTCCTTTTCTGTTCTGATTTGGATTAGATTTGGACGAATCTTCAAATATCTTATCTTTTAACTCTGCCGCCTACCAGTCGACTTGCCTTCGAATCAGTCGACTGTGTCGAGACTTCTGAAGATTTCATAATTGATCACACAAGTCGACTGGGCTTTGGGATAAGTCGACTGCACCGAGCGGCTGTGGAAAATCAACTTCTCTGTCCAGTCGCCTGCTGTGGGCAACCAGTCGACCGATGATCTGCAGTTTTCTGTGTATCATCCTTAAAAATCCTGAATCTGCTTCGTTTCTCCGTTTTAGGCCGTTTCCTATGGAAAAGAGAAAATAAGAGTTAAATACCACATATAGAGCTTTTAAATGTCTAATTGCATTAAGATTATTGCTCCTAAATGTGAATAATATTGTGTTCATCAGTGAATCACTTTCACACCGCCAATCCGATGGCCCTCATACTCGTGTTTTTCTCTTACTTTCGTCACATATCCACTATGTATCTAGTCCTTAATTTATTTGAATCATGAATAAAATCAATCCCCAAGAGTTAGCACTTCCTCTATACCGGACTTAACCATTAATTCAACAACATGACCCAAACTTGGTCTTTTCATCTCAACAATTCATCTCAAAAATTTATTCAATTGCCGGTATAAGGACTTTGCTACCCTCTAGTTCAAAAAATCTCATTTCATGATCACAATTTGAGTATTCACACTCACCAATATTCCTGATAAGTTATCATGATTTTCATTTCAATTCATGCATCATTCTCATATATAAAAGAGAAGGCTATTTGATTTTATCCACAATATCCAACTTACGATTTTATTCTCACTATAATTTATTTTCTTTCATTAGATCAAAGATCTCATTTAAGCCCAAATATTCACATTTATTTTTCTTGCATTATTCATAATCTCACTTACAAAAACTTTACTTAATTTATCTTTTAAAAATAATAACATTTCCTTTATTTGATCAATAATGTAATTATAATAAGATCTTCTTTAATAAAGCTTCTTTAATTTACAAAAACTTCTTTAATTTCTCAACTATAGTAAGTTCAAGACTATAGAAATCTTCTCATGTGATCTAGGAAATTTTAGAATAATTCTAATAATTTTTCTTAACTTTTTATACCACTTAAAACCATTTTAAAAATATCAAAACCTTTAAAAAATTTGGATTTTAAAAATGGTTGCCGAAGCCAGGGCTCAAACCCACGCACAGCGCCCCACGCGCGCTACAGTAACGTTACTGTGACGCACCCGAAGACCAAGAAACCCAATAGCGCTAGCTGTCAACTAGGGAACTTAAAATCCCTTTAAGGTGTGGGTCTCGGTATTGAGTTAAACTCAAAATAGAAAAATTAAAGCCTCCAAAGAGACTCGAACCTGAGACCTCCAAAAACCCCCTAGCTACAGTAATGCCTTAACACGCACCCTTTGACCAATATCGTCATGGTGACTAACCCGTAAAGAAGATGATTGTAATTAGTTTTGTGCCAGACTGCAGCACTTCTAGTTCATAAAAATAACTCGTTTCTTTCAAGTTACAATTTATTCTTATAAAAGTCTATCCATCTTCCTGAATGTATTTCTTTAGAAAATATAGAGTAACTTAAACTTTTAAAAATCATTTAACTCTCATTTTTTAAATATAAAAAGACTATTCTTTTAACTATACAAAAGTTGTCACAAAAAAAAACTTTATGTTCTATTAATTGCCTCTTTTCCAAGAAGAATCAGTAGTTGATAATTCTCAATCACAAATGGGTTTTTCTTTAGCAAACTAATAATTTCCTTCTTTTCTTCTTCAAAAAAAATCTTTTTTTTCTTTAACTTGGTCCTTATTCACACTAGGTTAATTTCTTTTTTTCTAACAAAACAAACATGCAAAATTGGGATTTTTAGTACTAATCTCAATAACAATAAACATGTATAATTTATTAATCAATTTTACTTTCATAGCATGAAGGTTTCCTATAATTCACATTTTATCCAAAAACAAATTTCTTCATATTGCATTTTTCCCACATACATGAACATTTCAATATAGAGATTCATACTTTCTTAATTAACATATTAATGTACACAACAACATTTCTATTCACATCATTCAATCAATTTCTTTTACTAATGATTTCATGCAATTCCACATGGGTTCACTTTCTCCTTAATCATGGTAACTAATCATAAAGCAATATTATTCTAACATGATCACAAACATACATCTAGCATGGTAACTAGTTAGAAGTAGGAGAAAATTACCCACCTTATTTGGAGAGAAACAAACAAAAGAACTCCTAGAAACCTCCTAGAATGCACAAATGGATCCTTCTCCTCCTAGATTGTGCCACCACAAGTTGTCTCCTCCTAGCTTGAAGCAAACCCGAGCTACCCCTAGGTGTAGGCCGGCCTCCAATGGGAAAGAGCGCACACAATAGGCACACAACTCAATATTTTTTCTCACTCTCTCTCAATCTTTTAACTCACAAATTATCTTTTCTTTCTTTCTTTCTTTACAAATTTTAATGTGCTACATGAAGAGAACTAGGAGGGGTATTTATACTAATTTTGGGTGAGAATAGATGGCTAGGATTAGATCAAATAGTTAGGGATCAATGGCTAGGATGAGTTGGGAAGTTGTAGAAACTACCCATGATGGAGCAACCACCTCACCACTACTCCCATCTCTCCCTCTCTCTTTGTGAAACCCGGCCAACTCCCCAAAGTGCACCATGCACGTGCTAGTGCAATGCACATGCAATACTAGTACCCCCCCACTAAAAGTTTGTTCATGCAAATTAATTAATTGTATACTAGATTAGTCTACTCTACAAGTTAGACTATTTAAAAGGGGGAATTAAATTAATGGGCTCACTAATGGGCTAATTAACCATGGGCTCTAGTAAGTTAATTAATTAATTAATTATAGTGGGCTAGAAAGAGACAATTAAGCCTAGGATTTAATTAGGCTTTTAAAAATAGGCTTTTTTTAGAAATAAATAGAATAATTACTTGTTCATGCTATAAAGAAGTAGTTTTCTAGAAAAATGCATATGAATTTATATGTGCAAAACACGTAAAAATCAACAAAGTCTTGTTTAATTACAATTAAAAATTCAGGGTGTTACAAAACTAAACACTATCTTGAATCAGGGAAGTCGGACCGTAGACGAGAACTCTGCGGAATTCGCCCGACTAAGTCATTTTGCTACTGCTATGGTAGCAAATGACGAAGATAGAGGCTGACGTTTCCTGTTGGGCTTGGACATTGAGATTAAGGACCGTATTGCTGCCTTGCGACTTCGCTCTTATGCTGTTATCCTGGAGGCTGCAAGAATTCAGGAACAGAACAGTACAAGGAAGCGTGCTATTCAGCGTTCTGTTGCTGCTAAACCTTCTGGTGGGCCTATTAGGAGGCCAGTCCCGCCCCTCCCTCCTAGGAAATTTCCTTACCCACCTACTGTCCAGAGGCTGAACCTAGTCTGCACACAGTGTCACAAGACTGGGCATTTGCGCCAAGATTGCAGGATAGTGAACAGCTAGTGCCTTGCATGTGGAGGTGTGGACCACATGGTTCGTGATTTCCCTAGGGCTAGACCTCTTGCACCAGTTGGAGGTTCCGCTCCTCTGGGGGCGCTTGTTCGTGGTCAGGGTGGACCACCGCTTCCACCTCAGAGGTCGATCTTTGACCAGAGGAAAGCTGCTCCTAAGGGTAATCTTCCTGCAGGTTGTGGTCAGGCCTACAGCTTGACTACGTAGGATGCAAAGACTGCTTTGGGTGTTGTTGCAGGTATATCTTTAGTTGTTTTCATTCTGTGTTCATTTGTATTTTATTTTGATTTCCTTGCTATTTTATTCTCCAATCCTGTTGCTTATTCATGTTAGCCTTCCATTCATGTCTGTTTTTTGCATTTTGCTTCTACCTTTTGTGTTCTCATTTTGACTTCTTGCTAGGCATTATCCTTGTCCATTCCTTTCCTGCTCATGCTCTTTTTGACTTTGGTGCTACCCATTCATTTGTTTCTTCCCGCTTCGTCGATCTGCATCTCTTGGCTAGCAGCGCTATGCCAGTAGCTTGGAACATTTCTATAGGTGGAGGTGTTGTCGTGTGTTCTCATATTTGTGAGCAGAGTCCCTTGGTTATTGGTGGTGTAGATTTTGTTTCCGATCTGATTGTCATCAACAATTCTTGATTTGATGTGATCTTGGAGATGCATTGGTTTGGTGCCACTCATGCTGTGTGTAATATCCCGGTTGGATATTATATTTGCATTATTATTATTATTAAAATTAAAATATTTCTTATGGAAATTACTTAGTTTATATATATATATATATATATATATATATATATATATATATATATATATATATATATAAGTAAGTATATATATGTATTGTATCAGTTTTGCGCAATTGTACAAAATCCTATAAAATGCATTTTTGAGAAAATGTCTGAAATATCCGGGGCTGATATTTAATTTTTTTTTTTTTCAGAATTGAAATATTTTTTGATGGATATTACCCAGTTTAGTTAATAAACATTATCTATATATATATATATATATATATATATATATATATATACCAGTCTGTATTGTATCAAATTGGTACTAAAATCTCAGACCCGATAATAAAATTATTTTTATTATTATTTTATTTTATTCTCAGAATTAAATTATTTTTGTACAGATTGATGGATATTTTATGAATAAAAATTATCTGTATATATAGATGTATGTACGTATAGGTACTGTATTGATTTCGTACGTTTGTACGAAATTGTGCAAAATCATGTAGTATGTGATTTTGGAAATACCTTTTATTTTTTATCCATCATGATCAAATGCAGGGTAGAGATTGGATTAGGGTGTGATTGCAATATTTATTTGCAAATAGATCTCATAATTGTTGAGCCAAAAATGAGAGAAACACTTGTCTCTCTTCTCAACCACAAGCCCACCCCCTCTCCTCTTATTTAAACCCTTGGTCGGCCCCCAACCCTAGGGCAAAGCCCTTTCTCATTTTGTTTCTTCATTTCCATCTCACTCCATCTCTTCCTTTTCTTCTACTTCCTTACTTGTTTTAATTTTTAAAAAAAAATTAGATGGAAAGAAAAGAAAGAGAGATCAAAATCAAAAGAAAAGAGTGGGTTCTCTTTTCATGAAGAGCAAGAACAAGGAGCAAGGAGGAGAAGGATAATCCAGTCCTTCCTACACTACTTGGGTGGGGGTTCTCAACTTTTTTATTGTTATTATTATTGTTATTTGCTTGTTATGTGAAAAACTTGGACTCAATTCATGATGCATATGATTATCATGGACTAGAATAAAATGGCATATGATGATCGAAGTGGTAGAACTCAATTAGAACACTAAAGAATCAACCCTAAACTAGTATGTAGTTTTGATTAATCACTTGTGCTAAAGTTGGAATTTTGACTCCAAATTAATTTGAGAGGTTCTCATATGTCCTTACCATGCTCTAGTTTTTATAGATTTTTTGGGGTTAGTTTGTTGGGTGAAATAAATCGTTTTCCCAAAACAGCGAGTTTTTCAGCAAAACTGCTGTTTCGGTTAATTTTTACTTGTGTTTAAAGAGCTAGATTTTGAGCCCTATAAGGAATCTGAAAAAGTGGTCAACTAGAAAGTTGTAATAGATGTTTTTCCATTTCCAAAAAGTCCAACTTCTTTAGATTCGGAGAAGTATAGCAAAAGTTGTGAGCTTTACAAGTTTCAGCATTGTGCTGTCTTTTGTTTTTCTTGAATTTTATTCAAATAGCAGGAATTTAAATTCCATTAGGAATCTGAGAAATTTGTTAACTAGGAAGTTGTAGTATATGTTCTTAGCTTTCCAAAAAGTCCAATTTTGTTAGATTCTGACAAGTATAGCACTGGCTATGCCCTTTACAAGTTTCAGTTTTGTATTGTCTTTTGTTGTTCTTGAATTTTGTTCGAAGAGCAGGGATTTGAATTCCATAAGGAATCTGAGAAAGTTGTTAACTAGGAAGTTGTAGTAGATTTTCTTAGCTTTTCAAAAAGTTCAATTTTGTTAGATTCCAACAAGTATAGAACTGGCTATGACCTTTACAAGGTTCAATATTGTTGTTCTTTAATTTTGTTCAAAGAGCAGGGATTTGAATTCCATAAGAAATCTGAGAAAGTTGTTAACTATGAAGTTTTAGTAGATGTTCTCCCATTTCCAAAATGTCTAATTTAGTTAGATTCCGACAAGTATAGCAAAAGTTGTGAGCTTTACAAGTTTCAGCTTTGTGCTGTATTTTGTTGTTCACTGATTTTGTTCAAAGATCAGGGATTTGAATTCCAAACGGAATCTGAGAAAGATGTTAACTAGGAAGGTTTAGTAGATGTTCTTAGCTTTTCAAAAAGTCTAATTTTGTTAGATTCCGACAAGTATAGCACTGGTTATGAACTTTACAAGTTTCAGCTTTGTGCTGTCTTTTGTTGTTCTTGAATTTTGTTCGAAGAGCAGGGATTTGAATTCCATAAGGAATCTGAGAAAGTTGTTAACTAGGAAGTTGTAGTAGATTTTCTTAGCTTTTCAAACAGTCCAATTTTGTTAGATTCCAACAAGTATAGAACTGGCTATGACCTTTACAAGGTTCAGTATTGTTGTTCTTTAATTTTGTTCAAAGAGCAGAGATTTGAATTCCATAAGAAATCTGAGAAAGTTGTTAACTAGGAAGTTGTAGTAGATGTTCTCCCATTTCCAAAATGTCTAATTTAGTTAGATTCCGACAAGTATAGCAAAAGTTGTGAGCTTTACAAGTTTCAGCTTTGTGTTGTATTTTGTTGTTCATTGATTTTGTTCAAAGATCAGGGATTTGAATTCCAAACGGAATCTGAGAAAGATGTTAACTAGGAAGGTTTAGTAGATGTTCTTAGCTTTTCAAAAATTCTAATTTTGTTAGATTCCGACAAGTATAGCACTGGCTATGAACTTTACAAGTTTCAGCTTTGTGCTGTCTTTTGTTGTTCTTGAATTTTGTTTAAAGAGCTGGATTTTGAGCTCTATAAGGAATCTGAGAAACTGGTCAACTAGAAAATTGTATTAGATGTTCTCCCCTTTCCAAAATATCTAATTTTCTTAGATTCCAACAAGTATAGCAAAATTTGTGAGTTTTATAAGTTTCAGCTTTGTGCTGTCTTTTATTGTTCTTGAATTTTGTTCAAAGAGCACAATTTGAATTCCATAAGAAACCTGAGAAAGTTTTTAACTAGGAAGTTGTAGTAGATGTTCTTAGCTTTCCAAAAAGTCCAATTTTGTTAGATTCCGACAAGTATAGAACTGGCTATGAACTTTACAAGTTTCAGATTTGTGCTATCTTTTGTTGTTCTTGAATTTTGTTCCAAGAGCAGGGATTTGAATTCCATAAGGAATCTGAGAAAGTTGTTAACTAGGAAGTTGTATTAGATGTTCTTAGCTTTCCAAAAAGTCCTATTTTGTTAGATTCCGACAAGTATAGCAAAAGTTACGAGCTTTACAAGTTTCAGCTTGTGCGGTCTTTTGTTGTTCTTTAATTGTGTTTAAGCAGCTGGATTTGAGTTCCATACGGAATCTGAAAAAGTAGTCAACTAGAGAGTTGTAGTTGATGTTCTCCCCGATCCAAAATGTTCTATTTTGTTAGATTCCGGTAAGCGGAGTATGAGTTATGACCTTTACAAGTCACAGCAGCTGGTCTTTATTGGCTGAAGCTCGCTGTTTAGATTGTTTGAAATTTTTGTACCTCTTATTGACTGAATCTGAGAAGGTTGTCAACTAGAGAGTTTTAGTAGAGGTTCTCACCTTTCCAAAATGTCCTAATGTTTTAGATTCCGATAAGCGGAGTAGGAGTTATGACCTTTACAAGTCACAGCAACTGGCCTTTTGGTTGAAACTTCGCTGTTTAGGTTGTTGGAGGTTTTTCTACCTCTTATTGACTGAATCTGAGAATGTTGTCAACTAGAGAGTTTTAGTAGATGTTCTCACCTTTCTAAAAAGTACAATTTTGTTGAATTCCATTAAGAGTAGCATGTTTCATTGCTTCTAGGGTGTTAGAAGACTTCTATGTTGCTTTATGAATAAAAGTTCAAGTTTTGTTAGTAGTTTGAATCATGCACTTGATTATGAGTAATAAGTGTTCCTTGTGTTCATAAGTAACATGTTTAGGTGCTTCTAGGGTGTTAGAAGATTTTTTATGTTGCCTTTGTGTATAAAAGATCAAGTTTTGCTAGTAGCATGTTATTTTGCTTCTAGGTTGTTAGAAGACTTTTTTGGTTGCTTCTATATGATTCATTTGTCGCATACATAGCCAGTTGGTTCGTATGTAATTCGTTTGGCTCATATGTAGCTAGTCGGCTCGTATGTAAGTTGTTTTACTCGTATGTAGCTTATGAGCTAGTACGCAGTTATTGTGCTCGTCTATGGTGATATCATTGCCCTAAGAGCCATCGACCATCAAGATGTGTATTTATTTTAGTCCTCGTGGATTGTGGACGAGTCACCCCTCGTGCACTGTCAGATCTTAACCGGTGTAGGTTGATCGAGGGCCAGGAGTGTAGACGGAATCAATGTTCAGGGTAGTAGCATGCGAATACGTTCGTTGCCAAGGTCTTGGATCGATAGGCTGTGAACAGGATCCTTAGGGATTCTAGTAATTCTAGGTTGAGAACCTAGTAGAGTTATCTCGCGAAGTCTAACTTAAGACCTAGCATGTTGTGTTAGTACTGTTGCCATCCCTCGGATTGTTTAGGGTTAGTGACATCATTAGGGTTGTAACTTTTGGCTATTACTACTTAACCTTTATTTATTATCATTTCGCCGAAGGAAAAGAGTTGGTATAATGGGTGATGCATTATGATCTGACCTATTCTATAGGCCAACACTAAGTGGTGTTATTTGTTGTACTCTTCCTGTCAAAGGGATACGGTCAGTGCATTCTCATGAGTTGGGAGCACAGGATCCGTATCTCGTCTGTTTATTTTTGAAGTGCCATGATAAGGGCGGGAAACTTCTTGTTGGAGCTAGGGGATGGACCCCCGGAACTCCATCAAGTTCTATATCAGGAAAGGCGAACAGGCCATAGAATACGGTCTATAAGCTAGGGGGGCACAGGGGATGCTTCGAGCTAACCTATGTTGTAGTAAACTCCAAGGGTTCGTCAGATTTTTGAGTAAGGTCCAGTATGCCGGGCAATAGCGGCAAACGGAGACACCACTATATGACTGCAAATGGCGAGATGAGACCATTTCATAGCAACCTCATCAGTCACGCTGTATCTTCAGAAATAGGTTGAGTACAAGAGTAGAATTCATGGCATGCGTTCAAATCCCTATATATGAAGAAACAGCTTGATATAGACGTATGTAGTATGGGCTGCATACTGTTCTGGCGACTTGCTTGCATTAGAATAAGTGCATCATTGCATTGGTTAATCTTGCATTAGAGTATGAGTCATAGCATACACAGACACATCAATTATATGTACACTTTTCTCTTTTCATAAATCTGTTTGTTTAAAGTTGAGAATCGCTGCTAGTCATCAACCTTAAAGCGTCAGTATATGTACTAACATCCTAACATCAATAGGTACTAAATTGCAAAACTACAGGTACAGGATTCAGGATGACTCAAGCCAAAAGAAGCAAATGGTTGATTTTATTTCAATTGTAATATATGTTGGTTACCATTGTTTCAATTGTAAATTTATTAAATGTTGAGAAGCATCCAAGTGAAGTACCAAGTGTAATATATTATTCATTGTACTCTGATGTAATTTTTATTGAAAGTTTGTAACACTTGGGCTTGTATGGCATGATTGTAACACTAATGTAATGTATCGCAATTTTATAATATTCGGACTTGTAATACATATGTGTTGAATAAAAAGTTTTAAATTTTCCTGTTTTTCTGTGTATTGTGGCTAATTGAAGGAAAAGATTTTGGCTTATGTCATGGTTTCCCAATGTATGGAAAACAGGGCGTTACAGAGCGGTATCAGAGTCGACTTCAATTTACAGTCCAACACAGTAGGAAAATTAAACTTGGATGCCTTATATGAGTCGGGTTTTAGCTAGTTGTAGACAATTATAATTCATATTGTTGTTTCTTTCAACTTATGTCTTATAAAATTTTCTATATCTGGGCTAATTCCGGTATAAGTGTTTTAAGAATGGTATTCAAGGATATCCTAACTGAGGATGTGTTGATAGAAGAGAGTGAGCCGATTTCTATGGATGATCCGATGATCTTGAGCGAAGAGCCGAAAGAGATTTTACTACAAGCTAACCTCAAGATGGACTCGCCTCACCACCGCAATGGCTAAGTATGGATTAATGCACAGCAATAGCGGCCAGCATACATCTGGGAATAAGGAAACTGAGGAAGTACAGAACCAGGAAAGGTCGTCGAACTAAGAAACTGGGCGATGCTTGCAGAGCTATATTAGCCAGCCTAGCAAAGGAGCAGGAACACTTAGATTCCAGATTGGCACGACTGCAGCATGAATGGGAGCAAATCCAGGAGACCACCAAGGTTGTAGTATGTCATTTCTGTGAGAGAGTTGGGCACAAGAAAGCAGTCTATCCACGACTACAAGGAAAAAGATCTACACCAGCATCAGGGTTCAAGAATCGAGGTCAGAAGTAGAAGATTCAGAAAATGAAAGGCAAACTTGGAGGCGCCAAGCCAGGAGGTTGTTTTCTATGTGGTGAGCAAGGACACTACAAGTCCCAATGTTCAAGAAAGAACCCTCAGGTGAAGATTCATACATGTTACAATTATGGGGAGATTGGTCATATCCGACCAGATTGTCCCTAGTTACAGAAAAGTAGCATCGGATCAGCCCCGAAGATGATCAATAAAGAAAAGGAGCCTGTTCACCAAGGGTAAGAGTTCGCACTTACTGAACGCAAGTTGAAGAAGGCAGGAGAGCTATTATCAGTATGTGCATATGGAGTTGCAACTAAGTTTAAAAGTTGTATTTCGAATTTATTTTGGACTAAGAAGTAATATATGATGTAACACTTTTGTAACTGAATGGATTTATATATATATAAAATCCAGGCAACCATTTTGTTCAATTTTGGTTCATCATATTCTTTTGTCTGAATTATTTTTTTTTAGATGCATGTGGGAGGCGACTCTAGATTTGGTTTTATTGATTACACCATCTGGAGCAATCCTCATTACAAATTTGTGCTACAAGGGTTGTAAACTCCAAATCGGAGGAAAGACCCTAAGTATAATATTTGTTAGAGTTGGACCTAGCAGAAGCAGAAGAAGGGCATGCTGAGCATTTGACTGCAGTTCCGAGCAGCTACAGGAGCATCAACTTTGTGCAAATTGTCAAAGTGAAAGCTGGAAGTCTGAAGTGGCGTTCGTAGGCCATGTCCTACTCTAAGGAGGGAGTGGCTATTGAACCGCAAAAGATCGAGGTAATGAAGAATTAACCTCAGCCAAAGACCGTAAAGGAAGTAGAAAGCTAAATGATGAGATCAGGCATGCCAGCATTAAAGAGATTACTCAAGATTAGAGCTCAATTTTGGCACGATGGAAGCTGCAACCGAGTCTAAGTAAGCAAGTCAGAAGGCTTAGGCAGGAGATACAGGGATTGAAGCACTGAAGCGGTAAGTTGATCTCAGAACATCAGTATGGACTTCATCACATGATTGCTGAGAAGTTCAAAAATGTATGACTCAATTTGGGTTATTAGGGATCGGTTGATGAAGTCTGCACATTTTCTTCTGATAAAGATGACTTAGTCGCTATAGAAATTAGCAGAAGTCCATATCGAAGGCGTAATGAAGTAGCATGGAGTGCCAGCGTCAGTGAATCTGACCAAGATTCAAGAGTTACATCTCGATTTTGGTAGAGTCTACAGGCAGCTTTAGGAACAAGGTCGAGTTTTTTGGAGAACCAGTTCGTGGAGAAGCCACTTGGGGGCCGAAAAGCCATATAAGCTTTCTTTCCCAAGTTATTTAGTGTATGAATATTTTTCTGTTCTCCTGACTAAACGTAGTTCTGAGGGCAAGACTATTCTAAGGAGGGAGTATTGTAATATCCCGGTTGGATATAATATTTGTATTATTATTATTTTTAAATTAAAGTATTTCTTAAAGAAATTACTTAGTTTTAATAAATAATCATTATCTATATATATATACAAGTAAGTATATATATGTATTGTATCAGTTCTGTGCACTTGTACAAAATCCCATAAAATGCGTATTTGAGAAAATGTCTGAAATATCTGGATCTGATATAAAAATTATTATTTTACTATTATTTTATTTTTTATTTTCAGAATTGAAATATTTTTTATGGATATTACCCGGTTTAGTTAATAAACATTATCTATATATATATATATATATATATATATATATATATATATATATATATATGCTAGTCTGTATACATCTATATTGTATCAAATTGGTAATGAAATCTCCGAGCCGGTAATAAAATTATTATAATTATTATTTTATTTTATTCTCGGAGTTAAATTATTTTTGTACAGATTGATGGGTTTTGATGAATAAAAATTATCTGTATATATAGATTTATGTACGTATATGTACTGTATCGATTTCGTACGTTTATACGGAATCATGTAGTATGTGATTTTTGGAAAATACCTTTTATTTTTGATCCATCATGATTGAATGGCGGGTAGGGATTGGATTAGGGTGTGATTGCAATATTTATTTGCAAATAGATCTCAAAATTGTTGAGCCACAAATGAGAAAAACACTTGTCTCTCTTCTCAACCACAAGCCCACCCCCTCACCTCCTATTCAAACCCTTGGCCGGCCCCCAACCCTAGGGCAAAACCCTTTCTCATTTTTTTTTCTTCATTTCCATCTCACTCCATGTAACCCCCATTTCTGCAAATACGTATTTCTTGAATATTTTCTGTATTTCGATATATTTTTTAAAAATCATTATTTGTTTAATTCGTTTGAATTTTATGTTAAAGTAGTTTTCTAAAAAATAGTTATAATTATTTCGAATAAACTTTTCTCCATTTCTACTTGATCAATTATTCACATTTTAACCCTCAAAAATATTATTACTATTTGGACTATTTCAATAAATTCCTACTTTTATATAATGTTATTATTCTGATAATTGCCATTGTTGTAGTTAGTGTTATTTATTGTTATTACTATTTTTATTTTTATTTATATTATTATTATTGCCACTATTATTATTATTGATAGTATTTTACTCTTGTTGTTATGATTATTATAAATTGTATTTATTAGTATTATTGTTTTATTGACATGGTTATTTTATTATTCTTATGGTTATTGTGATTATTTATTATTATTGTTGATTATTAAAACAAACCTCTTCTTATTTAATAATTGTGTTTATAATTGTTTCAAATAATTTATGTAATGTGACACAAATTATATTTTTGTTATAAATCATATTTTACCAGATATCCTATTCTTTTGTATTTGTGTTTATATATATATATATATATATATATATATATATATATATATATATATATATATATATATATTGAAGAAAAGGTGGACTATGGCCACCCTGTTTCATTAATAAGGGGTTAATAAAACAAACTCAGAGTACTGAGCCAAATACAAGGTCCTATAAACATAGCAAAATTACATAATCTCCACCCTAAACATGGGGGGTGGGACAAAAAAGGATCTGCATATCCGCCACATTCATGAAACTAAACAAAATACATCATAGCCCCCCAACAAACCCTGGGACGGTGGGTATTTAACATCAGTAAAGGCCACGCTGGCAGTCAGTCGATCGTCGGACCGATCTTGACTTCCTCATCATCAAAATCCTCAACCTGAAAAATGCTCGTTATCCACCGCCTGGGACCTGCTGTGACCGCATTAGCCCAAAATGAAATAAAATGCATAGTGTGAGTCAAATTACCAGAAATATTATTACAAGTTCTACAAAAATAAAAATTATTCCTGTCTAGCCAAAGGACCCAGGTCGTTGCGGCGATGGCAATATACCACGCTTCTCTCATAGTTCTGCTCTCAGTAGCAAATTTTGAACCTACCCACAGGTCCTCGTACATACTAGGGTACTGATTCGTTCCCAGAGCGCTGAGTACCTCAGCGAGTATCGCTTTGCTCCTAGGACATTATAGGAAGATGTGGTCTCTAGTTTCTAGGGCAGCATGGTAGAACCCGCAACGCGATTCCACAATCGGTTGGCATTTAGTGAGATTTTCTCTAGTCAAAATCACATCATTCAGCACCGGCCATATGAAAACTTTGATTTTCAGCGGGGCTTTCGTTCTCCAATTAACGCATGCCCACTTTGGGGTACATACCCTAAAGTGTATGCGGTTATACAGGGAATGAACGGTGAACTTGCCATTCTTTTCCAATCTCCATGATTTCTTATCTGGACCCTGAGAGCAACTAACTCCAGCATTGGTGATGTAGGACTGGAGTTCCACAAGTCTGATCTGAGAGCTCAGATCGAGCGGTTGTTTAAAGGGCAGTTTCTAGGCGCCTCTTTTCTAGGCGGCTACCACCGTGCAGTGTGGTTGTGACGTAAGCTCATATAAATCGGGGAATAGTGCTCTAAGTATGTGATCACCACACAACTTATCCCACCACAATCTAGTGTGTCTACCGTTACCGATTACTGATGTCACACAGCTACTAAAGGGTTCATAAGCCTTGGCGATGCCTTTCTAGAACCAGGAGACACGCGGCTCTACCCTGAAGCCCAAATTTCTAGTTCCATTCCCATGCAGATATCCCTGAACAAAATCTTACCACCCTTCTCCATTAGGGTGGAAACTTTCCACCACCATTTTCCCAGTAGAGCAAGATTCATATCTCGAAGATCAATAATGCCAAGTCCTCCATGTATCTTTTTTCATGCATGCCTTTTCCCATCTGATAAGGTGATAGCTGCCTCGATCCAGATCTGTCCCTTTCCATAAAAACCGCTTTTGAGTCTTGTCAATTCTCTGAATTACCCATCACGGCATTTCAAAGAATGACAAATAATAGGTTGGAAGATTTGAGAGGACTGCATTAATGAGCGTGACTCTCCCTCCCAGCAATAGGGCTTTACCTTTCCAGCCTACTAGATGTTTCTCAACCCGGTCAATAATGGGTATCCAATCAGCCTTTTTGAGTTTCCAGGGCCTTAGAGGCAAACCCAGGTATTGAATGGGGAAACACTCGGTGGAGTAATTGAGAATTGTGGCATGTTCTAGTGCTTCCTCTGTTATCAGGGCAATGGGATGAGAGCACTCTTGTAGAAGTTAACCCTGAAGCCAGACTAAGCTTCAAAACTATATAAAATACCTTTGAAGTCGGTCGTTTCACCGAGGTTGCCATTACCAAATATGAGAGTATCATCAGCATATTGGAGGATCGAGCAACCTTGACGATTGACTCCCTTGGCCACCGGTACAATCCAACCTGCTCTACTACAGTTAGCCATCATGGACCGAAGTACGTCTATTACAATGGTAAAGAGAATGGGTGAGAGCGGATCTCCTTGTCTTAGGCCCCGTTTGCACGAAAATGGATGGCCCGCCACCCCATTTAACGAAATTATCGTTCTGCTAGTGGTAAGACATGTGTGAATCCATTTGATTCATCTATCCCCAAACCCTCTTCCAGCAAGCGCTTTCAAGAGACAGTCCCATTCCACCGAATCATAAGCTTTCTCAAAATCCAGTTTCAGTAGGTAGCTCTTAGAATTCGATGTGTGGCATTGGTGGATAGTTTCCTCAGCCGTAGCTGTTGATTCTTGGTTTTGATGACTAGAACACAATGCAAAGTTGTGCTACTTCTTATATAATGCAGGATGTATCAAGGTCCATACTATGTATGATACGCAAGTGCAAAGTGCTCCAATGAAGCTCTCAAAGAAAATTGATCAAGCTACAAAGGCTCAAGCTCTTATTCAAGACTCAAGACTCAAGACTCAAGACTCAAGACTCAAGACAAGACCCGTGCTTCAATGTGTCATTAAATGTCTTGTAAAACAAATTGTAATCTTATTTTTTTTTAGTCTTACATTGATGTAACAGCCTTGTCACACACACACACATTCACACATCTTTATAATTGAGTGTTTTTCAAAAGATTAAAGGTCGAAACAGTTTGGATTAGATCAGTTGTTAAGTACCAGTCGACTGTACTAGTACAAAACTGTCTGAATTTTTTCAAACTCTGGCCAGTCGACTGTTCAAGTCGTTTCGACAGATTTTAGAATTTAAAACTAGTTTTTCGAATTTAAAAGTTTTATATCCGTTTTAAATTAATTTTATTAACTGTTTTACAACGTCCTAGTGATTCCGCTCTATAAATAGAGCCTAGGAATCACCATTGAAAGATTCCAAGCATTTTGATAAAAAGTTCAAGATCTTGATTATGGAACTTCTGTTCGGGACAAGCAAAGGGCGTAGCGGCAACCAGGCGAACAAAGCTTTTGCTTTTGAAAGAGAACTAGTATTCAAACAAGCACTCTAAATCTTCTAAGTCTTTGTTCTTTGAATCTCAGTCCAATAAAACATTGATTTCATTTTGGACTGATTTCAGAAGTGACCTATTAGCCACTATACAAAAATCACAATCACAAAACAAGGCTATAGGTTGATTGTATCTCTTTTATTATTTTCTTTCACTCTCGGGTTGTGAGAGTGGTCCTCTCGGTTGGAGAGTAGGGCTCAAGGTTGTAGAGTCAGTTTTTCACTCTTGGTTGAAGAGTGGGTTTGCTCTCTCTAGTAGTGAGAGAGTTCTACGGGTTGGACAAGGTTGTTGTCTAAACGTCGTAGGGTATTCTTGTATTTTTTTCAAGAATAGTGAAAAATCTCAAGTGGGTTGCTTAGGGACTGGATGTAGGTCGGGAGGACCGAACCAGGATACATCGTGTGTACTCTGTAGTTGTATTTCTCTGAACTTGCATTTTCTTTACTTGCATTTAATTCTTATTCAAAAACTTGTCTGGACAGTTGACTACGTCTCCTCTTTAAGTCGACTGGTCAGACTGGTATAACATACACTTCGAAAACTTGTCTGGCAAGTCGACTATTTTCCGCCATATGTCAACTGATCAGGATTGTCTAAAATACTCTTCTAATCTAACGCCTCAGTTGACTTATTTCTCTTTTCAAGTCGACTGGACAGAAGAAAAAGTTCAATTTCGTTATTAATTTTTATACAACACTATTCACCCCCCCCCCCCTCTAGTGTTTCTTGCCTTGCCTACAGGATCCAACACTTGGTATCAGAGCCTGGTTGAGTGCAATGGCAACTATTTCTAATGCAAACCAATACCATGAAGGCCAATCCACACAAATGCCACCCCTCTTCGATGGAACCAATTACAACTATTGGAAGTGTAGAATGAAGATCTACCTTCAGTCCATCAACTATGAGATATGGAATATGACGGAAACCGAGTACACCGCTCCTACCAATCCATATGCACAATGGAATGACGACATGAAGAGCCAAACATTAAACAATGCAAAGGCGATGAACGCGCTATTTTGTGCTCTTACTAAGGAGGAATTCAATTGTGTGTCCAATGCAACAACCGTACATCAAATTTGGAACACACTCAAGGTAACTCATGAAAGAACTAATAAAGTAAAAGAATCTAAAATATATGTTCTTGTTCACAGGTTCAAGATGTTCCGCATGAAGGAAAATGAGAATGTGTCTGAAATGATCACAAGGTTCACGGATATTACAAATTCTCTTGTAGCGCTTGGAAAGACGTACACTCAATCTGAAATGGTGAGGAAGGTTCTTCGTGCACTAACCCCCGAATGGGAGAAGAAGACCATCGCCATAGAAGAGGCCAACGATTTAACACAACTTTCTCTTGAGAATCTTGTGAAAAATCTCATGGCGTATGAGGTACAACTTGAAGAATGCAAGAAGGATCTAGAACCTCAACAATCAAAGAAGAAGACACTAGCATTCAAGGCCATGTCGGACTCCGAGGATGAAGAAGAAGATGAGGAAGAGATAGTCATGTTCACACGAAAGTTCAAAAAGTTCCTAAGGAAAGGTAAATTTAATTTAAAATCTAAGGATACTAATGAACTTCCTACTTGTTTCAAGTGTAACAAGACAGGACACATGAAGAAGGATTGCCCACTAGAGAATGTGAAATCTAAAGGAAAGGCATTCAACATCAAGAAGGACAAGTACATAAAGAACAAGTTCATGAAGAACAAAAAGGCGTACCAAGCAACTTGAGATGATAGTGACTCTTCATCGAAAGAAGAAAATAAAGAGACAAACAAGCTTGCTAACGTTTGCTTTATGGTTTCTCAAAATCAAGTAAGTGATGATTATGATTCTAATGATTTACTAGATACTTTCAACGAGATTTTTCAAGAGCTTAAGAAAGAAAAAATTAGAGTTAAGAACTTGGAGAAAGTAAATCAAACACTTTTCCAAGAGAGTCTTAACTTAGATAAAGAGGTGAAATCTTTGAATTCAAGACTTTCTAGTTTAGATATAGATCTTGTGTCTCTAAGGAAAAATTATGAAGAGATATCCAAGAATGTATCTAAATTTAATAATGGAAAAGAGAATTTAAATGATGTTCTCCAAAATCAAGTACAAACTAATAAAAGATTTGGACTTGGTTTTCAAAAGTCTTTTGAAAAACCTTATGCTTCTAAGAACACTAGTGTAAATAAACCTGTATCCATTTCTAGTATTAAGAATAAACTGTATGAGTTTTTTGAAAAGCCAAAAACTGTAAGTTTTAATGAAAAGAGTAGATCTACAGTTCAGATAGTCGACTGAACACAAATATGAGTCGCCTGTCCAGAGGTTCTGAGTCTCATTCAAAGAAACGAAAACCTCAGATAAGTCGACCTATTCTACCTTCCAGTCGACTGGATTTCAGTAACAGTCGACTGAAAGGTTCAGTAAAGTCGACTGGACAGAGCAAAAATATATGGGTTCCAGTCAACCTGAGTCTCAAAGATAGAATTACTTACATAAATTCATATATTCTTACTGTATGTAACTCTGTAAATTATATTTCTGCATTTTGTGGAAAATCAAACTCTCTTTGGGTTTGGTTTTCCAATAACAAATCTTTTTTGGACCCAATGAAAAGGATACCATATTCACAGTGAAAATTTTATAGGTACCTAAAAGAGATCGTTGGATATTTGACAACAAATGCTCAAAGCACATGACTGGTCATGCCAACCTCCTATCTTTCATACAAAAAATTGATGGAGGAACAGTCACATTCGGTGACAACAACAAAGGGAAGGTCATTGGAATAGGCATGGTCGGTAAGCACACTAACCCTTTAATAGAAGATGTTTTTCTAGTTAGTGGACTTAAGCATAATTTGTTGAGTATTAACCAATTGTGTGATAAGGGATATAAAATAGTTTTTGAAAAAGATGCATGTTTAATTTACGACTCTACCATGCAAAATATAATTTTTCAAGGATTTAGGAAGAATAACATTTATGAATTGTGTTTAAATTCATATAATTTTTCGAATGATTTTTGCTTAGTAGTTTCTAATAATGATTCTTGGCTATGGCATAAGCGATTTGGCCATGTGAATATGAAAACTCTTACTAAATTGTCTAAGAACAACCTAGTTAAAGGGCTGCCAAGACTATCCTATAAAAAGAATAAGTTATGTGATGCATGTCAACTAGGTAAACAAATTATATCGACTTTTAAAACAAAAGAAGTAATTTCTACTAGTAGGCCTCTCGAATTAATCCACATGGATTTATTTGGCCCTACTAGAGTTGCTTCTTTAAATAAAAGTAGGTATGTATTTGTTTTAGTAAATGATTTTTCACGATTCACTTGGACTTTCTTTTTAAAACATAAGAATGATGCTTTTGATGAATTTGCAAATTTTAGTAAACGGATTCAAAATCAAAAATCTCTAACCATAGTCACTATTAGAAGTGATCATGGTGGAGAATTTGAGAATGAAACGTTTGCAGAATATTGCAACATGAATTGTATAACTCATTCATTTGCATTTCCTAGAGCTTCCCCACAAAATGAAGTGGTCGAAAGAAAGAATAGGACTTTGCAAGAGTGTGCATGTACCATGCTTGTTGAAAGTAATTTACCTAAGTACTTTTGGGCTGAAGCCGTTGCTACAGCTTGTTATGTTTTAAATAGAATATTGATTAGGCCTAAGCTTAAGAAAACATGTTATGAGCTATTTTTTGATAGAATTCTTAAAGTATCTTACTTCAAAATATTTGGATGTAAGTGTTTCATTTTAAACACTAAAGATAATTTAGATAAGTTCGATCCTAGATCTAATGAGGGTATCTTTATAGGATACTCAAATAGGAGTAAGGCATAAAGGATCTTCAACAAGTCAACATTGACTATTGAAGAATCCATGCATGTTGCATTTGATGAATTGCATTCATCAACTTCAATTGAAGATTATGAAACTGATTCATCACCTTTAAATAAGGTTATTACATCTTTAGAGCAAACTACCCTTGCGAATAGGTCGATTGATAAGGAAGTCAAGTCGACAGATGTGAATCAGTCGGCTGATGGACTAGTCAAGTCGACTAATCCTGTTGCGATGTCTCCAACTTTACCAAAATCTTTTGTTGAAGTTAGAGATCATCCTCATGACTTAATAATTGGTTACATTTCACATGATATTCAGACAAGATTTCATGTTAACATGATTTCTCACACGGCTTTCTTGTCGAATTTTGAACCGAAGAATATACAAGAAGCTTGTGAGAATGAGTTTTGGATGAATGCCATGCAAGATGAGTTAAACCAATTTATAAGGAATGATGTATGGAATTTAGTTCCACGACCTCCTGATCTTACTATAATTGGTACCAAATGGGTATTCAAGAATAAGTTAGATGAATCAGGACAAGTCGTTAGGAACAAAGCTAGACTAGTTGCTCAAGGGTGTAATCAAGAAGAAGGCATAGATTTTGATGAAACATATGCTCATGTTGCTAGACTAGAATCAATTCGTATTTTATTATGTTTTGCTTGTTTGATGAATTTTATACTTTTTCAAATGGATGTTAAAAGTGCTTTCCTTAATGGGTTTATAAAGGAAGATGTTTATGTTAAGCAACCACCTGGTTTCGAACATGAACAATTCCCAAACCATGTTTTAAATTGAAAAAGGCTTTATATGGTCTTAAACAAGCACCTCGTGCTTGGTATGATCGATTGAAGACTTTTCTTTTAGAAACGGGTTTTGAAATAGGTAAAGTAGATACTACTTTGTTTATTAGGATAACTGAGACCGATATTTTGATTATACAAATATATGTAGATAACATAATTTTTGGTTCTACTAATAGTAATCTATGTTTGAGTTTGCTAATACCATGAAAAATGAGTTTGAGATGAGTCACATGGGTGAAATCAATTATTTCCTTGGACTACAAATTAAACAGTCACCAAATGGATTATTTATTAATCAAGGAAAATATGCTAAGGAATTACTCAAACGATTTGACATGAATAGCACAAGTAGTAAGACCATACCTATGGCTACTACCACTACCCTTGACAAAGATGAATTAGGTAAGAGTGTCGATCAAAAACTCTATCGAGGTATGATTGGCTCACTCTTATATATAACTGCTAGTAGACCGGACATTATGTTTAGTGTATGTTTGTGTGCTAGATACCAGTCAAGTTCTAAAGACTCTCACTTAAAAGCTGTGAAACGTATTTTAAGATACATTAAAGGCGCGTCTGAGTGTGGTTAATTTTATCCACGCACCGATAATTTTCAACTTTTGTCATATAGTGATGCAGATTTTGCCGGTAGTAAAACTGACCGAAAAAGTACTAGTGGAACGTGTCACTTTTTGGGACACTCCCTAGTATCTTGGTGCAGTAAGAAGCAAAATTCGGTATCCCTATCTACTACAGAAGCTGAATATATCGCTGCAGGTTTGGCTTGTGCCCAAATTTTGTGGCTGAAACAGACCCTATTAGACTATGGTATTTCATTTTCAAAACCTGCTATAATGTGTGATAATACCAGTGCCATTAACTTATCTAAAAATTCGGTTCAACATTCATGTACGAAACACATTGATATTAGACATCATTTTCTACGTGATCATGTTTTAAAGGGAGAGATATTTCTTTAGAATTTATTTCTACTGATGAACAAGTAGCAGATATCTTTACTAAACCACTTAAGAAAGACACTTTTATCAATTTTACAAGAGAACTAGGAATTTGTAGTTTTCATGATGTTTCTTGAAATTTTAACTCTGGTAAGTCGACTTAAAACTTCTTGTCGGTCGACTGGCCCAGTATTTTTACCTATCTATATCTGAAATTCACGCTCTGGAAAGTCGACTGCCAGTTGTATTATTGCTATTTGTGTTTAGCTATTTTGCTCTCGACTAAGTCGACTGATCCTACACTCCAGTGGTTTGTCATGAATCAGATCTTCTTTCATATTCGAAATTGGCACTTCTTTTTAGGTGAATCTTTTACCTTTTGTTACCCTTTGACCGTTATGCACCTTTGAATTCCTCCAGCCTCAATCTCAGCCATTGATTCTTAGTAAAAACCCTAATTTTTACTTCCCTTCTTTTTCACTTTCTCTTTCACTGTCTCTCCAAACCGAGCTCTAGAAGTCGGCTGCTCTCAAACCCATTGGTGATTCCAGTTTTTGAAGCCGAAATCGAAGCTTTCTTTCCAATTTCAAGTGGTTTTCCAAGGTCTCTTGAAGCTATTGTGCTTCTCTTTACCTCTCATTGTTGGTATAATCCCTTGATTCCTTTCTTTGTTTATTTTCTAGAGTTTTCCCTTATGCCTTCTAAAAGATCCCGTAGTTCTAATGTTGAGGAGGGACAATCCACACAGGATTATCTCCAGTATTTAAGAAGTCCAAGTCTTATTGATAAATGGTACATCATTTGTTCTATTGTCATTTTTCCGGGAAGATTAGTTAATTTTCCGGATCTTGATAGGTTTCCTTTAGTCCCATTGTTTGAACAATGTGGACTATTTGATTTGTTGTCCTTGGTGAACCAACCCTCTTACTACCCTCAACTTATATATTTGTTCTGAGACGAGTGTTGTAAAATACTATGAGTCCTTTGGTCATGCAAGTCTAGCACATATAAAGCTTCTCACCTCTCCACCTAGGTCACCTCGTAGGAATACACCTCCTATCCCCTTGGCTTCTACCACTCGTCGGTCTTCTGCTTCTAGTTCATCTCGTCCTAGAGCTGATTATGATGATCCTAGGAGTCTTTACTTTTCTGTCAATTATATCATGGATCGTCACGACACTCTTGAGGCTAGTCTTTCCCATCTTACTCACTTGTTCACTTCTCAGTTTCCACCTCCATCTCCTCCCTCTCAGGGTGCCTAAGACGAAGATGATGAGGACTGATTAGCTCTTTTTTCTATGTATTTTTTTACTTCTTATGTATTTTCTAGTTTATGTCATAATTTGAACAATGTATTTCAAATTTCTATGTGTAAACTTGCTTTGGTTATGATATGTGTTTGTTCTCTTACAATGTTTTCTTATATCTATTATTTATTTTCCTCCAATTTTTTGTTGATGCCAAATGAGGAGAAAAGGCTATGTGTGTAATTTTTATGCATATCTTTGTGCATGTTTTTTAACATATGCATTTTGTACATTCGTTAGGGGGAGCATTGAGCATGTATGTTTTTTAACATATGCATTTTGTACATTCGTTAGGGGGAGCATTGAGCATGTGTAATATTTCTATTATTGTAAGCGATTGTGTTGTCATCATCAAAAAGGGGGAGAATGTTGATTCTTGGTTTTCATGACTACAGAACAATGCAAAGTTGTGCTACTTCTTATATAATGCAGGATGTATCAATGTCCATACTATGTATGATACACGGTGCAAAGTTCTCCAATGAAGCTCTCAAACAAAATTGATCAAGCTACAAAGGCTCAAGCTCTTATTCAAGACTCAAGACTCAAGACTCAAGACTCAAGACAAGACCCGTGCTTCAATGTGTTGTTAAATGTCTTGTAAAACAAATTGTAATCTTATTTTTTTTTTGAGTCTTAGATTGATGTAACAGCCTTGTCACACACACACAATCACATATCTTTATAATTAAGTGTTTTTCAAAAGATTAAAGGTCGAAACAGTTTGAATTAGATCAGCTGTTAAGTACCAGTCGCCTGCCTTATGGCACCAATCGACTGTACCAGTACGAAACTGTCTGAACTCTTTCAAACTCTGGCCAGTCAGCTTGTCATGGAAACCCAGTCGACTGTTCAAGTCGTTTCGACAGATTTCAGAATTTAAAACTTTTTTTTCGAATTTAAAAGTTTTATATCTATTTTAAATCAGTTTTATTAACTGTTTTACAACGTCCTAGTGATTCCTCTCTATAAATAGAGCCTAGGAATCACCATTGAAAGGTTCCAAGCATTTTGATAAAAAGTTTAAGTTTTTGCTTTTGAAAGATAACTAGTATTCAAACAAGCACTCTAAATCTTTTAAGTCTTGGATATCTGAATCTCAGTCCAATATAACATTGATTTCGTTTTGGACTAATTTCAGAAGTGACCTATTAGCCACTATACAAAAATTACAATCACAAAACAAGGCTATAGGTTGATTGTATCTCTTTTATTGTTTTCTTTCACTCTCGGGTTGTGAGAGTGGTCCTCTCGGTTGGAGAGTAGGGCTCTAGGTTGTAGAGTCAGGATTTCACTCTTGGTTGAAGAATGGGTTTGCTCTCTCTAGTGGTGAGAGAGGTCTACGGGTTGGATATGGTTGTTGTCTAAACACCGTAGGCTATTCTTGTATTTTTTTCAAGAATAGTGGAAAATCTCAAGTGGGTTGCTTGGGGACTAGATGTAGGTCGGGAGGACCAAACCAGGATACATCGTGTGTACTCTATAGTTGTATTTCTCTGAACTTGCATTTTCTTTACTTGCATTTAATTCTTATTCGGAAACTTGTCTGGACAGTCGACTGTGTCTCCTCTTCAAGTCGACTGGTCAGACTGGTATAACATACTCTTCGAAAACTTGTCTGGCAAGTCGACTGTTTTTCTCTATAAGTCGACTGACAGACTTGTCTAAAATACTCTTCTAATATGACGCCTCAGTCGACTTATTTCTCTTTTCAAGTCGACTGGACAGAAGAAAAAGTTCAATTTCGTTATTAATTTTTATACAACACTATTCACCCCCTAGTGTTTCTTACCTTACCTACAGGAACCAACAGTAGCTATATTGTCCTGGATACATCGCCTTTTAATGAACCCCGTCTGATCGTGACTAATGAGACCATCCATCACCTTTTCCAGTCTATTAGCGAGAGTTTTATTAACGATCTTGACAGAGCAGTTAAGGAGACTAATAGGGCGGAAGTCTCCCACTCTCCGTGAGTCTTCTTTCTTAGGAATCAACACAACCTCCGCAAAATTAAATATCCCTAATTTGAGTTTATGGTCGTAGAAATCAGCGAACACCTTCAGCAAATCGCCTTTCATTTCCTCCCAGAATGTCTGATAAAAGATCAAAGGGAAACCATCTGGACCTAGGGCTTTGTCTTTTCCCAGTTGTTGGACTACCTCCCAGACTTCCTTCTCAGTGAAGGGTGCTTCTAGGGGTTGCATCATAAGGTCGTTGTTGCCCACTGATTCCTGCCAGAATTCAGGGTGGAGAGGAACTCTGAAGTTCGCTTTGTGTCCAAAGAGAAGTTTGAAATGGGACTGGAATGCCATTCTGATATCCTCATTGTGTTGGATCGTTCCAGCGTCCGATTGGATCAATTGAATGAGGTTAGATCTACGCCGGGCACTGGCTACTCGATGGAAGAATGCTGTGTTCGTGTCTCCTTCTTTGAGCCACAAAATTCTGGACTGCTGTTGCCATTTGATTTCCTCCAGTTTATAAATTTGGTCAATTTCCTGTCTGAATTGGAGCAACCTATTCCTCTCTTCCTATAGCAGATCTCTAATTTCTTGAGTCTTCTCAAGTTCCTCAATACCTTCGAGAAGAGATTCTTTTGCCCTCCAGATCAGCACAAATCTCGTCTGATTCCATTTTCTCAGCCTGCCCCTAAGTCTTCTAATTTTTTCACACCATATTGCGGTCGCTTCAGTCCCCATAGTGGGGCGAGACCACCTCTCATAGACCATATGGTGGAAGCCCTAGATTTCTAACTATGCTTTGTCGAATCTAAACTTTGGTGATTTCCTGGGTTGATTTTCCCCGGAAGATAAGAAAATAGGTACATGAACGGAGTGGGTTTAGGAAGTGATTTAGCCGAAGACAACGGAAATTTGGTTTCCCAGTAGGTGGAGACCAAAATCCTGTCTAGTTTAGCCAGAATGGGCGACGATTGCATGTTTGACCAAGTGAAGAGCCTATCAAAGATGGGAATGTCTACCAGTTCCAGATCCGTGATAACCTCGTTAAACGCTTCCCTATCAGAGTCACTAGATCCTCTGCCCCTATGTTCTTAGGTGAATCTAGTGATGTTGAAATCGCCCCCCACAACCCAGGGGTGTGGCCAGTGTGCTTGAATCGCTCTAAGTTTTGTCCAAAAAGCCATCCTAGAGGCCGAGGTGTACGGACCATAGACGACCGTGACTGATTGAGTCCATAGGTCGGCTTTATGTTGGAGCAAGACCGAGACTGAGAATTGTCCGTAAAGCTCGTCTAGACAACAGAATGTATCGAGGTTAAAACCTAGAGCGATACCCCTAGATGCCCCAACAGATGGGGACATTTTCCATTCTGATATACGACTTCCCCCCAATCTACTAAATCTAGACACATGTGCAAGTTTGGTCTCTTGAAGACCAACAATGTTAGCTATTGATTTCACGATGACCTCCATAACCATTTCCCACTTGCCCCGCCTACCCAGGCCTCTAACATTCCAGAACAGGGCCTCCGTTAACTACCGATGGATAAGGGATCGTGACTCGATTTGGACATCGAGTTCGAAATTAGGTTAACTCTATCACACTCCCACCCTCTAATCTTATTCAAGAGAAGGGCGTTCCGATCGGGATCGCTAACCGCTAAACCACAGATCTCGGCTAGACTAAAAATCTCAGAATCCGATATGAAATTAAAAATAGATGCTAGAAATGAATGCATACCTCCATCGCCAGTCTTAGCGGACTTAGCAGCTGCAGCAATTTCTAGATAATCGTCCAAGGACTCCTCAGTAGCCCTTTTAGAAACTCTCTGAACTCTAAATCCTCTATCGCTGTGGGGATGGATAGGAGCCACCGGTTGTGACACTGGGTAGGTAGAAGGAACAAATTCTGGGGACATATCCAAGTGCTTTTCTGTAATATCATCTGAGTTCATGGAGTCTTCTTCCAAGTAGACACAGTCATCATCCAAGTTTAGTCTAGCTTCACAATCGTCGTCATCCAACTCCAAACAAATCCTACTCCCAACAATACTAGACTCCCCAATAGCTGACATTGTTGTAACTGAAATCCCAGACCTCTCTTTGTGCCCATTCAGTTCCACAGAACTAGGCATATTGTGCCCCTCATTGGGCACAATTGTATAGATCGGTTCAATATTAGTAGAGCCCAGGCCCAGATCCACTCTATTGGGCCCACATACCTCTGAGGCCCACACCTCAATCTAATTTAAACTTGCTACACCCCCTAGAGGCCCTCGCTCCATAAAGCCTATATCCCTTTCTCCACTCCCGAGCTCCCCCCAACGTTCGAAGTGTGCATGTGCCTTCTGTGGCTCCTCTGTCATCTTAGAATGACGTGGAACTCTTTCATTTGGGGGCATTGAGGTCGAGGAGAGTGGTTGAAAACTTGAGGGCGGGGGTGAGTGAACTAAAGCGTCTCCTTTGTTTGAAATCTTTCCCAAATCAGAAACCCTAAGACCCCTTTCATCTTCCCCAAAAAAGCCTCTTTTCTCCTTCAACATCTGCTCCCTCGTCTTAAGCGTTTCTTCTCTTGTCGTCTTTCCCAAAATAGCCCTCTTCGGCTCAACCCCCCTTCCCAAAGCTCCCCCCTTTACTATTAATGGTGTTTTGCTTTTGTTGGATAACTTTTAGGTCATACCTCTTTCAGGTAAGCATCTTTCTCCCCCTCCCCCCCCCCCCGCTCCTTACGCAGCGTCTCTTCGCCTAGAGCAGTCGGCTGCCTTCTATTTCGGTCTTTCCTTTTGCTCAACTTTCCGAGGGAGGCAGATGGGTCAGTCTCCCCTGCCGAAAATGGGTTTGAAACCAGATCCACTCTTTGACTTTCATCCTGACCGTTGGTGGTTTTGATCATATCAAGATCTTGGCCATTGGTGGTCGGTGGTGGATTGAGAGGTTCCAAAGTCGCTTTTGGTGGCTCCCGGTTCTCCTTCGTCCCCTTTGCCGCCCTGATAAGGTCTCGATGCACACGCCCAATTTCGTGAGCCCCATCGATAGTGAGGTCCCATTCCGATGATATTACTTGCCGGTATCAACGGCCGTCTCTGAGCGCAGGGGAGGGAGGTGAGCCAGTCGGTGGCGCTTCTACCAGTTCATTTTTCTTGTCCAGAACGAATCGAATGAAGTACAATTCTTCGTAAGAGAAGACTTTTGCAAATCGAGGCAAATGTGTGATGTCGGGGCTTTGGATCAAGATTCTAGCACTCACAAGCTCTAATCGACGGATCGTCTTTTCTTCAAACTCCTCGATGGTACCAAAATCCGATGTGATCTCTTGTAGTGCCTCTCTTCTCCAGAAGTGTAAGGGTACATCATGTATCCACACCCAGTACCGCTCTCCCTGAGGTAGCTCAGCTCCAAACCTAGGGGACCATGGAGAGAAATCCATTTTGAAGTGCCCAAAATCCACTTCGCTCAGGTTGGCAACCTCAACCATTTTCTTTAGTGAAGGGAAAGACACCAGGAACTGTAAGTGGCATATCTTCTTTACAACCCAATCCCTATGAGCCCTCATTGGCCACTTAGCAATCAGAGCTTGGAGAAGGTGGTTCTCCGATGGACTCACTGACCTGACTTTAGCGATTGTGCACCACTATCGCAACCATTTCTCTTCTTGCTTGATGATCTCAAGGCTGTTTGCAAGTCTGATGGAGGTAGGATTCTCTAGTGAATTGCCCCTTCTGACCGGTCTTTCATCGTCAAAATTAGAGGCAGTTACATTTGTGCACACATACGACATATGCCCCCATTTCATACACTTAAGGTAACGTATCTCCTTCATGTTTGCGTTTACCTTTCCGTTGCTTTTTTCCTTTGTTTTCAACTTGTTTTGGGATTGAATTTCTTCTTCTCTTCTTTCGTTTGGCAGTAAGTTCAACCCAAGTGGCTTCCCCACTCGGAGATTGAGCAGACTCCATCGTAGTCCCATTTTGTGGATCCCCATCTTGGGCCCACTCAATACCGGATTTAGGTGGAGCTTTTGCCTCTATTTGAGGTGGAGCAGGATACAGGGGTGGGTTCTGAGCTGAGTGCTGTGGTTTGTGGAGGTGGTCGGAAGGTGGGGGATGTTGGGGGAGGAGTTGTGGTGGGTGTTGGATACTGTGGTCATGCCTTGGGGGGCGAGGAGGTGTTTGGGGGAGGGGGTTGGTTGTGCCTTGGGGCCATGGTTGTGATGGTGTTTGGGGGAGGGGGTGAGTTGCCTCTGTATGAGGAATGGTGATGGGAATGGTACCTATGTTGATCCTGATGTCGCTGGATAAAATGCCTCTGACCCTGCCTCTCACCGTAATAGCAGTAGAGGTCCTTAGGGGGGTTCTTTTACGCGCTTAAGCACCTGTAGGAGGACCTTCTCTGTGGGCCCTATCTCTTGGAGGCGACGCAGTGAAGCGATGATGATTGAAAGCTCGACCAAATCACTGTTGATGTGTACTGTGGTATGCACGCACGGGGAGAGAGCTCATTTGAGCTCCCTATTGTCCTTCTGCACAGGGGACTGGTGGGGGTGGTGGGGCAGTGAAGGGGCAGCCGTAGGTGGGGTAACTGGCTGTGGTGGAGGAGGAGGTGGGGGTGGAAGGGGGGTGAAGGAGTTGGTGGTAAGAGTTTCAGGGGAGTGGGAATGGAGTGGGGGGGTTTGGAGGTCTGCTCACTGAGTTGGGGGTGGCGGACCCTCTCGTTGGGCCCACAGCCACTCAACTCCAACTCCGAAAGCCCCATCAGCATCATAGAAGGGAAGCTTATCTCTGCGCTCCTCTCGAGCTTGATTCACTACACCGCACCGTTGGGTGTCTTCACTAATTTCTTTGGTTTGTTTTTGCTGTAGGTGTTGATGCTGAGATTTCTAGAGGAGTGGCCGAAGAGGTTGCAAGAGTAGTGGCCCGAGATGAATGAAGGGTGTTGACGCTAGGACGTAAGGCTGAAGATGGGTAAGCAAGGCTGTAGATGGGTTTCGAAGAGAGGAGGAGGGGACTGCAGCTATAGTTCAGGAAGTGGTGAATTGGGGAAAGGTAGAAGAGGAAGCCATGGAAGTTCAGTCATCGGTTGCTTTCAACCCATTCTCAATGCCATTGTTAGGATTTTCTTTGTTATTCATGTGTATCGTATTTGGGTTTATATTGATCAATTATATTCGTATACAATCTACTTTTATTTATTGGATTCCTACCCGTCAACCCTACATCCTAAAACCCCTATAAATACTCTTATATCTTAACCTTAATTGTTAATCCATCTTAATTGCCCTCAGCCGTCATTAACCCCCCCCCCCCCTAATCCTTCTGCTCTCTCCCTCTTCTCTGTTTGGATCTTCACCGAACCTATAGCCAACCAAGCCCCGTCACTCCTCCCGTTCACTCCGACCACCACCTTCGACCCCTCTCCTCATCCCCTCCGTCAACCCTACATCCTAAAGCCCCGCTGTTTTCGCCTCCCCTATTTTAAGAGCGAAAACAGAGTTCGTCGTCGCCATTTCCCTTGGTCGCTGCGTCGCTTCCCGACCGCCTGTGCCTAGTCGTTGCTTTCGCCGCTGCCGTTGCTCCCCGACCGCAGTCACTACCAGCGCTGTAACGCCCCGCCCCAATACTCAGACAATTTTTATTATTTTTAAGACAAACTATATACTATGTAGTACAACTGTCCACCACCGGCTGCCTCTTAAAAGGTGGTTAACCAATTATGTGACTCTTGATCATAGGAAATTTTAGTTATATTAAATTATTCATAGTCTACTCCCGATATGGGATTACTCTTCACAAATCCTTTCTAAATTCCCATGCACAACCGAAAGCGGAAGCCACATCAGAGCACCATATGACAACACATCTCTGTCTTTTTAATCCCTTCACAAACCGGTGGGGCCCATCCACATTCCAGGGTGATGTCATCACCCTTTTTGCTTTTAACCAACAGCACTATGTTGTTCTACCCTCTCAACGTGGGCCCCTCCCCTTCAACCTCTCTCTCCTATATATATATATATATATATATATATATATATATATATATATATATATATAGAGAGAGAGAGAGAGAGAGAGAGAGAGAGAGAGAGAGAGAGAGAGAGAGAGTAATGTGAGCCTCATATTTGTATGAGGAAATTTTCCTCATACAAAGTGATTATACTCACTTTGTGGGGTCCTTATGAAAGATCCATTCCGTCTATCATGTTTATCATGCTAATGGATGTACTTGTAGAAAAAATCAAGTGGTTTGGAGGTCATTCACCCATGCATCATGCGGGTCCAATTTGTGCTTCGATTTGTATTACTGTTGAAATCGTTCATTTTTAAACCACATGATGCATGGGTGAATGATCTCCAAACCACTTGATTTTTTCTACACATACATCAATTAGCATGATAAACATGATGGACGGAGTGGATCTTCTATAATGGCCTCACCAAATGAGTATAATCACTTTGTATGAGGAAAATTTTCTCATACTCTATATGAGGCTCACTTTTCTCATATATATATATATATATATATATATATATATATATATATATATATATATATATATATATATATATATATATTATCTACTCTTCAGAATTACGGGGTATTACATACACCCCACTTTAGAAATCAGCATCCTCGCTAAGTACGGGGCATGCCATTTAGCGCAGGATCCTTCTTTATAGTCGACGTGGAGCGGGAGTACACTGATTCTACTAATTCCGGGCCCTACTGACCACAGCTCCCCCTTAGGTATACATCGCACCCACTCGGTGTCGAAAGTCGGCTCTGATACCATTTGTAACGCCCCGCACCAATACTCAGACATTTTTAATTATTTTTAATACAAACTATACACTATGTAGTACAACTGCCCACCACAGGCTGCATCTCAAAAGGTGGTTAACCAATTAGGTGAATCTTGATTACAGGCATTTTTAGTTATATTATATTATTCTTTGTATACTCCCGATATGGGATTACTCTTCACAAATCCTTTCTAAATTCCCGTGCACAACCGAAACCGGAAGCCACGTCAGACCACCATATGACAACACATCTCTGTCTTTGTAATCCCTTCACAAACCGGTGGGGCCCATCCACATTCCAGGGTGACGTCATCACCCTTTTTGCTTTTAACAAACAACACTATGCTGTTCTCCACGTGGGCCCCTCCCCTTCAACCTCTCTCTCCTATATATATATATATATATATATATATATATATATATATATATATATATATATATATATATATATTATTTACTCTTCGAAATTACGGGGTATTACAAGAGCCTCCCGCCGTCTCTCTCTGTCGAGTTGGAGAAGAAGCACAGTGGAGTTCTCTGTTTGCTGTGTTGGTATAGGGGATCCGGTTCCCTGTTTGTTGTTTGGAGGATTGGAGATCCACTGTGGAGTTGCTGTTTGTGTGCTTTGATTTGCTATTCGCTGTTTCGGTGTTTTGCACGGGCTCGCTCTTGTACTCGTGGTTCGTCGCCCAGGATTCTTATCTCGTTATTCCAAAATATTCAAAATTAACCGTCTAACAGGCAAGTCTCTTCTTGAACTAGTATTTTATTTTGTTTAAGATTTTTTTGATCTCTACAAGTAGATTCAGTCTTTTTCCTTATCATACTCTTATTTGAAATTCAATTAAGTTTATTGAGGGTTTACACAAGCTAACCCGAGATATTCTTAACATTGTACCGCTATCTTTGATATAAAACCTAGTCCCCCTTGTTCATTGCATATGCATATTTACATGAAAAATAACTAGATCCATGTTGTAGACTTGTTTGATGAATTTTATACATTAGATTGATTTGATTTGATGAATTGATTACCATGCCTATGAAATTGCATCTAAGAAATTGAAATCCTGCATGTTAAACATCTATTGGCATTTTGACTATTAACTAGCATGAATTTTATGATTGTATGATTAAATTGTTACCTATTCATATCAAAATAAATTCTGGGCTGCCGTTTATATATTTTTGAATCAGATTTTCGACCATGTTGCTGTTATATTTTGAAATGACTTTCTGAACATGAAATTTAGCCCCAGATGTCTAGTTTACTACCCTTTTTATGCATTTAAATTTCGACGTGTAATCTGTTAGATATCATCATTTTAGTACAGCTGTGTCAGAATTTCCAGATTCACAAATGCATGCGTATCTTTTTGTTCCATAATTTATTTGAGCATATTAATGGTAAAATAAAAAACTGAAATAAATCTAGCTGAGACTAAACATGTGTAGGAATAACCAAGAATTTTTATAGATTTGTTTGAAGAGTTTTCTGACATGAAACAAATAGGTCAACACAATTTAGAGCTTGTTGTCTGAACATAAAATATGAAAGGATCAGGAGTTTCCACCTAGTTTCTGTAGCTTTTATATGTCGTGTGTATATTCGCTGGAACCGGCAGAGAGTCTACTTTCTAGAATTTCTGACGGATCTAGATTTTCTTCCTTGTAGTAGCGGTAATCTGTGTTTTGGTACAACAATGTCATGTTGTCCTGATTTTATGGATTGTGTTGTTGTAATATGAATGCCTTTTGTTTTGCTTGTAACGAGTAGATTTAGTCACACTTAGTATCATAAAACATTGACACCTTCTCGCATTCTCACATAGGATGAAATAAACTAATAACAAGCCGGGATATTATGGTAAGGACTTGGTACTGAATGATCGGAAACTGTACTCGGTAAGGCCTTATCGTTATATTGTATTGTCATGGAAGGAGGAGAAATATTGATTGGGAGGAGTATTTATTGCAAATGATTGATTGTTAATAATTGATTGTAAAATTACTGTTATCGACGCTGAGTACACGATCCGTGAATTCACCATCATTCTAAAACGTTCATTGTGTGCTTGCACCGAACCTGTGGAATGGGACGCAGTAGTACGCTCACTAGATAGATTAATAAATTGATTAATAACCTGCATTTATCATCTCATGCTTAATCTTGTATTGAACTTGACTTGACATCGCTCATTACATGTGTGATTATTTGTAAACCTTTGATATTATTTCCTACCTTTGCTTTGCTCTTTGACTTTGATCCTGCCCCTTTTCTTTGACATACATGCTCTCCTTATTCTCTGTTTTTCTCTACTTGTTGTCCACGACATGCTCTAAGGACACTCTTTTCTCTCTTTTTAGATCAAGAATTTACAGGTACTGAAGGAACACTACCAGAAGAATTTGGTGAGCAAACTCTGTGAAGATCAGAGCTGGACCATTAGACTACTATAGCTATATCTTGTTATTTACTTATTGTATTGTCTTTATTATACTTTGTATTCCGAAATTTTATGACCCGAAGTTTGTTTTAGCCCAGATGTTGGATTATTGTTTGGTAAATTTATTTCATGATTGTTTTGGAGTTTATTCATTGTTTATATGGTTACATTTCTCTTGCATGGTTGCATTCTCTTATATATTGTTGAGTTAATCTGTTACAGCTTATGGATGATGTATAATCATTCGCTAGGCCTTCGTTATGTGCTCATATTTCGATATTTTGGAAAGCGGGGCGTGACAGGTTTTTAGTGGTATCAGAGCCCAGGGTTGGATAATATATCAATCAAACATGACTAACTTTATAAAGGTTTGGCTTTGATTGATATATTAGTCAAGTTTGGCTCAAGCCAGGTTAACTGAATAATATGCGCTCCACGTTGATCACATAAACACATAACAACCAACGTATGTCTGAGTACTCACCAACTGGATGGTTTTGCAGAGTATGGCTCGTGAAGTTTCTTCGACTCCTCCGCCCAGGGCTGAAACATCAGATAATGTCGCCATTCTTTAGGCGATGCAACGAATGATGGAGCTACAACGAGAACACAAAGAGCTGATGAGAGCTAGTCTGGAAAGATCCCAGGAGAACACACAGCTCACTCGACTGGGTATATTTGCGCACCAGCATCATGCCTTCGCTATCATGAGGACGACCCATAGAAGGAAGGGCCCGACGTGTAACTATTGTTGCAAGATTGGTCATATATGCAAGGATTGCCAGAAAGCAACTGCTTATGTTTTGAATGCGGAGCGAGTGATCACAAGGTTCGGGACTGCCCAAGAAAAAGGAGAAGTCCACCAACTGGAGGATCAGCTCCCAGTGGAGGACAGACTGGAGAATGTGGTCAGGCCCAAAACCATATTGCAGAGGAAGCAGAGACTGCCGAAGGTGCGATTGCAGGTATTTTGCTATTTTGTCGCATTCCAGTTCTTGCGTCATTTATTCTTCTGTACTTGCATCCATCGTATTTTGTCAATTCAATATTGAGTATCATGCTAGTTATTTCTTCCCTGTCATACTCTCTTCTACTTCGGTTATGCCCCCTCGTTCCTCTTCCTTCATATTCAACTCTTCCATTCCTTGTTTCCTTCCGTCCCTTATAGTCATCCTCTTCTCTGACTCTTTATTGGGTATAAATTCATTCTTCTCCTATTTATATTCCCTTGATAATTTTTATTTTACCGAATATTTTCTGTATTTTGATTATCATTCGTATATTCATTTTGGATCTTCTATTAAGATGTTTTCTAAACGAAAAATTATGTATTTCGAATAATGGTGTATTTTAACTTCACTTTCCATTTATAATTGATCGACTATATATATTCATGTTTGATTTATTTACAGAGTTGATAAGCCAAATCCTTATTTTGTTGTATAATGTTATTATTACTACTATTATTATTATTGCTATTATTTTCATTATTATTATTGGTATTATTATTGTTGTTGTTATTACTATTTCTGTTATTATTATTGTTTTCATTATCTTTAATATTGTTGTTAATGTTTAGTTACTTCTACACACACAAAAATATTGAACCCAAATTATATTCTGTCTTACATTATTATTCTTACCAGTGTTGTTAATATTTTTATCATTATTATTGCTATTATTATTATTATTATTATTATTGTTATTATTATTATTATTATTATTATTATTATTGCATTATTTTCATGAATGCGTTGAATCCAATTCTGTCATGTGCATATTATCATTATTATCAGTATTGTTAACATTTTTAATTTTATTATTATTATTATTACCAGTATGATTATGATGATTTTTATTACTGTTATTATTATTGTTATTATTATTTTTATTATTATTTTATTATTATTGATATTAATATTTTTATTATTTTTATGTGTTGTTATTATTATTTTTGTTAAAGCCCATTAGTTTTGATCTATATTATATCATTCAATTATTTAAATTGAAGTCCATCATCTAAAGCCCAAACTTTATATTCATTTCGCATTATTTACTTATATCTAACTTGAGCCCAACTCAAACCCACATTTTATTGGATCTCAAACTCAATCCAATAACCCAAATTCTCCTACCTATACTCTCATGTATGTTGCTTGGGACATCACCATCAGAGTAGCGCAGCGGAAGCGTGGTGGGCCCATAACCCATAGGACCCATGATTCTTTTGTTATTCCTTCTTCTTTGCATCGTTCAGTTCTTGATCGTCCTTTTTCACTCGTCATCTTTTGTCGATTTATTATTCGACATCGACCTTCTCTAAGCTCTTTTCTTATTCATGTGATTCCATCACTTCGTCCTCTTATTCTAATTTCCTGCTTTGTTGTTTCTTAAGTTTGCTTTTGTTTTGTCCTACTGCCTGCCTGAATGAATTTCGAGGACGAAGTTCTTTTTGTAAGGTGGGTAGGATTGTAACCCTCATTTATGCAAATACGTATTTCTTGAATATTTTCTGTATTTCGATACTTTTTTTTAAAAATTCATTATTTGTTTAATTCGTTTGAATTTTATGTTAAATTATTTTTCTAAACAATAGTTATAATTATTTCGAATAAACATTGTTTCCATTTCTACTTGATCAATTATTCACATTTTAACCCTCAAAAATATCATTACTGTTTGGACTATTTCAATAGATTCTATTTTTATATAATGTTATTATTCTGATAATTGCCATTGTTGTTGTTAGTATTATTTATTGTTATTATTATTATTATTATTATTATTATTATTATTATTATTATTATTATTATTATTATTAGTAGTAGTAGTAGTAGTAGTAGTAGTAGTAGTAGTATTAAAACAAATCCCTTCTTATTTAATAATTTTCTTTATAATTGTTTCAAATAATTTATGTAATGTGACACAAATTATAATTTTGTTATAAATCATATTTTACAAGATATCCTATTCTTTTGTATTTGGGTTTATATTGATCAATTATATTCGTATACAATCTATTTTTATTTATTGGATTCCTACCCGTCAACCCTCTACATCCTAAAACCTATAAATACTCTAACATCTTAACCATAATTGCTAATCCATCATAATGACCCTCAGCCGTCATTACCCCCCCCCCCCCCACCCAATCCTCCCGCTCTCTCCCTTTTCTCTGTTTCCGTCTTCACCGAAACCACGGCCAACCAAGCCCCGTCGCTCCTCCCGTTCACTCCGACCACCACCTTCGACCCAACTCCTCATCCCCGTAGTCATCCCGTCTTTACCTTCGACCATCCCCATCACCATCTCTATCTCCGTTGTCTTCACTCCCGCTCAAATCCATTGCCGCCTTCGCCATTAATCTATCGCCGCTCCTATCCGCCTCATCGCCACTGTCTTTGCATCTCCGATGTCCCCTCGCAACCACCGAAGATCCCTCGCCCCTCGTCGTCGTTGTCGAAGCCCCGCTATTTTTGCCTCCCCTGTTTTCGGAGCAAAAATAGAGTTCGTCGTCACCATTTCCCTTGGTCGCTACGTCGCTTCCCGACCGCCAGTGCCTCGTCGTCGCCTTCGTCGCTGCCGTCGCTCCCCGACCGCAGTCGCTGCCAGCGCCTCCCGCCGTCTCTCTCTCTGTCGAGTTGGAGAAAAAGCACAGTGGAGTTCCCTATCTGCTGTGTTGGTATAGGGGATCCTGTTCCCTATTTGATGTTTGGAGGATAGAAGATCCGCTGTGGAGTTTCTGTTTGTGTGCTTTGATTTTTTGTTCGCTGTTTCGGTGTTTTGCATGGGCTAGCTCGTGTTCTCGTGGTTCATCACCCGGGATTCCTATCCCGTTATTCCAAAATATTCGAAATTATCCGTCTAACAGGAAAGTCTCTTGTTGAACTAGTATTTTGTTTAGTTCAAGATTGCTTTTATCTCTGCAAGTAGATCCTGTCATTTTCCTTATCATACTATTATTTGAAATTACGTTAAGTCTATTGAGTATTTACACGAGCTAACCAGAGATATTCTTAACATCGTACCGCTATCTTTGATCTAAAACCTAGTCCCCCTTGTTCATTGCATATGCATATTTACATGAAAAATAACTAGATCCATGTTGGAGACTTGTTTGATGAATTGTATACATTAGATTGATTTGATTTGATGAATTGATTACCATGCTAATGAAATTGCATCTAAGAAACTGAAATCATGCATGTTAAACATCTATTGGCACTTTGACTAATAATTAGCATGAATTGTATGATTGTATGATTAAATTGTTGTCTATTCATATCAAAATAAGTTTTGGGCTGCCGTTTGTATCTTTTTGAACCAGATTTTCGACCATGTTGCTGTTATATTTTGAAATAACTTTCTGAACATGAAATTTAGCCCCATATGTCTACTATACTACCCTTTTTACAGATTTGAATTCCGATGTGTAATCTGTTAGATATCATCATTTTAGTACAACTATGTCAGAATTTTCATATTCACAAATGCATGCATGTCTTTTTGTTCCATAATTTATTTGAGCATGTTAACAGTAAAATAAAAATATGAAATAAATCTAGCTGAGACTAGACATGTGTAGGAATGATCCAGAATTTTTATAGATTTATTTGATGAGTTTTCTTACCTGAAACAAATAGGTAAACAAAATTTAGAGCTTGCTGCATGAACATAAAATATGAAAGGAATAGGAGTTTCCACCTTGTTTCTGTAGCTTTTATATGTCGTGTGTATATTCACTGGAACCAGCAGAGAGTCTACTTTCTAGAATTTCTGACGAATCCAGATTTTCTTCCTTGTAGTAGCGATAATCTGTGTTTTGGTACAGCAATGTCATGCTGTTCTAATTTTATGGATTTGTTGTTTTAATATGAATGCCTTTTGCTTTGCTTGTAACGAGTAGATTTAGTCACACTTAGTATCATACAAAATTGACACATTCTGAAATGCTCACATAGGAACAAAATAAACTAATAACAAGCAGGGGTATTATGGGAAGGACTTGGTAGTGAACGATCGGAAGCTGTACTCGGCAAAGCCTTATCGTTAAATTATATTGTCATGGAAGGAAGAGAAATATTGATTGGGAGGAGTATTGATTGCAAATGATTGATTGTTAATTATTGATTGTAAAATTATTATTATCGATGCCGAGTACACGATCCGTGAATTCACCATCAATCTAAAACGTTCACTGTGTGCTTGCGCCGAACCTGTGGAATGGGATGCAGTAGTACGTGCACTATATAGATTAATAAAATGATTAATAACCTACATTTATCATCTCATGCTTGATCCTGTATTGAACTTGACTTGACATCACTCGTTACATGTGTGATTAATTGTAAACCTTTGATATTGTTGCTTGCCTTTGCTTTGGTCTTTGACTTTGATCCTGTCCCTTTTCTTTGACATACATGCTCTCTTTATTCTCTGTTTTTCTCTACTTTTTTTCTACGACTTGCTCTAAGGACACTCTTTTCTCTCTTTTAGATCAAGAATTTACAGGTATTGAAGGAACACTACCAGATGGACTTGGTGAGCAAACTCTCTTAAGATCAGAGCTGGACCATTAGACTACTATAGTTATCTCTTGTTATTTACTTATTATATTGGCTTTATCATACTTTGTATTCCGGGATTTTATGACCCGAAGTTTGTTTTAGCCCAGATGTTGGATTATTATTTGGTGAATTTATTTCATGATTATTTTGGAGTTTATTCATTGTTTATGTGGTTACATTTCTTTTGCGTGGTTGTATTTTCTTGTATATTGTTGAGTTAATCTGTTATAGCTTATGGATAATGTATAATCCTTCGCTGGGCTTTCGTTACGTGCTCATATTCTCGTATTTTGGGAAGCGGGGCGTGACAGTCCATCTCTTCCTTTTCTTCTACTTCTTTACTTGTTTTGATTTTAGAAAAAGTTTGAGAAAGATAGAAAAGAAAAAGATATAAAAATCAAAAGAAAATAGTGGGTTCTCTTTTCATGAGGAGCAAGAACGAGGTTAGGTGAAAAACTTGGACTCAATTCATGTGCATATGATTATCATGGACTAGAATAAAATGTCATATGAAGATTGAAGTGGTAGAACTCAATTAGAACACTAAAGAATCAACCCTAAACTAGTATGTAGTTTTGATTAATCACTTGCGCCAAAGTTGGAATTTTGACTCCAAACTAATTTGAGAGGTTCTCATATGTGTCCATACCATGCTTTTATAGATTTTTTGGGGTTAGTTTGATGGGTGAAATAAACCGTTTCCCCAAAACAGCGAGTTTTTCAGCTAAACCGCTGTTTTGGTTAATTTTTACTTGTGTTTAAAGAACTAGATTTTGAGATCTATAAGAAATCTGAAAAAGTAGTCAACTAGAAAGTTGTAGTAGATGTTTTCCCCTTTCCAAAGGTCCAACTTTGTTAGATTCCGACAGGTATAGCAAAAGTTGTGAGCTTTACAAGTTTCAACTTTGTGCTGTCTTTTGTTGTTCTTGAATTTTGTTCAATGAGTAGGAATTTGAATTCCATAAGGAATCTAAGAAAGTTTTTAACTAGAAAGTTGTAGTAGATGTTCATAGCTTTCCAAAAAGTCCAATTTTGTTAGATTCTGACAAGTATAGCACTGGCTATGCCTTTACAAGTTTCAGCTTTGTGTTTTCTTTTGTTGTTCTTGAATTTTGTTCAAAGAGAAGAGATTTGAATACCATAAGGAATATGATAAAGTTGTTAACTATAAAGTTGCATTAGATGTTCTTAGCTTTCCAACAAGTTCAATTTAGTTAGATTCTAACAAGTATAGCACTGGCTATGACCTTTACAAGTTTCAGCTTTGTGATGTCTTTTATTGTTCTTTAATTTTGTTCAAAGAGCATGGATTTGAATTTCATAAGGAATCTGAGAAAGTTATTAACTAGGAAGTTGTAGTAGATTTTCTCCCCTTTCCAAAATATCCAACTTTGTTAGATTCCAACAAGTATAGCAAAAGTTGTGAGCTTTACAAGTTTTAGCTTTCTACTGTCTTTTGTTGTTCTTTGATTTTGTTCAATGAGTAGGAATTTGAATTCCATAAGGAATCTGAGAAAATTGTTAACTAGAAAGTTTTAGTAGATGTTCTTAGCTTTTCAAAAAGTCCAATTTTGTTAAATTCCGATAAGTACAGCACTGGCTATGACCTTTACAAGTTTCAGCTTTGTGCTATCTTTTGTTGTTCTTGAATTTTGTTCAAAGAGCTGGACTTTGAGCTTTATAAGAAATTTGAAAAGGTGGTGAACTAGACAGTAGATGTTCTTCCCTTTCCAAAATGTCTAATTTTGTTAGATTCCGACAAGTATAGCAAAAGTTGTGGGCTTTACAAGTTCAGCTTTGTGCTGTCTTTTGTTGTTCTTGAATTTTGTTCAAAGAGTAGGAATTTGAATTCCATAAGGAATCTGAAAAAGTTGTTAGCTAGGAAGTTGTAGTAGATGTTCTTATCTTTCCAAAAAGTCTAATTTTGTTAGATTCCGACAAGTATAGCATTGGCTATGACCTTTACAAGTTTCAACTTTGTGTTGTCTATTGTTGTTCTTGAATTTTCTTCAAAGAGCAGTGATTTGAATTCCATAAGGAATCTGAGAAATTTGTTAACTAGGAAGTTGTATTAAATGTTCTTAGCTTTCAAAAAATTCCTATTTTGTTAGATTCCGACAAGTATAGCAAATGTTGCGAGATTTACAAGTTTTCAGCTTGTGCTGTCTTTTGTTGTTCATTAATTGTGTTCAATGAGCTGGATTTTGAGTTCCATAAGGAATCTGAAAAAGTTGTCAACTAGAGAGTTGTAGTAGATGTTCTTCCATTTCCAAAATGTCCTATTTTGTTAGATTCCGGTAAGCGGAGTATGAGTTATGTCCTTTACAAATCACAGCAGCTGGCCTTTATTGGTTGAAGCTCGCTGTTTAGATTGTTTGAAGTTTTTGTACCCCTTATTGACTGAATTTGAGAAGGTTGTCAGTTAGAGAGTTGTAGTAGAGGTTCTCACCTTTCCAAAATTTCCTATTTTGTTAGATTACGATAAAAGAAGTAGGAGTTATGACCTTTACAAGTCACAGCAGCTGGCCTTTTGGCTGAAGCTTCGCTGTTTAGGTTGTTCGAGGTTTTTCTACCTCTTATTGACTGAATCTGAGAAGGTTGTCAACTAGAGAGTTGTAGTAGATGTTGTCACCTTTCTAAAAGTCTAATTTTGTTGAATTCCATTAAGTGTAGCATGTTTTATTGCTTCTAGGGTGTTAGAAGACTTTTATGTTGCTTTTATGAATAAAATAAGTTTTGTTAGTAGTTTGAATCTTGCACTTCATTATGAGTAGTAAGTGTTCCTTGTGTTCATAAGTAGCATGTTTATTTGCTTCTAGGGTGTTAGAAGACTTTTTATGTTGCCTTTGTATATAAAAGATCAAATTTTGTTAGTAGCATGTTATTTTGCTTCTAAGTTGTTAGAAGACTTTTATGGTTGCTTCTATATGATTCATTTGTCGCATACATAACCAGTTGGCTCGTTTATAATTCGTTTGGCTCATACGTAGCTAGTCGGCTCGTATGTAGCTCATTAGCTAGTATGCAGTTATTGTGCTCGTCTAGGGTGATTCATTGCCCTAGGAGCCATCGACCATCAAGACGTGTATTTATTTTACTCCTCGTGGACTGTAGGCGAGTCACCCCTCGTGCATTGTCAGATCTTAACTGGTATAGGTTGATCGCGGGCCAGGAGTGCAGAAGGAATCCAAGTTCTGGGTAGTATCATGCGAATACGTTCGTATTGCCGGTGTCTTGGATCGATAGGCTAAGAATAGGATCCTTAGGGATTCTGGTAAGTCTAGGTTGAGCACCTAGTAGAGTTATTGTCACGCCCCGCTTTCCAAAAGAGAATACGGAATATGGATACGTGACTAAGCCCAGCGAATGATTTTCAACATCCATAAGCTGTTCAAGAATCTTTACAACATTTCACAAGAATAATCAGAGTCGAAAGCAAAAGAATCAACCAATCATGCACATACGAACCAAAATACCAAAAAGAATACTTGAAACCAAATATATTAATCTCAAATAATCTAGATCTAAATAAGTCAAATATCCTAGGTTACAGTGCCCAAATACAAATAAATCCAAGTATCAAATACACTTGTTTTAAAAGAGAAAATAATAATAATAGCAAGAAATCATGATAGCAAAACTCCAGCAACTAGTATCTCATCTCGCAACTGATCTCCAAAATCTGCAATTTAACAAATTGCAGGAAGAAGAAAAAGAAAACAAACTCCCGTCAGTGAAAGTTACGGGCCGCTTGTAGTGTAGGATAAGTACATGGAAAAGAATAAACTACATAGCATGGAATAAACATGATAACAAAATAGAACAACTAGCATGGCAAGAAAAACAAATACAAGTGGCATGCACCAAGTGCCAAGTGAATAAGTATCATGTAAATAAGTATCAAGTAGCAAGTGTCAAGTGAACAAGTATCAAATATCATGTATCATGTACAAGTAATTCAAGTGTCAAGTATCAAGCAAGCAGGTAAACAGGTATACAGATGAACAGGTAAACATGTAATCAGGTATACAGGAAACATGTATCCGGCAAGCATGTAACAGGTATCATGAAACAGGTGTCATGTTATGTCAAGTCTCGTGTTATTACTATCTAGGTAGCACTTCATGCGCCCCGGTTTTTATCACATGGTTGCTACATTCAAACAAGTTTTGCTTAGATTTCGTAGGAGATTCTATAAGGCCGTGTACTCAGGAACAAGTAATCCAAATCATATACCAAATTCCAAATTAACCAAATCATATACCAAATTCCAAATAATCCAAATCATATACCAAATTCCAAATGATCCAAATCATATACCAAATTCCAATTGTGGGAAACATGGACCCCCTTCCGAGTAAACTTTTCTATATTGTCCACTACTAGATCTTTCCCTTAACCCCGACTTGTTACTTTTTATTACAAAATACACATGATCACGAGATAACGAGAACAAAATCGGGACAAGACAAGGATGTATCAAGAGTTTATATGATGCAAGGAAAATGTTCTAAATCACAAAATGCAAGAAACAACACGCAAATATTTAAACATGGCAAAATATCAATTCGGGGTAGCAAGACGTTGCTGCACCAAAACTGAAATTCCTGCTGCTACAAACATGCAAACCTGAATCCATTGAAAGGTCTAGAAAATAGATTCCCGGCCAAATCCAGCAAATATATATAAGTCATATAGTATTTCACAAAATCAAGTCTCAAAACAAGTTTAAATCCAGAAAGCATGTTCAGTCAGAAATAAGAAGATTGTATTCAAGAACAGAAAAACAGCATGAAAACTCATTAAATATATCCACGAACAATCTTGGGTATTCCCCTATATGTATAGTAACAGAAAATCAAGTTTCATAATTTTTCAATAAAAATAGAGTAGTCAAGTAAAATCAGAAAACATAAAAATGTAGTAGTTTTGTGAATCTGAAATTGTAAATACTGCAGTACGAAAACAGCAATATCTCACAAACCGTAAACCGAAATCCAAATCCTCTAAAAGGGTGATAAAATAGACATAGTATGCTAACTTTCATATTCAGAAATATTTTGGAAACAGCAAGTAGAAATAGGTCGAAAATCAAGTTCTTTACTAAACAGTAGTAAAATTCTGCATGTAAAATCTTTATTTGCAAGCATGAAACGGTTTGTAAAACATCTCAAATAAATCCACCAAAATTCTGGGTAAACCTCAATCAATTATAGAAGTACTGAGAAAAATTTCATATCAAAATAATAATTTTAATACCAGAATAAAAATAGATTACTCTTCATAATTCATAAAAAACAAAATCTGGAAATCTTTCGACACAATTGTAGTAAAATCGACATAACTCACAAACCAAAAATCGAAACTAAGATCCGTCAAAAGGGTAGGAAAATAGACAGAATTCTCTACAAATCATGTTCATAAAATATTTTCAAATACTGACCATAATAGGGTCTAAAATATTGATCAAAAACTGAAAACCGGCAAAATAGAAAAGATCTCTCATGTACAAAATCACTAGTTCACATAGAACTCATCCAAATCATAACCAAACATGAAATATAGCGTACAAGTCCAAGCAACACGGTATAGGGTATTTCACAAGTCCACAACAAGTCTACCACGAATAAGATGCACAAGCACAAGATAACATATGAATAACACACATATATGCAACAAGATGTGGTCAATCCTAGGTTATATCATGTCATGTATGTCGTGAGGCAACTACGGTCAAATCATCACTATAGAGACAATATCAACAAGAGAATTCACACACAAATTGTCTCTAGAACCCAACTACAGTACAAGCGGTATTTAGTACTTGTATTCACAAAAGAAATTTAAAACAAGTTACTTGCCTGAGAGAGGACGACAGAAACGGCACAAGAGTAAGAATAACGGGAACAGATTCCCGGGCACGAACATAAGCGAATGAACGGATCACGAACCAATCATGAACACAAACCCACGAACACGATCGGACGGCTGAGATCAAAGATCAAGATCAAGATTATCGGATTAAATCGGATGGCCATATCTCCTTGATGATAAAGATAATGATGATAATCAAGATCGATCGATCGAACGGCTGCGATCAAAGGAAATTGATGATCATCATGATCGTGATGATCAAGAGGAGATCGGACGGTCCAGGATCACTTGATGATGATGATCAAGATGAGATGATGATGAAGATCCGATGGTTGGGATCCAAGAGCTATGATCAAGATCATCAAGGCAATCGACGGCCCAAATTCAAAAGATCATCTTACTGTTGATGATCACCACAGGGGATGCTTGGACGACCAAGGTGGTGGCGCGGCTGTGTACGGCGTTCGCAACGTCGGGGCTGACGGAAGGGCGGAGAATGGCATAGGGACAACGGCTAGGGGATGCTGGTTGCTGCGGGCCGCTGCAATCGCTGTAGCATCGGGAGGCAGAGCGGAGCGGCACAGGGGCTGAGGTGTGTTGCTGGCTGCGTCGGAGGAAACTAGGGCTGGTGTCGGCTAGGAGCTGCAGGGGGCTGGGGATGAGAGCAGGGCGACTGTGCCGCAGCTTCGGGAGTGGGCGACGCAGGGCGGTCGCCGGCAGGGAGGAGGAGACGGAGGATGGTTGGGAGCAGGGATAGACGAGTATAGGGAGGAGGGGATATAGCGGCTGATGGGTTAAGAGGTGGAGATGCGGGAGAAGGATGGGTGACGGCTTGATCTTGGAGAAGACAAACAGGTAAAAAAGAAAAGAGTATATATATAGGCAGATAGGGTTAGGGTTAGGTTGCCTAACGGGTTTTGGGTATATAATAGGGTTTATAATGGGTTATGGGTTAAAGTAATGGGTTTAAAAATCCATTAATAAAATTATAGGGTTTTAGAATAAAATAACAATTAAAATATACAATTTAGGATTTTATAGAAATATTAATAATAATAATAATAAAACAATAACAATAACAATAATAATAACAGTATCAAAAATAATAGTAATAATAATAATACTGGGAACAATAATAATAATAAGAAAAAATAATAAAAATAATAATAGTACTAATAATAACAGTAGTAGTAATAATTACAGAGATCAAAGTAACGATATCAAAAATAAGATTTGTATTACAATGTAAAATTCATAGAAAATAGTCACAATAAAATTATTGGTTGAAAAATTAGATTTTAATAGAAGATTCAAGAATACATCTTGACAAAAGAATTTGAAAACCGAAAATAATTTGCGAAAAAATTTTAAAAACAGAAAATACACAAAAATACGTTTTTGGGAAAACAGGGGTTACAGTTATCTCGCGAAGTCTAACTTAAGACCTAGCATGTTGTGTTAGTACTGTTGTCATCCCTTGGATTGTTTAGGGTTAGTGACATTGTTAGGGTAGTAACTTATGGCTATTACTACTTAACCTTTATTTATTATCATTTCGCCGAAGGAAAAGAGTTGGTATTAAGGGTGATGCCTTATGATCCGACCTATTCTATAGGCCAACACTAGGTGGTGTTATTGGTTGTAGCCTTCCTGTCAAAGGTGTACGGTTTGTGCCTTCTCACGAGTTGGGAGCACGGGGTCCGTATCTCGTCTCTTAATTTTTGAAGTGCCATGATAAGGGCGGGAAGCTTCCTGTCGGAGCTAGGGGATGGACCCCCGGAACTCCGTCATGTTCTATATTAGGAAAGGCGAACAGGCCATAGACTACGGTCTATGAGCTAGGGGGCCATAGGGGATGCTTCGAGCTAACCTGTGTTGTAGTAAACTCCAAGGGTTCGTCAGATTTTTTAGTGAGGTCCAGTACGCCGGGCAATAGTGGCAAATGGAGACACCACTATATGACTGCAAATGGCGGGATTAGACCGTTTCAGTGCAACCTCATCAGTCACGATGTATTTTCAGAAACAGGTTGAGTACAAGAGTAGAATTCATGGCGCGGGTTCAAATCCCTATATATGAAGAAATGGCTTGATATGGGCGTGTGTAGTATGGGCTACAAACTATTTCGGAGACTTGCTTGCATTAGAATAAGTGCATCATTGCATTGGTTAATCTTACATTAGAGTCTAAGTCATATCATACATAGACACATCAATTATATATAGACTTTTCTCTTTTCATCAACCTGTTTGTTTAAAGTTGAGAATCGCTGCTAGTCATCGGCCTTAAAGCGTCAGTATATGTACTGACGTCCTCACTTCAATAGGTACTGGATTGCAAAACTACAGGTACTGGATTCAGGAGGACTCAAGGCAAGAGAAGCAAAGGGTTAATTTATTTCAGTTGTAATATATGTTGGTTACCATTGTTTCAATTGTAATTTTACTAAATATTGAGAAGCATCCAAGTGAAGTACCAAGTGTTCTATATTATTCATTGTACTCTGATGTATTTTTTATTGAAAGTTTGTAATACTTGGGCTTGTATGGTATTATTGTAACACTGATGTAATGTATTGCAATTTTATAACATTCGGACTTGTAATACATTTGTGTTGAATAAAAAATTTTAAATATTCCTATTTTTCTGTGTATTGTGGCTAATTGAAGGAAAATATTCTGGCTTATGTCACGGTTTCCCAGTGTATGGAAATCGGGGCGTTACACTGTGATTGACTGCCGCAAGAAGAAGGTGGTATTCCAAATGCCAGAAAGTTAGGAATTTAAATTTTTTGCAGGTGAAATGCCGCTTGCCAGTCAGGAAGATGGAGTTACGGAGGAAGTGTGCGCTGATGATGTTGTCGCACCGTTGGTTGTGCGGAATTTTCTGGATGTTTTTTTCCTGAGGAATTATCGGGATTACCGCCAGATCGTGAAGTGGTGTTCAGTAATGATGTTCAGCCGGGTACAGCTCCAATCTCTAAGAGTTCGTACAGAATGGCTCTTGTTGAGTTGGCTGAGTTGAACGAACAGATTCAGGAGTTACTGGATAGAGGTTTTATCAGACCAAGTATTTCACCTTGGGGAGCCCCTGTTCTGTTCGTCAATAAGAAGGATGGTAGTCGCAGGTTGTGTATTGACTACGTGAGCTCAATAATTACACAGTAAAGAACAGGTATTCATTGCCAAGCATTGATGACCTATTCGATCAACTGGGAGGCACTTCTGTATTTTCGAAGTTGGATCTTCGTTCTGGTTACCATCAGGTTAATGTGAAAGCCGAGGATGTACAGAAGACTGCTTTTCGTACGAGATATGGGCACTATGAATTCTTGGTGATGCATTTTGGAGTTACTAATGCTCCAACTGTGTTTATGAGCTTGATGAATCAGGTTTTCTCTCCCTTTCTAGACAAGTTTGTGGGGGTGTTCATTGATGATATTCTTGTCTATTCTCGGAATCGGGATGAGCATGCTGAGCACTAGAAGCTTGTTTTGCGAACTTTGAGGGAGAATCAGTTGTATGGGAAGCTTAGCAAGTATGAGTTTTGGCTGGATCGTGTGGCTTTCTTGGGCCATAGTATTTCTGGTGATGGAGTTTCTGTCGATCTGTCCAAGATCTCTCCGGTTAAGGATTGGCCGATGCCAAAGTCTGTATCGGAAGTTCAGAGTTTTCTTGGTCTTGCAGGTTATTATAGGAAGTTTGTTCGGGATTTCTCGAAGATTGCAGGTCCGTTGACCAAATTGACTGAGAAGGATCAGAAGTTTGTGTGGTATGAGTCCTGTGATGAAGCCTTCTCCAAATTGAAGAATAAGTTGACGTTAGCACATGTATTGACAATACCAGATGGATCATAAGGTTTTGTAATTCACTGTGATGCTTCAGGTAGAGGTTTGGGTGTTGTTTTGATGCAACGAGGCAATTTTGTCGCATATGCATCAACACAATTGAGGTCGCATGAGAAGAATTGTCCTACACATGATTTGGAACTTGCTGCTGTGATTTTTGCCTTGAAGCTTTGGAGGCATTATTTACTTGGAGACTGAGTGGAGATTTTCACTGACCACAAAAGTCTCAAGTATGTGTTCACTCAGAAGAAGCTGAATATGATGCAAAGGCGATGGTTAGAATTGATGGCAGACTATGATATCAGTCTGCAGTATCACCCTAGAAAGATTAATTCAATACCTGATTCTTTGAGCAGAACACCTGTTGCTATGGTTCTTACTGAGCAGAGGGAACTTGTGGAAGCAATGAGGAGATTGTAATTGGATGTGGTATTGCCTAGTTCTGAGCAGAGTTGTATGGTGCTTCAGTTGCAGTCATCTTTGGTAGATCAGATTAAGGAGGCACAGTCTGGTGATGTGCAGTTGCAGGAATTTCGAGCTGAGGTTGAAGCTGGTTCAAGAACTAATATGGTGATTCATGAGGATGGATCTCTCCGCTTTGGAACCCGTCTATGTGTTCCGAAGGGAGAAGTCAGGCAGAAGTTACTCGAAGAAGCTCATTGCTCGTCTTACTCTATTCATCCCGGTGGTACGAAGATGTATCGGGATTTGAAGTTGCATTTCTAGTGGCATGGTATGAAGAGGGCTGTTGCAAGATTTGTTTCTCGATGTCTGATCTATCAGCATGTGAAAGCAGAACATCAGAGGACTGCTGGACTACTTCAACCACTTCCTATTCTAGAGTGGAAGTGGGAGAATATCACTATGGATTTCGTGACTGCTTTGCCTAGAAGTCCCAAGGGTCACAATGCCATATGGGTGATTGTGGATCGCTTGACGAAGAGTGCTCATTTCATTCCTTTTAGAGTGGGTCGGTATACAGAGAGCCTTGTAGAGAGGTATATGTACGAGATTGTGAGATTGCATGGTGTTCTTGTCAGTATTATATCGGACAAGATACTAGATTCAGATCTCAATTTTGAGAGAGTCTTCAGAATAGTCTTTGGAGTAAGCTGAAGTTCAGTACTGCATTCCATCCACAAACAGATGGACAATCTGAGAGGACTATTCAGACATTGGAGGATATGTTGAGGTCTTGTGTGCTTCAGTTTGGAAGATCTTGGGAACATCATCTACACTTGGTGGAGTTTTCATTCAACAATAGCTACCAAGCTAGTCTTCAAGCACTCCGTATTAAGTCTTGTATGGTCGGAATTGTAGATCACCAGTGTGCTGGAATGACATTGGTGAGAGGAAGCTTTTGGGGCCAGAATTGATCACGAGGACTGTTGATGTAATGGCCCAGATCAGGAAGCATTTGCAAGCCGCACAAGACAGGCAAAGGAAATGGGCAGACATGCACAGGAGACTGTTAGAGTTTGAAGTGGGTGACCATGTGTTCCTCAGAGTGTCTCCATGGAAAGGTGTGATTCGTTTTGGTGGTGGGGGCAAGATGAGCCCTAGATTCATTGGTCCGTTCAATGTGGTGGAGCGAGTAGGCAAAGTGGCCTATAGACTCACGTTGCCGCCAGCTCTTTCTAGAGTGCAAGCCATCTTTCATGTTTCTCAGCTCAGGAAGTATGTCAGGGATGATAGTCATGTCATTGACTATTCGGAGTTGTCGGTTCGACCAGATTTGTCTTGTGAGATTCATCCAGTGTCGATTGTGGACCGGCAGGAGAAAATTTTGAAGAATAAAGTTATCAAGTTGGTTCGTGTTCCTTGGAATCCTCACTCACCTGGTGAGCCGACTTGGGAGCTTGAAAGTGTGATTCGGAAGAGGTTTCCCCATCTTTTTTAGTAGTTCTTGTTCTTTTCTTTTCTTTGGGGTTACCCTACTACCACTTGCTTAAATTTCGAGGACGAAAATTTATTTTAAGGTGAGTAGGATTGTAACTACCGTTTCCGCTATTTTCATTTTTTTCCCTTTTTATAATATTTTATTTGTAATTGAATAAAATACTCTATTTTTGTTTCTTGGTTATTTTAATTAAATCTTGTTCATGAAATTCTCTGTTCTTCATGTTGAGATGTGCTTATTGATTCCATTTTCTTTTGTTAATTGCGGGTATTTTTATTTGAACCGTATTATTTTAAGACTCATCTCTTATTGAACCCTAAAACCCAATTTCAATTGTTCTTGACCCAAAACAGCTATTATTGGATTCTAAACCACTAACCCAACATCCTAATTGTACCATATAAATACAACTCTATTGCAAACCCTAAAAATTGCACAAATTGAAATCCTACAGCCGCTTATTCTCTCTCCTCTCTGTTTTCTCTCTTCCGTCCAAACTCCAAACCCATCGCTGTCTTCTTCCCCGACAAACTCCGGCCATCCCCCGACCTCCGACGCCCTCCTGAGCGCCGCCCTCCTCGTCGACAACCCCTGTCGACGCCCAGCACCAAAACCCCAAACCCCCTCCTCTATTTTTCTGTCAATAGCATCCAAACCCCCCCGACGCTGCTCCTCTGTTCCGACGACCACAGTAGCGCCGCCGCCTGGAACGCCATCGACGACCATCAGTGCCGTCAAGTCCACTTGGCTGCTGCCATTGTTGTTGTTGATTGCTTAGACTTTAAAGCATGTATATTGCACGTGTTATTTTGTGTTAGTTCGTGGGTTCGTTGCTTCGGAATCCTTATCCTGTTATTCTTGGTATTCGTTTTCACCGTCTATAAGTCAATTCACTGTCCCTTTGAATTGAACATCGTATCAAATTCAAGATTTATTGAAATTCTTGCAAGTAGATCCTATTCGTTATCGTATTATTGTATTGATTATCCTTCGTTGGGTCGATTGAGGGTTTACACGAGCTAACCCCAATATTCTTGACATCGTGCCACTTTTGACTCTAAAGAATGAATCTTTCATGCATTCATATAGAATTAAGAATATGGTTGTTCATATAATTATCACACAAATAAATTATTGTAGAGAGAATTGCTAGGTTATATGTTGTTTGATAGATTGATGGTTGATTGATGATAGATTGACATATGGATGTGTTCTTAATCTTATTTACCATGTTTTTATACCCTTCATGCTTATAGAGAAGTTTATCGACCAGTAGAATTGATACCCATCATATTTAATTAATTTATTTTATGAAAAATACCCAAAAAAACTTGTATATTGCTTGCTGGTTGTATGTTGACTGTTATTTTCGACCCAGTAAATGATCTTAAAATAAATTACTTTCTGAATATGAATTGTATAATTATCTTTCTAGTTTCCAGAACATCTTGAATTTCTGAATTCCAAGTTGTGTAGCAAAAGTTGTGCCCATTTTACTACATCTGTGTTTTTACTTTCAAATTCCAGATTCTTGTATGTTTCATGTTTAAACAGCAAAAAGCCTAATCATATGATAAAATTTTGCTCTGAAAATTTCCAGATTGTTGCTTAACATGTTTGGAAATCTAGATAATGTTTTTAATGAATTTATTATCGAGTTTTTTCTGATTCTAAAAATTATAATAACATGATGTCGAATTTCTGCCTGAACATGAAATCTGTAAAGAACAATGTGTTTGTCCTAACTACTTTGTCGGAATTTGAACTTTAAATATGCGTTGGAACCGTGTGGAAGTCTAGTTTCTAGAATTTTTGATGGATTCAGTTTTCGATTTCTGAAATAGCGGGAATTTGTAACTTTGTACAGACTACTCTTATTTCCAGAATTTTATAATCCAGAATTTACTAAATTAATTATTCCTATATCGTAATATTGCATGAATTAAATTATGTATGTTGTATTGCATGATCCTAATGAGTTATTGTCATCATTCTAATTGTCCTATTTCATGTTACCATCCTATTGTTCTCCTATTGATACTATTGTTCATCTCATGTCTTAACTTGTATATTGTATTATTGAATTGATAAAAAATTAATAAGCCGAGGTTTAAGGAATTGACTAGAGTAGTTGATGATATAAAGACTGTACTCAGATGATGGCCCGTGTTATTACCCATATCGTCATCGTGTAAGAAATTACACCATGGCCCGTGTTATTACCGTTACGTCATTGTGACAGGGTAAAAATGGCCTGAGGCCCAACCAGGGCCCGATACAATTCCCACTCGGAAAGATAAAGATAGCAACCTAGTTCGGCTCCGAACCACTTCAGGGTCGGCGCCGAACCTCGTGTTTGCCCTCACGGTACTGGCCTCCTCGTACCGACGAGCCTCAGTAGCCCTCGGAGTCCGATCCGGGACAGTCCCACAGGCCGTCCCCCCTCTCTGGCGGGGCAGAAGGATGACCTGGCACAGCCTAGGCCTTCCGATTCCCCCCCCGAAGCACAGGAGACCCGCGATCAGCCACGTCAACTCCAAATACCGCCAAGGGTTTCGCCACGTCAGCCCTATACCACTCCTGGTATTGCCACGTCCGCCCTAAACCCCCTGGGCCTTCTGCCACGACAGGCCCACGGGCTTTCGGATCCAGACCCGGCCCCCAAGTGGAACCAAACCCGGTTGGGATTCTCTATAAATACTAGACCCACACCCACCTTTTGAGGTAATCAATCTTTTGCCACTTAAATATACCTAGTTATTGCTACTCTCTCACAGAGACTGACTAGAGCGTCGGAGGGTCCGCCACCGGGATAAACCCCGGTATTTCAGGACCGTCTGCAGGTACACAAGACCTCGGATCCGACCCTTCCGATCCGAGCCCAGCCTTCAACATCTTTCCGAGCTCATCGTAGGTCCCAGAAGGTCAACCGAAGGTCGGCAGACGAGCGGCATTCTCCTTCAATACAAATTGAGTCCGAACTCACACCTGGTGCATCCACACGTCTCCCAGAAATAAACAGCATCAGGTTGGCGCTGTCTGTAGGAAGACACTGCTCCAGAAGCCGATCCGATCCAGACCCCCAAAGGACCTCGACAGCCGAACCCTCATGGCCTCCAAAGGCAAGGGGGCTGCTTCCTCCGTCAACCAACGGGACTCGCCCCCACCCACTGATAAAGCCAGGCCACGCACGTCGAAATACAAGGCTCTCCCTCGGGAGTCCCAAAGGAGCGTCGGCCGGCCAGCCCAGCCCGACCTCCGGGGAATAATCCTCAACTGCAAGATTACCCGCAGCAGGGGAAGGGCCGCTTCCAACCCGGTCCCGAACCATCCGAGACCGCCGCCCGAGGTGCGAAGACCCGCGCTCAGCCGAGTCGGAAGACAACCCTCGGATCGACTAAACCAGGTCGAGGGAGCCCCCGTCACTCATAAGGAATTCCAAGACTTCCGAAGAGAAATTCTGGGAGCCCTCCGACGGGCCCCCAGGGAAGAAACCCTCCATTCCCAAACAGGGTCGGACGCCGAAGCCAGCGCGTCCCGCCCTTCAACGATCCAGCCGGAGGACGATGACGTACTCCTAAGACGCCTACAAGAAATGGAGGATCGCCTCGATCACATGGGGGATGGCGGCCAAAGAGCGGCTCAGGGGTACAGACCTGTCCGTCCTCCCTTCTCCGCCCCCATCCTCCAAGCGGAAATACCCGGAATTTCCGACCCCCTCAATTCGAGACCTACGATGGCGAGGGAGATCCTGCTGATCACATGGAGGGTTTCAAAACCCTGATGATGATTCACAGCGCCTCGGATCCCCTGCTCTGCCGAGCCTTCCCTACCACCCTTCGGGGTCCAGCTCGCGAGTGGTTCTCGAAGCTCGCCCCTGGCTCCATTTACTCCTTTGACCAACTCGAGGGCAATTTTCTTGCCCATTTTGTCACTAGCCGGAAGGCCGAAAGGACCAGCGCCTCATTACTTGGGCTCAAGCAGATAGAGGGGGAATCACTCAGAGTGTTCGTCCGGAGATTCACCGCTGAGGCAAGGTCGGTCTCCTCCCTCGACCCAGGCGTCGCTTCAGCGGCATTCCGACACAACGTCCGTCACGGACAGCTGAAGGCTTCTCTGGCAAAGAGACCCCCCGTCGACTTTCTCGACCTCCTTAATAGGGTCGAGAAATACATTAGGGCAGAAGAGGCCCTTAATCCCGAAGATGCCAGGGATGCCACCGGGAAGGGAAAGCGGAAGACCGAGGAAGTCGAACCACCAAAGAAAGCTCCAAGGGACCCGGAGGCCATGAAGAAGGTCCCGCCAGTCCCCCGCTTCGAGAGGTACACTCCCCTGACGCATAACATATCCGCCATCCTCTTGGAAATCGAAGACAAGGGCATTGTCCGACTACCCCCCCGATCTAATAACAACAAGAATCGAGATCAGCGCTTTTACTGCCGCTTCCACAGAGATCACGGGCACGAAACCGACCAATGCCGAGCCCTGAAAGATGAAATTGAAGAACTCATTTCCAGAGGGTACCTCCGAGAGTTTACCCGAGAAGGCCCACGGGATCGGCGAGACGATAGGAACCGGAGGCAATCGCCTCCGAACCCTCCTCCAAACCAGACCCAGGGTCGGGACCCCGATTCCGAGGGAGCCGCAGATATCCCTTTCATCTTGCACTGTGTCCACGGAGGGGCCGATGGGAGGTGAATCAAATACTTCCCGAAAAGCCTTCACCCGAGAGGTGAACGCTGTCAGAGACAACCCCTCGCCCAAACTGCAGTCAAGGCCGGTCTCCTTCTCAGGGGAAGACCTTGAAGGTGTTCGCTTGCCCCACTGCGATGCCCTCGTCATTAACCTCCACATGGCTAATTGTGAAGTCCGCAGGATCCTCGTCGACAACGGTAGCTCGGTGAATATTCTTTTCCTCGAAGCCTTCGAAAATCTCAGGTTACCCAGAGGCAAACTCAAGCCGGCCGGGTACACCTTGCACGGGTTCTCCGGCGTCCCTGTCGTGATAGAAGGGATTGTTACCCTCGACGTTACCGCCGGGTCGACTCCTGTCAAGAGGACCGAATCCATGGACTTCATGGTGGTCAACGTCAAGGCGGCTTACAACGCCATACTCGGCCGGCCTGGACTGTGCTCCCTACAAGCGGTGCCTTCGGCTTACCATCTGAAGCTCAAGTTCCCCACCCCGCAAGGAGTCGGCATCGTCCGAGGCAGCCAAGAAGCAGCGCGATCATGCTACATGACCACCGTCGGGGGAGGTGTGTTCCCCCTCGACGCCGAACGAGCATAGATTATGGCCCGGTTAAATGTAAATCTGTTTTTGTGTAAACCCTCATGTTTAAAGGGCTGCCTTAGCGGCCCTCCCTACCTTATACTAAACATACCCCCTTTTTGTCCGAACCCAAATGTCTCGATAGTCTCAGTACGAGTCCGGACCGAGGGTCCTTCCTAAGGCCCCACTTCGATCCCTCGCGGAGCGGTGGAGCCAGACCTTGCCTCCGACATTGTGCGCTACACTACTGGCCGGAGCGAGGAAGGAAAAGGATTCTTTGTTCTTACCCCTTTATTTTCGTTCCAAAGAGAAAAAATAAAACGAAAGAAAAACAAAGACCGTTACAAGACCGCTCCACTCATCTCAAATCAGGAAGATCAGGGCCCCTCGGGCCCAACGAGGGACGAAGAGTACTCCGACCAAGCAACTAGGGGCCCCTCTCCTCGTTGTGGTATTCCTTCGCCTCAGCCACAATCGACACTCCAGCCACAGAACTCTGGGCGTCATCCGGTCGCGTCCGCTGCAACAGCAGCAGCGCAGAGGGAACCCCCTCCGCCTGTCGACCCGCGGAGGAAGAGAACGAGGCACCCAACACCGCCTTGTAACGAGGCATCTCCATCTCCTTCTCCACAAAGACGTCGCGAGGTAACCCCCCAGGAGAGGGCCTCGGCACCAAGGTACTAAGCCCGGCCTGTCTAAGGTCCGCACCGCCGAGCTCCCGATCCCACATCGCCCTTCTCAACCGGCGCGCCTCCGCACTTAAGACTGCGGACTTATTCCGATAAAAGTTACAAGCCGTATCGGTGTCCCGAGCCCCCCTTCGATGACGAGCCAGCGCGGCCTCCAGGACCTTAACCTTACTCCGGAGCCACGCCACATAGAAACTACGGGAGTCCACCTCAGGGAGGAGAGCCGCGACCTACAAGATAACCAGTCAACTCAACACACATTCTCAAGAAGATTCAGAAATGTCCGAGGTCAAAACAACCGGCCGGTCAAAAAACTTTTCTCGCCACTATAAATCCAGGTGCTTCTTACAAAAAATGCGGTGGCCAGTCCGCGGGAGGCAAACACAATCGAGGGAGAGAAAAAGAAAGATAAAAATTACACAACTCATTGACCCACCTCCGCGTCGACGGACGGATCCACGGGTGCGTCGGCCGGTGGGTCGACGGCAGGCCCTTCTTCGCCAGGAGTCTTCGACGTCCCCTCGATCTCCATATCATACTCAAGCTTGGACAAATCGAGGGCCGGGAAGAAGTGCCTCACGTGGCTGAGGGCCTTCGCATAGCTTTTGTCCTGGGCCGCGATCACCATCAGCTGGCCCGTAGTCAGCACCTCCTTTGCCTCCTTGGTGAACTTCGTCTTCAGGGAGGCCATCTTCTTCTCCCACTCCACATCCTTGGCCTTGAGCTGGAGCTCCAGCTGCTGCTCCCTCTTATGCGAACCCTCGAGTTCGATCCGCATCTCCTTCATCTCCAGCTCGCTCTTTTCCGCCCGAGCTCGCTCTTGGGCCAGGGACGCCTCGTACAGGTTCTTTATGTTGGCCCCCTGTATGCAAGCCTACAGCCAACGGCAGATAAAGATCAGGCCTCCGCACGAAAATCAACAAAGAGGGACAGGGTCGACAGACTTACCTGCACAGTGGCCTGCGCCAGGCGTGCGAACGCCACCTCCACGGGCTCACCCTCCATCGCCTTGCGATCGCGAGGGGTCGCCAGCTTTTCCACCACTTCAACGGCTTGGGCCTCCTCTGTCAGGCGGTCCCCCATCCGAACCGACCAGTCCGGAGCCCACCGCTGCCGCAACAACTCCACCACCGGATCCTCTTCCTCGGCCTTGACCCAGGGACCTTTCCCCTTGTCAAGAACAGGGGCCCCCGCTAGGCCCTGACCCTTCGAAGCAGCCGCACCCTTGCTCGTCTCCGAGCGACCCCTCTTGGTCCTCGGCTCGAATTGGACCTCCGAGATGATTAGGGACGACCCCCTCGGCCTCTTCGCCGCCTCCTTCTCAGCCTTCTCCTTCCTCATGGCGAGCCTCTTTGCCTTGATCGACGCCTCGTCCATACCTGCGGGAAAAACCATTAAGAGCAATGAGCAAGAAAGCAAGAAAGGACCAAGAGAAAAGAAACAACTACATACACATAACGGCTGGGCTCAGTCCAGCGCTCGCCAAATTGGTCTCCATCACCTCCGTCCAATCAATACTAGGTGACTGGCGGAGGCACTCGACAAACCCCCATTCATCGGCCGACAGATCCCCCTACCTCGGCGGTCGGTAGTTCGGCTTGGAGTGGTTCCATCGAGTGGGAATGTCCCATGGCTCTTCACTCCGGATCACCAAATATTTCTCCTTCCATCCCTTGATGGAATCCGGGTGGTTGCGAACGACCTTCCCCCCACTCCGGGGAGAGATATAGTATACACCCTCGGCCGACGAGCTGACCATCAACATCGCGCGGAACACATTCAGCCACAGGGGTACTTGCTGTTCCTCGCACATCAGCACAAAGCAGATAATCTGCTTCCAAGAGTTCGGCCCGTACTGCATGGGCGCCAAGGAGGCCCAGTTCAACACGTCCCTAACGAACGGGTGTATTGGCAACCTCAGGCCAGAGATGAAAGCGTCCACTGGGAAGACACAGTACCAAGCTGATAAGGGATCGGTGGGACGCAGAGTAGAGCTCGGCATCAGCAGTTCGTAACCAGGCCCTATATGATACGCCAGCTGCAGAACCTCCAAATCCCCGTCCTCCAAAACGGTCGAGATCGCATCCATCATCACCCTCCTCCGGCTCGGCGAAGAGGGTTGCACTCCGAAGAGCTCCCGGTCAGAAAGGTCGTCCGGATACTGACGGAAATGCTTCGGCTGAACGGGCGAACCCGTCATCAAATTACGGAAAACAGGCGCCTGGCTCGAACCGCCGGTCCTCGACCCCGGTTTTCTTGGGGCCCTCTTCTCCTTCTTGACTCGCTCCGACGGTCCTCGACCCTGAACGGTGGATCTCCTCACTATATCACCCTCGCCTCTCTCCTCATCGGAAGACAACTCCAGCACGCGAATGCCGTCCGAACTGTCGCCGGCTCCCTCCGACCCGCTACTTTCCACCACAAAGGGACGTCGGGAGCGCGACGGCCTCGTCTTGTGTACCGCTTCCCCCTCACCTACTGAGTCCTCCCAAGAAACCAAGCCAGTAGGGCCCACAACGGGCACCGACTCCTCCTCGAACACGGGCTCTTCCCACGACGTCGATGCAGAGTCAGGCTTTACTTCCCCCCTGGACGACGACGCCGACGAACCGGACTGAGCCCTATCCATCTGTGCCTAAAGCTAAAACAAACTTACCAAACTAACCTGGGACCGCTTCGGGAGGGCGAGCCGAGTACGGCAAACTGCAAGAACAATCGCTGAAGGGTTGGGAGATTTTTTGAAGAAGAAAGCAGCGAGATTGAAGTGGGCGAAAGGGGAAAAGGGGGGAATACTTATATAAGAGAAGAACGGCTCCTCGACTTCCGCGATTACTATTCACTGATTGACGCACAACTGCCACCTGGAAAATCGCGCCGCGTCCTCGAAACCTGTGCAGAGGACGTCATCAGACGCCAGACTGACAGCCCAACTCTGGGGTCGGTTCGGATGGAATACGCGACGGAGAAAACATTTTTACTTAAGGTTTAAGGCGTCGTCATATGACAGACGCCCCGGGCTCCAGCGCTCGACCAGTTCCCCTCTCACCCTCGAGCAGCCCGGGACTTACAGCTTCGACAGCCGAAACCCCGAACTGTTCGAGGGTGGGACAGAAACCGCCATCGCCAGCAGCCCTATCAAGACGGACTGGCCGACCCCCGATGGGAGGTGGTCCCCCCATCCGAGGCCCTTCAGCCCTAAGACCGGAATACGGTTGGTGCATCTTTCGTCCGGATCTCTCCCGGGCCAAACATCCATGACAGGGTAGTCTGACCCGAAAAGGGATCCAGACGGCAAAACCACCACCAATCTGAGGCTCCTCTTCCACCAGCACGGATCTCGGCCGTTACCCCTCTTGCCCTGATCTCCCCTGGATATGGCTGCCGTATCAAGGTCCATCAGATCCAAGAGAAGATCCGGGCGGCAGAGTAACCACCTCTCCGACGCTGCTGGGGTCGAAAATATTAGCAAAAGACAGGCGCCCGCCGAAGCAGACACCTCTGAGGACCAATGGGCCACCCCTGTTTTGATCATACCTGCGATGGAGGGGAGAGGTATTTATAACCTCCCCCAGGGACTAACCGTTGGGGCGCGGGGAAGGTCAATCGACGGAAAACCATGCGCCATCTACATTTATTAGGCGGCGCCATTAAATGCCCCTAGGAAATTGGACCATCACACCGTTCTCGGAGAGCCTTCAATGCTCCACAGGAATGGCGGGATATCCCCGCTCAATCACTCTAGGGCGCCAACCGATCGCCATCCCCCTTGTTAGCCCGTAATCCCTCCCCAGCTCGAGGTCAGGTCTAGCACCAGGGTAGTCTTCTCAGGAAGGCTTCACGGCTCGCCATCGCCCTTGCCTTCCAGTAATCCCTCGCCAAGCTCGAAGTCAGGTCTGGCACCAGGGTGGTCATCTCAGAAAGGCCAAATGGCTCGCCACCCCCCTTGTTGGCCCGTAATCCCTCGACCAGCTCGAGGTCAGGTCTAGCACCAGGGTAGTCTTCTCAGGAAGGCTTCACGGCTCGCCATCGCCCTTGCCTTCCAGTAATCCCTCGCCAAGCTCGAGGTCAGGTCTGGCACCAGGGTGGTCTTCTCAGGAAGGCCAACGGCTCGCCACCCCCCTTGTTGGCCCGTAATCCCTCGACCAGCTCGAGGTGAGGTCTAGCACCAGGGTAGTCTTCTCAGGAAGGCTTCACGGCTCGCCATCGCCCTTGCCTTCCAGTAATCCCTTGCCAAGCTCGAGGTCAGGTCTGGCACCAGGGTGGTCTTCTCAGGAAGGCCAACGGCTCGCCACCCCCCTTGTTGGCCCGTAATCCCTCGACCAGCTCGAGGTGAGGTCTAGCACCAGGGTAGTCTTCTCAGGAAGGCTTCACGGCTCGCCATCGCCCTTGCCTTCCAGTAATCCCTCGCCAAGCTCGAGGTCAGGTCTGGCACCAGGGTGGTCTTCTCAGGAAGGCCAACGGCTCGCCACCCCCCTTGTTGGCCCATAATCCCTCGACCGGCTCGAGGTCGGGTCTGGCACCAGGGTAGTCTTCTCAGGAAGGCTTCACGGCTCGCCATCGCCCTTGCCTTCCAGTAATCCCTCGCCAAGCTCGAGGTCAGGTCTGGCACCAGGGTGGTCTTCTCAGGAAGGCCAACGGCTCGCCACCCCCCTTGTTGGCCCGTAATCCCTCGACCAGCTCGAGGTCAGGTCTAGCACCAGGGTAGTCTTCTCAGGAAGGCTTCACGGCTCGCCATTGCCCTTGCCTTCCAGTAATCCCTCGCCAAGCTCGAGGTCAGGTCTGGCACCAGGGTGGTCTTCTCAGGAAGGCCAACGGCTCGCCACCCCCCTTCTTGGCCCGTAATCCCTCGACCGGCTCGAGGTCAGGTCTAGCACCAGGGTAGTCCTCTCAGGAAGGCTCCTTGGCTCGCCCTCGCTCTAACCATCAGGATAACCCTCTCATGAAGGCCCAGTGACTCACCATCCCATTTCTACAACCATAAGCACTCCTCCACGGCTAGCTCTCGCACCCCCTGCAGGAGTGGGAGGCTTGTGTGACAGGGTAAAAATGGCCTGAGGCCCAACCAGGGCCCGATACAATTCCCACTCGGAAAGATAAAGATAGCAACCTAGTTCGGCTCCGAACCACTTCAGGGTCGGCGCCGAACCTCGTGTTTGCCCTCACGGTACTGGCCTCCTCGTACCGACGAGCCTCAGTAGCCCTCGGAGTCCGATCCGGGACAGTCCCACAGGCCGTCCCCCCTCTCTGGCGGGGCAGAAGGATGACCTAGCACAGCCTAGGCCTTCCGATTCCCCCCCCGAAGCACAGGAGACCCGCGATCAGCCACGTCAACTCCAAATACCACCAAGGGTTTCGCCACGTCAGCCCTATACCACTCCTGGTATTGCCACGTCCGCCCTAAACCCCCTGGGCCTTCTGCCACGACAGGCCCACGGGCTTTCGGATCCAGACCCGGCCCCCAAGTGGAACCAAACCCGGTTGGGATTCTCTATAAATACTAGACCCACACCCACCTTTTGAGGTAATCAATCTTTTGCCACTTAAATATACCTAGTTATTGCTACTCTCTCACAGAGACTGACTAGAGCGTCGAAGGGTCCGCCACCGGGATAAACCCCGGTGTTTCAGGACCGTCTGCAGGTACACAAGACCTCGGATCCGACCCTTCCGATCCGAGCCCAGCCTTCAACATCTTTCCGAGCTCATCGTAGGTCCCAGAAGGTCAACCGAAGGTCGGCAGACGAGCGGCATTCTCCTTCAATACAAATTGAGTCCGAACTCACACCTGGTGCATCCACACGTCTCCCAGAAATAAACAGCATCAGTCATCATGTAAGAAATTACACCATGACCCGTGTTATTACTGTTATCGTCATCATATCGAGTACATGAACTATAAAATCCACCACTTTAGTCTAAACGAAATTGATTGTATGCATCAAACCTGTGTTATGGAACATATGGGACACAGTAGTATGTGCATTAGTTATGATTTAAAATAATTAATAGACTTAAGGAATTGCATCCATCGACATTGCATATTGTTCATCATTGTTTCTATTAATATCGAATATTGGCTAAGTGTTATTGTTATTGATCATTAAATATTGTTACCGAATATTGAATCATTATTTATAGCCATTGCATCGATTATCATGAAATTGATTATTACTATTGTCCCATATTATTATTTTCTATTGATCCATTGAATTCATTATTATACCGTTATTCTATTGTTCCTTGCTTTCTCTACTTGATGTCCATAACTTGCTCTAAGGATAATTTTTTTCTCTTTTTAGATGAAGTGAACACAGGTAATGAAGGAAAATTGCCTACTAGGATTAAAGAGCAAACTTTCTAAGGAACTACTTCTTTATAATTGAATGTCATTCCATTGAACTATTGTATTGAGACTTATTGCTATTGTGTTTGAGATTTATTATTGTATTGGGCTTATGACCCATATTTTGTTATTGTTTCCAGATGTTGGATTATTATTGTATTTGGATATTTCATATTGCTTCATTCCAAGTATTATTGTTTATGAGATTATTATTATTGTCTGCGCAATTATTCTGTATTGATTATATTGTTGAGTTGATCAGATAAACAGCTTAAGGGTTACGTTAGTCATTCGTTGGGTCAATATCATGTACTCGTATTCTGTATTTTAGGGAAGTGGGGCGTGACATCGTGTTAAGGAAGAGGATGTGCACAAGACTGCATTCCAAACTCGACATGGGTATTACGAATTCTTGGTTATGCCATTTGGAGTGATGAATGCACCGACTATTTTCATGGACATGATGAACAGGGTCCTATGACCATTCATCAACTCTTTCGTCTTGGTGTTTGTCGATGATATTCTGGTATACTCCCAGTCAGAGGAAGAGCATGTTGGGCATTTAGCAGAGGTATTGAAGAAACAGCAGGAACAGAAGCTGTATGCCAAATTATCCAATTGTGACTTCTGGAAGTCCGAAGTCGCGTTCCTGAGTCATATCCTTTCTAAGGAGGGAGTGGCCACTGATCCGCATAAAATAGAGGCAGTGAAGGATTTGCCAAGACCCACATCAGTGAAGGAAATCAGGATTTTTTTGGGCTTGACTGGTTTTTACCAGAGGTTTATTTAGGGCTATGCTCAGATAGTCGTTCCACTTTCGGGACTTACGAGGAAGAATGTAAGTTTTAAGTGGTCAGAGCAGTGCGAAGCGAGTTTCCAAGAGTTGAAGGAGAGATTGACTACCGCTCCAATACTGGCCTTGCCAAGAGCAGGGATTGATTATGATGTCTACAACAACGCTTCACATCGGGGGTTGGGCTGTGTGCTGATGCAAGAAGGAAAGGTAATAGCATATGGGTCTAAGCAATTGATAGTGCATCAGAAAAATTTGGAGTTGGCAGCAATTATTTTTGCATTGAAGCAGTTGTAACCCCTATTGCTCGTATTTGTATAATCAATTATATTTAATAAAATTTTGATTTTTTATTTTATTTTTGGTTGTATTTAAATCCTTTTCATTTTATGGTGTGTTGTTTTTCTCTCTTGCGATTCATTTTGCATTGATTTAGCTTTTTATTCTCTTTTATTTGGCTTGCAATTTGTTCTTGATCTCGTCTATTGTCTAAACCTATTTCATGGCCTAATTGTCTCTTATTGAATACTATGAAGTTCACCCAAACCCATTTTATCTCTATATAACCACCCTAATTGAACCTTAACCCCAATACCTATTTTCCTCTCACCTCCTTTCCCTCTTTTTGATCACCCGCTGCACCCCCTGTCCCCGCTCGAGCCGCAGCACAGCGCAACACCCCAGGTCACAGCCCTTGTCGATGTCGTTGTCATCCCACGTCGTCGCGCTGTCGTCGTCTTCTCTAGTGATTGCCACTGCCTTGTTGTTGAGTGCTGCCGTCTTACTGTTGTCGGCTGCTGTCTCTTCGAGTTTGTGTGCGTGTGTTTTTTTGTGTGCTCGTGTGTTTCGTTGGCTTGGAGTTCTCGTCTCTCGTTCTCATTCTCGTTCGTGTTCATTGTGTTCGTTTTGGGATCCCTTCCCGTTATTCTACTCTTCGTTTTCGTCGTCTTCATATTAGGCAAGTAGCTTGTATGTGTTCTTTTTGTCATACAACTTAATACCGTAAGTAATCTAGTATGAAAATATTTGTACTCTCATAATGATCCATATATGTTACTTTAACTGTTGACATCATCTCTTGATCATGAGTAATTACAAGAATTGACACCCATTGCTTGAAACAAATAGATTAGTGGACATCTTAATTTGTATCATAGTTGTGACACACACCGTATATTGTAGAAATTGCTACATGAATCCTAGTTGATTGTGCCGTCTCATTATATACTGTTTATTCACATGCCATGCTATTTTGAGTAACCCACATATACCATGCTTTGTATGACATCTAGGTTGGATCGTTTGTAGTTAAGTTGTTTGATAAAATGCATAAAAGAACTTGTGGTTGCTGCTGTCCTGTTTTGTACAGTAATTTCGACCCTGTTAACATCAGTAAAATAAATAAGTTTGTGAACATGATTTGTAGCCTCTGATTTCTAGTTTCCAGAACTTTCGACGGATCTGAATTCCGAGTTTTGGTTCATGAGTTATTGCTGTTTACTGCAGACATATCATATTCTTCAGATTTTGAACTATATGTATTCTGTATGAAATATTATTTTAAAACTGATATTAAAAGTAGAATTTGAACTCTATATTTTGCTAAGTAAATTTAGATATGACTGGAAACAATCCCAATTTTTTGTGGAATTAATTAATGACTTTTGTATCTCATTTTATGCTTTTCAAACCAATCAAAATATTTTCAAACTGCATGTTGTTCAGTAAAGAATTATGTTTTCAACGTGATTCCATTCTTTTTTGATGAAAACTTTGTGAATAAGAACTATAGCCCTATTTTTCTATTTTACTAAACTTTCGACGGATCTCTATTTAGAATTATACTTTATGAATTATCTCTGTTTTGGTACTGCTGTGTCTGAACTTTCAGAAGTGAGATTTTGTCGTATTGCTCTGTTTTCCCAAATCTGTTGACTATACTATCTGTAATATAAATTCACGATATTTTATATTTTGAAACTAAATATATTAAGGAATCTTTCAGATTTTTCTCAGATTTAATTGTGATTATTTTGAACTCTTTTCATGCTTGTAATTGTGTTTTCTATCTGTACACGATTTCTGTATTAAATGTTATCTTCGATCTTATTTCTGTGGCCGATATGTGACTTATATATATGTGATGGAATCGGCAGAGATTCTAGTTTCTAGATTTTCTGACGGATCTGGATCTGCTATCCCTTAGCAACGGGAATCTCAGATTTGGTATAGTAGTGTTTTGCTGTCCAGAACTGAAAATTTCGTTGTTTTGACCATTATGAGTTGTTTTTATCAACCGTTGCAATCACTATTCATCTTAGACTTATTTCATGTTCTTGACATGTCTTTAGCCTGTTTGTAGTCGTTCACACATATTTATTAATAATAAAAGAAATCAAGCCGGAGTTTTTAAGGGAAAAGATCAAGTAGTGGACAATATAGAAATACATATTCAGAAGGGATTCATTTCCCCACTGTTTACTGTGGTACCTACTGTTTATCTCTAGATGCATGAGGTCATGATCCATGACACCGTTACTGTTTGTTATTACTGTTACTGTTATTGTTTGTCTGAATATATTGCCCTATAGAAGTTCCACTACAAAATCATAAAGCAAAACTGTTTGCTGTAGCAACCATGTGGTAAATAAATGGGACGCATGAAGTGATACCTAGTTAGTAATGAACATTAAACATAAGAATAACTGTTTACACTGTTATATCCTGTTACGGTTACCGTGGACTTTACTGTTACTGTTGAATCACTGTTACTGTTGATTACTGCTACCATTGAGACACTGTTACTATTGACCATTACTGTTACTGTTACACTTCTACTGTTATTCCGCTGCTTACTGCTATCTGTACAATTCATGTTTTCTCCATGCTAGTATTTCCTGTTTAGTTAGTTTCCCCCCATTTTCCTACTTGTATTGCTTGCAACTCGGACTTGCATCTAACGGGCGCTATATTTTCCTGTTTTTCCTATTTCCTTGTGATTGCCATATGAGCAGGTTTTGCTGATCAATTACCTACTGGAGTTGGTGAGCAAAAGTTTTGAGCTGCGCAATTAGAATGATTTGCTTAAAATATTTTGATGAACTATTTTATTTCATGAAATGTATTGAGACTTATATTTGGGCTTATTGTCCTAGGAATATTGTTTTGGATCTAGTATTTGTTGGAACATTTATTATTGATGCAATAAATACTGTTGAGTTATGATTGTTTTACATGCCTGGTTGTAGTATACTATTATATTTACTGTTATGATGAGTCAAGTAAGTCTGTACAGCTTATGGATGGTGAAAACTATCTGTTGGGCTTAGTCACGTACCGTATTCCGTATTTCTTTTGGGAAGCGGGGTGTGAGAAGGTTTTTGGTGGTATCAGAGCCTCAGGTTTGGCTAATGTGTTAGTTTGACTAATACATTAGACAAGCTTGACTCGATTGGATTTACTTGACTCCCGACAGGCCATGCATTGCACAAATAATTATTAATCAACTGGATCTGAATGCTAATTGTTTTGAGTTTTATGCAGACTATGGCTCGTGGGAATGGTTCCTCTTTGCAAGAAGGCCATCCTAAGTAGGTAGTTGTAACTCAGGTGCTCCAGCAGATTGCTCAGATGCAACAGGAGCACAACGAACTGGTTAAGGCCGCTTTTGAAGCTGCTAACCGTAATGTTGTTCCGACCCCCGTTGTGCCTGCCTCTCTAGTTGTACCCCCTCGTCCGGGTACTATTGCAGATTTCATGAGGTTGCACCCTGATCAGTTCGCTGGTACTGAGATGCCACTCGAGGCTGAGCAGTGACTGATACGGATGGAGAGTCTGCTATAGGCAGCTAGGGTCGCCAATGCCAACCGTGTGGATGTGGTATGCATCCAGTTGGTGGATTTGGCCCACATCTGGTGAAGGGCAGAATCCGAGAGGCTAAAGTGGCCTATTACTTGGGCCACTTTCCCTCAAAGCTTCCTGGAGAAATTCTTCCCGCACATCACCCGGGTAGAGATGGAGCACCAATTTCTTGCTCTGAAGCAGCTTGGTTGGTTGGTTGTCTGGTTGATTTATTAGTTCCATGTTTTGAGATTTTGTTACATATTGTATATACATTGTTGCGACACCAAGTATTTCTTGGAACAGGGCTTTAGATCCGTGGACGAGTATGCCGTGGAGTTCACCAGACTTAGCAGCTTCGCTACCACCTTGGTGGAGAATAAGGAGGATCGTGTTCGGAGGTTCCTTTTGGGTCTTGATCAGGGTATTCAAGTGCACTTGGCTACCCATCGTCTCTGTACCTATGCGGATGCCTTGGAGGGAGCTCAAGCGACAGAGCAGACTCGTTCTCTTAAGACCCCTTCTCAGAGGGTTGTGCAGTACCCCGCTACTGTTGCTACCAGGCCTACTGGAGGTCCGATCAGGAGGCCAGCTCTGGTCCTTGCCATCAGGACAGTTCCCTACCACCCTGCTCCTCCACGGATGGATGTTGTTTGCAACTTTTGCCAGGCCCCTTGGCATTTGCGCAAGGACTGCTGGAAGGACAACCGCCGTTGTCTTGGCTGTGGTGCTGTTGACCACTTGGTTCGAGATTTTCCTCAGAGGAGGCACAACCCAGCCGTTGTTGCGCCAGTCCATAGTCAGGTCAGACCGCCTCTTCCCCCTCAGCGTCAAATTATCGGTCAGAGGACCGCTGCTCCAGGGAGAGGTCAGGCTTTCAACTTAACCGCGAAGGAAGCTCAGATCGCGGAGGAAGTCATTGTAGGTATTTTTTGGTGTTTTCTTTTGTTGTTCTGTTATTTGTTCCTTGTTTCATTTATTTCTCTTGCATTTTTCTTCATGTTGTCTTTCAGCATCATTTTTCATATTCCTAGGTTATCTTTCATCTGTTCATCTTTTTTCCTTGTTTTGGCTCTATCTTAGGTGTTATTCTTGTTCATTCTGTTCCTACTAGTGTTTTTTTTTATTCCGGGGCAACCCATTCCTTCCTTTCCTCCCACTTTGTGGATCAGCATCGGTTGGTGTGCAGTGAGTTGCCAGTTGCTTGGCATATCACTGCAGGTGGTGGTGCTGTTGTTTGTTCCCAGGAGTGCAAGCAGAGTCTCGTGGTTATTGGGAGTGTTGATTTCAGAGCAGATCTGATTGTGATCGGCAATTTAGGGTTTGATGTGATTCTCGGCATGGATTGGCTGGGTGAGACCCACGCGATCATTGATTGTTGAGCGAAGAATGTTGTTTTCAGGATGCCAGGCCATGAGGAGTTTAAGTTCCATGCTGGGGAGTTACCCCTTGGGCGTGGTCAGGAAGTTGCTGTCGATGCTGCTTGTGCAATGGAGTTGCACTTAGGCTATAAGGCTACGCCTCTTATTGTGCGGGATTTTCTGGATGTGTTTCCTGAGGAGTTGCCTGGGCTACCCCCTGATAGGAATGCTGAATTCGGTATTGATGTTCAGCCTGGTACTGTGCCGATATCGAAGAGTCCTTACCGGATGGTACTAGTTGAGCTAGCAAAGCTAAAGGTGCAGGTTCAGGGTTTGCTGTCTTGTTTGTTAGTAAAAAGGATGGGATTCGTTGTCTGTGCATGGATTACCGTGAGCTGAACAGTGTTACAGTGAAGAACCGGTATCTGCTACCCGGGATTGATGACTTGTTTGATCAGTTGGGTGGAGCTGCTGTCTTTTCGAAGTTGGACCTTCGCTCTGGTTATCATCAGGTGAAGGTGAAGGCAGCTGATGTACAGAAGACTGCATTCAGGACCAGATACGGGCACTATGGGTTCCTTGTGATGCCTTTCTGTAACGCCCCGAATTCCAAAATACACTGAATTCGAGATTCCACAGGATCTTTACACTTCTTTCGTACAATTTTACAAGGAATTTAAAACTTTTCACTTTACATCAGAGTTACACGAAATCTTTACACTTTACATTTTACAACGGAAGCAAATTTACAACATTTATATAAAAATGCATCAACATTTGAATAATCTCTAAGCATCATTTCTCCTTTAATCTTTATCATGTCATTTACCCTGCATACAAAACTGTGGGTACGTAAGTTTATTCAACCGACGAACATTATACACGGCCATCCTCTCTATGCTGAAAACAGTATAACTGATTTTCCAAATTTAACAAACACAAACTTGTCACATATCAAACTAAAGGGAATACCCTATTGATGTCGTGTTGTGATTATGCACTTAGTCCTTAATGCAGTTATTTATATTACATGACACTAATGCGCACTTGTTCGGATTCTATGCATCCCATACTATATAGGTCCGAGGGCAAGCCTCTTAATCGCTCTTCATCTTGTAGGGTTTAATCCCTCGTCATGACTTAATCTACTACTGTAACTACGGTAAGTATCCTAGATGTCCTATGAGTACGAGCTCATATACAGAAAAACTGGAGGGGAATCCCACGTCATGTCACGATGCATCGTGAAGACTATCTATGGACAATTCAGCCTCCTTCATGGCACACGATCCTCTCCCAGTCACCAAACACCCCACAAGTGTCGCCAAGATCCAGATAATTCCGGAGTAGTGCCCACGTCATGTCACGACGCATCGTAAAGACAAACTGTGGATCACACCCACATCGTAGACTCGAGGCCCTCATACTTGTGTTTTTCTCTCACTTTCATCACCTCTTCACTATGTACTAATTCTTAATTCTAATGAAATCATGAACAAAATCAATCTCTTAAAGTTAGCCCTCTCACTACTACCGGTCTTATTTCTTTCATTTCACAATGACCCAAACTTGGTCTTTTCAATGTCAATAATCATATTTCATAACTTTTCACTTGCCGGTATGAGTTTTGGCTACACCCTAATTTTCAATTTCAATTCACAAATTCACATGTTTGAGTTGTCAAACCCAAGAACATTTCTCTTTTTCAATCACATGATTTCCAATCTTTTCATGAGTTAATAATCATACTTGAAGTTCAATTATACATCACACATTTCTTAATCCACATGTATTTCCACATTAAAAATCATATCACAAAATATCTAGTCAAAGTGAAATATTCACCACTCACTATTGTCACACTATTCTTTGATAAGAATAACTCATACAAACATCACAACAAATACTTTTTTTCTTTCAAATTTTTCTTTCCTAATACTTATCTCAATTTCTTCGCAAAACACATTTTTACGAAATATACGAGTGTAAAACTATAGTTCCAATTTCACTTTTACTCCCAAAATGTACTTTATTTCATTCCAATAACTCTCAATTAATTTTCATAAGTCACACATGAATTTAGAATAATAATAGTATTTTTTTCAGAATTTTTACACATCAAGAAACCCAAAACTCACTTTTTTATAAAAACAATAATATTCTGGCCAAGGCAGGATTCGAACCAGCGACCCAAAGGAACCCAACCGCACGCACTAGCCACTCGGCTGCTTGTGCTCATCGATATAAATAGAGGTCAGGGAGTTAAATATTCTCGGACTGAAAACTGATTAAATTTCAAAACGCATATAAAAGAATGGTGTGCTCAAGTATCGAACCAGCGACCTCGACCACATACACCGGCACCACTGTAGAGCTAAAGAGCCCACCGACCACTTGAGCTATAGGCTCAGGTTGTCTCGACTACAACTCGTATTTTATTTCAATCAATTCTCTGTTCAATTAGAACATTTCGATGTTCAAAAGCTCTTATTTTAGTTTTGCTTTCACTAAAATTTCTGCAAATTTTCCGAATATCCATTTAAACAATATTTGATACTCCAGTAATTTAAAAATAATTTTTCCAGTAATTAAACACATATTTTTCATACAATTAATTTAAATTGTATACTACTACTACCATATCTCATTTGACATTTCTCATACGACTTAATATTAATACTTCCTATATTAATTCTTTGTTTATCTTCCTTTTATAAACTCAAAAACATATTTTAAGTTACTCATTCTAAACATTATCACGAAAGTCCATCTAAGCATATAAATCAACAATTTCATCTACTAGCATTTGTACTTAGTTTTGATACTAACAACAAATTTTAATTCACGCATTCCATGGCTTCAAACAATTCACATACAACTTAAGATTCATGACGGAATAACATGCAATCTATTTAGCATCAATTCAATCAACTAATAAGCCATTTTTCCAATTAAGTGTACTCTTCTTAGTTTCTTTCATGCATTATCATTTCAATCAACCTTAGCATGATATCTAATTAGAAATATAGAAAATAACCCACCTTATTTGGAGAGAAAAGATTTTGCAACACCTCCTAAACAAAAGAGTCCTTCGCGAGCTTGCCAAAAGAGTGTTCCTCCTCCTCCTTGATGTGCAAAACCTAGCCTTCAAAGGTGCAATCCCGTGCCCTCCTAGGTGATGTCGCCCTTCCTTGATTGCAAGCACACACTCACCTTCAAACTCTCAATCTTTTATCTCACTTCCTTCTAATAATGTATTACTAACAAATGTATTTTCTACTATAGGTTTTTGGAGAATGAACAGTGCAAGAATAACTAGGCTGGGGGGTATTTATACTAAAATTTGGAGCAAATGAAGGGCTAGGATTAATCTGGGAGTTAAAGATAAAAGACTAGGATTTAAGGGGAAGTTGTAGTAACCAAACATGATCCAAACAACTACCACCCACAACTCCACTTCTCTTTTTCCTTTTCCCTCCCATTCAAAACCGGCCCCAAAGTGTGCTTCATGCAGGTGTACGTGCAATGCACGTGCATTCATTAGTTCTCCATATAAAAAGTTGTACATTTTTTTTTTTTTTAGGTCGGGGTTCCAATAGAAGGCAATGGGTCTCGAGTTTTGATGTCATGACTAACGGCTGAGAAGAGGTGGTGCTGCAAGTAGGAGATGGCAATGGAGATTGGAAGATGGTGAGAAGAGATGATCGGGTTCAAGGTCGAGGCTTGCTGTTTGGTGAAAAATATGATGAAGATGGAGATGAATAAATTGATTTGGGATTAATAAATATGATGAGGATTAGTTGAGATAAAGATGGGGATTAGTTAGGAGATATGCAGTTAGTGGAGGAAATGGAAGGGATTATTGGGGGGGGGCGGGGGGTTGGAGTTTATTTTGGGGTTTCGGGAGACTAGGCATATATTTGGGCATTGGGCTCATTCAAAATATATTCAAAATAATAGATAATCAAATAATAATTGTATAAAATGTATTATGAGTGTGGGCTTCAACAAATTAATTGAATGTGCAAATGAGTTCAATAGAACCAGAAAATTTATAAACAAGCAAAATACAAGAATACGGAAATTTTTTGTATAAACGAAAATGGGGGTTACAGTATGGAATTAACTTTGATGGAGCTCGAGCAAAGAGCAAGACAATGAACTCTTTGTATGAAGTTAACGAGTTGTTGACGGAGCTCGAGTGAACTGCAAGGTATTGAACTCATTGTACGAAGTTAACGAGTTGTTGACGGAGCTTGAGTGAAAAGCAGGACATTAAACTCACTGTACGGAGTTAACGAGTTGTTGACGATGCTCGGGAAAAGAGCAAGAAAATAAACTCGTTGTAAGGAGTTAATGAGTTGTTTAACGGAGATCATGGGAAGAGTAGGGCTTTGAACTCATTTTATGGAGTTAACGAGTTGTCTAAGGAAGATACTCGAGTGGCCACGGAGCGCCGAACTCATTTTGTCGAGTCTTCTTAATATTGAAGAGAAATTCTTTGTGTTTGTTCAACGTTGAAGTAATTCCATTCTTCTCTTCATTGACAAGATGTTGTGTACACCAAATGAGGACCTCGGGATACCGAGCTTGGTTTCCTTCATAATACGCTGCACTTGATAGAGTTAGGTCTTGTTCATTTGCGTGGCGCACTGCGCGAGATGGAGTTAGAGCTTGCTCAGGTAAAGGTGGTGTTACTCCGGAAGGGCTTGGATCTTGCCCGCCTAAGGAAGGTTTGTCTTGAATTTTATCGTCATGAGTTTAGGCAGCCCTAGGGAGCTGTTAACTGGTAGGAGGCATTTGAAGAGGTTTCTGTCTCTTACATAGAACATCTCCTATCATGTAGCTGAAAGAACGACTTGTAAGGCAGCTTGTCATATAGTGTTTGTAAGACTTTTGTAGCGATGCTTAGGCATGAAACGCTGGCAAGTTGTAATTTTACAGTTATAACGAGACTTGTTGTTTGTGAAATAAGAAATCTTTTACATGCCTGTGCCTTGTCCCGTGATTTGTCATCTTGGGGATCAGCTAGTTGTAGGAGCAATTCTAGAAGGGAGTTAGACTCGAGACTTGTAGTTTCGTACTCATCTAGTTGTAGGAGCAATTCTAGTAGGAGTTGGACTCTGAACTTGTTGTATGGGTCCTTTAACGTATTGTGAGAGTCACCTCGAGTGGAAAGTTGAGCTCCAAACTTGCTTGTTTGTAGGTTTGCTGGAGCAACTGCTATCCACGATTATGGACAACTAATCTGTCTTCAAGGGTTTTAACAAGTTTCAGGAATAGATCGAATAGTGAGTTGAGCTCTAAACTTACTAGATTGCAGGTTGCTAAATCAACTCTGAGCCATGGGCGTGAATTTTGAACTTTTTGTTTAGGGGTTTATCACAGGTTGTAGGAGCATATCGAATGGTGAGTTGAGCTCTGAACGTGCTTAATTGCAGGTTACTATAGTAGCTCCGAGTCATGGGTATGGATTCTGAACTTATTGTTGAAGGTTTTGATAGGTTGCAGGAGCAGGTCAAATGGCGAGTTGAGCTCTGAACTTGCTTCGTTCCAAATTGCTAGAGCAACTCTGAGCCATGGGTATGGACTCTAAACTCATCTTACAAGGAGCTTCTAATGAGTTTTTTGTGTCGTTTTTAGGAGTAGGCTTGGCATTTAAATCATCGTATGCATCTGTGAGTTGTACAATCATTTTTGCAAAAAAATAATACAAAATATTATTGAAAAGTAAAAGTCAGCGGCTGCTCTACTGGCTAACTTGTGTGCTCAAAGTTATTGTTACTCCTTTCTGGAGGGAGTTCTATGGCATCGAAAGCTCTCGTCGACCAATGTGCTACTCACCATCCTTGGTGATCTACTACCCCGCCGAATCAATTCTTTGTCGAGCTAGGGTTTTTGCGACCAACAATCTTCGGTGGCCAACTCGAGCGTTGACTAAGAGCTTTGTCGTCGACCATTGCTCTTGTCGATCACCCTCTCGTCGACCAATGCTCTTGTCGACCACTCTCTCATCAACCAAGCTCTCCGTCATGCTTCAAACTTTGTCGACCTAGTTTTTTGTCAACTTTAGTCTTGTTGCTAATCACATTTGCACTGACAAATAGCTTCGTCGAGATCGATTTGTAGTCGAGCTAGTGTTTAACTGAGCTGCACCTGTAGCCGGCCTCGGTTTTGGCCGAGCTTGAGTTTCTTGTTTAGTTCAATCCTGTAGCCAACTTAGGGTTTTGACCGAGCTTGTAGTTCAATCTTGTTGATTTCAGTCTTCTTGTTGACTTAGGGTTTGGACCGAGCTTGATAAGTTAGTGATCTTCTTGGGCGACGTCAGATTTGGCTTGGAGACTCTTGAGTTTGGTTTGAAGATCTCGAGTTTTGCTTGAAGATCTAGGGATTTTTTGTTGCTTCGTTGAATCACCCTTTCGTCAACCAATTGTTTTGTTTTTCATTTGTTTTGTTGATCAAGCGTCCCATTGTTCATTTTGTTGAAACGTTTTTTTGTCGACCAAGAGTTGTTTCATTCACTTGTTTTGTCGATCTAGTGTTTCTTTGATTATGTGCCCTGTGGGATGAGTGTTCTGTTGATTTAGGTGCTAAGTGTTTTAGCAGTTGGATCTTGTGGGTGGCTCAGATGCTGCCGCATGGCGATTTTCTCTAGATGGGCCTATAAATAGGACCCAACTCCCTCTCTATCTCTCTCTCGCTCTCATTTTTCTCATTTGTTTCTTCCACTTTCTCTATATATAAATTTTTGGAGAGAGAGCTTCTCTCTAGCTCTTGTGGTGGGTTGCCGGGCGGTTCTGTTAGTTTGTTTGGTGGTTTGATGGTGGTGCTAGCAGCCATTGCATCTTTGGAGTTCTTGAGAGCTTGGTCAGGTAACTCTTTTGCAATTATTATCAGTTATGTTTAGCATTTAATCAAGCAACTGCTCCTCTATTTCGGTCTGTTTAAAGGTAGATGATGATTTATAGTCTAGCCATTTTACTAGAGAGGAGAAGGGGAAGGGTATGTTTAGTCGTTCCACTATAGCGGAGATGGTTGTTGAGCCGGTGAGAGATTTGGGAGTACCCCGAAGTGGATTGGGATTTTATTTAGAGTGGTATGGAGTATGCTGAGCCGGTCTCTGTTCCCACTACTTAGGCCGACTTTGTCAGCATGATTCTCTCGAGGGAGTTGTTGGCCATGATTAGGACGACCTTGGGTTACTTTTGCTGGGTCCCGGAGTTCAGGTGTGCTACGGGATGTCCAGCAAGTATTGTTTTTTCTCATGTGATGCCTTCCACGCCGGGCTTCGTCTGCTTCTTCACCCCTTTTCCCAAGAGGTCCTGAATTGGAGGCATGTGGTGGGATTTGTTCTACAGTTTTGTAGACTTGGAGCCGAACCGAGTCTAACTGTTTTTAGATGGCACCATAAGATTGCCCAGTTAAACAAGATGGATGAGCAATGATAGCATTGTCCTCGTAGTAACTGGGAGTTATCGATGTTCCCAACTCAATCAAGTGTTGGAGGGAGAATTTCTTCATTGTCCATAGCCCTGATCTGTGGGGAATTCCCACGAGATGGAGGAGGACTATTCCAAAAACACTAAAGGCAGAACCGGCGGTGATGAGGCAGAGAAGAGTTTTAGTGATTCTCTTCTCATGCAGGAGACATTTGCATGGCGAGATACACCGAGGAAGTTCTCTTCAAGGGTGATCTCAGCAGAGTGGACCGTAGTACTATTTAACTCTTTCATTTCCTTTCATACTTATTGTACTTAGTTGATGTTCTTGTTATTTGTGTTGTTTTGCATTGTGAGTTCTCATTCCGTTGTTGTAACACCCCTCAAAATAAATTATTTATTTTGCATTACTAAATAATAGTATATTGGTAAAGTTGACTATTTTGAATATTTTCTTGAAATTGCAATTTTGCACGTACAACACATGTGCAGAGTTAGGAAATTTTGAATTCTTAAAAATTTATGGTTAATGATTGATTTTCCTCATTTATTTATGATATTTTAATTTTTCATATTTATTTAAATTAATTTAACTATTTTACAAATTTTCAATTTTACACGTGCAAAACACGTGCAAATCTCCAATTTTAAATTTCTGGATACATTATCCTATTTATAATTACGTATATCCTAAATTTTGGGATTTTTCTGAACAAAGAAACTATTTTATAAATACTTCGAAAGAGAGCAACTTTTATGTAAAAAGCCGTTTGGATCTCAAACAAATAATGAAAATTCATATTTACTGATTTTTGGGCTTGCCATGGTCATCATTGAAAATAAAGTCTATTTAAATTTTATTTAGAGTTGATTTGGTAAAGATTTAAAAAAATATGGTGTTTTTGCAAATATGAAATTTAGGTTGGGTCTTGTGCAAATGTTTTCTTGGAAAGTATAAGTAAGAAACTTTAATTGGAAAATCTAATATGTATTAGTATATATTATTTCTAAATTTTCTAGATTTTTACGAATATTTTATGACATATTTTCATATTACAAAAAGATGGACTTTTGTGCAAAATTACCACTTGGAGTGAAAACTCCAGATTTTTAGATTTTTGGGCTGAGCATGATGCCTATTCAACTCAGAGGTAAAGAGTCGATAAAGAAGGGTCTTTTTGCAAAATTGCCACTTAGAGGGCAAAAAGTACACTTTCGTTTTTCTGAGTTTTACAACAGTGCCGGCCAGATCTGGAGTGTTGGTTTTTTTTTTAAATACAAACTGAATTGGTTTTATCTAATTTCCAAGTATAAGGATTTACATATGTAAAGATATATTTAAAAGAGATACTTTGCAAATCTACTTACAAACCCTAAAAACCCTATTTCCGGCCTATTAAGGTGAGGTGCAGCCATCTCTTTGCTGCACTACACAAAGGAATTTTTTTATTATTAATTTCTTGGAGTTTCGAAGCGATGATCTTGGATTTTGCAAAAGAAGGGCTTTCCTTATTCTTTATTAATTCGATTTGATTTCTTCATTGAGGTGAGTGACATATGTTTGTTTTCTTATTGTTCTAAGCATATTGTATGTGATGGTTGTGTATTAAAGCATGATTAGGGGTTGTAAGATGATAATATAATGTTTTGATGAGTAGATGAACTAAAAATTGAATCTTTCATGAAAACCTTGCTATTGATGATTAAAATTATATATAGATGACTTCGGATTTGTTAAGAATCTAATTGAAATCATGAGTAGGTTAATTCCCTTTACATATTTGTTGTTTTGCTTGTTGTATTGAGATTATATGATGAAATTGCACAATTTGAACAAAAGATAGGTTTTTACTGTTGTTATACTTACATACTTTACTGTTGGGTATTTTTGATAAATAAAACTTGATGAATGATTGTTATAATCGCATTTTTAATCATGAGTAGGTTTCTTTCATTCATGTTGTTACTGTTTTGGCAAATACTATGAGATTTGTATGATGTGGAAGAGTAAAATTGAACAAAACCTAACTTTACTGGTGGGTATATACACATACTGTTATGGTGTCATGGATGTGCAAGACTCGACTAATGCTTGTTATAATCACATATAATTATGAGATAACTGATGTATGAGGCTGTGTATGAGTGTTATGAATTACAGGATGAGTTTTGAATCAAAAGAATCAAAATTTGAAGTAGGGTTGAGTAATTAGAATTTCGGGCCTGATGCTTATGGCCGAAATTGGGATTTTGAGATTTTTGCGAAGTTTTCGATTGGATTTGAGTTGTTTTGGTACTGAGATGGTGTTGAATAGTATACTACTCCTATTTGATGAGTTTTAAATGTTATAACTGAAGCTAAGCCCTTATATGAACACTTACATATACACATTGACTGTTTTGAAGATTTTTTTGTGAAAAATCACTTCTTTGAGATCTTGATGTGTTTTTGAATTGTTTTATTAACTAATATATGTTTTATACATCATACTTTAGCATCTCAGGAAGTTTATTTTTGATTTCACAAAGTTTAATCGATGTATCAGTTGAAAAGATGCACCAAATTTCAAATCAGGCTGTTTAACAGCTAGCGGTCGACCGCACGGTTGACGGCCGTGCTATTTTTGAGAATTTTCAAAAGGGGCAGTCGACTGCCTTGTTTTTGAACTATTTGGGCAGTTGACCCCATCTGCTGTTTTGAGTCGTTTTGTTGAGTTTTCTTCGTTTCTTTTAAACGGTTATTTCCTCGATATTATGAACTATTGCTCTACTATTTTAGATGATGTTTTTACTACAGATTACAGTATTTTACAGAGAGTTATATTTTATATATAATAGGACTTTAATTGTATTCTTATGACATTATTAAGTGAACTATTTGTGGTTTTCAAAGGTATTTATGTTTTGGTGACATTTTATGACTTAAAAATATGATTTTCTGTTATTTGATGAGTTTAATATTTTATTTGAATTCTGGAATTTCATGAGTACATTAAATGGATTGGACTTTTGTCAATTTCTTATTATAAACGTTTTGATGACGGATTTATGAGTTTTATTGAATGTTTTGGTATTGATGGTTGAGTTATGAGTCTTTAGAGATTGAGTGGGGTCCTAACTACCAGCGGTTGAGATTTTGGTTGTTGTTCAGTTGAGTTAAGCCCGGTAAGGTACAACTCTGAGAGATTCGCAATCTATTAAATAATTAATTAACTTAACAAGATAAGGATAGGCACTTGATGGTGATATGCTGAAATGAGAGCAACCGTGAGTTATGGACTCCAGGATGATCTAAGGAGTGAGTTATTCCCCAGTGTTCTTGGACGATTGACGTAAGGGCTACAGAGTGATCCGCAGAGTGGGATTGATTTCCAGTATTTCGAGGACGAGAGCGACGTTTGTAACAACCCGGATTTTCATATAAATATATGTGTAACCCTTGTTTTTTTTATTTTGTGTATTTTTGAGTGTATTTTTCGTTTTGGTGTATTTTTCTCTCTTATATTTTTCTAAACCGTATATTGGAGTTGTTTTCAATATATATTTGTTTTATTTCATTTTGAGCTCTTTATGTTTGGTTGGGTGTCTCTTTTGTTTCGTTCTTCATTATTTTGTTCTTTCCTCCATTTTGTTCTTGTCCTTTTTATTTTTTGTTCTGGGGTGTGTGTGGTGGTGATTGGTTGTCCTATTTTTCCAGTCCTATTTTTTCAATCCTATTATTTGATCCCTAATAAGATTTCCAAAGCCAAATTAAAATCCCCAATCCTATTTGTTATCCTATACATTTGTACCCTATTTGAAACCCATTAAAACAAATCCTATTACTACTCCTAATTACCCACAACCCAATTACCCATTAACCCAAATCCCCATATCTATATAATAAATTACAAAGAAAGCTATCAAGTGGCTCACATTCAATCTCCCCTAAAACCAATGACCTACATTGATTCTCACAAAACATATTTTCCCGCTTAAAATTTCAAACCCCAAAATTAAATTTCCCCACCAAAACTAAAAAAACTCATTACTTTATTACTATCTCTCTCTTCTCTCTTCTCTCTATTCTCTTTTCTCTTCACTTTTTCATATTTCTCTCTCCCCCTCTCTTTCTCCCATTCATTCTCAACTTAGAAATTTAGATTTTAAAATTTCAAGTTTGTAAAATTTTTAGAATTTTTATGGTTTTTTATTGCACATGTTATATTGAAAATAGCAAATATCTCTTCAACAGTTATATTTCATCACTTTCCACCCTTAAAGTTCTAAGAAGTTGGATTTTACACCCTCATTTATAATTATTTTTTAACATATACTAATAGAAACATGGACTTTTATTTAAAACTAATTAATGTCATACTATTCAAACTCAAACTACATAATTGTTGTTTTAGACTTTTCGTGTGTTGTATCGTTCCGAAGACATGCCGTAGGCACGTGTCCACGGGCAAATCTAGTATATATATACATCTCTACCTCTCTCTCTCTCCCTAAACCCTAACCCTAACTTTAAGCACCCAGCCTCCTTCTCTCTCTCTAGTTGCTTGCGCCCGCACACAGCCGAACCCGACCCACCTCCAGGCCGCCACCCTCTCCTCCCGACCTGATCCCGACGCCGACCCAACCCTAGGCCGCCGACTCCCCTTCTCCGGCCTGTGCACCGACCGAACCCCCCCCCCATCTTCCCTTGGCCATCCGACCACTCCTCGCACCACCACATAAATCCCTCGTCCCTCTTTCTTAGTGTTCTCTCGTGGCTGCAAGCCACCATCGCCGTCATCTCTCGCTTTTGGAGTTTTTGTTCGTGTGGAGATTTTCGCTCTAGTTGCTTGGATTCCTTGATTCATGGATTTTCGTTCGTGGGTTTTGCTCGTTACTCTTGGTTTTCATTGTTCTTCATCTTCGATTAAGGCAAGTAACCTGTACTCTAATTCATTTGTTTGATACAAGTCAAAAATACCATCTATAGTGTAGTTGGGTCTAGAGACGACTCTTGTTTGTGTTATGTTTGATGGATTTTGTCTCTATTGTGAAAATTGACCATAGATGACTCACGACACAATATGGACATGAATTAACTTAGGTTTTATCCATTCTTGATTTTGATCATGTATTTGAGAATTTTGTGAGAATTCGTGATTTGGTTGAGATCCATGTGGTATATTTGGTGTAGACATGCTAGATATCCTAATTCATGATGTTTGGATACTTGGTAGACCCGATTTTCTGTTTGGTTGTGTTTTGAACAAGTTTTGTATGATATATGTCGAGTTGTTGTTAAAGGAAAAAATCTGTATTTTGTCGCTGATTTGTGTTGTTTGTTGTTTTGGACTAACTTGAAGTCAATATCTTAATTTCGGTATAAAACATGAGTTTTAGAGAATTTCGTCTATTTTCAAACCCCCTCTGACCTTGCTCGATTTTGTTTTTGTATATGTGAGTTATGACTGTTTTCCTACAGAGGTGCCGATCTTTTCCAGATTTTGTTTTCTCGATGTTCTTGATGAATAAATGATTTTATTAACTATGCTACACACATTATTTTGATCCAAAACTTTGTTCAGTATTTCTTTATCTAGTTAGGGATGACCCAGATTTTTGGTAAATTTTATTGATGCGTTTTATATGTCGTTTCATGCTCTTTTATGAAAACTATAGTTGATGTATTTTACACTCTATTTTGTAAAGAATCGTATTTTCACCCTGATTCCTTTTACTGTATGAAAAATATTTGTGAAATATGAAAGTTAGTATATTTTATCTATTTTCATATCCCTTTGGCGGAATCGGATTTCGTTTTATTAGTTGCGAGATATCATAGTTTTCGTACAACAGTGTTGGAAATTCAAGATTTGCCAAACTATGGTTTCTTGATGCTTTCTTATTTTTGATGACTGATCTAAATTCACTAAAAAATTCTGAAACTTTATATTTAGATACTGGAAATATAGGGAAATACCCCAAATTTTTCGTGGATTTATTTAATCTGGTTTCATGCTGTTTTCCTGTTCTTGAATTCATTTTCCTGATTTCTGGCTGAACCTACTTTCTGTATTCAAACCAGTTTTGAGCTATGTTCTTGTGAATTAATATATGACTTATTCATATTCGCTGGATTCGTGTGGAAGTCTAGTTTCCAGATCCTTCGACGGATCCAGATTTGCTTGTTTGTAACACTAGGAATCACTGTTTTACTACAGTATGGTCTTGCTGTCCTGAACTTGAGATTTATCTATTTTAGTCTTTTATGAGACATCTTGCACTCGTACATGTTTATCTGGCAACTTGCACTTGTTACATGATCATGCCATGTTATTTTTGATATATTTTGCACATATACATGCTGGTTTGACATTAATAATAAATAACCAAGTCAGGGTTTAAGAGACAGATCTAATAGTGGATAATTCAGAAATGTGTACTCGGAAGGGGATCCACTAATCCTACTTGATTACTTGAGACATGATACTTGACACTTGATTACTAGATACTTGCATGTAAGACACGATAATTTCCACTTGCACACTTGACACGTGATTTACATGATACATGATACTTGGAGCTTGGAGCTCGATTACTTGACTTGTCCCCGAGTATACTGCCCTCTATGGTCCACTATGAAATCTAAAGTAAAACTATTTGTTGTAGCAACCATGTAAGGTAAGCTACATGAAGTGCTACCTAGATAGTAATCACTACAAGACTTGATACATGCTACTTGAACATGATACCTGAACATGATACATGCTTGCTTGATACTTGACTACATGATACATGAGATCTGATTACTTGACACTTGATGCATGTTTACATGATACTTAATTACTTGACACTTGATTCATGCCATTTACACTTGATCACTTTACCATGCTAGTTGTTTACCTTGACATCATGCTTATACCATGTTGCTAGTTAGTTTCCCGTGTGCTTGTATCCTACATTATAAGTGACCCGTAACTTGCAATTGATGGGTACTTGTTTTTCTTTTTTCCTCTTTCCTGCATTCGTTGAATTGTAGATTTTGGAGAACAGGTTCCAGATGGTATCGGAGACATGAAGTATTAGTGCTACATTTTATTAATACTATTATTGTAGCTTGCTTGAACAATATTATATTTTGAGACTTGGTTTTATTCTTTTATTTGGGCAATGTGACCGAAGATATTTATTTTATTCAGATCATGACTATTTGAGATTTATGTATTTGGTTTCAAGTATTCTTGTTGGTATTTTGGCTCATTATGTGCATGTGGTTGATTCTTTTGCTTCTGACTCTGATGATTCTTGAAAATGTTGTAAAGATTTCCTGAACAGCTTATGGATGATGAAAATTATTTGCTGGGCTTTTGTTGTATATCTGTATTTCGTATTCTTTTTGGGATGTGGGGCGTGACAATATGTATGATTTGTTAAGCACTAAAATGCTATAGTTATTTATTTTCCTTTTTGAAGCTTTTAGTTTGGAATTAACTCTTAAGCTTCAACTAGACCAATTTAAACTCGAGTTGACCCTAGATTAACTCAACACTTAGGGTACCATGGCATGTAACAAAAAAAAAGACTTGTGCACATGCACAAGCCCTAGGCCGGCCAAGTTTTTAGAAGGAAAAGAAGGAGGGAAAGAGAATTAGGGTTAGGGTTTGAATCTTGACTCATGATGAGTCTTTCACCATTTCTACACTCCACCTCCCACTCTCACCAATCCAAGAGAGATGCTCTCTCTTTCCCATACCCCAAAATCTAGCCACTTCTCCCCCTCTCATGTTCTCTTTTGTGTTTTAAAATCCCCCCTACTTACACTTCTCATTTTCCATCTTCTACTACCTCCACATTTAAGAGAAAGAGAATAAGAAAGAGAGAAAGAGAGCCTTGCTACAGATTTGGAAGAAGAGAAACTAAGGAGAAGAAGAGAAACCAAGGAGAAGAAGAGAAGACAAGGAGGAGGAACCAAGGAGCAAGAAAGCTAATCAAGGAGCTAGGAGCTTGTAGGATCTCTCTTTTCCATCAAACTCATCAAGGTGGGTGATTCTAATCTCTTTGTTTTGTTTTGATTATTGAATGGTGGTTGTAGTGACTGAAAAATGACATGCATGCTCTTGAATGAACTTAAATAACTCGTTTTGTGCTAAGAAACCCAAAACAGAAAATCCTGTTAAAAAGCTGAATTTTTGCTGTCAGTTCGTAACTCATATCTTGAACAATACTGCTTGGATTAACTTGAAACTTTTACATGAGGTTCATTTATGTGTCGTACACCTTTAGTAATTTTTTCAGATTTTTATAAGTTTTTCTGCTATTAAAATAAAATGCTAACTTGTATGCTGGTCAGAAGAGAAAGATACATTTTTTTGTTGTTACTGTTGTAAAAAGAATGACTTGTACCTTGCTGCATACTTATGGGAATGATCTAAAATTTTATTATGTCATTTTTAATTGTACCGAAGACCTATGTTTCAAATTTCATGAGATTTGGACCACTGTAGCTATGTTAATAAATCCATGAAAACTTAGCTAGTTATTTTAGCAAACAGAACTGCTGCTTTTATTGCTCTGTTTTTTATGTTATTCAAAGAGACACTATTGAAAATCTACTTGGTAAAATCACCTGATTTTTAGAATTGTTGTCACGTCATGTGTTAGGGGCTAGAATCTCAAATTTCATAATTTTTTGACACTGATTACTATTTTAATCTTATTTTACCCCATGACTGGGTTATTATGATGTGCTATTTTGAGAATCTATACACTTGTTAAAGATGGGACCAAAAGAGCTTGTAAACGACCTTGTATGAAGAAACTTTAAACTAGAAAGTTATAGTAGACACATAGACCTTTCTGGATTGACCGAGAAATCATGATTTGAATAAGTGTGGGATTTTATATGACTTTTGCAAGTGACGGCAGAAACACAGTAAATTCTAGAGCTTACTGTTTTGCACAATGTTCATTGAAATGAGTTTGAAATTGTATCTTGTTGGCTTAGAGTTTCCGTTTGAGGTCAAGAATCATGTTATAGATGTGTACTTGATTTAGGACTTAAATTATCTAAAGTTGTTTGTTAAGGGTAGCTTATAGTTGCTTGTAGACCCCAATATAGGTAACGTTGTTCACTATTTTGAAGTAGAAATTGTATTGGATGTTGGGGTAGTGTTGTTGACCATTTTGGGATGAAATACATGCCCAAAGTGTGCTATTACTTGCTATCTACCTTGAGTAGAAGCATGGGAGCGCCCGATCTCGATTTCTCAAAGAATCGGGACCGGGAATGACTCCGTTGTGGCATAAATACCAAATGTGTGCTTGCTGTTTGGAATTTGGAATTGTCAAATTTAGGGATCTTAGAACCCCTATTTGGGTATTCTTTGGTTAGGACTTACTCCTAATGTGGTGTACCATGTTGGGGTACATTGGAATGAGTATTGAGACTCTAGAACTAAGTCTTGTTGACAAAGCTTGACGGGTAGAATAAGACCTGTGTCTCATGAAACGCATTGGAGGAGATGACTAGTGCGCCGACGTACTCGCCGTGCATGGCTGGATTCCATGGTTTGTGTTTGGAGCTACCACTTGTTGAGGAACGTGGAGCATTAAGTTTAGCGGGAGCTAATTGTTGGTCGGGTCGAGGTTGCAATCGAACTCCAAGCGTAGGTGGGGGTTGCGGCAATCGACGGGGTCGATTCGTCGTTGTTTTGTGCCAAGTGTAGGTCGAGGCAGGCCAACCCTTGGGACGGACTTGAGGGCTAGTTGATTCCTAGTGTGGGAGGGATTAAGATCCAGTAATGATAAAAGGTAACTAACTAGAGAGAGTCTACAAGTAGAACTTAACTAGTTGTTCATAGCAAGCCAAGTTGATTACGATGTTAGGGATTGGATATGGTAGATAGATCGCCTAAGGGAATGAATAATATGAGATTGCTTGCCTAGAGGTTCATATTTCTAATAAGAAAATGAGAGAGAATTAGAGTTTGGCTAGAGTGATGGTTTTTTGGAATCAGGTGATAAAAGAAAGACTAGTAACCGTGTAATTAACCTTACCTTTAGTCTTGGAGTGGGGTAGCATGGATACTTTGGTAAGACAAGATCGAGTCTTGGTTGAATGTAAGGACAAGCACTAGCGGGGGTATTCGCCTGTCATGGGGATGCTTGGCGTCAGCATGCCTGGCCAAATCCTAGGTTCATTTAACGTGAACAGGGATCCTGAGCCACCCTGTAACGGAGTCAGGGAGACTCTGTGGGGGCTCCGCTGTTTCGGCAGGAATGCCTTTATGTACGTAACAACATTTGAGGAGGTTTGGAGTGTTGACTTTGTCTCGACTGCAAATTCTGCTCTAGTGTAAGGACGAGTATAGCGGAGTTAGGAAAACCTTATATCCATCATGTCCTTTGTTGATCGATGTGGGTAGGAGGTTTAGAGGAAGTTCCCACAGAGCGAGACTCTATGGGAAAGACCTAAGTCCTCCGGCGGGGAGTCCGGGGAGACGTAGATACATCAACGTACCATGATTATAGTCGTGCAGGGTAAGCCTGCGACTGGGATCCCAGGCATAGTGGATAAAACACGAGGATTGAACACCAGTATGACAGTAGTGACGGGTAAGCCGGACGACTGCAGCCTCACCATCACTGGAATCAGAAACATGAGAGAGCAAAAGAGTAGGATGCATAGCACATGATCAAGGTCCATCAAACTGAAAAATGTCGTTTGGTTGGAGGGTGTGTAGTATGGGATGCATATCTTTCAACAAAGCGTGCATTAGCTTTAGGAGCACGTGTGCATAGTGTGCATTAGATTAGGTCATGGCATACACCGACACTTGCTTGACCCCACATTTTTCTTTGCATCAAATATTATTTGTGATTGTTGAGGTTGGAGTGGCTATGTTATGGCATAGAAAGGATAGCCGAATATAGAATTTCGTCAGTTGTAATCAACTGACATTCCCACAGTTATTAGTGTAGGATTGCCGACTTGGGATCGCGGGAAAGCTCTAGCAGGGAAAAGCATCTAAATGAACGTTACTGTCCAAACTTTATTGTACATTCTTGTTGTAACAATTAATTGTAATTGTTGTAATCATCGGATATTGTAATAACAATTTGATGTAATAAAAGTTTTTAATTTCCTGTGATTTTTGTTGTGTTGTGACTCATTTGAAGAAAAATCCTGGAGTTTGTCACGAGTTCCTATGTTAGGAATTCGGAGTGCTACAACGCTCATGGGATATTTGTGCAATGAGGGTTCTAGGATGACCTGTGGAGTGAGGCAACCCCCAGTTTTCTAGGATGATGGACGTAAGGGCCACAGAATAATCTGCGGAGTGGGATTAGCCTCCAGTATTCCAAGGGCGAGAACCGATACTTGCAAAATGTCTAAATCTCGTAGTGGTTATCGTAGTAGGATTAGTTGCAGAACGAGGGATTAAACCCTATCAATTGGAGAACGATAAGGGCTTGCACCAGACCTATATAGAGTGGGATTCATAGAATCCGACAAGTATGCATTAGAGAGTCAGCATATAGCTTGGGTGTTTTCTTGACTTGGTTTTATGCATGTTGTTTTCCGTTTTCCTACACTTGACACTTAGTCTAGTTTCACTCGATGTTTTCATGTTTTATTTATTGTTATTTCTTATTCCATTCGTTACTACTATTGATACATGTTGTTTAAGACTTTATACCTTATGTTTTATTCATGTTGCATTTTCTTTTGATGTCACTCACACCGTTATGGCTGACCCCTGTAGTTTTGGGGGTTATGGTTATCTTTACCCTCATGTTTTACAGGTAGGTACCTATAGCTTGGGATTTGGATACTTGTGGTAGAATGATAATATGGCTTAGACAAATTGTAAAAAAATGTGTTGTAAAGGAAAGAAATTGTAATTCAAGGTATTTTATTTTCCGCTGTGCTTTGTAAAGAATTAATGTATTAAAAGTTGACAAAATTAATCTGTATTTTGGCTATATTTACTATTACAATTGAGGTTGATGCTGGAAATTGTGCCACGTATTTCTGACATATTATATTGGAAATTCGTGGTGCTACATTTGTACCTCTGTTTGTAGGGAAAGCAGGAATGAATTTTGATGACTTGATTGCCGATCGGGAGACTCTCCTCAACAAAGGGCCAATGAGACAAAGAAGAATAAGAGGACGGCAAGCCATACTCCTACGTCGAACGTGTCGAAGGACCCCTCTGCTCTGGCCCCGACCGTTCCGGGGGAGATGCCTTTAGGGGCATCGTCTGACGGTGTCGCAGGGTGTTCTTCCTCGGTGACAATTGAAGGTGGTGCTATGCTTGTCGCCATGATTACCCTGGCCGCGACTTTCTTAATGATGAATGAGAGATGATTCATATCCCCAAATAGAGCGTGATGCTGCAGGAGAGCTTTCTTGGTAATTCACCTACTTGTATGGATGTGATCTGCCATCTCCCGACTTCAACTAATTGGGAGAGGTTGAAAATGGAGCCACCTAATAAGTCCGCCCTAGAGATCGCTCGGGCCCAAATGATGCTATGTCTAGTATTTCTAAAGTGTAACTTTCAAACTTCTCTTTATAGATCCATGACTTGAAAGTTTTTCTTCCTTTTCCTAGATGGCTTGTCACTTCGGCCACTTGGTTGATTTCTATGCTGCTAAGGAGAAGGAGTTAAGGGCGTAGGTCTCATGTGCTGAGAGGGATAAGAAACGAGCCATCAAGGGGCTGAAGGCAGAGTTGGAGGTGGTAAAGAAGAAGGAGGAGGAGTTACGCCAGAAGCTAGAGATGTCAAAGAAAAGAGAAGAAGAACTGCGCCAGAAGTTTCAGACATCAGAGAAGAGGTTTTCCAACCTTGTGTCGGAGTTGGAGAAGGCGATGGCCGATATTGACTTGGCGATGAATACCGCAAAGGCCAGGGTGGGGGTTAAGGCCAAGGCTAGACTGCAGAACGTGATCGATGGGTCTTACACCCGGGCTATCTCACACGTTGCTGAGCATGTTTCCAGCTTCACTGGGAGGAGGTACCACGTGAGGCTTCCTTCTGGACAAGCTCCTTGGCAGGATGGTAATTGGGAGGATGGTGGTGAGGAAGACACTCTCGTGGTGGGAGTGAAGAGTGGTTTTGGCAAGAAGAGTAAGGGGAAGGAGGCGGATGGAGCTCCTTGCCTGAAATATCATTGAGGCAAGTGGATCCCTGATTCCACCTTCATGCTTTAGTTGCTTTTGTTTTTTTAATTTTATATGATGCCATATAGCGTATTGGCCATTGCATCCTTGTATCTTCCCTTATAGTTGATGAAAATATTTCCTTACTTATCAATACTTGTGTATCGCTTTAGCATACTTGGAGTTATTCTTTGTTGAGATATTTTGAAATTTATCTATTTTGTGATTGTATCCTCTGCCAAGTCAACTTGGAGTAAATACTTTGGAAGATGGTTGCAAATGTCGAGGGGAATCCTCGAGGCGGTGAGGTTGATCAAATTCACAACAGGCTACGCATAGGAGAATTACCACTCGATCATTTGCGTATCCAGTCTGATGATGAATGTTTGGAGATGCTTCATCTCAAGGCAGTGTCAGTTGAGAGGGACTGTGAGCTAACTTTTTTGCACGTTGATCACCTCGTTCACATGCCCATGCCCCCCCCCCCTAAAGTGATGAAGAACAGTAACGAGGAGTGTGCTCTTCATAGGGAGGTCCTTGTTGAGAAGGATCTGGAGATATACCATCTCCAGGCGAAGCTTGGGGGCCGCTCATTGCCAGAACATCGCGTGCTGCTGGTGTTGGAGCGGGAGTAACAACTGGTGGAGCGGGGTCGAAAACTAGAGGAGCGACAGCTGGCAGAGCGGGACAAGCAATTGGAGGAGCAGTATCGATTGCACTGGTGGCACATCGTTACCCTGCTGATGCTCAGAGCAGGGCAACCGTATTATCAAGTTTGGTTTCTACCCAGGGAGGGTCGCGTGCATCTGGCCTCCAGACTCAGTCCATGGGGTTGGAGCTTCCTACCAAGAGTTCAAGCGGCCTAGGAGAGATGGTGTTTGACAGAAAGCCTGTGAGGAGGATTGTGTCCCTTAGGAGGAACATCCTTCGCCTGCACGGCCTGAAGGACAACAGGTTGATCAACTTGCAGGACTACTATGTCTCTTAGCGTTTTACCTAACCTTTGTAGTGACACTTATACCTGAAGTGTAGACTCATTGTAATTTGGTTGTTGTAATAAGGGTCGTAGTTTTGTGCTTGTAAACTTTGGTAGTGATATTAGACCCAAGACATAGATTTGTTATAACTTAGAAGTTGTAAAGAAACTTGTTGTTTGAGCGATGAAAATTCTTTTATACGCTTGAGCCTTGTCATGTGATTCGTCATTTTGAGGGTTAGCTAGTCGTAGGGGCAACTCTAGGGAAGAGTTGAACTTCATATTTTCTGTTTTGTGTTTAGCTAGTTGTATGAGCAACTTTTAGGAGAGAGTTGGACTCTGAACTTGATGCATGGGTCCTCCAATGAATTGTGATACTTACCTTGAGTGGCGAGTTGAGCTCCAAACTTGCTTGTTTGTAGATTTGCTGGAGCAAATGCAATCCATGACTATGAACCTCTGATCCGTCTTTAAGAGTTTTAACAAGTTTTAGGAATAGATCGAATGACGAGTTAAGAACTGAACTTACTTGTTTGCAGGTTGCTAAAGCAACTCCGAACCATGGGTATAGATTCCGAACTTGTTGTTTTGGGGGATTTAACAAGTTGCAAGAGCAGAATGATTTGTGAGTTGAGCTCTGAATGTGCTTGATTGCAGGTTGTTAGAGCAACGCCGAGCCATGGGTATGGACTCCGAACGTTTTGTTGAAGATTTTTATGGGTTGCATTGAGCTTTGAACTTGTTTAGCTTGCCAAGTGCAAGAGCAACTCCAATCCATGTGTATGGACTCCAAACTAGTCTGATAAGGAGCTTCTAATGAGTTTTTAATGACATTTTTAGGAGTAAGCTTGGCATTTCAACATATTGTTTTGCATTCAGAGAATTGTCCAAGATATTTGAAAAATAAATACTAAATTTTATTGAAAATTAAAACTAAGTGGCTGCTCTAGTGGTTGGCCTTTATTTCGAAAATTTTAAAAAAGTTTACTACTAAGAAAGGGCATTTAGGTGCCCTCGTTTTACTTATTGAGATGTTAAGCATTCCAGATTCTTGGTATCCTCTTCCAGTCCCCCCCTCCCCCCCCCCCCCCCCCCCCCCAAGGTCTTCAAGTCGGTAGGCCCTTGGGTGGACCACTAGGAAGACCTTGTACGGCCTCTACCAGTTGGGAGCGAGCTATTTCAAGTTTTGTAGGACAAGGTCCCATTCTTTCAAATTAGTAGGGCGAAGCTTCTTGTTATATTATTTCTCGACCCTTTGTTAGTAGATGTTTCTCCGTATCACTGACTTTTCTCATACGTCAACGAGATCGAGGTTCTGTCATGCCCCACTTCCCAAAAATACTACGGAATACGGATACGCAACAAAAGCCCAGCGAATGATTTTCATCATCCATAAGATGTTCAAGAAATCTTTACAACATTTCACAAGATAATTTAGAGTCGGAAGCAAAAGATACAACCAGAAGAGTCAACCAAATGCACATATGAATTAAATACCAACAAGAATACTTGAAATAAAATATATTAATCTCAAATAGTCATGATCTGAATAACACAAATATTCTGGGTCACATTGCCCAAATACAAGATAAATATCCAAGTAGCAGATACAATGTTCAAAATGAGCAACATGAAATAATTGAAGATAGCAAAAAGCTCCAGCCAACTAGAACTTTAGATCACATACTCCATTGGGCAGCTGATCACCAAAATCTGCAAATGATAATTGCAGGAGAAGGAAAGAGAAAACATGTACCCGTCAATTGCAAGTTACGGGCCACTTATAATGTAGGATACAAGTACACGGGATAGGTAAATCTATGTAACAAACCTAGCATGGTATAATCATAAATACAAGATATAAATCATAGCATGGCAAGATGAGCAAGTATAATAGCATGTGTCGAGTGTCAAGTAAGCAAGTGTCTTGCATCAAGTAACTAGTATAAAGAATCATGTAATCATGTAGCATGTATCAAGTATCAAATCTCATGTATCATGTAGTCAAGTGTCAAGTAGGCATGTATCATGTTCAAGTGTCATGTAAGCATGTATCTTGTTCAAGTGTCAAGTTTAAGTCTTGTAGTTGTTACTATCTAGGTAGCACTTCATGCATCCCAGTTTTTATTACATGGTTGCTACAACAAACAGTTTCGCTTTAGATTTTGTAGGGGACCATACAGGGCAGTGTACTCACGGAAAAGCTCCAAGTATCATGTAATCATGTATCATGTAAATAAGCTCCAAAATCCAAACAAGCTCTAGTGTCATGTGTGTACGTGTCATGCATATCGTGTCAATCTTCACATGTAAACAAGCTCCAATAACCACTAGGTTCTTCCGAGTACACGTTTCTGCACTATCCACTACTAGATTTTCCCTCAACCCCGGCTTGGTTATTTATTATTATAATCAGGCATGCATGTATGTGTCACAAAACAAAGCAAGAATATCAAGATATAAACATGTATCAGGTTCAGGGTGCAAGATAAACAAGTACAAGTACAAGATAACACATAACAGGATAAAACAACTTGTTTTCTAATTCAGGACAGCAAGACAGTGTTGGACTAAAATAGTGATTCCCGCTACTACAAATATCCAAATCCGGATCCTTCAAAGGATCTGAAAAATAGACTTCCACACGAATACAGAAAATATAATTAAGTCATAGTAATTCACAACATCATAACTCAAAACAGGTTTGAATCCAAAAAACTTGTTCAGTCAGAAATCAGTGAAACGAATTCTCAATCAGGAAAACCGCATCAAAACCTTTCAAATAAATTCAGAAAATAATCTGGGGTATTCCCCTATATGTCTAGAATCAAAATATAAATTTTCAGATTTCTCCGGTGAAATTAGCTCATTCATCAAAAATAAGAAAGCATCAAGAAAACAAAGTTTGGCAAATCTGGAATTCCCAACACTGCTGTACGAAAACTAAGATATCTCGCAACCAGTGAAACGAAATCCAATTCTGCCAAAGAGATGTGAAAATAGATAAAATATATTAACTTTCATATTCCACAAACATTTTTCATACAATAGAATGAATCATAGTTAAAATAAGGTTCTTTACAGATCAGCGAGCAAAATACAGCAAGTATAGATTTCATAAGCGAGCATGAAACAACACATAAAACTCATCAATAAATTTCACCAAAATTCTGGGTTATCCCTAACTTGATAAAGAAACACTGACCAAAGTTTTGGATCAAAATAATATATGTAGCATAGTTCTTTAAAATAATTTGTCATCAAAATTACCGAGAAATAGAATCTGGAAACGATCGACACCTCTGTACTAAAACAGTCATAACTCACTCATACGAAATCAAAATCAAGCAAGGTCAGAGGATTTTGAAAATAGACAAAATTATCTAAAACTCATGTTTTATACCGAAATCAAGATACTGACTTTAAAATAGCCCAACACAGCAAACAAAACAGAACAGCCACAAAATACAGATTTTTTCCCTTAAAACAAAAACCACATAGATTCATGAAAATTGGTCCAAACACACCCAAAAATAAAATCGAGTCTACCTAGTGTCTAAACATCATGAATTAGGATATCTAACATGTCCACACCAAGTATTTCAAATGGGTCTCAACCAAATCACGAATTCTCACAAAAATCTCACATACAAGATCAAAATCAAGAACGGGTAAATCCTAAGTTAATTCATGTCAAGATTTTTTCGTGAGTCATTTATGGTCAAGTTTTCACAATAGAGACAAAACCGACCCAGCAGAACACAAACAAGAGTCGTCCTTAGACCCAACTACACTATAGGTGAACTTTTTGACATGTATCAAACAAATGAATTGGAATACAAGTTACTTGCCTGGACGACGACGAATCCAACGGAGCAAAGAGCAAGAATAAAGGGAACATATTCCCGGGCACGAACACAAAATCATGAACAAGCAAACAAGAACAAGATCACGAATCCAAAGAACAAATAACCCACGAACACGATCAAATGGCTGAGATCATGAGATCAAAAGATCAAGGTGATCGGATCAGATCGGACGACTCTGATCGAAGATCAAGGTCAAGATCGAGATGTGATCAGTATCTTGATGATGATGATGATCGGGTCAGATCGACGATCGGGTGGCCACCAAACAAAGCCATCAAGAACTCCATGATGATAATGATCATGATGATCGATGGCCCAACACAAAGATGATCAAGAACTCCAAGATGATCAAGAATCCCACAGACGGCCAAGATCAAACCATGATCAAGAAGATTAAGATGAGATCGTGAAGATCTGATGGCCCACATCAAGAGATCAAGAATCAAGATCAATCGAACGGCTGACGATGCACTCCATCAAGATCACAATGATCAAGTTGATCAGACGACTAATATTCAACATGATCAAAAACCCAACAAACATCAACACCAAGCACTAGCTCCGACGGGAGAAGGAAAGCATCGGGGCACTGCGGCACTGCAGAGCAGGGGAGCAGGGTGGCACAGGTGGTCGACAGCAGCGGAGGGCGCTGCCGGCAACAGGGCATCAGAACAGGGGCTCGCACAGCAGTGGGTGCTGCTGTCAGGGCGGTTGTCGAGGGGACTGGCTGGCGCATCTTGCTGGCGGAACTGCGGTCGGCTGATGCTGCGGAGGAGCACCGACTGCAAGGGCGATGCTGGTCGCATAGGGGAGGAGGAGAAGAGACGGGAAGAGGGTGGACTGTGGGAGAGAGTGCAGGAGGAGTACCGGAGATGGGTTAGATGGTCGGGAGGCTGGCGCATCGCGAGCGACAGGAGGAGGGGACGAGGGAGACGGGAGAGTGACTCATGAGTTTGCAGTGGGTTAGGAGGATCCGGAAGATGTAGGAGCGGCTGCATGGTAGGGGGTAGATGAAGAGGCAGGGGTTAAATAGGTTGGTTAATATTAGGGTTGAGGTGACGGCTGTATGGGGTGCACAGGTATCTGGTTGGGTTTTTTATAAGTAATGGGTTTGGGTTTAGAGCTTAATGGGCTTTAGAGTGTATGAATGGGTTAGGGGTTTAGGGTGAACAGGGAAATGGGATTAATTTAACGAGTCTGGTAGTATAGAAAAATGGGTAGTTTAAGTTAACGGGTTTAAAACGGGTTATAGGGTATAAAATGGGTAAATGGGTATGGTTATTGGAAAAAGAATAATAAAATAAAATAACAAATAAAATATACAATTAGGACTTTATAAAAATAATATTTATAAAAAAATGTAGTTTGCATTAAAACATAGAATTTATTTAAAATAGATACAAATAAAATTAGCACATAAAATGAATTTTCAATAACAGGCCAAAATTAATAGTAATAATATCAATAATAAGATTTGCATAAAAATCATAGAAAATAGTTACAAATAAGATTATTTATCGAAAATATATTTTAATAGAAGATTCAAAAATACATTTTGACAAAAGAGTTTGAAAGCGAAAAAGAAAAAAATTAATTTGCAAAAATTTTAATTACAGAAAATACACAAAAAATACAGATTTGAGAAAACAGGGGTTACAGGTTTGCTTGTAGATTATTGGAGTTTTTGTTCAATCTTGAAGGAAAGGATGTGAGGAGGTGACAATCCAACTTCCAGGGGGATGAGTACTTCTGACACGTAGGCGAGGTTGAATGATGATTCTTCTGTTGGGGTTCACTTCGTTGTTCTGCAGGACCATAGTACGCTTGGTAATTCTTCGACCCACAATCCTCTTGCAGTCTTGCCTAGCATCTATTTGAGGTTGTCCAGAATCTGTCAATTGGCATTTTTTGCTTGGTTGTTGGTTTGGGATGTAAGAAGGAGGAGAAGCACTGGGTGATCCCTAGATCGATGCTGAATTGGCAAAATCCTTTACCAGTGAAATGTGTTCCATTGTCGAAGACTAGTATGTAGGGGGCTCCAAAACCTGTAGACTATGTTCTTCCAAAACACTGCGGAACTTTCTACTCTGTGATGGTGGCCAGTGGTTCCGCCTCTACCCAGTTTGTGAAGTAGTCGATGGCTACCACCAAGAAGGTCCTCCATCTAGTTGCTAGTGAAAACAGTGCAAGCAAGTTTATTCCCCACATGGCGAAGGGGATAGGGCTCGACATGGAACTGAGGATTGCTTGCGGAACTAGCTTAATGGCTGAGTGCTTTTGGCAAGGGCTACACTGACAGACATATTCTTGGGCATCATTGAGTTGTAACAGCCAATAATACCCCTTGATTGAGGATCTTGTCTTCGAGGAACCTTGCTCCTTGGTGGCAACCACCGATTCATTTGTGCTTTTTCTTGATGGCATACTGTGCTTCTTCAGGAGAGAGGCATCTCAGGTAGGGCCTGCCATCGACTAGAGTGAGAGATCATTTATATAGGAGTCCCTCCACGAGAATGTATCTTTCAGCCCTTGTCCGGAACTTCCTTGCTTCTTTGTGGTCTTCAGAAAGGATTCCCTTGTTGAGAAAGTCGACCAAGGGTTTCATCGAACATTCTTCGGAAAATTGGGGTGATGTTCATGTGCTCCAACTCTTCCTCCTCGATGTTCGGCTTGAGTAGGACCTCAATGAGGACCGTGCGGTCAAGCCCATCGAGAAGCTAGTTTGGAGAGGGCATTTGTTTGCCCATTTTTGATAAGGGGATGTGAATGACATTGACTTCTTTGAACGTGGCTAGAAATTTCTTCATATGCGACAAGTACTTCATAATCTTCTTGGACCTGGTTGACGACTAGTTGAGGGTCACCAAACACCTCGACTATTAGTGCGCCTGCTTTGCGTGCTAGCCGAGACCGACAATTTGTGCTTCATATTCGGCCTTATTATTGAGGCGGGAAAGTTAAGGCATAGTTAGTAATGAAGTGTGCCTTCTTTGGGAGCGAGCAAGATGATTCTTGCTCTGCTTTCTTCGAGGAAAGATGACCCATCAACGTATACCTTTCAGAGCGGAGGGTTATCTTCTACCTCAGGGGAGTCAGGAATATTGGTTTCCATGATGAATTAGCCCAAGGCTAGGGCTTTGATTGCCGTCCTCGGATGATAGCTGATGTCATGTTGACTTAGTTTAATGGACCACTTCATTAGCCTGCTGAAGCTTCATTGTTTGATAAATACTTGTTTAACAGGCTGATCAGTAAGTACTCGCAGAGAATGTGCCTGGATGTAAGGATGGAGCTTGCGAGCAGCCGAGACCAATGCATAGGTAATCTTTTCCATCTTAGAGTAGCGAAGCTCGGCGTCATGGAGTACCTTACATAATAAACCGGATTCTGTACCATGTCTTCTTTTCTAACCTGGACGGCGCTGAGAGTTTTGTCTGAGGTGGCCAAGTAAAGATAAAGGATTTCACCTTGCTCGGGCTTGCTTAGGCATGCGGGATTGACGAGGTTGTTTGAAGGTGGCTTGCTATTCTTCTCCCTACTCAAAACCTTTTGGTCCTCGGAGGACATTGAAGAACGGGAGACATTTGTCCCCAGACTTATAAAGGAATCGAACAATAGCGGCTAAGTGCCCAGTGAACTTCTGCACTTCCTTAACAGTGGTTGGGGGAGACATGTTGCAGATTACTTGGATCTTTTCAGGATTGGCTCCGATTTCCCTCTGGCTAACCATGATGCCGAAGAACTTACCAGATGAGACCCTGAAGGTGCATTTTGAAGGATTCAATCGCATGTTATGCCTATATAATTCTCCGAATGCATCTTGGAGATTAGTCACATGGTCTTCTTTTCGGAGACTTTTGACTAACATGTCGTCTACGTAAACCTCCATGTTCTTGCCGATTTGTCTTTTAAAGACTTGTTAACCATGCGTTGATAGGTGGCACTGGCATTTTCAGGCTGAAAGGCATGACTCGCAACGATCGAGGCCTTGATAATGTAACACCCCAATTTTTTTGGTTTTTGTTTTATAACTCCAAATTCAATTCTTTAAATTTCTATACCACTTTAAACATAAACTAAGATAGTCATATTTCAAATTAAAGTTCAGCATAGTTTCCCCTGAAATTTCTGCCCCTAAACACAAAAAGCTTAAGGAATTCTACTCTAAATTTCGTAGCATACAACACGACAATATTTTCATGGGATCCCCAGGCCAAAATGAGGAGAATCACACAGGAAATATATATATATATATATATATATATATATATATATATATATATATATATATATCACGCTCTGGGGGGTATCATATAAAAACCATAAATTTCTTCGAAAATGTAGCCAAATTTTTAGAAAAACCTTTGTAAAACATACCATAGGACCCGATACTCCACAACGAGATGGGTACGGGTCAAAAACATATCATACTTCCCCACACTATGCTCATCATCACTGCCTACATACTTATACATTCAAAATACAATTTAAACCATAAACTTCACTATTCATATAACTAAACTTATACAAAAATTTTAAAAAGAAAAAAACCCACTCAAAACTAAAATCCACGCCACACCTCTGCACTACTGAGGACCTGTAACAGTAGGGGGTCTAGGGTAGTCCTGGGACTCCACTAACCCCCAAAACACTAGGGGATAACCATTTCTGGTGTGAGTAATATCAAATATAACTTAACTTAGAATGTATAAAATAAAAGAAAAACAGAAAACTTGAAAATACCAACATGGTAGTAAATTCAGTTATAAACATTGCACTGCCCGAGAATAAATCTACATTTGAAATTATAATGTAACCATTTCATCAAATAGCCCACAATAGTTCTTGCAAATCCACCCCATGAATCTCATTATCCTTGATTTACCGAGAGATTCTAACCCAGGCAGTTAGTTCCCACTATTTGCTCAAAATAGCAGGCAGCAGTTCCTAAGCTCGAATCTCAAACTCCACCTATTAACTGTTATCGTTAACTTAATTAAATATAACAATTTATCCCACCTTTTAATCACCATCACATTCCCAATATGTATTACTTCACTCCGTTACTAATAATCATCTCAATATCAAGAATAAGGTTCTATTACCACATTCTTGCACCATATCGGATCTTTATAAATATACATATATTGCCATACATTCCGTTTAAAGCAAAACACAATTTGACTTCATAACTTAACTTATTTTCTTCGCTTTAAACACATACATTCCATTCATCATATAAAGATTAAAAGATTCATTAAAGTGCCCACATTCATTATTTATATCCACTCTTATTTCATCACACACTTATCATTTAGTTTCTTTTCATTGGTAAACCCATACAAATTCTATACCATTTACTTCACTTCTTCTCTTCAATACCACTTACCATTTTCATATCTATTTCCACACACAAACATTTACACACGCGAAGCTGCTCACACAGAGTCTGACACCCCCGAATATACGTCATCCTCCTGGCCTATGCCAGCAAGGGAAAACACCGCACCCCAAATAGAATTTGGGTACTTCCTCCAGGCTGAAGCCAGCGAGGAAAAAGAAAACACCGCACCCCAGCTAAGCTGGGTACTTCCTTGTGTTAAAGCCAACAAGGAAAAGAAAACACCGCACCCCTAGTTTCACTAGGGTACATCCTCATGACATCTGTCATCGAGGGAATATCATCGCACCCCAGTTGAGCTGGGTAATAACATCACAACTCAAGCCGACAGCTTGGAATATCACATTACTTTATTTTCATTTTTATCTTACAATTCGCTTTACTTTTTATTTCCATCTCATAACACAACTATCATATCAACAACCCGCCAATTCACCTTGTGTGTTTTTCCAAGGCAGGTAGTTCCCACTATTCCCATGGAAATAGTGGGCGAGTAGTTTCTCGATACAATTTCAAGGCATCAACTCATATCACACAAATATCACATATAACTTTACATTATTCGTATCATATTATCTCATACATGCACACTTTCTTTACTTATATTTAATCACATAACATGATGCAATTTTTTCATGAATATCTCCACACCACCATCTCTTCATTTTCATTTATAATTATATAATGTCATTTCCTCCTTTTTCATACTTAGTTAACCACATATTCCATTTATTATTTATTTTCATTTGCATACTCATGAATCATATACTTTCATACTCATCTTCATATATATACATTTTCTTTCACTGTACTTATTCATTTCCACTCAGATACTTACTTCACTTTCTTATTTCCACTTTACATTATTTCCACTTTACATCAACTACGTTCTTTTCTTTCTTATTCTCATATCACTTTGTATGCTTTCTTTACTTTCTCATTTTTCCGTTTATTCCACATTTATTCATTTTATTGATTTGTTGACCAGTGAGCCACAATATCCCATTATACTGAAAGCTGACAGCCCAGTAAAACACACAGATCGATGCTCACAAAGAGTATTACACGTCCGACGCTACGTCTTCCTCCTAGCCTATGCCAGTGAGGGACATATCGCACCCCAAGTAGAACTTGGGTACTTCCTCCCGGCCAAAGCTAGCGAGGAAAAAGAAAACACCGCACCCCAGCGAAGCTGGGTACTTCCTCGTGGCAAAGACAATGAGGGAAAGAAAACACCACACCCCTAGTTTCAATATGGTACTTCCTCGCGACATCTGTCATCGAGGGAATATCACCGCATCCAAGCTGAGCTGGGTAATAACATCACAACTCAAGCCGATAGCTTGGGTGATAAAAATACTGCACCCCAAACATAGTTTGGGTAATAAACACAGCACCCCAAGCCGGTTCTTGGGTGTTAGGGGGTCTAGCCCAAAGCCCCAAGATTTCTGTAGGTAATTGTCCAAAAAATTTATTTGTTAATTTAATTTTCATTTCATTTTTTCATCTGATTTCACCACCACACAACATCTCATCTTTTACTTCAATAATTTCCACATTCATGACTTTAACCATGTGATTTATTATCACAAAATCTCACATATTCACGTACATCTAGTTATTTAATTTATAAGATTATTACCTCATATTATTCCATATAAAAAATGCACCAAAATATTTATTTAATCACATTATAATATCTTATGAATATGCCAAATTAAGTAGATGATTATATCATATTACCACCCATTAGTTCCACTTTGAATATCACTATATTATATACATATGCACTCATTAATTTCATCGGTTATGATATCCCAACTCATTATCACTCATCTATATCCCAAACTTGCACCATATAAAACCATTCACCATATAAAATTTCGTATTTACGAGTAACTCTTTATTAGGCTATAACTCACACAAATCACACCAAATTCGCACAAAACTTTGTCACAACATAGTATATCCCTAATGTAATCATACTCACCTAACAATCTCAGACTACCTCGACGAATGACTTCTCTGCCACTTGTCTGCAATCATCTTCCGCCACCTTTCACAGACATTCAAAACCAAATAATGCTAATTATCTATATCTTCATATCTCCAATCATATCAAATCGCTCCTAAACCACTTCTACAGTCACTCTAATTCCTCACAGGCATTTCATCGAATGCCTGACGTGCATACAATATATGCACAAATCTCAAATTCTAATAACTGGGTTTTTTGTCCATAAAAATTTTTGAAAATCACTAAATATTAATCTAAAGGTTCTACTTCAATTTCTACAATTAGTAGTGTGATAATTCTCACATTATTTGCTTCCCTTATATAAACCCAAAACCCTAATTTATAAGGAAATTACACAACCTTAATCAATTTGCTAATTTCTTGAATTTTACATCAAAATAGACCTCTAACCAACTCTACACTCCATTTCTAAGCAAAAGAAATTAAAAGCATAAACAATTACACAAATAATTACAAAGAGATATACCTCCACTAAATCCTTTCTCCAAATTGAAGCCACCGTGAGGAAGAGAACCCTTCAATTAGTATACCCCTAAATTTAATTGAAATTTTATGATGAAATACCCTAGGGATTTCACCTTGGAAATCGACAGGGTTGGGTTTCAGTCGGGCGAAATCGAAACCAGGAAAAGAAAAAGAAGAAGGATGGAGGAATGGAGGGGGGGTTGGGAAAAAAATTATATAAATAATATATATCTCATAATAATCCTCCAAAATTATAAAATATAGATAAACAAAATTTCATCAAGTAAAAACTCGACTCATAACTCCAATATATCAGTAACCGATCCAACACAAATATCAATAACCAATATGAATATTTTAAAGAAATAAAATAAAATATACCCAAAATAATTCTCACCACTCCAGAGATATAAAAACGGGTAATTTCGGTATCTTAAAAAAATTGAGGTGTTACATTGTACACACCTCAAAAAAAGCTCGTCCTCGAGCTATGGGTGTGAACGCATCCACTTGCACAAATTCTGGGAGTTCATTCCTCCCAAATCATCCAAATCAAATCATATCCCATCACATCATGTAAAAACAATTTAACGCCAAATTCAGCTTGTCTATTGCAAAATCAGCCTTTACCTAAATAAACCCTTAGATATCTGACTCTACTTAGTTCTTATGTCAGGACTGTAACGCTCCGATTTCCATACACTGGAAAACCGTGACATAAGCCAGAATCTTTCTCTTGAATTAGCCACAATACACAAAAAAACAGGAAAATTCAAAACTTTTTATTCAACACAAATGTATTACAAGTCCGAATGTTATAAAACTACAATACATTACATCAGTGTTACAATAATGCCATACAAGCCCAAGTGTTACAAACTTTCAACAAAAACTTTCATCAGAGTACAATGAATAATAAATAACACTTGGTACTTTCACTTGGATGCTTCTCAACATGAAATAAATTACAATAGATGTTACAATTTTTTTTTTTAGGGAAAAGGTGGATAGTGGCCACCCTGTTTCATTAATAAGAAATTAATGATACAAACCCAGAGAACTGGGCTAGACTACAACTTACAGAAAGGAAATAAAATATATATGAAGCAACATGACCCGTACAAACAACAAATCCCTCCAACAATCCTGAAGGGTGGGCCGACAAACATGCTCGGTCCAGCAAAATTGTACGTACGTTAGTTTAGCTTTGTACACTGCCTCCACGGCACATGTACATCCACCTGAAACTAGTCTGGCAGGATTTAACCCTCACCGATCCCTGCCTTCTCCTCACTGGGGGGACCCCATCTTTGGGTCCAAGCCCCACAGGCCGACTTATGACACCACGGCACATGCACAGCCACCATCTCCAGCTGCTACGAATTGAAAATAGATGTTACAATTGAAAATAAGAATCAACACTTTACTTCTCTTGCCTTGAGTCCTCCTGAATACTGTACCTATAGTTCTGCAATCCAGTACCTATTGAAGTGGGGATGTCAGTACATATACTGATGCTTTAAGGCTGGTGACTAGCAGCGATTCTCAACTTTAAACAAACGGATTGATGGAAAGAGAAAACTGTATATATAATTGATGTGTCTGTGTATGCTATGACTTAGACTCTAATGCAAGATTAACCAATACAATGATGCACTTATTCTAAGGCAAGCAAGTCTCTCGGACAGTATGCAGCCCACACTACATATGCCCATAATAAGCTGTTTCTTCATATATAAGGATTTGAACTCGCGGCATGAATTCAACTCTTGTATTCAACCTGTTTCTGATGATACAGTGTGACTGATGAGGTTGCCCTGAAATGGTCTAATCCGGCCATTCGCAGTCATATAGTTATGTCTCCATTTGCCACAACTGCCCGGCGTACCGGACCTCACTCAAAAATCTGACGAACCCTCGGAGTTAACTACAACACAAGTTAGCTCGAAGCATCCCCTATGTCCCCCTAGCTCATTGACCGTAATATATGACCTATTCGCCTTTCCTGATATAGAACATGACGGATTTCTGGGGGTCCATCCCCTTAGCTCCGACTGGAAATTTTCTGCCCTTATCATGGCACTTCAAAAATTAACAGACGAGATATAGATCCCGTGCTCCCAACTCGTGAGAAGGCACAGACCTATCCCTTTGATGGGAAGGGTACAACAAATAACACCACCTAGTGTTGGCCTATAGAATAGGTCAGATCATAAGGTATCACCCTTAATACCAACTCTTTACCTTCGGCGAAATTATAATAAATGAAGGTTAAGTAGTAATAGCCCTAAATTACTACCCTAACGATGTCACTAACCCTAAACAATCCGAGAGATGACAACAGTACTTGCACAACATGCTAGGTCTTAAGTTAGACTTCGCGAGATAACTCTACTAGGTGCTCAACCTAGACTTACCAGAATCCCTAAGAATCATGTTCATAGCCTATCGATCCAAGCCACCAGCAATTACAAAGGTATTCGCACGCTACTACCCTGAACTTGGATTTCGTCGACACTACCAGCCCGCGATCAACCTATACCGGTTAAGATATGACGGTGCACGAGGGGTGACTCGTCCACAGCCAACGAGGAATAAAATAAATATACGTCTTGATGGTCGATGGTCCCTAGGGCAATGATATCACCCTAGACGAGTACAACAACTGCGTACTAGCTAATAAGCAACATACGAGCAAAACAACTTACATACGAGCCAACTGGCTATGTATGAAACAAATGAAGCATATAGAAGCAACCATAAAATTCTTCTAACAACCTAGAAGCGAAATAACATGCTACTAGCAAAACTTGATCTTTTATACATAAAAGCAACATGAAAGTCTTCTAACACCCAAGAAGCAATTAAACATGCTACTCTTAACAAAATTCAACAAAATTAGACTTTTGTGAAAGGTGAGAACATCTACTACGACTCTCTTGTTGACAACCTTCTCAGATTCAGTCAATAAGAGGTACTAAAACTTCGAACAATCTAAACAGCGAGCTTCACAAAAAGGGCAGCTGCTGTGACATGTAAAGATCATAAATCAAACTCCGCTTATCGGAATCAAACAAAATAGGACATTTTGAAAAGTTGAGAACCTCTACTACAACTCTGTAGTTGACAACCTTCTCAGATTCAGTCAATAAGAGTTACTAAAACTTCGAACAATCTAAACAGCGAGCTTCACAAAAAGGGCAGCTGTTGTGACATGTAAAGATCATAACTCAAACTCTGCTTATCGGAATCTAACAAAATAGGACATTTTGGAATGTTGAGAACCTCTACTACAACTCTCTAGTGGACAACATTCTCAGATTTAGTTAATAAGATGTATTAAAACTTCGAACAATCTAAATAGCAAAGCTTCAGTCAATAGGCCAACTGTTGTGACTTGTAAAGGTCATACCTCCTACTCCGCTTATCGAAATCTAACCAAATAGGACATTTTGAAAAGGTGAGAACCTCTAATAAAACTCTGTAGTTGATAACCTTCTCAGTTTCAGTAAATAAAAGGTACAAAAACTTCGAACAATCCAAACAGCGAGCTTCAGCCAATTAAGGCCAGCTGCTATGACTTGTAAGGGTCATAACTCCTACTCCGATAATCAAAATCTAACAAAATAGGACATTTTGGAAAGGTGAGAACCTCTAATACAACTCTCTAGTTGACAACCTTCTCAGATTCGGTTAATAAGAGGTAGAAAAACTTCGAACAATCTAAATAGTGAAGCTTCAGCAAAAAGGCCCCAGCTACTGTGACTTGTAAAGGTCATAACTCCTACTCTGCTTATCGGAAGCTAACAAAATAGGAAATTTTGGAAAGGTGAGAAACTCTAATACAACTCACTAGTTGACACCCTTCTCAGATTCAGTCAATAAGAGTTAGAAAAACTTCGAACAATCTAAACAACGAAGCTTCAGCCAAAAGGCCAGCTGCTGTGAGTTGTAAAGGTCATAACTCCTACTCCGCTTATCAAAATCTAACCAAATAGGACATTTTGGAAAGTTGATAACCTCTACTACAACTCTCTAGTTGACAAACTTCTCAGATTTAGTCAATAAGAGGTACAAAAATTTCGAACAATGTAAATAGCGAAGCTTCAGCCAATAGGCTGGCTGCTGTGACTTGTAAAAGTCATAACTCATACTCTACTTATCGGAATCTAACAAAATAGAAAATTTTGTCAAGTTGAGAACCTCTACTACAACTCTCTAGTTGACAAACTTCTCAAATTCAGTCAATAAGAGGTACTAAAACTTCGAACAATCTAAATAGCAAAGCTTCAGCCAATAGGCCAACTGTTGTGACTTGTAAAGGTCATAACTCCTACTCCGCTTATCGATATCTAACCAAATAGGACATTTTGGAAAGGTGAGAACCTCTAATAAAACTCTGTAGTTGATAACCTTCTCAGTTTCAGTAAATAAAAGGTACAAAAACATCGAACCCAAACAGCGACCTTCAGCCAATTAAGGCCAGCTGCTGTGACTTGTAAGTGTCATAACTCCTACTCTGATAATCAAAATCTAACAAAATAGGACATTGGAAAGGTGTGAACCTCTAATACAACTCTCTAGTTGACAACCTTCTCAGATTCATTCAATAAGTGGAAGAAAAACTTCGAACAATCTAAATAGCGAAGCTTCAGCAAAAAGGCCTCGGCTACTGTGACTTGTAAAGGTCATAACTCCTACTCCGCTTATCGGAACCTAACCAAATAGGACATTCTGGAAATTTTATAACCTCTACTACAACTCTCTATTTGACAACCTTCTCAGATTCAGTCAATAAGAGGTACAAAAACTTCGAACAATGTAAACAGCGAAGCTTCAGCCAATAGGCCAGCTGGTGTGACTTGTAAAGGTTACAACTCCTACTCCGCTTATCGGAATCTAACAAAATAGGACATTTTGAAAAGCTAAGAAAATCTGCTATAACTTTCTAGTTGACAACTTTCTCAGATTCTCTATGGAACTCAAAATCCAGCTCTTTAATTCAAAGAACAATAAAGACAGCAAAAGACTGAAACTTGTAAAGCTCATATCTTTTGATATACTTGTCAGAATCTAACAAAATTGGACTTTTTGGAAAGGAAAAAATATACAACTTTCTAGTTGACCATTTTTTCAGATTTCTTATAGAGCTCAAAATTCAACTCTTTGAACACAATTCAAGAACAATGAAAAGGACATCAAAAGCTGAAACTTGTAATGCTCACAACTTTTGCTATATTTATCGGAACCTAACAAAATTACTTTTTGGAAAGGAAAAAACATTTACTACAACTTTCTAGTTAATAACTTTCTTAGATTCCGTATGGAACTAAAAATCCATCTCTTTAAACACAATACAAAGAGCAACAAAGACAGCAAAAAACTGAAACTTCTAAAGCTCATAACTTTTGCTGTACTTATCAGAATCAAACAAAATTGGGCTTTTTAGAAAGAGGAAAACTTCTATTAAAAATTTTTAGTTGACCACTTTTTTAGATTCCTTATAGAGCTAAAAAAACAAGCTCTTTGAACACAATTTAATAATAACAAAAAGGACAACAAAAGCTGAAACTTGTAAAGCTCACAAATTTTGCTACACGTATCGAAATTTAACAAAATTAGACATTTTGGAAAGATAAAAACATCTACTACAACTTTCTAGTTGACCACTTTTCAGATTCCTTATAGAACTCAAAATCCAACTCTTTGAACACAAGTAAAAATTAACCAAAAGAGCGGTTTTGCTAAAAACTCGCTGTTTAGGGGGAAACGTTTGTTTAATCTATCAAATTAACCCCAAAACATTTACAAAAAATAGAGCATGGTAGTAACACATACAAGAAGCTCTCAAATTAATTTGTAGTCAAAATTCATACTTTAGCATAAGTAATTAATTCATAAGCATAAAAACAACATACAACTTTAAAGATTGGCTTTTTAGGATTCTTCTTGTGTTCTACCACTTCAATCTTTGTATGCAATTTATTCTATTCCAAGTTCTTCAATATGAACATGAAAGTAGTTCTATTTGTCCACATTACAAGCAAATAAAAACAACAAAACAATAACAGTGAGTTAAGAAATCCCCACCCAAATTGGTTGGAAGAACTTGCTAGCCTTCTCCTCCCTGCTTATTGATCTTGATTCTCTTCAAGAACAACCTCAAGAAAGGAAACCCACTCTTTTTCTTTTTGATTTTGATCTCTCTTTCTTTTCCTTTCTTCTCAATTTTTTTAAAATTAAACAAGTAGAAAGTAGAGGAAATGTAAAAGAGAGAGAGGGAGTGAGAAGGGATGGAGGAACAAATGAAAAGGGATCTTGCCCTTTGGGTGTGTGGCCGGCCCATAGGAGGTCACGGTGGGGGGGGGGGGGGGGGGGGGGGGGGGGGGGGGGGGGGGGGGGGTTATAGGAGAAGGGAGAGAAGGGGTGTGGTAGAGAATGAGACAAGTGTTCTCATTCTCATGGTTAAAACAATTTGAAATCAATTTGCAATTTTAAACTGCAATCACACCTTAATCCAATCCTAACCCTTCATTTGATCATGATTGATAACAAATAAGATACATTTTCCCAAAATCACATACTACATAATTTCGTATAAACGTACGAAATCGATACAGTACATATACGTACATATATCTGTCTATACAGATAAATTTTATTAGTTAAAACGAATAATCTCTACCAAAAATATTTTACTTCAGAAATAGTAATAAAAATAATTTTATTACTGGCTCGAAAGATTTCAGTACCAATTTGATACAATACAGATGTATACAGACTGGTATATATATATTGATAATGTTTATTACTAAACCGGGTAATATCCATCAAAAACATTTCAATTATGAAAATAAAAATAAAATAATAATAAAATAATAATTTTCAATATCAGACCTGGATATTTCAGATATTTTCTTAAAAATGTATTTTACAGGATTTTATATAAGTGCACAAAACCGATACAATACATATATATACTTACTTGTATATATATACAGATAATGATTATTTGTTAAAACTAAGTAATTTCCATCAGAAATATTTTTATTTTTAAAAAATAATTATAATACAAATATAATATCCAACCGGGATATTACAAGGACGAAATCAAATCAGTCGGAATTTCTAAATTACAAACTCCTAAGAATTCATGACATTTTTCATTTACGTGCATACACACCTCAAAATGAAGACTTTTCTACTTAAAATTTCAAATATTAACCATATTTTCCATCATATATGCTTCATTTCTTTCAATTATTTTAATGGTAATTCAAATTTAAACCCCAACTTTTAGCAAGGTACACAACTACATATCATTTCAAAAATATTAAAACACATAACTACACCAATTAGTACATCAATAGATGCAAATTATCTTCTAAAATCACCATTTGACATCTAATTCTATTATGAATACCATTTATCATCACACCGGCGCCCTTTTTCACTCATATCATCCTTCTTTTCTTCCACATTAATCCTTCCAACACATTTCTATCAATTATATTGCTATACATTTCTGCATTCACTATCTGGGTTTCCCACAATTTGTTCGTTACTATCATCAATTTTGTCTTCTGAGATCCCATTATTCATACATATTACCAATAAATACAATTATTTTTATAAGCATTCCCATCATCCAACATGCATCATTTATCACCAAGTATCACATCCACTGTATGTACTTCTTTTCATTCAATTTCTAGAGATATGAATCACATTTGAACTCCAAATTCCACCAAGATATCCGATGAAATATCATTTTATGTACATCAAAAACAGATAAATACCATTGACTAAGGCATCAATGAGTATAAATTATCCTTATAATCACACTCTATCATCTAGTTTTCTTAGAAAGCATCAATGGGCACAAATTGTCCCTATACTTTTAACCCAAACACTCCTCGTTTTCCTAACATTAATCTGTCCTACAATGTCACTTCTCATCACTTTACTATACATTTCCATATCACACACCAGAATTTATACATTCTCTTCGTTTTTATTCTCAATTAGTCCTTTTATAACACCGTCATCTATATATATACTTGCGTCACCATTACCATATCCTCTATATCTGTATTTCACTTAATATAGTACTCCACTGAGTATCCACTGAGTATCTACAACATAAAAGATAACACCGAGTATTTCACAAATTCAATTATATAATGCCAAACAGAATCCATTTATCACACAGTATGTATTCTACTAGTTCTTAATAGTCTGCCTCATCATCACATCACAATTTCATGTATCACAAACTTCCTTCATCCGAACAATTCAATATCACGTGAGACACACTACATTCCTCAAACAGGCTATTTAGTTTTCGTATTCTCTATTAAATTCTTCTCAAGCCATAACTAACACATTAAAAAAATCAAATGATCCTTAAACTTCACTATAATAGATAACATATATAGTGGTGCCATACACACAACTATAGCACATCTTGGGTCCATACATTAGATTCTAGGCTAATCAATAGCATAATAAGTCCCTGAATATAGTTTGAGTATAAGATTCATCAACATCATCACTATATGACTACCATTATGCATACACACTTTATACCATACGTTACTAAGTATGAGAGATACCTATTCTTGATTAAACCATTATGATAAATACTTCACTCTCTTTCTTAACCAAATATTCCCAAATGTCAATAATATATTTCCCAATCGATTATATCTCATAATACAATCATCCCCGGTCATGCATATCACCATTTTTCATCCTACAGATATCCCAAAATTGTAGGTCACCTTATAGATTATTATCTATCGGACAGATTAAGATATAAGTCACGAGACCACCAAAAATGTAATTCTGTAACACTTATTCACATTTATTTACACAATCAAGCATATTTATTATATAACATCAAGTGTTCAATACTCTCTTCCTTCTTCTTCCGGTATATATTACAAATATACAACACACAAATATAATTATTAAAATTCAAATAGTCATATTCATTCATCAAAATAACGTACATCATAAATCAAGCTAAACTAGTCTTGATCGTATTCTCTTTCCGTCTGTTTATAGCCTCTTCAAAACAGCCAATGCGACAAATAATACCTTCATTGTCTTAGGATCTAATAACTTATAACCAATAAGCTCTTTCAATAATACCTACTATCCACCATATACTTCATATACCATAATATACAAATCTTCATAACTATGGTTATCCAATACAAAGGAATTACATTCAACTCAATAAATTCATTCAAAATTTATCCACAAATCAAATAAACTTTCCCACAAATTCTACATTCTCGAATACATTTCCTACTATCATTTAATCGTTCCATAACTCTAACCAGTAACTGAACTAATACCTCAAATTCTATACATTCATCGATTCTCAATATTCAACCAAAATGCACCGATTTACTAAGCTTTTCCTTGTATATATACATACACCTTCACTTATAATCTCCATATATCACTTACCAATGTCAGACTAAGACTACCAATATACTTCGACATTCACAATCATTCGCTCACTCTACTACCATATATTCGACCGTCTCTTGCCATACAACATCATCTTCTTTCATCCCTATAATAATAATCTTTTATTACTAATATGGCTAAAAATAGGATTATATCGGGACCATTCAAACCGGGCACGAATCTCAAAGCTCTCATGGGTAAAACAGTAATTTTACCTACAAACGGGTCCAAAATGGAAAGTGGGATTTTCTTCAATGCCCAATAACCTAAAAAAAGGATCTGTCTTATTGGGTACGGGTAGTAACCCATTACAAACCAATTCAGATATTTAAGGAGTGATTCAAATTCGTGATTATCTCCAAGAGGCAGTTTAAACAGTCTCTCTTATCACGAAACAAGTTTAAAGTCTATATCTTATCCAAAAACACCGAGACATAGGGATAACTGATTATCTCTAAACTGTCTCTTAAGGCGACTATAAATATCCCTCTCTCGCCACCATAACAAAAGGTAATCATTCTTTTCCCACATAAATGCTCTTTATATTCTTCCTGATTTTTGACTTGAACGTTAGAGTGTTCGTCGCCGAGATCCATCTCGATGTATCGAACTTCGTTCAGTTCAATGGTAGCAGCAAGAAACCAGTCAAACACTAGTGAAAGTCAACAGGTTTGCCTTATTTGTTTTCTAAAAGAATCCACAAATTCATATATTTGCTCCCACACCAAAATCAGCAGCAACAGATTGGCACCGTCTGTGGGAACGAAAAGCAATCCAGCCTTACTGCAGTGGGGAAGTTTTTTCCCAAGCTATGCCTCCGAAGAAGGGGAAGGCCGCAGAGCCATGCCCGTTCCTTCTCCTACTCCAGTTCATGATGTTCTCCCTCAACCTGTCCAGAAAGTCCAGCAACCGCAGCCTGGATAGCCTCTCCCTCAACCTGTCCAGCAACCTTAGCCTGAATAACCTCTTCCTTAACAACCTTAATGCCAGCATGCCCCTCAAGGGCCTCAAAGGGCTACCCCAGGGGGCTCCCATCGAAGTCGACAAAGGCAACCTCCTCTCCACGACCATGTTTCAGTACATAACCCCTCATCCGACTCCATGACCTCTCACAGTCCCCCAATGCCAAAGGATCTCCAACACGTTATTGTCAATAGGCAACATGGGATAGATCTCTGGACCCATTTGAACGAGAGGCGAACCCATGATAGAATCCCTCGCCAAGAACATCAAAGAGATCCTACGATTCGGTCCCCTAGAGCCCGATCCCCCGTAGGCCAGACCGCAGAAGATTGAACTCTCCTAGGAGGTGGAGGGAATCACCCCCGCCTGTCAGAGGAGGAGCCGCACCCCAACCGGTTGATCCACTCCGAGGAACCACTGAGATCGGGAGGCACCTATCACAAGGGTGGAGTTCCAGGATTTTCAAAAAGCTGTTCTGTGGGCCCTCAATGTTGCTCCTGACCACAATCAACGGGCACCAAGTCCTCAACCTGCCCCAAGCCATCACCATCACACTCCCAGTCCTTTTCCACATGAGAACGAGTCCCGGGGTTCAGCAAGAGAAGACCGGAGGGAGAACTCGGTCTATCGCCGTCTCCATGAGATGGAGAAGCACTTTGGCAGACTTGACAGAGAAGAGGAACAACGGGCTAGGAATTTCTGTCCAAGCAGGCCTCCATTCTCCCGAACCATCATGGAAGCATCGGTTCCAGAGAACTTCAACCCCCCCCACTTTGAGTCATACAACGGGGAGTCAGACCCTGCTGACCACATTGAGAGTTTTAAAACTCTCATGATGATCCACCAGGCTTCGGATGTGCTTCTCCGCAAAACATTCCCGGCCACATTGAAGGGGCCGGCAAAAGAGTGGTATTCTTGACTCGCCCCAGCCTTCATCTTCTCCTTCAATCAGTTCGAAGGGCTCTTCCTTACCTACCGAAAAGACAAGCACATCCTTGTTGGCACTCAATCAGAGGAAGGATGAGCGATTAAGAGACTATGTCAAGCATTTCACCGCCGAGGCCCGGTCAATCGCTTCCCTAGACTAGTCGGTAGCCTTTGCTGCTTTCTGGCACAACATCAACCACGTTGACTTGAAGGCATCTCTCGCTAAGAAGCCACCTCTTGACTTCTCGGAACTTCTGCTGAGGAGCGAGAAATATATTAGGGCAGTGGAGTCCCTCCTCCCACCTGATCAGAAAGAGCCCATGTCCGGGAACAAACAGAAGGGCGCCGAAGATGAAGGGGCTAAGAAGCTCCAGAAAGACAATGGCGGTCAGCACCGCCCTCCTCCCCGTTTTGAGAAGTTTACTCCACTTAATGCTAGTGTCTCAACCATCCTGATGGAGGTCGGGAAAGAAGGTCTGCTCCCTCCACCTCCGAAGATGAATACACCAAGCAAGAAGAGAAACAGAGACACGAATGATTTTTGGGTCCTCAAATACGAGATTGAAGCCCTCATTCAGAAGGGACAACTTTCTAGGTTCGTAAGGAAGGACATGGTAGATCCTCCTCCGCCTCCCAGAGGGGTTAACAAGCGAACAGAGCGACACGTCAAGACCCAAGATTCCGATGCAGAAGCTGTCCTACATCTTATTCACGGAGGCCCAATAGGGGGAGATTCGAACTCCTCCCGAAAATCCTTCGTCCGAGAGGTGAACTCCGTGCAAAACCATCCTCCCCCAAGGACCTTGGGGTTAGTGTAACCCCCATCCTGCTAATAAGTATTTTCAATGTATTTTCTATATTTTGATTATTTATAAATTTATTTTGTGCTAAATTTGTTTCGGATCTTTTATTAAAGCATTTTCTAATCGAAACTATATTCATTTCGAATAATGGTATATTATAATTTTGACTCAAATGTATTATTGCTATTTAGGTTATTTTAATAAATTTATATTTTGTTATATAATCTTATCACTATTATTATTATTATTATCGTTATTGTTATTTTTATCCTTGTGATTATTATTATTTTTATTATGGTTGTTATTATTATTGTTATTCTCATTGTTATTAGTATTATTATTTTGTTATTAATATTGTTATTGTTATTGTTATTAGTATTGTTATTAGTATTATTATTTTTATCGTTATTATTATCATTAATATTATTATTATTTTAAGCCCGAACATGCTCTATCTTATATGTATTTCATTATTTGAATTAATATATATATATATATATATATATATATATATATTATAAACCCTATAGCCCATTTTGTTATTGGATTTAAACCCATACCCTTTAAACCCACACTTATTGGATCCTAAACCCAATACCCAATGACCCACACTTTGCCCTATATACACTAATCCTAATTAAAACCCTAACCTGTACTACCCTAACCCTATTTCCCCCTAACCCTAGATGCCATTACCGCAGACCCTACCCCCCACCTACTGTTAAACCCTACCCCTTCCCTGTGTAGACCCCCTTCTTCAACCTCCTGCCCTCTCTTCCCCTTCTCCTCGGCTTTGTCTTTGAAACCCAACCGACCCATCACCTTGCCACCCGCTCTCGCCCCCACTCCTCCTCCCATCTTCATCTTCATCTTCGTATTCCCGTCATCCTCTCCATCATCCTCGCCTCACCATCTTTCCCCACTGCTCGAACCCACTGTCATCCCCATCTTCCACCCTCGTTGCTACTCACCATTGCATCCCGCTCGACCATCCCTTGATCCTCGTCGTCTTCTCTGTCAAGTCCCTCACCTGTGCCTTGCACCCCCAGTCACCTCCTACCACCGAGCACCATTGCCTCCATCCTGTCATCAGTCTCGTCCACCATTGCCATCACCCTCGAACTCCGTCAACGCCCTATGTTTTGTCAATTGCCCCTACTGCTACCCTCATCACCCCAATCACCTTCCACCGCAACCACCATCCTCAGTCGACCGATCACCGCCATCTCCTCCCTTCCTCTGTTTTCTTCCAAAACAGAGGATGCCGCCGTCGATGCCTTCTCTCGAGCGCCACAACCCATCTTCTTCGGCCATCCCCCCGATCTCCGGCGTCCTCCTAAGCGCCGCCTCCTTCTTGGCGAGCCAGCAGCCGACCCCCCCAAGCTCCGTTGCCAATTCCCGCCATTGCTGCCAACCGCAAATTCCCGACTGTTTGCTTTTTGGGATCCAAAAGGTTGCTGTTTGCTATTTGATCTGATCTTTGATTGATCTTGACCCTTTAATCATCTTGATCATTGAATCTGAGCCGTCGATTGCTTGATCTTGAGATGCAAATGGCTTTGAGTAGGGGCAACAACAGTAGGAGTCCTTCGATCGACTCAAAGCCTATCTATTCAACCCCCCACTCTTGAGCAAGCCAAAACCCGAGGAAGTCCTCTATATATACCTCGCCACCTTAGAGCAGACTCTCAGCGCAGTCCTAGTAAGAGAAGAAGATAAGACGCAAAAGCCAATCTACTATGTGAAAAGGTCCTCGGGGATGCCGAACTCCGTTATTCAAAGGAAGAAAAGATGGCATATGCGTTAGTCATGGCAGCTTGAAATCTCTGCCTCAACTTTTAGTCTCACTCAGTGTCGTTCTTACCGACCAGCCACTCAAACAAGTTCTCCACAAGCCCGAAACTTCGGGGCACCTTATGAAGTGGTCTATAGAGCTGAGTCAACATGATATCAACTGTAAGCCCCGAACCGCTATCAAGGCACAAGCCCTAGCGGAACTTATAGTAGAAAGCACTATCACCGACCCTAGCAAGGCAATAGAGGAACCCCCAATCTGGATCGTCTATGTTGATGGGTCCTCATGCGCCGACAGGAGTGGGGCTGGGGTCATCTTGACTGGCCCCGATGACTTCGTTCTTCAATACTCACTCCGCATTAATTTTCGGGCATCAAACAATGAGGCTGGATATGAGGCTCTCATAGCCGGTCTGTGTATGGCAAGCAAGGCCAGGGCCCGGTACGTTAAAATATTCAGTGACTTACAGCTGGTAGTGAACCAGTTATCGGGGGAGTATGAGGCAAGAGGTGGTTGCATGGCCAAATATCTGGCCAAGGTCAAATGGCTGCTGGCCTCTTTCGAAGATGAATAGCTCCAGCGAATCCCCCGAGAGGAGAATGCGCAGGAAAATGCCCTCTCAAGCTGGCCTCCTCTTCCCTCCAGGGACTAGAACAAACCGTCTTGATAGAAGTCCTCTTGAAACCTAGCATCGAGGAAGACGGTCCTGAACTAATGGAGACGCTGCCCCTAGCACTCGGGGAGAATTGAATGAGGCCCTCGCTCGATTTTCTCAAAGATGGATTCCTCCCTACAGACCCTAAAGAGGCTAGAAGAATCAGAACCAGAGCCGAGCGATATACGTTCATCGAAGGGGTCATGTACAAATGCTCTTACACTCAAGTGGATGGCAAACCCTGCTTGTGATGCCTCTCCCCCAAGGAGGTCCAGTATTCTCTAAAGGAGACCTATGAAGGGTTGTGCGGTGCTCATTTGGGAGCAAGGTCCCTCGCTCGCAAAATCTTAAATTATGGATACTTCTGGCCCACACCCCTTAGCGACGCAAAACAACATGTTCGCCAATGCGCCCCCTGCCAAAAGTTCTCAACAATCCGTCTCTTACCACAAGCCCAGCTCTCCTCCTTATCTAGTCCAACCCCTTTTGCAATGTGGGGAAAGGACTTGCTCGGGTCGTTACCTCTAGCGTCGGGCCAGTTAAAGTTCCATGTCGTTGCAATCGACTACTTATCCAAATGGATCGAAGCCGAGCCTCTAGCGACGATCACTGAGAACAGAGTCCAGTGTTTCTTTTGGAAGAATGTTGTCTACCGATTTGGTGTACCTCAAATCTTGGTAACGGACAATGGGACCCAATTTACGGGGGCAACCTTTCATAATTTTTTGTACGGACATCGGTATCCAGCAACGATTCTCCTCGATATTCCACCCACAATCTAACGGTCAAGCAGAGAACGACAATCGGCAAATTCACTCCGACCAGAAAAAGAGATTGGACAAGTCTGCTAAGGGATTATGGGTCGAGCAGCTCTCCAATGTGCTCTGGAGCTATCGCACTACTAAGAGGACCCCCATAGGAGAATCTCCCTTCAACCTCACTTACGGATCCGAAGCTGTCATCCCACTCGAAGTTGGCCTACCTTCGCCCCGCTTGATTGCCTATAATGAAGAGCAAAATTCGAACCAGCTTCGGGGCAACTTGGACCTCATCGACGAGATACGAGAATGATCCTCCATCCCTCAGGAGATTTATCGAGGTAGGATTGAGCAGTCTTACAACAAGAGATTCCGCCCTACTAATCTCAAAGAAGGAGATTTAGTGCTTAGAAAGCTATCAATTTCTTTTTCAAGTAAGAAAGGCAAGCTATCACCTAATTAGGAAGGGCCGTATAGGATCTCCAAAGTTGTCTGCCGTAGCACTTATCAACTTGAAGACCCGGGGGACAAGAGAGTGCTAAGAACATGGAATGCGGAACACTTGATGAAGTACCAAAAGATGTTTAAACACCTCTCCAAGCAACTTCTAATCCTAGTGCATTCCTAAGTTTGTTTTTATTCTTGTTTAGTTGATTTTTCTAATGTAATAATGGCTTGCAACTCAGAAGCAGCCACTTAGTCATCTTTAATAAAAGCAGTTTACTTTATCAGAAAACCCATTGTCTAAATGTTCTGGTTGCCTTACCAGCATATAAAAACTCTCTTAACAACAAGTTTGGAGTCCAACACTTGGTTTGATGCTATTTTAGCGACTTGCGAACAAGTAAGTACGGAGTAGCTCACCATTCGAAATTGCTCCCACAAATGTGGAAAACTCTCTTAACAACAAGTTTGGAGTCCAATACTTGGTTCGATGCTATTTTAGCTACTTACAAACAAGCAAGTACGGAGTAGATCACCATTCGAAATTGCTCCCACAATTGTTGAAAACTCTCTTTAACAACAAGTTTGGAGTCCAACACTTGGTTTGATGTTGTTTTAGCTACTTGCGAACAAGCAAGTTCGGAGTAGATCACCATTCGGAATTGCTCCCACAACTTTTGAAACCCTCTTAACAATAAGTTTGGAGTCTAACAATTGGTTCGATGCCGCTTTAGCTACTTGCGAACAAGAAAGTACGAAGTTGCTCACCATTCGAAATTGGTCCCACAGCTGTTGAAACCCTCCTAACAACAAGTGCATAGTCCAACACTTGGTTTGATGCCACTTTAGCTACTTGCGAATAAGCAAGTACGAAGTAGCTCACCACTCGAAATTGCTCCCGTAACTACTAAAGTTCTTTCGAACACAAAGGTTAGCGAGCACTTAGAGAAATAAAAAAATACCTCAGAATGCTCGATCAAAAGGGACAGTCAACAAAAGCACCGCGCAAAGAACATAAATATTTTATTAAGGGGTGAAGTACAAAGTGGGGATACAATTGTGAGAGCAAAAGTCCTAGCCCATTGACATATTATTACAACCAAGGTGGGGATACAATTCTTGTTAAAAACCAAAAAGCTTATACAAAACTAAGACTACGAGATTACAAAACTTCGCCCTAGCTCCTTCTAGGGAGGGGGACGCTCCTATTAAGCGATACACGGGGACGGCGAGCACCGCGTTGGTCTCTCATCGACTCCACAGAAGTCTCTAGGACAACGAGCTGCGTAGCTTCATCAGTACCCAAGGGCCTAACCTGTAATGCCCCGATTTTCATTTATGAATTTTTTTTTTTGCACGTAGTGTGCACGTGCAATTTTTGTAGTATGAAATCTTATTATTATTTTTATTATGGATGATGTGTGTTCTTTAATTTTTTTTATAAAGGCCCATTTTTCTTCAAATAAACTTAAGCCCTTTCTTTTTAAAAGCCCAAATTAACTTTATTTATTATCTTTTTATAAACTATTATTTTGGCCCATAAACTAAAAGCCCATGAGTTATTTTTATTTTAAATACAACTTGTAATGTAGAACAAATTTTAAAGATTATTTTTATGAAAAATAAAATGTACAACTTTTGTTAAATGGAGACAAGTGCATGCATGTGCATTGCACGTACACGTGCAAATGCACCCTTGCATGGCCGGTTTTTAGCTTTAGGAGGGAAATGAAAATTTTTAAGTGGAGTCATGAGTGGTGGTTACTTGATCATGGTTGGTTATTGTAACTCCTCCTTGAATCTTAGCCTTTTGTTTCTAACTCCCAGTTTAATCCTAGCCTTCCATTTACCCAAATTTTTAGTATAAATACCTCCCCTAGCCTAGTTACTTGGTACTAATTATTCTCCAAGTCCTATAGTATAAAGTACATTAGTTTAGTAAGGCAGTTAAATGATTGAGAGTTGTGTGTGGGTTTTGCTTGCATCAAAGAGGAGAGGCTGGCATCACAAGGAGCTCTCGGTTGGCATTAGGAAGGCTCGGGTGCGCGCATCAAGGAGGAGGAGAAAGTACTTTCAGCAGGACTTTTAGGGGGTGTGGCAATTTGACTTCTCTCCAATTAAGGTGGGTTGTTTTTCCATATTTCTAATTAGAGATCATGTTAAAGTGGGTAAATTTCCACATTTCTAATTAGGAAGCATGCTTGAATTAAATTGAATTGATAATGCATGAAAAAGATTAATAAGAGTACATTTTAATTGAAAATTTGGCTTATTAGTGGATTAGAATGTTGATATATAACTTGTATGTGGTTCCATCATTAAACTTAAGTTGTGTGTAAATAAATTATAGCTATGGATTGCTTGAAGAAAATTCATTATTAACATCAAGAACTATATGCAAAAGTTAGTAGATTGACAATGTTGCTTTATGTGCTTAAATGGACTTTTTCTGATAATGTTGTAATGAATGACTAAAAATATAATTTGTGGGTTTGTGAAATGAATAAAAACAGAAGATTGATGTAGAGATTATTGAAATTAAAATTAGATAAGATATGTCGAAAAAGAAATGTGGTAGGAGTAGCTTATGGTTTAACCAAATTGTATAGAAAATATGTGTTAATTATTGAGAAAAATTAATTTTTTATATACTGGAGTGTAAATTATGTTGGGAATAATTAATCTGGAATTTTACAGCAAGTTTAGTAAGAGCAAAATCAAATGAGACTTTTTTGAACATCGAAATGTTTTACTAAACAGAGAAATTGATTTAATTAGAGTTCGAACTGAACTATGACAACCTGAGCTTATAGCTCAAGTAGTCGGGATGCTCTTAATTGCTACAGTGGGTTCGGGATGTCTCACAGGTTGCTGGTTCGAATCCCATCAGCACCAAATATTTTTACATTTAAAAAATTAAATGAACTGCAGCCGAGAGCTTTTATAGCTCTCAGCGCCCTTCTATACCTCTTGGCGCATTCGGCCTAGTGGTCTGTGCCTGTGGCTTGTTTTCCTCTGGTCACTGGTTCGAAACCCAATCTCGGCCTGGGTTTAATGTGTGGGAAAAACATTATTTTTGGGGGATTTTGATGATTAAAAATTATGAAAAAATATGATTATTGTCCTAAAAATATATGGGATTGATGAAAAATAATTTGGTAGTTATCAAAATAAAATAGAGTATATTTGCGAGAACAAATGTATAAATAGAACTATGGTTCTACATCTATATTTCGTGGAGTTTATAATTCGCAAGGGAACTTGAAATAAAGTGATCGAATGGAAATATAATAAAGAAAGAAACTATATGAAGTGAAGTAGTATGAATTATTCTTTTTGAAGAATAGTGTGACAACTATGAATTGTGAATACTCATTTTGACTATATAACTAGTGATGTGATTTTAATGTAAAGATAATATTTGATGAAATACATAAGGAATAATTGAATTCTATGTAAGTCTATGGACTCATGAATAATTTGAAATCATGAGATTGGAAAAGAGAAATGTTATTGAGTATGAAAAACTCAAACATATAGATTATGAATAGAAATTGAAAATTAGAGTGTAGCCAAAACTCACACCGGCAAGTGAAAGTGATGAATAATTATGATTATTGAAATTGAAAAGACCAGGTTGGGTCATTGTGAAATGAAAGTAATGAGACCGGTAGTAGTGAGAGGGCTAACTCTAATAGATTGGTTTTGTTCATGATTTTATCAAATTTAAGGATTTAGTATATAGTGAAGAGGTGATGAAAGTAAGAGAAAAATACAAGTATGAGAGCTTCGAGTTGACGATGCGAGGGTGAGCCACAGAATGCATGCTTGATGCGTTAAAACATGGCGTGGGCACTACTCAGAATGATCGGACCTTGGCAATGCTTGTGGGATGTGTGTTGACTGCAAGAGTATCGTGTGCCATGAAGGAGGCTGAATTGCCACAGAATGCATGCTTAATGAGTCAAGGCATGGCGTGGGATTCCCCTTCAGGTTTTCTGTACACGATCTTGTACTTATAGATCATCTAGGATACTTACCGTAGTTACAGTAGTAGATTAAGACATGACGAGGGATTGAACCCTACAAAGATGAAGAACGATTAAGAGGCTTGCTCTCGGACCTATGTAGTATGGGATGCATAGAATCCGAACAAGTGTGCATTAGTGTCATATAATACAAATAATTGCATTAAGGACTAAGTGCACAATCACAACACGACATCATTAGGGTAGTCCCTTTAGTTTGATATGTGACAAGTTTGTGTTTGTTAAATATGGAAAATCAGTTATACTATTTCCGGTATAGAGAGGATGGCCGTGTATAATGTTCGTCGGTTGAATAAACTGACGTACCCACAGTTTTGTATGCAGGGTAAATGACATGATAAAGATTAAAGAAGCACAGATGCTTAGAGATTATTCAAATGTTGATTATTCAAATGTTGATGTACATTTATTTAAATGTTGTAAATTTGCTTCCGCTGTAAAATGTAAAGTGTAAAGTTTTCATGTAACTCTGATGTAAAGTGAAAAGTTTTAATTTCCTTGTAAAGTTGTACTAAATGAAGTGTAAAGATCCTGTGGAATCTCGAATTCAGTGTATTTTAGAATTTGGGGTGTTACAGAGTGGTATCAGAGCCACGCTTCACACTTGTATAAATTTATAAGGAACGACACCCTAGAAGTGGACATTAGAGTGTGTGTTTGAGTCTAGAGATTTAAATGTAAGTGACTTACATTTGTGTTGCTCTATGACTTATGCTTCTTCCTCTCTATTTCTAAGATGGCTGATCACTTCGACCCTGCTGGAGACGACAATTGGCATATCATCGAGGAAGATTATTATCCTGGACAGGCAGATTCCGAGGAAGAGTACTACCCAGGACAAGCAGATTCTGACGGAGAAGAATGGCCTGAATCCCGAGAGATCACCCCACCTCCGGATTCATCTGATGACTCTTCTGATGAAGAAGAAGAACCAGTTCCAAGTAGTCTTGTGATATCTCTTCAGAGGCAGGTAGAAATACTGCGGAAGAAAGTTGGACTATTGGAGGCTTAGTTGGCAAAGCGCAAGGACGACTTTGCAGTTCTCAGCCATCGTGTATGGGAACTCGAGAAGAGGAAGAATATGACCGATGTGCTGAAGGAAGAAGAAGATGAATTATGGGGAGAACTTCGAGAAGCGAAGAGGAACCGTAGGAGTTAGACTGTTGTTTTTTTCCCGCTTATTTAGTGAACTGTTACATAATAAGTGTGTATTATGTAACAGGTGAACTTTATTTGAATGGAATGAAAGCTGTTGTGTTGTTCGATACTGGATCGTCTCATACTTTCGTGTCTCCTAAATTTGCTAAAGTGTTGGGAGTTGAACCGAAGATTTTTCCAGGCAAGATCTTAGCAGTAGCTACTCCATCAGGGAAAACTTTGACCACTGATCGGTACTATGCTGATTGCGAGATTGTGATTGGGGATAGAATCTTTGGGATTGATCTGATCGAGCTGACTATCTTGTGAGTCATGTTATCATTGGCATTGATTGGATGTCGGTATACGGTGCAAGCATCAAGTGTAAGACCAAGACGTTAACAGTGAAGGCTCCAGGTGGACCTGAAGTCACTTTCCAAGGGAAGAAGAAATGTTCTAGGCTGGTGGCAGCTATCCGCAAGGAAGAGATTTCTGTGGAAGTGCAAGGGATTCCTGTAGTTCGGGACTATCCGACTATGTTCTTGGATGATTTTCCTGGGTTACCCCCGCATCGTGATGTAGAGTTCAGCATCACTGTTCAACCGGGAAGTGCACCCATTTCTAAGGCACCATATAGGATGGCTCCAGTGGAACAGGATGAGGTGAAATGGCAAATTGAGGAACTGTTGAAGAAAGGCTTTATTCAACCTAGTGCGTCACCTTGGGGACCACCAGTGCTTTTGGTAAAGAAGAAGGATGGTTCGATGAGAATGTGTATCGATTACCGGGAGCTGAATGTTCAAAATAAGTATCCTATTCCTCGAATTGATGACTTGTTCGATCGTCTACAAGGAGCAGCTGTTTTCTCCAAAATAGATCTTCGATCAGGGTATCACCAAGTTCGAGTGAAAGCCGAAGATGTGCACAAAACTGCATTTAGAACTCGAAATGGGCATTACGAATTCTTAGTTATGCCATTTGGAGTGACGAATGCACCCGCAATCTTCATGGATTTGATGAACAGAGTTCTGAGGCCGTTCATTGATTCGTTCATCGTGGTGTTTATCAACGATATTCTCGTGTACTCCAAGTCAGAAGAGGAGCACACCGAGCATCTAGCAGCAGTTTTGAACAAGCTGGAAGAGCAGGAGTTGTATGCCAAGCTATCCAAGTGTGATTTCTGGAAATCTGAAGTGGCATTCCTAGGTCACATCCTTTCTAAGGAGGGAGTGGCAACTGACCCTCTGAAGATAGAGGCAGTGAGAGATTGGGCTAGGCCTACTACAGTGAAGGAAGTCAGAAGTTTCCTTGGAATGACTAGATACTACAGGAGATTCATTCAAGGTTATGCTCAGTTAGCCGTACCACTTACTGGTTTGACCAAGAAGAATGTGAACTTCAAGTGGACTGAGTAATGTGAGGCAAGCTTTCAGGAGTTGAAAGAGAAGCTAACTACTGCACCTATTTTGGCCTTGCCTAGAGCAGGTGTTGAGTATGATGTTTACAACGATGCTTCACATCGTGGGCTTGGTTGTGTCTTAATGCAAGAAGGAAGAGTAATCGCTTATGGGTCTAGGCAACTACGACCGCATGAGAGGAATTATCCAACTCACGATCTGGAGTTGGCTACGATTATCTTTGCCCTGAAGCAATGGAGGCACTACGTGTACGGTGAGAAATTGAACATGTACACGGACCACAAGAGTTTGAAGTACATATACCAGCAGAAGGATCTAAATCTGAGGCAGCAAAGATGGTTGGAAGTGCTTGAGGACATGCGACCTGAGATAAAGTATCATCCTGGGAAAGCTAATGTTGTTGCTGATGCACTTAGTCGCAAGAGCAGTTTATCCAGTTTGATTACAACTCAGAAGCATCTGATGGAAGAATTGGATCGAGCAGGTATTGAAGTTGTCTTGCAAGGATTGGGAGCATCTTTAGCTCAGTTGAGGCTTCAACCTACTTTGAATGGAAGGATTATTGCAAGTCATGAGGTTGATGCTGATATCTTGGAGAAGAAGGAGCAGGTTGGTGCTGGCAGGTTGCCTAGATTTCAAATCAGGGATGGAGTGCTGTGGTTTGGAGAAAGGCTATGCGTTCCAAATCAGACGGACCTAAAAGAGAGTATTCTTCATAAGGCGCATGCTACTCTTTTATCGGTACATCCTGGGAGTACTAATATGTACAAAGATATCAAACCGCATTTCTGGTGGTCAGGTTTGAAGCGGGATGTGGCTGAATTTGTGACGAAGTGTGAGGTTTGTCAGCAAGTCAAAGCCAAAAATTAGAGACCCGGAGGTCTATTACAGCCGTTACCTATTCCGAAATGGAAGTGGGATAACGTCAGTATGGATTTCATTACGGGATTGCCCAAGAGTCCTAAAAGCAATGATGTGATTTGGGTTATAGTCGATCGACTAACCAAGTCCACTCACTTTTTGGCGATGAAACTCACTGCTTCGATGGACAAGTTAGCTGAGTTGTATGTTGGCGAGATCGTCCGGCTTCATGGTGTTCCGTCAACTATTGTGTCTGATCGAGATGCGCGGTTTACTTTGCATTTCTGGAGGAGTCTTCAAATAGCTTTGGGTACTAAGACAAATTTCAGCACTGCTTTTCATCCGCAAACCGATGGGCAGACTGAGAGAGTCAACTGTATTCTTGAGGATATACTTCGGTGTTGTGTACTAGACTTTAGAGGCAGTTGGGAAAGGCATTTACCTTTGGTAGAGTTTGCCTACAACAATAATTTTCAGGCTAGCATTGGGATGGTGCCGTACGAAGCTTTGTATGGCAGGAAGTGCAGAACACCTGTTTGTTGGTTTGAAGTTGGGGAGCGTCAATTGTTTGGTCCTGAGCTTGTGCAGCAAACCTCTGAGAAGATTGATCTAATCAGGAAAAGGTTGGTAGAAGCTCAAAGCAGGCAGAAAAGCTATGCAGACAACCGGAGAAGGGACCTTGAGTTTGAGGTAGGTGACTTCGTCTTTCTGAAAGTATCGCCCAGTAAAGGTGTGATTCGATTTGGCAAAGGCGGGAAGTTAGCCCCGAGGTTTATAGGCCCATACAAGATATTGAAAAGGATCGAAAAAAATGCTTACCGGCTTGAATTACCGGAAGAGTTATCTCAGGTGCACAATGTCTTTCATGTGTCTATGCTGAGAGGTTATATTCCAGATCCGAGTCATCATTTGCCTGAAGTGTCGGAAGGTTTGCATTTGGATCTCAACTACATCGAGTCTCCTGTCGAGATTGTTAATCGTCGAGAGAAAGTCTTGAGGAATAAGACGATACCGATGGTCAAGGTAGTCTGGAGAAACCATTTGGTTGAAGAGGCTACTTGGGAGTCTGAGGAGAGGATGCTGAAAGATTATCCCGAGCTTTTTGCTTGATTTCTATTTTTGTATTTTTCTTGTGAGTGTTTGTTTTCTCGCTCTTGACTGTAGTTCCAGGGACGGAACTATTCTAAGGAGGGAGTGTTGTAATGCCCTGATTTTCATTTATGGAAATTATTTATTTATTTTGCATGTAGTGTGCACGTGCAATTTTTGTAGTATGAAATCTTATAATTATTTTTATTATGGATGATGTGTGTTCTTTAATTATTTTTATAAAGGCCCATTTTTCTTCAAATAAACTTAAGCCCTTTCTTTTTAAAAGCCCAAATTAACTTTATTTATTATCTTTTTATAAACTATTATTTTGGCCCATAAACTAAAAGCCCATGAGTTATTTTTAATTTAAATACAACTTGTCATGTAGAACACATTTTAAAGATTATTTTCATGAAAAATAAATACAGCTTTTGTTAAATGGAGACAAGTGCATGCACGTGCATTGCACGTACACGTGCAGATGCACCCTTGCATGCCCCGGTTTTTAGCTTTATGAGGGAAATGAAAATTTTTAAGTGGAGTCCTGGGTGGTGGTTACTTGATCATGGTTGGTTATTGTAATTCCTCCTTGAATCCTAGCCTTTTGTTTCTAACTCCCAGTTTAATCCTAGCCTTCCATTTACCCAAATTTTTAGTATAAATACCCCTCCCTAGCCTAGTTACTTGGTACTAATTATTCTCCAAGTACTATAGTATAAAGTACATTAGTTTAGTAAGGGAGTTAAAAGATTGAGAGTTGTGTGTGGGAGTTTTGCTTGCATCAAAGAGGAGAGGCCGGCATCACAAGGAGCTCTCGGTTGGCATTAAGAAGGCTCAGGTGCGCGCATCAAGGAGGAGGAGAAAGCACTTTTCGCAGGACTTTTAGGGGGTGTGGCAATTTGACTTCTCTCCAATTAAGGTGGGTTGTTTTTCCATATTTCTAATTAGAGATCATGTTAAAGAGGGTAAATTTCCACATTTCTAATTAGGAAGCATGCTAGAATTAAATTGAATTGATGATGCATGAAAAAGATTAATAAGAGTACATTTTAATTGGAAAATTGGCTTATTAGCGGATTAGAATGTTGATATATAACTTGTATGTGGTTCCATCATTAAACTTAAGTTGTGTGTAAATAAATTATTGCTAAGGATTGCTTGAAGAAAATTCATTATTAACATCAAGAACTATATGCAAAAGTTAGTAGATTGACAATGTTGCTTTATGTGCTTAAATGGACTTTTTCTGATAATGTTGTAATGAATGACTAAAAATATAATTTGTGGGTTTGTGAAATGAATAAAAATAGACAATTGATGTAGAGATTATTGAAATTAAAATTAGATAAGATATGTCGAAAAAGAAATGTGGTAGGAATAGCTTATGATTTAACCAAATTGTATGGAAAATATGTGTTAATTATTGGGAAAAATTATTTTTTTATATAATGGAGTGTAAATTATGTGGGGAATAATTAATCTGGAATTTTACAGCAAGTTTAGTAAGAGCAAAATCAAATGAGAGTTTTTTGAACATCGAAATGTTTTACTAAACAGAGAAATTGATTTAATTAGACTTCGAACTGAACTATGACAACCTGAGCTTATAGCTCAAGTGGTCGGGATGCTCTAAATTGCTACAGTGGGTTCGGGATGTCTCACAGGTTGCTGGTTCGAATCCCGTCAGCACCATATATTTTTACATTTAAAAAATTAAATGAACTGCAGCCGAGAGCTTTTATAGCTCTCAGCGCCCTTCTATACCGCTTGGTGCATTCGGCCTAGTGGTCTGTGCCTGCGGCTTGTTTCCCTCTGGTCACTGGTTCGAAACCCAGTCTCGGTCTGAGTTTAATGTGTGGGAAAAACATTTTTTGGGGGGATTTTGATGATTAAAAATTATGAAAAAAAATGATTATTGTCCTAAAAATATGTGGGATTTATGAAAAATAATTTGGTAGTTATCAAAATAAAATAGAGTATATTTGTGAGAACAAATTTATAAATAGAACTATTGTTCTACATCTATATTTCGTGGAGTTTATAATTCGCAAAGGAACTTGAAATAAAGTGATCGAATGGAAATATAATAAAGAAAGAAACTATATGAAGTGAAGTAGTATGAATTATTCTTATTGAAGAATAGTGTGACAACTATGAGTTGTGAATACTCATTTTGACTATATAACTAGTGATGTGATTTTAATGTAAAGATGATATTTGATGAAATACATAAGGAATAATTGAATTCTATGTACGTCTATGGACTCATGAATAATTTGAAATCATGAGATTGGAAAAGAGAAATGTTATTGAGTATGAAAAACTCAAACATATAGATTATGAATAGAAAATGAAAATTAGAGTGTAGCCAAAACTCATACCGGCAAGTGAAAGTGATGAATAATTATGATTATTGAAATTGAAAAGACCAGGTTGGGTCATTGTGAAATGAAAGTATTGAGACCAGTAGTAGTGAGAGGGCTAACTCTAATAGATTGGTTTTGTTCATGATTTTATCAAATTTAAGGATTTAGTATATAGTGAAGAGCTGATGAAAGTAAGAGAAAAACACAAGTATGAGAGCTTCGAGTTTACGGTGCGGGGGTGAGCCACAGAATGCATGCTTGATGAGTCAAAACATGGCATGGGCACTACTCAGAATGATCGGACCTTGGCGATGCTTGTGGGATGTTTGGTGACTGCAAGAGGATCGTGTGCCATGAAGGAGGCTGAATTGCCACAGAATGCATGCTTGATGAGTCAAGACATGGCATGGGATTCCCCTCCAGGTTTTCTATACACGAGCTTGTACTCATAGATCATCTAGGAAACTTACCATAGTTACAGTAGTAGATTAAGACATGACTAGGGATTGAACCCTACAAAGATGAAGAACGATTAAGAGGCTTGCCCTCGGACCTATGTAGTATGGGATGCATAGAATCCGAACAAGTGTGTATTAGTGTCATATAATATAAATAATTGCATTAAGGACTAAATGCACAATCACAACACGACATCATTAGGGTATTCCCTTTAGTTTGATATGTGACAAGTTTGTGTTTGTTAAATATGGAAAATCAGTTATACTATTTCCGGTATAGAGAGGATGGCCGTGTATAATGTTCGTCGGTTGAATAAACTGACGTACCCACAGTTTTGTATGCAGGGTAAATGACATGATAAAGATTAAAGAAGCACAGATGCTTAGAGATTATTCAAATGTTGATTATTCAAATGTTGATGTACATTTATTTAAATGTTGTAAATTTGCTTCCGCTGTAAAATGTAAAGTGTAAAGTTTTCATGTAACTCTGATATAAAGTGAAAAGTTTTAATTTCCTTGTAAAGTTGTACTAAATGAAATGTAAATATCCTGTGGAATCTCGAATTCAGTGTATTTTGAAATTCGGTGCGTTACATAACCGTTGCCCCAACAGATGCCCCACTCGACGAGCCGGCCACTCCACTTTGCGCATCCCCGGGATTTCGTAAAAGGGGAGGCAAGCGAAGTGCTAACTCGTGGAACGATCTTCCTTTGGGAGTATTCACCCCGAGGACAAGAAGTACTTCTAACGTTGCTCCCCTCAGAAAGCTGCCGCAGACGAAGATTCTCCACCTCTAACTCAATGACCCGCTCTTTGAGTGAGTCATCCATCACCATGATCTTCAAGCGGGGCAATCGGCCCAAACTACTCCCTCACGAGACATCAGAGATAGTCCTTCAAGATGTTCTGCCTCTAGACTCTTCTTGAGCACCACGTTCTTTAATTAGTCCCTCTCCGATCTTGCCTCGAATACAGAGTGGCGAAGGAACTTGAGCCTCAAGCCTTGGTTGACGGCCATCGAGGGGAAAGTCTCCTTGCCTTCATGTGGCACTTCGCGAATCCTCTCTTCAAGACGTCTCATCTCAATATCTCAACGAGCCAAGGTCAGCCTCAAATGACCAAACTCCGGCTCCGCTCTGTAAAGCATCTCCCGAGACCGAGCAAGCCCCAACTTGGCGATGCCTAGATTAGACCGGAGACATGGTATTTTGCCAATCTGAAAAAGTCGACCAAAAAAAGCATAAATTACTAAGTCTAAGAAGCCAAAATGATGGTTCTACGTTAAAACAAAGCTACTATGAGATGATTCAAAAGCAAAACAAGCCCACAATTGTTTCGAAACTTCAAAACACTTGTCAAAAAAAAAATTCATTAAACTTCAATGACAAGTACAAGGAGCGGTGGCCAGTCTGCAATTAGGCTTCGATACACAGTCCAGACTAGAAGAAGAACAAAAGTACAATAAAGTTAGGGGCAGACCTCTTTCAAGCGATCTCTGGTCGCAGAGGGCTCCGTCCCTTCTATTCTGGTGACAACTGCTAGGGGCATTGCCTCCGAAGTAGCCTCTACCCCTGCCTCCCTGGCCCCTAACTCGACCTCATCTGCGTCCTCATCTTCTTCATCCTCCTCTGAGACATCGTCGAACCCAGGGAAAGGGTCGGGGAAAAGATGCCACCCGGAGTAGTCTACATCCGGGAACGTCTCCCTTACTTGGTCGATAGCACAGGCATAGGCCTTTACCATGTTGACGTAGAGGAATTCTTTGGCATTCTCAATCACTTGGTCTTCGGACTCCTTCGCCGCGGCTATCTTCACAGCGGCAACATCGTCCTCCTTGTCCTTCGAGGCGAGCTCTTTCTCTTTAAGAAATCGAGCGTTGTTCGCCTCGAGCTTAGCAACAACGACCTCGAGGTGTTCCAACCTCGAAGCCTTCATCTTGGCTTCAACCCTTGATTGCTCGAGGTCTTTGGCGATCCGAGCCTTTTCTGACCGAGCCCTATCAGCCTCGAGCCTCAAATCCCTCTCTTGCTTGGTCATCTTCTCCATCAGATGTCCGAAATGGCAAGTTATCTACAAGAGAAGCTGAACCCCATCATTCGAGCTTAAAAAGAAACCAACACTACAAAAGGGAAAACCTCCGAGTGAATACGAGACTTATCGACACAGCAGCTCGAGCAATTTCGGGCGCATCATCGCCAATGGCCCCCCTCCAGTGCAGCCTTGTCCTTCGACATGGTAAGGTGCCGAACTGCTTGCATGCAGGTGGATGAGTCGCTGAGGAACCCATTGAGCTTTCTGACCTGCCAGTCCGGGACAAATATCTTTTTATGTTCCTTGATTAGGAACTCCTCGGCCTCAACAGTTAAAGGTGGGCCTCCAAGCCCAATGCCACTGATAAGGGAAGTCCCTAGTGTCAGCCGAAGTCGACGGTGCTACAGGGGTCATCAGCCACTGCACCACTGTGACCTGCTTCGCTAACTGCTCCATGACAGCGGCGAGAGCCCTCACCTTCGGCGAAGATACCTTTGAGGCCACGCTTTTCCTCTTCCTAGGGGCCTTGCTGCCCAGAACTCCGTGCCCCGCCAACATCTCTTCGAAGTCCATCGAATCTGCAAAAACACTAAAGAGCCGAGGTTGAGTGCAAATAAAACATGACCTAAAAAGAAAAAAAAAGGAGAGTTGCACTGGACTAAAAGTAAAAAGCATACTGTGGTTTATAAGGTTGAGACCCCCCTGAAGAACACCTCCTCAATCAAGTCCTCCAATCCAACTTCAGCCGATCGAGGAGCGTCTAGACCATCTCATCTTCCTTGGGGATAAGGACTGGACTCTCCTTCACCCTCTTCGAAACTTCGTCGTCCCAAGTTGTCGGGATGACCCAAGGTTCTCGACTTCGGACAAGGAAGTTCTTATCCCTCCAACTTTTTACCGAGTCGGGGCAGGTCACGAGCCTTGCGGCATGTCTCGAAGACAGATAGAACCTAAACTCTAACTTATGCTGCGGATGCACTTGGTATACAATCCGCAGCACACTCAGCCGTGGCTCGAAGCCCGCTACTTAACAGTGAAGGATGAACCCGTTTATCGGCCTCCACATGTTCGGCATGTACTGAATCGGACTGATCCGATACCATCATAGTAATTCGACGACGAAGGGATGAAGAGTAAGCCGAGCACCGACTAAGAAGGCATCAACAGGCCAAAAGCACATGTCCACTGGCATTGGCGAGTTGACCCTCACCCCGGGTCCGGGTAACATCAAGTCATATTCTCTCGGGATCTGAAAACATTTTCGAATCGACGTCAGGTCCGCCTCGTTGAGAATGGTGATGGTCTCGTCGACCTCTGAAGTCTCCCGAGCTGCATTCTCCTCGAAACTTCGCCCCCTACCGTACATGATACGTTCGTCCTGGTCATCCGGAAGATCCTGAACCCTGTGAAGTCCAGTCAATTGCCCCGGCAACCTACCGAAATCTCCCATCCTCCGCTCGCTCTCAACAGTGGTCTCCACAATGGCCAAAGAGGGCCCTACTACGGCCTTACCTGTCGCTAGGGGGAACTTGACTAGAGGTCGACTCAGGTGGGGGATAGGGGAGGTCTCCTGCCTCGGAGGAACGCTAGATATTCTCTAAAAATAAGCTAAGTATCTAAAATAACCTTGATTTTGATAGCAACGGTCGGAAAAGATCACCAGAAATAGAAAATTTTCACCGGAAGCTCCCGTTAGAAAGCAAAAATCGCCTGAGTAAAAGAGAATGAGCAAATGAAAGGGGGGGTGAAGTTTTATAGAGAGAGGGGTTGTCGGTACATTCACCAAGGTTAAAAGGCCCCCAAAAGAACAATGGCCGGGCCCATTTACCGCAGAGCGACAAGAAAGATGGGCAACCCAAAAGACACTTGACTGGTCAAAGGTCAGACGGTCAACTCTCCACGTGTCGCTTCCTCGAAGTCCCGGTGAACATCGATTGCTCTCGTCAAGCATCTTCGACATCAACCGCCACCACAACACGTGCCGAGCATTCTTGCCACCGATGTCAAAACGCAAGAAAATTTGTTTACTGGCAACGGTCAATGGTCAACGCTGCCACGTGTTGCCCTATCGAAGTCCTTCCCGACTTCGGCAATGTGTGCCGAGCATTCTTGCCACTGACGTCAAAATGCAAGAAAATACTTTGACTGGTCAACGGTCAATGCTGCCACGTGTCGACCTCTTGAAGTCCTCCTCGACTTTGGCAACATGTGCCGAGCACTCTTGCCACCGATGTCAAAATGCAAGAAAATGGGTTGATTGGTCAACGGTCAACACTGCCACATGTCGCCCTCTCGAAGTCCTTCTCAATTTCGGCAACATGTGCTGAGCATTCTTGCCACCAACACCAAAATGCAAGAAAATGTGTTGACTGGTCAAACGGTCAACGGTCAACGACGCCACGTGTCACTTCCTCGAAATCTCGATGAACTTCGGCAACTCTCGTTGATCCTCTTTGACTTCAACCGCCGCCACGACGCGTGTCAGCCTCTCGAAGTCCTCCTGGACTTCGACAACACGTGTCGAGAATTCTTACCACCGACGTCAAAATGCGGACATGGCGTTGACTGGTCAGTGGTCAACACTGCCATGTGTCACCCTCTCGAAGTCCTCCTCGACTTTGGCAACATGTGCCAAGCATTCTTTCCACCAACGTCAAAACGCAAGAAAATGCATTGACTAGTCAACAGTCAATGGTCAAATGCTGCCACGTGTTGCCCTATCAAAGCCCTCTCAACTTCGGCAATGTGTGCCGAGCATTGACTGGTTAACAGTCAACGGTCAAATGCTGCCACGTGTTGCCCTATCAAAGCCCTCTCAACTTCGGCAATGTGTGCCAAGCATTCTTGCCACTGACGTCAAAACATGAGAAAAGCGTTGACTGGTCAACAGTCAACGCTGCCACGTGTTACCCTCTCGAAGTCCTCCTCGACTTTAGCAACATGTGCCGAGCATTCTTGCCACCAATGTCAAAATGCAAGAAAATGTGTTGACTAGTCAACGGTCAATGGTCAACGCTGCCACGTGTTGCCCACTCGAAGTCCTCCTCGACTTCGGCAACATGTGCCAAGCATTCTTACCACCGACGTCAAAACACAAGAAAATGCATTGATTTGTCAACGGTCAACGGTCAACGCTGCCACGTGTCACCCTCTCGAGGTCCTCCTCGACTTCAGCAACATGTGCCGAGCATTCTTACCACCGACATCAAAATTCAGGAAAATGCATTCACTGATCAATGGTCAACGGTCAACGGTCAACGCTGCCACGTGTCACTCCCTCGAGGTCCCGATGAACTTCGGTAGCTCTCGTCGAGCCCTCTCGACTTCGACCGCAACCACGATGCGTGTCGGCTTGTCGAGATACCCAGGGGGTTTGGCAACTTATGCCGAGTGCTCTTGCCACCGACCCCCGCATGAGGGAAAAGCCCTTGTCTCACGATGCGCACTCACGATCATAGCGTCCACATGCCGCCACATCGACGAATCCCTGATCAACCATCTGATCGTTTGAAAAATCGCGCCAGAGGTTTGATCAACGCTCTAGATTGTGCCACGTCGATAATTAATCGATTAATTCTTTTTTTATTTATCAATTCAAATTAGTTATTTAAAAATTGTGAAAAATAATTAAAATTTTAAGAAAATTAATTAAAAATTCTAAAAAATAATTATGAATTCGGGAAAAATATTTCCGAACTCCTAGATAAATAATTATTAATTAGAACTACTGATTAATACTTTTTTAAAATAGATTGTTACTTCACAAAATTGAATAAATAATTCGAAAAATAATTAAAAAAATACAAAAAATACAAAAAATTCTGAGAATAATTTTGGATACGTTACAAAACCAGATTGGCACCGTTACACCTTGAGCAAGATCTAAACTCCCATAAGAACCCCGATAAAATCCCGTACGCCATTAAAACAATAGAACTACTCAAAGACTGTTAAACTCAGTCTTTGGGAGTGGGCCTCGTGATATGGCTAAAAGTAGGATTAAATCGGGACTGTTCAAATCGGGCACGAATCTCAAAGCTCTCAGGGGTAAAACAGTAATTTCACCTACAAACGGGTCCGAAATGGGAACTATGTCTTTCTTCAATGCCCAATAACCCAAAAATGGATCTATCTTGTTGGGTACAATTATCAACCGTTACAAACCAATTCAGATATTTAAGGAGTGATTCAAATTCGTGACTATTTCTAAGAGGTAGTTTAAACAGCCTCTCTTATCACGAAACAAGTTTAAACTCTATATCTTATCCAAAAACACCGGACAAAGGGATAACTGGTTATCTCTAAATCGTCTCTTAAGGCGACTATAAATACCCATCTCCCCCACCATAAAATAGGTAATCAATCTTTTTCCACATAAACGCTCTTTCATAATCTTCCTGATTACTGACTTGAGCGTGTGAGGGTTCGTCGCCGGGATCCATCCCGGTGTATCGAACTTTTTTCAATTCAACGACAGCATAAACTAGCCAAACGCCGGTGAAAGTCAACAGGTTTGCCTTATTCGTTTTCAAAAAGAATCCACAAATTTATCTGTTTGCTCCCACACCAAAAATCAGCAGCAACAATTATTGACATACAACACTGATCATTTCTACATAATCCTCAATGAACCCATACTCACACACTACAAGATCGCTAGGATATACTCAATTTTCTAGCCAACCTAGGCTTTTAATACCAAACTGTAACACCCCAAATTTTTAAAAAAAAATTTTGTTTTATGACTCCAAATTCAATTCTTTCAATTTTTATATCACTTTAAAAATAAACTAAGATAGTTATATTTCAAATAAAATTTCGGCAGAGTTTCCTCTAAAATTTCTGCCCCGAAACACAAAACGCTACGGAATTCTACTCAAAATTCCGTATCTTAAAACACAGGCAATATTTTCATGGGCTCCCCAGGCCAAAATGAGCAAAATCACACAGGCAATATATATATCAGGCTATGGGGACCAAACTCATAATAGAATATCAAATATCACATAAAAACAATAAATTTCTTCGAAAATGTAGCCAAATTTTTAGAAAAACCTTTGTAAAACATACCACAGGACCCGGTACTGCGCAACGAGATGGGTAAGGGTCAAAAACATATCATACTTCCCCACACTATGCTCATCATCGCGGTCTACATACTTATACATTCAAAATACAATTTAAACCATAAACTTCACTATTCATATAACTAAACTTATACAAAAATTTTAAAAAGAAAAGAACCCACTCAAAACCAAAATCCATGCCACACCTCTGCACTACTGAGGACCTGTAACAGTAGGGGGTCTAGGGTAGTCCTGGGACTCCACTAACCCCCAAAACACTAGGGGATAGCCAATTCTGATGTGAGTAAAATCAAATATAACTTACTTAGAATGAATAAAATAAAAGAAAAACAAAAAACTTGAAAATACCAACATGGTAGTAAATTCAGTTATAAACATTGGACTGCCCCAGAATAAATGTTCATTTGAAATTATAATGTAACCATATCATCAAATAACCAACAATAGTTATTGCAAATCCACCTCATGCATCTCATTGTCCTTGATTTACCGAGAGATTCGAACCCACGCAGTTAGTTCCCACTATTTTCTCGAAATAGCGGGCAGTAGTTCTTAAGCTCGAATATCAAACTCTACCTATTGACTGTTGTCAATAACTTAATTAAACATAGTAATTTATCCCACCTTTTAATGACCATCACATTCCTAATATATATTACTTCACTCCGTTACTAATAATCATCTCAATATCAAGTATAAGGTTCTATTACCACATTCTTACACCATATCAGATCTTTGTAAATATACATATATCGCCAGACATTCCATTTAAAGCAAAACACAATTTGACTTCACAACTTAACTTATTTCCTTCGCTTTAAACACATACATTCCATTCATCATATAAAGAATAAAACAATCATTAAAGTGCCCCACATTCATTATTTATATCCACTCTTATTTCATCACACACTTATCATTTACTTTCTTTTCATTCATAAACCCGTACAAATTCCATACCATTTACTTCACTCCTTCTCTTGAATACAACTTACCATTTTCATATCCATTTCCATACACAAACATATACAGACGGGAAGCTGCTCACACAGAATTGGACACCTCGGAATCTATGTCATCCTCCTGGCCTATACCAGCAAGGGAAAACACCGCACCACAAGTAAAACTTAGGTACTTCCTCCAGGCCGAAGCCAGCGAGGGAAAAGAAAACACTGCACCCTAGCGAAGCTGGGTACTTCCTCGTGGCAAATCCAATGAGGGAAAGAAAACACGGCACCCCTAGTTTCACTAGGGTACTTCCTCGTGACATCTGTCATCGAGGGAATATCACCGCACCCTAGCTGAGCTGGGTAATAACATCACAACTCAAGTCGATAACTTGGAATATCACATTACTTTATTTTCATTTTCATCTTAAAATTCACTTTACTTTTCATTTCCATCTCATAACACAACTATCATATCAACAACGCGCCAATTCACCCTGGGAGTTGTGCCAATGTGGGTAGTTCCCACTATTTCCATGAAAATAGCGGGCGAGTAGTTCCTCGACACAATTCCAAGGCATCAACTCATAACACACTAATATCACGTATAACTTTATTTTATTCATATCATATTATCTCATACATACACACTTTCTTTACTTCTTATATTTAATCACATAACATGATGCAATTCTTTCATGAAAATCTCCACATCACCATCTCTTTATTTTCATTTATAATTATATAATGTCATTTCCTCGTTTTTCATACTTACTTAACAACATATTCCATTTATCATTTATTTTCATTTGCATACTCATGAATCATATTCTTTCATACTCATCTTCAGATATGTATACATTTTCTTTCACTCTAATTATTCAATTCCACTAAGATACTTACTTCACTTTCTCATTTTCACTTTACATCATTTCCACTTTACATCAACTACTTTCTTCTCTTTCTCATTCTCATATCACATTATATGTTTTCTTTACTTTCTCATTTTTCCTTTTATTCCACATTTATTCATTTTAATGATTTGTTGACCAGTGAGCCACAATATCCCAATATACTGAGCCGACAGCCCAATAAAACATGCGGATCGATGCTCACATAGAGTTTTATACGTCCGAGGCTACGTCTTCCTCCCAGCCTATGCCAGCGAGGGAAACAATGCACCCCAAGTAGAACTTGGGTACTTCCTCCCAACCGAAGCCAGCGAGGAAAAAGAAAACACCGCACCCCAGCAAAGCTGGGTACTTCCTTGTGGCAAAGCCAACGAGGGAATGAAAACACTGCACCCCTAGTTTCACTAGGGTACTTCCTTGCGACATCTATCATCGAGGGAATATCACCGCACCCCAACTGAACTAGGTAATAACTGGGCATCAAGCCAATAGCTTGGGCGATAAAAATACCGCACCCAAACATAGTTTGGGTAATAAACACCGCACCCTAAGCCGGTCATTGGGTGTTAGGAGGTCTAGCCTAAACCCCCAGGATTTCTGTAAGTACTGGTCAACAAAATTTATCTATTATTTTCATTTTCTTTTCATCTTTTCATCTCATTTCACCACCACACAACATCTCATCTTTTACTTCAATAGTTTGCCACATTCATGACTTTAACCATGCGATTTATTATCACAAAATCTCACACATTCATATACATCTGGTTATTTCATTTATAAGATTATTACCTCATATTATTCCGTATAAAAAATGCACCAAAATATTTATTTAATCACATTATAATATTTTATGAATATGCCAAATTAAGTAGATGATTGTATCATATTATCGCCCATTAGTTCCACTTTGAATATCACTATATTATACACATACGCACTCATTAATTTCATCGGTTATGATATCCCAACTCATTATCACTCATCTATATCTCAAACTTGCACCATATAACACCATTCACCATAAAAAATTTCGTATTTACAAGTAACTCTTCACTAGGCTATAACTCACACAAATCACATCAAATTTGCATAAAACTTTGTCGCAACATAGTATATACCAAATGTAATCATACTCACCTGACAAACTCAAACTAACTCGACGAATGTCTTCTCCACCACTTGTCTGCAATCATCTTCCGCCACCTATCACAGACATTCAAAACCAATTAATGCTGATTATCTATATCTCCATATCTCCAATCATATCAAACCGCTCCTAAACCACTACTACAATCACTCTAATTTCTCACAGGCATTTCATCGAATGCCTGACGTGCATACAATATATGCACAAATCTCAAATTCTAATAACTGGGTCTTTTATCCATAAAAAATTTCGAAAATCACACGATATTAATCTAAAGGGTCTACTACAATTTCTACAATTAGTAGTGAGATAATTCTCACATTATTAGCTTCCCTTATATAAACCCGAAACCTTAATTTATAAGCAACTTACACAATCTTAATCAATTTGCTAATTTCTTGACTCTAACATCAAAATAGACTTCTAACCAACTCTACACTCCATTTCTAAGCAAAAGAAATTAAATGCATAAGAAATTACACAAATAATTACAAAGAGATATACATCCACTAAATCCTTTCTCAAAATTGAAGGCACCATGAGGAAGAGAACCCTTCAATTAGCATACCCCTAAATTTAATTGAAATTTTATGAAGAAATACCTTAGGTATTTCACCTTGGAAATCGACGGGGTTGGGTTTCGGTCGGGCAAAATAGAAACCTAGAAAAGAAAAAGAAGAAGGATGGAGGAAAGGGAGGGGGGGGGGGGGGGGGGGGGTTGGGAAAAATATATATATAAATAATATATTTATTAAAGGGTTATTAACAAACATGCCCCCCAATCATCAAAATATTGCAAATGAACCTCAAGTCTACACTTTAATAATACTAACAATACAAAATACATTAAAATATCTCATAATAATCCTCCAAAATTATAAAATAAAGATGAACAATATTTCATCACATAAAAACTCGACTCCTCCAATATATCAATAACCGATCCAACACAAATATCAACACCAATATCAATATTTTAAAAAAATAAAATAAAATTTACCCAAAATAATTCTCACCACTCTAGAGATATAAAAATGGGTAATTTCGGTATTTTAAAAAAAATTCCAAGGTGTTACAAATACGTTATGAAAGACGTCTTCGGGGTATCGGGTGAAAATATTTGGATCTGATTGTACCTGGAGAAGGCGTCCATGAAATTTAAGAGCTCATGCCCGGATGTGACATCAATCAATGCATCTATGCTTGGAAGAGGGAAAGGGTCTTTTGGACATTCCATATTGAGATCGGTGAAGTCGATGCATATTCTTCATTTGTCGTTAGCTTTTCTAACCATCATCACATTTGCTTGCCACTCGGGGTAGCTAACTTCTTGCATGAAGCGTGCGGCCAGAAGTTTGTCAACTTCTTCTTTGATTGTCTGCAGCCTATCTGGAGCAAACTTGCAGCTTCTTTGTTGGACGGTCTTACGCTAAGGTGGTGCATGCTTAGATCTCCAAATTTCCCGACATGACAGCTGCAGTCCAGACAAACAAGTCTTGGTTCCCCCTTATATAGACAATGAGCTTCTCTTTCAATTGATGAGGATGAGCCTTGCATAGTCGGAAACACTTAGTCTGATTCTCTTAAGGGAAAGGGATCTCATCCAATTCGTCCACGATCTCGGAGCTTGTATGACTCCTTTCTGGCGGTAGTTCGATGGCATCGAGTGGAGGACTGAGTCCCTCATTGTGGCGATGTAGCATGTTCGTGCCGCCTCTTGGCTTCCTACAACTTGGCCTACGCCTGCTGTGTTACGGAATTTCATTTTCATGTGGAATGTAAAGGCAAATGCATCGAGTGTGATGATTCCTTCAACTTGAATAGGGGAACCGGAGAACCCGTGGAGTGTGTACCCCGAATGCTTGAGTCGGTCTTAGGAGAGCTTGTGACCATCGAATGCATTCAAGAAGAGAATGTTCATAAAGCTGCCATTGTCTACAAGGATGTGCCGTACCTCGTGATTTGCCATGCGAATTCTTATAGCCAATGTGTCGCAATGAGGCAACCTGACACCCTCTAAATCTTTATCAGAAAAAGACACAGGGACCCCTAGGCTCTGACCAGGCGGTATGTTGTGCACTGAGTTCACCTTCGTAACGAATGCTTTGCAAGAGGAGTGCGAATCTTCCCCCATTAGGTCGCCGTGGATGGAGTTGAATACTACCATGTGCTCTGAGTTTTGGGATTTGACGGATTGTCTTGACGCTTATTAGCCCCTAGTGCCTGAGGGGTTTTGGCATTATTCTTTTGCTAGACAAATTAGGAGAGATAACTTCGGCGAACCAGTCCTTTCAGTTCTTCTTTGAGGGCTTGACAATTGTCTATGGTGTGTCAATGGTCTCTATGAAATGTGCACCACTTGTCATGTCTATTCTCTTGCTAGCTGTGGTTATCTTGGAGGGAGGGCAAATTATTCTGTCATTTTCAACTTTCATGAGGATGGTTGACACGCTTGCATTAATGAGAGTGAACTTATCGAAGCATGGTGCTGGAGGAAGGCGGCGTTGAGCTGCACTGTCTTTCTGAAACTTCCTAGGTTCTTCCTCGCTGGTATTCTTCAATTTGTTCATAAAAGATGGATCCTTTTGGCCTTGAGGATGAAGAGCTTCCTTAGCTCTGATATACTTATCACTTCTCTCTAGAAGATTGGTAAAATCGTTAGGAGGTTTTTTCGCGAGGGATGCCTTCAGGTCTTTGTGGGCGACGTTGTGGTGGACGGCGGCAGCCGCCACTGAGGAGACTGTCCTCTCATCGGCTGTGAAGCACTTGAAAAAATCTAATAGCATCTCTCCATCCATTTGTTTTAATTCCAACAGAGAAGCACTTCTTTTTTCAGCTTTGCAGCTGGTGATAAAGTGCGTTATAAAAAGTCCCTCAAGTTGGTAGAAGTAGGCTATCGACTCCGGGGTAATGTGAGAGTACCACTCCCTCGCCGATTCCTTCAAGGTGGTTAATAAACAAGAAGTTCAGAATTTGGTGAGCTGGGCTCAAACACCTGAAGTGAGAATTCTTGTCCAAGCAATGTAAATAATGCCTATTTGGTATAGGTGTTTGTAACCATACAACCATAGAGCTTCACTTCTTCTAGAAGGAATAGGAGATACATTTGAAGAAATACATGAATAGGGATACAGGTCGACAACAGAAAATATAGAGACCGATGCAAAGAAACTGGTGCTGGTCGGCAACAACTGCTAAAAGTATAAGGCTAGTTGGAGGTTTTGAAAAAAAACAAGAAGAAAAAGACTCCAAAAATATTCCTCCACTTAAAGGGTAGAATTTTCAAAAATTTGCAAGAACATTTTAATAATTTTCAAATTTTTGCAAGAACATTTCAATGAATGACCAGGACTGTGCAAATTGCTGAGTTTGGATTTGTATCCATACCCACTACCCAGTACATATCATACTCTACCCAATAAATCATGATACAACTAGAGCTGGTATCGGGTCCTCCACTACCTAGATCCGAACTCGGTATCTCACGGGTCCAAAAATTGGACCTGGACCCGGACCCGGACTTGCAAGAATCAGTTATGGGTCCGGGGCCGGGTCCTAGTTAAAAAAATCTACCCGTCGGGTCCGGTAGAGGGGAATAAATATTTGCACTTAGTATTTTTGCACCCAATACCCTACAGTTCCAACAATTTTTGCACATAAATACATGAATAAATATTATAATTACACATCTATTTTCAACAATTACTTTTATATGTATATCCCTATAACCCTATTATTTAAATTCCATATTTTTGGGGGGATATTTTTGAATGGGTCCGGGTTCGGATACGGATCGGTTCTATTTTGAGCAGACCCAGACCTAGAAATGTATCGAGTCTTATTTTAGGACCCCGATCCGGACCCGTATAGATCGGGTTGGTTCCGGTCCAATGCCGGGTTCGGGTCGCGTCCGGGTATCGGATAAATATGACAGTGCTAATTACAACCCATATACCCTATTACACCTTCTAATTCTACCCATACCCATTAACCCTATAAATAATCTACAGTTGACATGTTATGCAAATATGCAATAATCTTATTTCTAAACCTAAACCCAATAATCCAAAAGAATTTTTTCATCATCTTGCCAAATTCAAATAATCTCAATATTACTTTCCAAATACAAAAAAAAAAATCCTGGTATTATTTTCCAAATACAATATAAATAATCGTAATATTACTTATCCAAGCCTAAGCTCTAGCCAATCCTATATATAATGACCCCTAATCACCATCTTACTCATCACCATCATCTACCTCACGATCATCCAGCCACCCTCAAACATTTTTGAGAAACCATCACATACAAAACCACCCACCGCCAGTACTCCAAACCCGGCGTTCCCCAAAACTTATGTCCGGATCCAAATTGAGCCTACTGCAGTCGACCCTCTTTTTCTGACCTTCCCTGCAACCTGCCGTCGACCACGCCATCAACCATCTCGACGAACCCGAGAACTCCACTTGGGCATATTATTTTCTATAGAGATCTAATACCACTTGTAGTGCCAATAGCGGAACGCACACCATAAGAAACAAATACGCCCCAAACCTATATGAACCAAGAACAAGCCACCACAATAATAGCAAAATCTCACAACCACAAGAACACAATAATATGGAGAGATAACCAATACTTCTTATTCCTCAAGAAGCACAAAGATTACAAATAGATCAGAACTTTCAATATCTCTCTTTCTCTCACCTTTGAAATACTCAACACTCACCTCTCTTGAGGCTGTACTTGATACGATTCACCAATTCTGAGTTTCCAACCCTAGAGTTTACAACCACTTGTATTTCTCTCAAGTAAACCTTTACAAATAACTAAAAATACATTATACCAGAAATCTGCAGCACAAATATAACAGTGCGCACAATGCAGTTGACTGCAAAAAAAGATGCAGTCGACTGTCACCCCCTCTGGAATGTTAGAAATCCAAGTCATTCGACTACACCCCACTGCAGTCGACCGCAACTCCTTCAGCTACCTTTCATCTCTTGCTGCATTGCTGTCTTTCTCCTCGCTACTTGGTGTCTTCTCTTCTCCAACTCCAAACATCTCGTGCCTACTTATATTTGAGTCCATAATCCTAACTATCGGTGTATGCCATAGAGGTCAATCTTATATTGACCTTGCTAGTTTACATTGTATCATGACATTTATTTTATATATGAGATAATTTATTTATTGTGTTGTTTATTGTGATTAAATGAACATAATAAAGTCCTTAGAATAGTCGATTCGATATCATGGAACATCAAGTTCATGACTTGATTGTGAGATCCTATTGGTTGAAATCAGAACACTATTCGTAGATACCCATACTCAAGTATTATTGTGAATAAGAACAATAATAATATATTAGACTAGTATGTGTATAGACTGATGACCATATTTCACGGGTCATGGATATGAGATATCAAGTTTCACAAGAGTACATATTAGAGTAATAATGTACTGGACTGACCAACTATGAGAACGCTGCATGGATCGTTACGTATCATTAGCGGTTCTCACAGTGATTATGGTGTACGTAGTTCTTTGACTTGCAGCCACTACGGTTCCTTGCATGAGAAGTTATATGTTTTAATGTCATCAAATGTTGCCTATAATAAGGTGATTATAGAGTCGACTAGATATACTACAAATCATGCAGAGGGGTGTGAATGACTTGGATAGGATTTATCTCTCTTACATAACAAGAGCGATATCTACGAGCCCCTTTATTGAGTGAGACTACAAAATTCATGACCATGCTCACATGTGTCAATATGAGATATTGAGCTCATGTATTTTAGTAAGTCTACTCTGACATCAAGAAACCAAATAAGTTATCACGATCTATGTCTTGTGGTCAATTAAGATATCTGGACAAAGTGAGGCTACATGGTGGCATTGGTCATGGATAGGTTATGCTAAATCACTGACATTCCTGTTACTTGAGTAGCAGTGTGTATTGCTAGATACCGGCTACTGTTTGTAATACTAGAATATAATTTTAGTATTACTGTCAACGTAATGGGAATCTACAGGGTCACACACTTAGAATGGTTCGAAATTAAGATTTAAATTCTTGAGATGAATTTAATTCGGAATCCTAGTAAGACTTGGACTCCTGACATGGTTGGGTAATTAATTAGATTAAATTGGCCAACTAAAGTTAGAAGGTCCACATACAAATCTAACCCAGGTCAGATTGCGAGTCTAACTGCCTCACCACTCTCTTAGGGTTGATTTTCTGCACCTACATATACGATATATTTTTGTGGAAAAGATACATGAGAAAATCCTAGTTATAACAGAAACTGTGAGATAAAGAGATCAAGCGGAACATCCCCTTCCCACATGTAGCATGCGGTGTGAGGGAGAGCTTGATTTTATCCGTTCGTGTGGATACATTAGAGGCACCGCAACCTTTGCAGTGCGGTCATTGTTATATTTTGGAGATACTAGATTCATCGTTAAGGTATAACTCCTAAACACGATTTATGGTTTTCGCATGGGTCCATGGCTAGCTTTCGATATTTTGTGACTTTTTGCGCTCTGTATTTAATATGTAATTTCCCTCGAAACCTAACAGTTGGAGAGGCGGATCTGCTGGTAGTCACCCTTGCTGATAGCTGTCGAATTCCTGCACAAATTCCTGAAACACCCGGAGTCTTCCCGGTGGGGAGCCCTCCGACAATCAAGTTAGTGACTGAAAAATGTGATTAGGGTTTTGGAGGCTCAAAATTCATTATCTCATCACTTTGGAGGGGGTTTGGTATTTATAGGCAGAGAGAGGGAACCCTAATGGGTCGGGTTGACCCTTCTCTGTGGGCCAGATAGATGTAGCGGGCCAGCAAGCTGCCCATAGAGCATGAATGTAGGTTCAAACCAACCATAAAACTCATGATACCAAAGGAAAACATGCTCGCATACAATATCACATTAATGTATACGATGAGAGTATCATGAATGCAAGTTCAATAACTACATCATTCATGACTCCAAACTGACACTCATACTCTAATGTCCACTCTAATTGTGTTTTCCTTATAATTTGTTCTACTTGTTGAAGTCGGCTCTGATACCATTCTGTAACGCCTTGAATTTCAAATACAGGTAATTCGTAGCAAAAACAGGATCTTTTACTTCAACTTCATATAAATTTTACAAGGAATTTAAAACTTTTTCATTTACAACATTGTTCTTTACAATAACACAGCGAAAATAAATAAATATAATACAACAAATGAATGCTCTTCAATCTTGTGACATCTCTCACAGCGACTTCAAGTCCATACCAAATAAAATCCTACAACTAGGAAATCACGTCAATTGCATACAACTGACGCAATGCTATAATACATCGATTTTTTAATTTAGCAATCACAAACTTGAATGCAAAAGGAAAAGTGACCATCCTAATCATATTAGTGTATGATATAACTTAATGCCTTATGCAGGTATTACACTACGATGACACTAATGCATACTTGTTCGGAGTCTATGCATCACATACTACATAGGTCCGAAGGCAAGCTCTTATTGTACTACTCATTATAGGGTTCAATCCATTGCCATGCAACCTACTACTATGACTACTACAAGATTTAGATAATTTGCAAGTATTGGTTATCGCCCCAGAATATTGGAGATCAATCCCACTCTGCGGATCATTCAGGTGGTGGTGGTGCTCGGGGTCGGGATGGAGTAGGGGAAAGGTGATGGTGCTCGGGTTGTTGCTAATGGTGGAGCTCAGGTGTAGTTGTCAGATGGTCAGGAAAGGCAGCGATGGAGATGGCAATCGGGGAAGCAGCAAGGCAGTAATGTGGAGGTTGTTGGTGTATCCCCTAGAGGCCATATTGACATTACTAGTTTACATTGTATCATGATATTTATTTCATATATGAAGCATTTTATTTATTATGTTATTTATTGTGATTAAATGAACACAATAATGTCATTAGAATAGTAGGTTTAATACCATGAGATGTCAAGTGTATGACTTTATTGTGAGATCATTTTGGTTGTAATCAAAATACTATTCTTAAATATTCTTAGTTAAGTATTATTGTGAATTAGGATAACAATAATATATAGAGACTAGTATATATGCGGAGGCTGATGACCATATCTCACGGGTCATGGATATGAGATATCAAGTCTTCACATGAGTACATATTAGAGTAATAATGTACTGGACTGACTCACCATGAGAACGCTGTATGAATCGTTACATGAGTGTCATGAGCGATTCTCACAGTGACCATGGTGTACGTGGTCCATTGACTTGAAGTTACTACGGTTCTCTACATAAGCAGTTATATGTTTTAATACCGTCAATGTTGCCTGTGATAAGGTGATTATAAAGTCGGCTATTGGACATACTATGAATCATGCAGAGGGATGTGAGTGAGTTAGATAAGATTTGTCCCTCTTACATAACAGAAGCGATATCTTCGGAACCCTTGATTGAGTGAGACTGCAAAATGCATGGTCATGGTCAAAGAGTCAATATGAGATATTGATGTCATTTGTTTTAATAAGTCTACTCGGATATCAAGAAACTAAAGATTGAACTATACAAGGGTGACACACTTCATGCCTTGTGGTCAATTAAGATATCTGGACAAAAGAACTAGACTACATGCTAACATTGGTTATTGTCACGCCCCGCTTCCCAAAAATATGGAATACGAGCACGTGACGAAGCCCAGCGAATGATTTTTACATCATCCATAAGCTGTAGGATCGACTCAGCATCATAACAAGAATATAACCAGATTTATATATAACCAAGCATGCATGAATAATTTATTAAGCAACAGAAAACAATTTAAACAAATAATAATATTCAAATAGTTCTCATGTCTGGATCAAGTGTAAACTCGAAAACAAGTCTTATACGGCAGGAGAAATAAATACCTTAAGAAAAATAATTATTTAAACAGGTCCTTGCTCCAAGCAAAACCTGAAATGTCTGATCGCCAAATTCCAGCAGGAAACTCGTCTCCAAAGTCTGCTTAATAATATAAACAGGGAAACAAAGGGAAAACAAGAGAAAATGCCCTTAGTGCAAGCTAGGGCCACAAATAGTGAAAGCAAGTACAAGTATGGAGAACAGGAACTGGAATCAAGAATGTAACAGGAATACAACAAGTAGTGAGAACAACCAGGAATTTAGCTAGCAAGGGAGGACTTCTTAGTAAACAGGCTAGTTAACAACTGCTAATGGTAAAACATATGTCAGGTGAACCTGTACTGGTAACTAACATTAAGTATCATGTTTCAGGTTTCACGTATCATGTTCATATTTCAAGTTACAGGTGTCATGCTCAAGTTTCATGTATCAGATATCAGGTAACCAAGTAACAGGTAACAGGATAGTCAGGTAACAGGATAATCAGGTAACAGGATAATCAGGGAACAGGATAATCATGTATCAGGTATTAAGTTCAAGTCTTGTGTGATTACTATCTAGGTAGCACGACATGCATCCATCTTTTTACTACATGGTTGCTACAGTCAAATCAATTACGTTTAGACCTAGTAATGGAGTCTATAGGGCAGTGTACTCAGGTATCAAGTAATCAAGCAGGCACAGTTCATGAATACGAATTAAATAACAGGTTCACGAAGCAAGTTCGTGAATACTAACAGGTTCAAGGACCACACAGTGGTTCCATGAATGCAACAGGTTCATGAGCCAAGTAACTGACTCCATGAATACATCACATGCAACAGGTTCATGAGCCAAGTAACTGACTCCATGAATACATCACGTGCAACAGGTTCATGAACCGAGTACTGGGAAACACGGGCCCCCTTCTGAGTACACTTACCTATATTGTCCACTCTATAGTCCTTCCCTTAACCCCGGCTTATTACATTTGTTTAGGCAGAATTTGTGTATATGTATTCTTACATATGAAATGGTGTTGAGATAATGTAAATTAATTCTAAGAAAAATTGGGGATGTCCTATAGGGTGTCCAGCAGCTACATACAAAATTTGAGGTCAAACGCTCGCTGTTTACACAGCTAAAATAATTTGTAAAGTAAATATATACAGCAGTTTTGCAAAACTGCGTCTACTGACACAGCTGCGGTATAACTGCCATAACTCCTAGACCGTAACTCCAAATTCGATCATTTTGGAGTCTATCGATATCTACACATCCAGATCTACAATTTCTATTCAGGGCTCGGGCCCAGATTCAAATGATTAAAGGGTCGAAACTACAAAAGAATATTCAGACAGCAACACATAGAAATAATTTACTAATGTAGATTTCATGGGAAAATGTCATTTGGTGTCTAAGTTGTTAAGTAGCATAAATACATAATCATGGAGATCAAAACAGCAACTAATAAATATTTTTCAAGTCATAATAGTCGCAAATCCGTCAAAATACTAAATATATATGTATCTACAAATTTTATGGCTCCTTAATTCATATGTCCATGTGATTCGTGTGTTCAAGGGGATAAAAGAGTCCAATTGATTATTATTTAATACGAGGAAGTTTTGTGACTCTTAGATTTGTGGGTTTGAAGTTTCAAAATTGATTTGCAATGATATTTCAAAGGGAGTCACAATCTAACTATATGTGGTATTTCCAAGAAAACTTGTACTAGAGCAATAAAATGTACAAGATGAATACTTGCCATAAATCGACGATTATAAACTCCGCTTGTTGAAGCAATTTGAGAAGAAAAATCCCGGTGGATGTCCTCAAAAAGCGCGTGCAAAAATTGATCGGAGATCGAGTTTTTCCCGCACACAGGATCGGCCCAAAACAGCGTACAGCGGATCGGATCTGGTGCGGCACGAACACAGGACAGCGGAGACAGCGAATCAGGTGGCTCGATCGCAGCGGATCTGTGCCAGAACAGCGTGCAGCGGATCTGGATCTGGTGTGGACGAACACCGAACAGCAATCACCAGCGCGGATCTTGGCGCGATCTGACGGCTGTGATTCGCTCCCGCCTTTTCCCTCCTTCTTCGTTCGTTCTCTGCTTCGAAACAGGGAGAGAAAGATGAAAGTGTGACGGCGACGCGGTGGAGCTTCGACGGTGGCACTACGTCGGGAAGCGACGCAGCGACGGCGGCACGGCGGAGGCTCGAGGGTGACGGGAGGCGACGGCGGTGGAGCTCCTCTGTTCTTGGGTTCGAAACAGAGGTGAGAGCGGGGGAGGAGTTCGGCGGTGTGGGGTGTTGGCGATGCGACGGAGGAGGAGAGGAGGTCGAGGGGATGAGTTGGAGGCGGCGAAGTGATGGTGTAGTGGTCGGAGGGCGAGGTGACGGGGAAAAGGTAATGGCGAGAGTGGGTTGTTCGAAGGTGGGTTCGGAGTTTTAAGGACGACGGTGGGGGCTCTGCGGTGGTGATATGGCGAAGGCGACGGAGGCACGGAGGTGGTGGTGCTGTGGGTGTCGACGAGGCGAGGTCGGAGGTGACGAAGCGATCGGAAAGGCGACGGAGGTGTGGGTTGATGGTGTGATGCGAAAAAGGTGGAGAAGGGAAAAACGGAGAAGGAGAGTTTAGCGGCTGTGGTTTTAGTTAATAACAGTGATTAGGGTTTGGTTAGGGTTAGGGTAGGGTTTAAATAGGAGGGTTTGCGGGTTTGCGGGTTCGTGGGTTTTGGGGATCCATTTCAAAAAGAGCCCAATAGGAGAAATGATTAAAATGCACAAAAATGGAGATTAAAGAGACAAAAGAGAAAAATTGGTCCATTCTTCCTAAAGAACGATACAAATGGCACACAATTGAATTTGATAAAAGGACCAGAAATTGAGTCGAAAACAAATTGATGACTTTATTCGAATAGAAACAAAATACGGGATCTCAAATAGACAAAAGAGTACAATTGAGAAAAATACAGTATAAAATACAAATACGGGGAAACAGTAGTTACAGTTATGGATATGTTATGTCAAATCACTGACATTTTCGTTACTTGAGTAGCAGTTGTGTATTGTTAGATACTGTTCACTATTTGTAAGACTAAAATATGACTTATAGCACCTTTTATACTCTCCTTTTTGCTATGATTTATTTCACATCTAGTTAGTAACAAGGATACTAACTGATTATATGTTGCTAAAAATCTATTAATGTAATTGCTTTCTCAGCAATGCCAAATATTAGAGAGAACATAGATAAAATATTATTGGTTAACCATTTGGAAAGCTACATAGATGTGACTAAATTGTACTTTCTTTCTTTATAGTAACTTCTTTTTCTTATTTAATTTTTATATTTACCAACTTAAAAAAAATATTTGTTAAGCTAGTAGACTAAAGTGCATTCTGCATCAAAAATGGATGTAAGTTAATTGATATGAATCTTTTGAAATGAAAAGGAGGGGGGGTGTTAAACTACCTAAATTTCACATTAACGCATAATTGTTTAGTTGATGAAAAAAAACTTTTACAAAATTAATAATTTTAAACGATAATAAGTGGAAGAAGCTAACTAGCTAAGAGATATAAGATTATTAATAGTGCATATTCTTCCTAACACAATTTAGAAATTTTGTTGCTTTCTAGAGCCAAATTTACTATAGCTTTACAACCACACACATTCAAATCGATCAAACTATTTATCATTCTTGTGTGTTCTGCGAGAATCACCCTTTTGCCACATTATTAGTTCCATATTTGTTGGCTATATGCTGAAGAGAAAATCAAGTGCAGTCTGGTTTTTTTCCGGTTCCCCTAAGCAATTTTAGCATGGGTGGCAGACATCTCCTAGGTTGGTTAGCCCCTAGGTTGATTAAACCACAATGCTCCAATAATTTTGTTGAGTACTCGATGGTTTCCTCCAAAGTTTTCACTCCGCATTCTAGATTGTATAGTAGTTATTGCTACTTATTTCTGTGTGGAAGCAGACAGATACGTAAATTCTTTAAACAAAAACAGTAAAGACCGAACCTTTGCTATTTGTCGATATTGACCACCAAAAACTGCACTCGATTCAGAGATCTGATCGTCAGGAACGGATGAAAACTCTCCGGTGGACCTGCAAACAAGTCTAAAACACCAGGGTGACCCCGACGACAAACTCTCCGACGCCCAAGTTAAAAACTCGAAGATATTGTGGGTTTTGATAACGGGTATAAATAGTCGCTGGAGGAGGGGAGGGTGAAACACCCTAGATTTTAAAATATTTTTTTTGAGATTAATAAATGAATTAAAATGATTTTTGATGATTTAATAAATATTTTTCTGAAAAAATCTTTTTACACGTGCAAAATGCATGCAAATATTTTCTTGGGAAGTTCAAAGTTAGAAATTATTTTCGGGGAAACCTATTATTTATTAGTAGGTATTATTTATGAATTTTCTGGATTTTTTGATATTTATTTGGAATATTTGCAAATATTACAAAAAGATGGGATTTTGTGCAAAATTACCACTTGGAGTGAAAACTTCAGATTTTCGGATATTTGGGCTAAGCATGATGGGTAGCCAACTCAGAGGTAAAAAATTTATTTTTTATTTTAATAGATTTGGTTTATTTCGCAAATTTCTTAATGAAGGGTCTTTTAGTAAAATTTCCACTTAGAGGCAAAAATAACAAATTTCTTTTTCTGGACATAAACCCAGTGCCAGCCAGTATTAGGTTGGTATTTTTTTAAAAAAATTTAAATATAATTGGTTTATCTAATTTCCAAGTATAAGGATTTATATATGTAAAGATATATTCAAAAGGGATATTTTTCAAAACCTATACAAAACCCTAATACCCTATTTCCGGCCTAATATAAAGAGGGTGCAGCGGTCTCTTTGCTGTAATACACAAAGGGTTATTTTTTATTATTGACTTCTTGGAGTTTCGAAGCGAGGATCTTGGTTTTCTTGCGAAAGGAAGGACTTTTCTTATTCTTTTTATTACTTCGGTTAATTCTTCAATAGTTGAGTAATATATGTTTGATTTCTCATTGTTCTATACATGCTGTATGTGATGATTTTTCAATTAGGTAGCATGTTAGGGATTGTATGATGATATAATGAGTTTATTAAAGGAAGGATGAATAAAGATTGAATCTTTCATGAAACTATGCTATTGATGATTAAAATTACATATAGATGGCTTGAGATTGTTAAAGAACCTAATAGAAATCATGAGTAGGTTGTTTTCTTTCATATGCTTATTGATTTGATGGGTTATAATGAGTATGTATGTTGTATAATGTACAAATTGATTGATGATGAACTTTAACTGTGTGTGTACATATGCTTGATTTGTTCTTGAAGTTTGATGAGTATATCTTGATTAATACATGTCAAATTTTGCTTTTATTCATGGGTAAACTGATGTTTAGTTGTTGTATATGAGCTAATGAATTACGAGAGGAGTTTTTGGATCAAAGAGATCAAGTTTTGGATATTGTTTTTATGGGGATTCTATCTATCGCTGTAGGATCCCTATTCAAGATCACTGTAGTTCCTTTTCGGGCGGCTGTAGGACGGGCGACCCCCTATAGGTAGTAGGGTAGGATGGGTGGTACCACTCAGATTGCGGCCAATCCTCCTAACTGCGCTTTCTGGATCCCTATTGGCACGTTCAACAACGAAAGATTCTATAGCCAGAACGCTACCTAATGAACAAATACACCAGGCTCCCTCTAGTTTTTTGCTCTTAGGCCGGATACGACATTACCCACACTCATCCCGATGTTTGTTGTGAATGAAAGTGACCAGGAAGGTTGTTTTCTCTCACCCGGCTCGTCGTTTAATATCCACCCCTTTGAATAACTAAGAAAATTCCCCACTGCTGCCTCCCGTAGGAGTCTGGGCCGTGTCTCAGTCCCAGTGTGGCTGATCATCCTCTCGGACCAGCTACTGATCATCGCCTTGGTAAGCTATTGCCTCACCAACTAGGAAGAGGGGTTGAAGTTTTGGGTCTGATGGATGTTCAGCCGAAATTGGTTTTTTGTGATTTCATGAAGTTTTTCAATTGGATCTTGATTGTTTTGATACTTAGATTAAATTAAACCTTACACTACTCCCATACACTAATTCTTGATGCTTAAACACACACACACATATATATATATACATATATACACATATACACACAGATCCCTATATTTCTGTTTTGAAGAATTTTCGAAATTGATTTTGATGTTTTTATGAAATCTTCGATTGAGATCTGAGTTGTTCTAAATACTGAGATTGATTAAAACAATGTACACTCATATATGATGTTTTCTTGAAGCTTTACTGATGTTTAAACACACACATATACACCTATATATTATATTACTTGTCTTGAAGTAGTTTTGATAAAATATTGCTCTTTTATGACCTTGATGGGATTTTGAAATGTTTTATAAACTCCTGTATGTTATACAATTTGTATTTGATCATCTCAGGAAGTTTATTTTGCAATTTTATGATTTTACAAAGAATAAATGAAGTATGAGTAAAAGGTGCACGAATATTAAAGCTGTCAATTTTTTAATATGTCGGTCGACTGTCAATTGGTTGATTTGGGAATTTTTGCTTGTCGGTCAACCGTTGCTTTTTGAACTAGTTTGACGGTCGACTAGAGCTGTTTGACTGACTGTTTTTGTTGAGTTTTCTTCGTTTTTCTTGAACGATTATTTCTTCGATATTATAGATTATTGATCTCCTGTTTTAGATGATGTTTTTAATACAGATTACAGTATTTTATAAAGAGTTATATTTCGATTATAATAGAATTTAAATTGTATTTCTATGAGTTTATAAAGGTAAATATATATGGTTTTTGGAAGGAATTGATATTTTGTGATTTTCTACAACTTAAAAACATGTTTCTTAGTTATCTAATGGATTTAATATTTTATTTCAATTCTGGAATTTATGAGTACATCAAATGAGTTTGGATTTTGCGGAGTTTTTTTGATATAAACGTTTTGATGATGAAATAAAGAGTTTTATTGAAAGTTTTGGCGTTGATATTCGTTTTGTGAATCTCTATGAGTTGAGTGGGATTCCTATGAACCGGCAGATGAGATTTGTGAATTATGACCAGTTGGGTCTTGGGGTTGTTGTTGTGGAATTAAGTCCGGCAGGATACACTAACTCTAGAGAGGGAATTTGTGTTTTAATAATAATCAACCTAAGGACAGGCACTAATGGAGATGCGATGGAACTTAGAAAACGTAAGTATATGCTTTGTAGGACTAGTCGAACGGATGCGTTCCAGGTTTGTGTGTTGTTCTGTCTCGAGTGGACATTTGGTATGTTCGCGTGTCAAGCGTCTGCAAGCCTATTCACGAAGTATATAGGTGCATTTGCCCGTCGAGGGTCGGCAGGCCTATTCACGGGATGTACTAGTGTATCTGCATGTCGAGGGTTTCACAAACCTATTCGTAGGGTACACATCAGGGAGGTGATCTTCCTGGGAGTCAGAGCTATTCTTACATGATGCTTACGTGTCGAGGGTTGTGATGCCTATTCGTGAAGTATTCTGGACCTTGTTACTATAACCGTGGTAGGATTAGTTGCATAACGAGGGATCTAACCATAGTTGCATAACGATAAGGGCTTGCACCGAACATATGTAGTATGGAATGCATATAATCCGACAAATATGCATTAGAGAGTCATCATATTGCATTTGTGTTTTCTTGACTTGGTTTTGTGCATGATTGTTTTTTATTTTCTTACACTTGACAGTTGGTCTAGTTTTACTCGATGTTTTCATGTTTTATTGTTATTTCATTTTCCATTCGTTATTACTGTTGGTATGTGTTATTCCTAACTTTATCCTTCATTTTTTATTTATATAGTATTTTCTTTTGATATCACGCACACCGTTATGGCTGGCCCCTGTAGTTTTGGGGATTAGGATTATCTCTAGCTTCATGTTTTACCGGTAGGTACCTATAGCTTGGGATTTGGATGCTTGTCGTAGAATGATATTGTGACTTATATAAATTGTAAAAGAATGTGTTGTAAAAAAAAAGAAATCTAATTCAAGGTGTTAACTTTTCCACTGTGATTTGTAAAGAATTGATGTAATAAAAGTTGAAATTCTTTCTCTGTGTTTGGCTATGCTTACTATTACATTGAGGTTGAATCTGGGAATTGTGCCACGTATTTCTGAGATATTATATTGAAAATTCGGGGTGCTACAGAAGTTGGTATCAGAGCATGCTTCAATTGTAATAATAAACATGGTATAAAAAATAAACCTAGGTGTGGACATTAGAGCTTGAGTACCTAGGTGTGGACATTAAAGTGTGAGTATCACATAGAATTAAAACAAGACGTTATGATTTGGGGTATGATTGAGGTTTTGCCATGGGGTATTGATGTGAATGTGAAATGTGTTGTGATGTACTAACTTTACCCTTATTTTGCAGTATTCAGTATAATGGCAAGACCCAGGACTGGGAATGGTGGAAATGCTGATGGGGCTGAAAGTTCCCGTGGGACTGGACTTGATATTGAGACTGAGATTTCCAGGGATTATCAGACCTTGAATGCATTCATGGCAGCCAACATGGCACAAAATCAGAATCAGAATCAAGAGGCTAGACCAGTGTTTGTTAATGTTAATCTAATTAAGCAAGATGAGTCCTTCAAGCGAATGAAGCCACCTGTTTTTGATGGGCAGTCTGATCTAGATGAGACTGATGATTAGATTAGACAGATGGAGATGGTCTTTGAAGTCTTGGAAACCCTATCAGTCAATAAGGTGAAGTTGGCTACAATGCAGTTAGAGAAGGATGTTGGCGTCTGGTAGCAGTCACTGAAGAGGACTTTTGGGGATCAACATGTGACTTAGGAGGCTTTTCTGGAAGATTTCAGGTATCATTTCTTTCCTCTAGATATTCAGGATAAGAAAGCAACAGAATTCTTGAATTGTAGCAAGGCAGCATGACAATGCGCGAATATGAGACTAAGTTCGCCGAACTGTCAAGGTATGCACCGGAGCTGATTGTTAATGAGGCGAAGAAGGCTAAGAAATTCGAGCAGGGCTTGAGGCCGAATTTGAGGTCACGGATGATACCGTCGGGCATCAAGAGGTTTGATAAGTTGGTCAGGAGGTCAGCAATGACAAAAGAAGATATGGATCAGTTCTAGAGTGAAGCAGGAGACCTGGAACAAGAACAAGAGGCCATCAGCTAGTCAAAGTGGGAATAAGATCCCAGTGAAGCATGGCAGGTTCAGTAGGCTAGAGCAGAAGGCATCTGCTATTCAAGGCATGACTTGTTTCAACTGTGGAGAAGCAGGTCACTATTAGTCAGCGTGCACCAAGCCGCTTATGGCATGGGTTTGTTATCAGTGTGGTCGTGAAGGGTATCTCAGACCAAACTGTCCGCAGTTGAAGAGGATGGTGCACGCGAAAGCAGATTTCAGAGGCAGAGGCAAGTGCTCGCATTAACTGAGGAGGATGTGGGTAACACGGAGGATGTGATCCAGGGTGTGCAAGAAATTTAAATTTATTTTTTCGATGTATTAAGTAAAACTTTGTTTGAGAATAAATTGGAGATTTGAGTATCATTCTTCATGTAATAGGATTTGTTTTGGTTAATGGAATACAAGAAAAAGTTTTATTTGATACTGGTTCTTCGCATACATTTCTGTCGCCCAATTTTGCTAAAGTCTTAGGTGTGGAACCTAAGGTATTTTCAGGCAGAGTCTTGTCAGTGGCAACACCATCAGGGGAGGAATTGATTGCTGATCGATATTACGAGGGTTGTGATATCAAGATTGGTGGGCGATTATTTGGCATTAGTCTCATTGAGCTGCAAGTCATGGGTGTGGATGTGATCGTGGGCATTGATTGGATGACAATATATGATGCCATAATTGAATGCAAGAAGAAAGAGGTGTTGGTGAAAGCACCAGGAGGTCCCACAGTGACTTTTTAGCGCAAGAAGGACCCGAAAGTGACTGTTATGGTATCTAAGTTGATGATTCCAGTTGAAGTCAGAGGCATTCCGGTTGTCACGATTTTCTTACAGTATTTTTGGAAGATTTACCGGGATTGGCGCCGCAGCGAGATGTTGAGTTCTGTATTAATGTTCAGTCGAGGAGTGCTCCAATTTCTAAGGCTCCGTATAGGATGGCACCTGTAGAGCAAGATGAAGTTAAGAAGCAGATAGAGGAATTGCTTAATAAGGGATTCATCAGGCCGAGTTCTTCACCGTGGGTAACACCAATGTCGTTAGTAAAGAAGAAAGATGGGTCAATGAGAATGTGCATTAACTATCGGAAGTTGAACAGGGTGACTATTCTGAACAAGTATCCTCTTCCACGGATTGATGATCTGTTTGATAGGCTTCGGGGAGCAGCTGTGATTTTAAAGATTGATCTGCGGTTAGGTTATCATCAGATTCAAGTTAAGGAGGAAGATGTGAGTAAAACAGCTTTCAGGACTCGTCATGGACTTTACGAATTTTTGGTAATACCATTCGGAGTGACGAATGCGCCGGCAGTATTCATGGATATGATGAATCTGATTTTGCGGCCATTTTTTATTCCTTCATGGTTGTTTTCATAGATGATATTCTGGTATATTCGAAGTCAGAGGAAGAGCACTTGGCAGAGGTATTGAAGAAGTTACAGGAGCATAGCTTGTATGCCAAGCTGTCGAAGTGTGAGTTTTGAAAGTTTGAGGTAGCTTTCCTTGGTCATATCCTTTTTAAGGAGGGATTGGCCACTGATCTTCAGAAGTTTGAAGCAATGAAGGATTGGCCTAGGCCAACGACAGTGAAGGAAGTCAGGAGTTTCTTGAGTTTGGCTAGGTAGTACAAAAGATTCATTCAGGGCTATCTAAAGATCGCAGTTCCTTTAACAGGGTTAACTCGGAATAATGTGGCATTCACATGGACTGATAAGTGTGATGTGAGTTTCCTTGAGATAAATGAGAGGTTAACGACTGCACCTATCTTAGCTTTGCCACAAGCTGGGAAGGATTATGATATCTTCTGTGATGCGTCTCTCAAAGATTTGGGGTGTGTCTTGATGCAATAAGGGAAGGTTATTGCATATAGTTCGAGGCAGTTGCGTCCGCATGAGAAGAAATAGCCGACACATGATTTGGACTTGGCAGCTATTATCTTTGCCTTGAAGTAGTGGAGGCATTGTGTATATGGAGAGAATGTCAACATGTATACCGACTACATGAGCCTGAAGTACATTTATCAGCAGAAGGATCTAAATCTTCGGCAAAGAAGGTGGTTGGAAGTGTTGGAAGACATTCGTCCTGAGATCAATTATCATCCAGAAAAGGCGAATGTGGTGGCCGATGGGCTTAGTCGGAAGAGCAGTTTGTCGAGTTTGATCATTACTAAGAGAAGTTGGCAGTAGAGTTTGATCAGGCAGGTATCGAGGTGGTACTCCAGGGTTTGGGGGCATCTTTGACTCAGTTGAGGCTACAGCTTTCTTTGAGAGAGCAGATTATGAAGGGTTAGAAATCAGATGCAGAGATTCAGATGATGTTGCAGTAGGTTTCTGAGGGCTAGTTATTAGAGTTGCGCAGCCGAAGCTACTTGGGAACCGGAGGATCGCATGTAAAAGGATTTTCCTGAGCTTTTTATATGATTGTATTCTTTTGTATGATTGTATTTCTTTCGGTTAAATTAAATTCTCTCGTGTGATTGTATTCCTTAAACTATATTTCCATTTATGTGGTTGCATTTTTGCTTATATTGTTCGGCCCCTATTAGTAGTAGTTCTGAGGAAAGAACTAATTTAAGGAGGCAGTGATGTAACACCCTAAAATTTTAAATAAATTTTTTATATTAATAAATTAATTAAAATGATTTTTGATGATTTAATAAATATTTTTCTGAAATTATCTTTTTACACGTGAAAAACACGTGCAAATATTTTTTTGGGAAGTTCAAAGTCAGAAATTATTTTGGGGAAAACTTATTATTTATTAGTAGGTATTATTTATGAATTTTTTGGATTTTTCTGATATTTATTTGGCATATTTGCAAATATTACAAAGGGATGGACTTTTGTGCAAAATTACTACTTGGAGTGAAAACTCTAGATTTTTGGATTTTTGGGCTGAGCATGATGGTTAGCCAACTCAGAGGTAAAAAGTTTACTTTTTGTTTTAATAGATTTGGTTTATTTCGCAAATTTCTTAAAGAATGGTCTTTTTGCAAAATTGCCACTTAGAGGCAAAAATTACAAATTTGTTTTTCTGGACTTAAACCCAGTGTTGGCCCGTATTAGGGTGGTTATTTTGTTTTTAAATTTAAATATAATTGGTTTATCTAATTTCCAAATATAAGGATTTATATATATACAGATATATTCAAAAAGGATATTTTGCAAAACTTATTCAAAACTCTAATACCCTATTTCCGGCCTAATATAAAGAGAGTGCAACCGTCTCTTTGCTGTACTAGAAAAAGGGTTTTCTTTATTATTGATTTCTTGGAGTTTCGATGTGAGGATCTTGTTTTTCTTGCGAAAAGAATGACTTATCATATTCTTTTTATTACTTCGGTTGATTCCTCAATAAGGTGAGTGACATATGTTTGATTTCTCATTGTTCTATGCATGTTGTATATGATGATTTGTTAATTAGGAAGCACGTTAGGGATTGTATGATGAAATAATGAGTTTATTAAAGGATGGATGAATAAAGATTGAACTTTATCCAACCTTACCTTCGAGGGAAAGGGACTAGAAGTCTAGGCTTCCGAGTAGGATCCAAAGTCTCCCGGTTCTGGAAATGAGTTGCTAAAGCCAACGGACCTTTCAACTCAGCAATTTCATCTTTGATCGGCAATGGTCGAACCACCAGATTTTGGTGGGACAAATGGTGCGGTCCTCACTCTATTAAGGAAGATTTCCCAGAGCTGTTTGCTAAAACGAATCGACCGAATATCTCGATGGCGGAATCATGGAAAAGGGGGACTTGGAGACCGTCGTTCCAAGGAACTCTTTCTCCGAGTTTGCTACAGCAACTGCATGTGTTACAAATGCGCATTGTCCACTCTGGGGTGATATGTGCCCAAGGTCCAGATCACGTGCGGTGGGGTCTCGAGAACAAGGGAGGGTTCTCGGTCAGATCACTTTACCACCGGATTCACTTCCGAGGATGCAGGCCCAGCTGGGCAGCGGTACTTTGGAAGACAAAAACACCTTTGAAAATTAGAGTCTTCCTCTGGCTTGTGCTCAACAATGCCATTCTCACTAGAGAGAACCTTGCCAAGAGGCAACCTCACATTGCGACCAATTGCGGGTTCTGCAACGTTCACGTGGAAACTCTGAATCACCTGTTTCTTCACTACACCAGAAGCAAGGCCATCCTGATAGAGGTGCTGAGAGCACTAGGAACAAATGACTACCCAAGAGACTATGAGGAACTGTGGGTTGGTCCCAGATTTGCATCAGTTCGTCATGATATGAAAGATGCATGGTTCATTGCCATTGCGGCAACCACATGGGTGTTATGGCTAGATAGGAACAATTTTTATTTCCGTGCTTCATGTAATTCTATTTCTAGTAATCTTACTCATATCATGCATTTAATTTCCTTTTGGGCTACAGCTGCTGCTTCAGGAGCAAGAGGAAGGATTGCAAGGGTATTCCAGGTGGATGATTTTGATGACGAGGAGATAGAGATCGGGCCAACTCTAGACTGACGAGTGGACTCTCACCTCACTACTACTTATTTTGTATCAGACCCTGTACTTGTATTTGTGTTTTGATTGCCTTTAGGATGGATGATGTAACCCACCCCCCAGGGTTTTGTTGGGGGTTATGTTTTATTTCCTGCACTGCACTTTTACTTTCCCGGGACTTCGGGGTTGTTTATTAATCTCTTATTAATGAAACAGGGTGGCATTATTCCACCTTTTCCTCAAAAAAAAAAAAAAAAAATTACATATAGATAGCTTGAGATTGTTAAAGAACCTAATAAAAATCATGAGTAAGTTGTTTTCTTTAATATTCTTACTGATTTGATGGGTTATAATGAGTATGTATGTTTTATAATGCACAAATTGATTAAAGATGAACTTTTACTGTATGTGCACATATGCTTGATCTGTTCTTGAAGTTTGATGAGTATAACTTGATTAATACATGTCAAATTTTGCTTTTATTCATGGGTAAACTGATGTTTAGTAGTTGTATATGAGGTAATGAATTACAAGAGGAGTTTTTGGACCAAAGAGATCAAGTTTTGGAAGTTGTGAAGAGGGGTTGAAGTTTCGGGTCTGATGGATGTTCAGCTGAAATTGGTTTTTGTGATTTTATGATGTTTTTCAATTGTTTCTTGATTTTTTTGATACTGAGATTAAATTAAACCTTACACTACTCCTATACACTGATTCTTGATCCTTAAACATATATATATATATATATATATATATATATATATATATATATATATATACACACACACACACACACACATAGATCCCTATGATTCTATTTTGAAGAATTGCCGAAATTGATTTTGATGTTTTTATGAAATCCTCAATTGAGATCTGAGTTGTTTTGAATACTGAGATTGATTACAACAATGTGCACTCATATATGGTGTTTTCTTGAAGTTTTACTCATGTTTAAACACACATATATACACCTATATATTATATTATCTGTTTTGAAGTAGTTTTGATAAAATTTTTCTCTTTTATGATCTTGATGAGATTTTGATATGTTTTATAAACTCCTGTATGTTATACAAGTTGTATTTGATCATCTCAGGAAGTTTATTTTACAAATTTATGATTTTACAATGAATAATTAAAGTATGAGTAAAAAGGTGCACGAATATGAAAGCTGTCAATTTTTGAATATGTCGGTCGACTGTCAAAATTTACACATGAATTGATGCTCGACTGTCAATTAGTTGATTTGGGAATTTTTGCATGTCGGTCAACCGTTGCTTTTTGAACTGGTTTGACAGTCGACTGGCAGCTGTTTGGCTGACTGTTTTTGTTGAGTTTTCTTCGTTTCTCTTGAACGATTATTTCTTCAATATTATGGATTATTGATCTACTGTTTTAGATGATGTTTTCACTACAGATTACAGTATTTTACAGAGAGTTATATTTTGATTATAATAGAATTTAAATTGTATTTTTATGACTTTATAAAGGGAAATATATATGGTTTTTGAAGGAATTGATATTTTGTGATTTTCTACGACTTAAAAACATGATTAGCAGTTATCTAATGGATTTAATATTTTATTTCAATTCTGGAATTTATGAGTACATTAAATGAGTTTAGATTTCGCGGAGTTTTCTTGTAACCCCTGTTTTTCTTTTTTCGTATTTTTGATGTATTTTTCTTCCTTCTTGAATATTTGTACTCTCTTGTATTTTTCTGAACCGTATATTGGAGTTGTTTTCAATATATTCATTTTTGGCTCAATCTTGATCTTTTGTGATTTATTTTCGGTTCTTTGATTTGTTCATGATCATTGTTGTTATTTTCGCTCTTCATTTGTGCCTTGCTCTCTTTATTTGTATCTTTGGGTGCTCATGGTGATTTGATTGCTCATTCTATTCCCAATCCTATTATTTGATCCCTAATTGATTACCAATGCCAAATTAAATCCACAATCTTATTTGAAATCCTATACACTTTGATCCTAATCAAATCCTATTAGACTAAACCTACTACTACTCCTAATCTACCCACAACCCATTAACCTAATACCCATCTCATACTAAACCCTAAACTCAAACCCTATATATAACTCATCTCATCAAAACCCTAACCCTAATACTACCCTAATCCCAGCCCCTCCTTTCTCTCCTTGCTGGTTGCGCCGCCTTGATCAGCCAACCCCCGACACCCCCAAACATCCCTACGCCACCTGCACCTAGCCGACCCCCTTTCAGCTTGCCCTTGCTCACACCCGACCGACCAAGCACCCCAACCCTAGCCGCAACACCTCGAGCACCCGATCCCCATCCCTCATCTCGCTCCCTTGACATCCGTCACCGTCGCCGACCAACGGTGGAGCGCCAGCCAGTCGTAAGTTAGCCGACGCCCCCTTTTGATCTCTTTCTCGCTTGTGAGTTTTGCTCGTATTGGAGTTTGCACGAGTATTGATTAGATTTGTGATTCGTGGATTTTCGTTCGTGGGTTTTGTTCATTGCCGGGATCTGCTCCCGTTATTCTTGGATCTTATTGTTTTCGTTTTGGGTTAAGGCAAGTAACTTGTACTCCAATTCGTTTGTATGATACAAGTCAAAAATACCGCTTATAGTGTAGTTGGGTTCTAGAGACAACTCGTGTGCATGTTATTTTAGATGGGTTTTGTCTCTATTGTGCTATTTGACCATAGTTGGCTCACGACACAAAATCAACATGAAAACAACTAGGTTTGACCGTTCTTGATCAATTTATATATGTGAGATAATTAGGTGAAATTATGTGTTTGATGAGATCCATGTGATATGATGGTTATGAATATATTATATGCTCTATTTCATGATGTTTGGACACTTAGTAGACTTTATACCATGTTTAATTGTGATTGGAATGAGTTTCGTGTGGTTTATGTTGGTTTTGTTTTCAAGAGAAAATCTGTATTTGTCGATGATCAGTTTTGATTTGTATTTTAGATCCTACTAAGGTCAGAATTCTTAATTTTTGTATTAGACATGAATTGTAGAGAAATCTGTCTTCTTTCCAAACTCTTTGACCTTGATCGATTTTGTTTTTGTATGCGTGAGTCATGGCTATTTTACTACAGAGGTGTATTCTATTTTCAGATTTCGTTTCTTGATGATTGATGGTTAAACTATTTTGATACTAGTCCTAAATATATTATTTTGATCTAAACCTTTGCACGGTATTCCTATAACTATCTAGGGATTATCCAGAATTTTGGTTGATTTTATTAATGAGTTTTATATGCCGTTTCATGCTTGTTTATGAAATTTATACTTGCTGTAGTTTGCTCTCTGTTCTGTAAAGAATCGTATTTTCACCCTAATTCCTTTTACTGTATGGAAAATATTTATAAAATATGAAAGTTATCTTATTTTGTCTATTTTCATCTCCCTTGACGGATTTGGAGTTCGTTTCACAGTTTGCGAGATATTCCATTTTTCATACAGCAGTGTTGGGAATTCCAGATTTGCCAAACTATCGTTTCTTGATATTTTCTGATTTTTGTTGACTGAACTAATTTTAATGGAATATTATGAAACTTTATATTCTGATACTAGACATATAGAAGATTACACCAGATTTTTTCCTGGATATATTTGAGGATTTAATACATTTTTTTTATCAATGAATATGATTTACTGATTTCTGGCCGAATATATTTTTCTGGATTCAAATCAGTTTTGAGTTATGATTTTGTGAACTACTATATGGCTTATATATAATCGCTGAATTTTTGTGGAAGTCTATTTTCCATATTCATTGACGGATTCAAATTTGGATTTCTGCAGTAACGGGAATCACTGTTTTAGTACTGTACTGTCATGCTGTCCTGAATATGAACATACACTGTTTTGCTCGTTTATGTGACCGTATATCATGTATGCATGTTTATTTGTTTCCCTGAACCAAATACTGATTATACCATGATAATTTGACACTATTTTATACACTGTCTTGTCTGTTGATAACCATAATTAAAGTAATCAAGCCGGAGTTTCTTAAGGGAAGATCTAGTAGTGGAAAATATGGAAACGTATACTTGGAAGGGAACTAGGGTTCCATACTGTTACTGTTACTGCTACTGTTACTGATACCTGAGTACACTGCCCCATTATGGTCCACTATGAAATCTAAAAGAGAAACTGTTTGTTATAGCAACCATGTGTTATAATATGAGGTGTATGAAGTGCTACCTAGCTAGTAATACACACAAAACTGTAAGAACATAAGACTGATACTGTTGGACTGATACTTTTATACCGTTACACTGATATACTATACACTGTTAGTTGCCATAGGACACTATATTTGACACATTCATTGTAGGGTTAGTATACCATGCTAGTTGACTTTGTTTTAGTGATTCATGCTAGTTATTACTGTTGATGCATTATTCCATGCTATTTGTTTACCTTTCCCATGTACTTGTATCCTACATTATAAGTGGTCCGTAACATGTATTGACGGGTACTTGTTTTCTTTTTCCTTCTCCTGCAATTATCAATTGCAGATCAGGATGGTCAACAGCCCGACGGCATTGGCGAAATGAGATATTAGTGCTGGATTTCTTGCTTATTAGTATTGCTATTATTATTGCTTTGAATAATGTATTTTGAGTACTTGGATGATTAATTTGTATTTGGGCGATGTGACCCAGGATTTTGTCTTGTCCAGATTCTGATTTATTTGAGATTAATACATTTTGTTTCAGGTAAATTCTGTTGGTTCATTAATTCAATTTTGCATGTGTGTGGTTGGCTCTTTTGCTTCTGACTCTGATTATATTGTGAGATGTTGTAAAGATTCCTGAAGAGCTTATGGATGATGCAAATCATTCACTGGGTTGAGTCGCATATCCATATTCCGTATTCTTTTTGGGAAGCGGGGTGTGACATTTCTTGACATAAACGTTTTGATGATGAAATAAAGAGTTTTATTGAAAGTTTTGGTGTTGATATTCGTTTTGTGAATCTCTAGGAGTTTAGTGGGATTCATGTGAACTGGGAAAAGAGATTTGTGAATTATGACCAGTTTGGTCTTGGGATTGTTGTTGTGGAATTAAGTCCGACAGGATACACAAACTCTAGAGAGAGAAAATTTGTGTTTTAATAATAATCAACCTAAGGACAGGAACTAATGGAGATGTGATAGAACTTAGGAAACGTAAGTATATGCTCTAGGGGTCTAGTCCAACGGATGCGTTCCAGGACTGTGTGTTGTTCTGTCTCGAGAGGACATTTGGTATGTTCGCGTGTCGAGGGTTTGCAGTCCTATTCATGAAGCATACAGGTGCATTCGCGTGTTGAGGGTCAGCGGGCCTATCCATGGGATGTACTATTGTATCTGCACGTCGAGGGTTTCGCAAACCTATTCATGGGGTACACGTCAGGGAGGTGATTCTTCCTGGGGATCAGAGCTATTCTTACATGATGCTTGCGCACGAGGGTTGTGATTCCTATTCGCGAAGTATTCTGGATCTTGTTTCTATCACCGTAGTAGGATTAGTTGCATAACGGGGGATCTAACCCTATAAAGTGGAGAATGATAAGGGCTTGCACCGGACCTATGTAGTATGGAATGCATAGAATCTGACAAGTATGCATTAGAGAGTCATCATACTGCATTAGTCTAGTTTCACTCTATGTTTTCATATTTTGTTGTTATTTCATTTTCCAATCGTTATTATTGTTGGTATGTGTTGTTCATAACATTATCCTTCATGTTTTATTTATCTAGTATTTTCTTTTGATGTCACTCAAACCGTTATGGCTGAACCCTGTAGTTTTGGGAGGGGGGGTAGGGTTTTCTCTAGCCGTATGTTTTACAAGTAGGTACCTATAGCTTGGGATTTTGATGCTTTTTGTAGAATGATATTGTGACTTATATAAATTGTAAAAGAATGTTTTGTAAAAGAAAGAATTGTTATTCAAGGTATTTAATTTTCCGCTGTGTTTTGTAAAGAATTGATGTAATAAAAGTTGAAATTTTTTTCTGTGTTTGGCTATATTTACTATTACTTTGAGGTTGATGTTGGGAATTGTGCCACGTATTTCGGAGATATTATATTGGAAATTCGGGACGCTACAGGGGGGGGGGGGGGGGGGGGGGGGGGAGGGGGGCAAGTTCGAGATATTCATCTATCTCTACTTCCTGGTGTTTGGATAGAGTCGGTGTAACACCCCGAAATTTTTATTTTTCCCTCTATTTACTTATAACTTCTAGAAGACTCTGTTTAACATTTCAATGCTATCCTTTACTTCACTACACTTCCAAAACTCTTATATTATTCCCAAATAATAAGTTCATAATTTAGTAAAAATTTTGGTAGAGTCTCCCCTGTAATTTTCTACCGGTAACGGCTTTCGGCTTACAGAAATTTGTAAACAATTCAATAAATCTGAATACTTGTAATGTATAAACAAACCTCCCTAGGCTACTTCATCAAACACATCACAGAGATCATATATATATATATATGATCTGGGGGGGTATTATCATCATCCAATCACAAATTATCAAATTAAAACCATAAATCTTCTAACTTTCTTAAAGAAAATCATACCTGTTCGAAGACTTCTAATCCACATACGAATCCATCACCTATCAACATACTAGAATCAAATAAAATAAATTATTCACCTGTATATATATTCTTTCTACAACCTTTCCTTATACATTATACACATATACATATTTTTCTGAACATAAAGTTTCAAATACATAATCGATAACTTTTTTCCTAAATTCTCCCCACTCCCTTGCTAATGAAAACTACTTACAAAACATGGAAGTAAGAGATAATCCCTGACCCCCAAAACTAGAGGGTTCAGCCAAACTGGTGTGAGTATAATCTACTAGATTAGCAAATAAAATAAATGATTAGACAGAAATTGAAGAAAACTTACAAACATAAGGGTAATTAAATGTAATCCGAATTTGAACATACAAACATAGTCAAAGTGAATTTGTACAAAAGTAATCCTTTGTATCTTCATCCAATCTACAAATATTCACCCAATTTTATAATATTACGCTCATCCATTCTTATAATATCACATTTATCCATGCCTAATAACACATCTCATAACATTTCGTAATACCTGAACCTTCATTCTCATTCTAATTTCATCATTTAGCATATTTGATGCTCATTCTCTTTTTGTCATATACTTGGCTTTATAATTAATTTTTATCTTATCATATAACTCCAATTACTTTTTATTAATAATATATATATATCTTTCATTTTCACGTACACCTCATATTACACTTCACTTTAACTTCCACTTTTATCATATTATACCCCGCACTCCAAATATAGTTTAGGTAATACTACACTGCACCCTAAAGCCGATAGCTTGGGTAATAATCACTGCACCCCAAGTAGAACTGGGGTAATATTAACATCACACCTCAAGCCGATAGCTTGGAATACTACTTTACTTTACTTTCATTTTCATCTTACAATTTACTTTACTTTCATTTCCATCTCGCAATACAACTATCATATCAACAACTCACCAGTTCATCCTGAGAGTTGTGCCAAGGAAGGTAGTTTTCACCATTTCCACTGAAATAGCGGGCGAGTAGTTTTTCGACACAATTCCAAGGTGCATCAACTCATAACATTCCATGTTTTACTTTGATAACCATTCTCATCACCTAATACCACTTACTTATATTATCCTTCACATAATATATTTTACTTCATGTTTCACACTCCGATTACATATTACTTAACTTTCCATTCGTATCATACATACACATTTTCTTTTACTTCATATTCATTCCCCTAATACAATTTCTTCATTATATTCATATTAATTCACACACATACTTCCTTTACTTTTTCATTCTCATTTAGTATCATCCACTTTCTATACTTTCTCATATTCATTTCATATAATACACTTTCTATACTTCCTCATATTCATTTCAATTTATTTACTTTCTCAATCTCATCTTATAATATAACTTATTGTACTCATTATTCTCAACTTATAATATACTTACTTTAACTTCTCATTCACATCTCACATCAATTTCTTTCTTTTCTTTCTCATTCACATTTCACATTCTTTGCTTTCTCATTCACACTTCACATTATGTACTTTATCATTCACACTTCACTTTCTTTACTATCTTATTCACATTTCACTTCACGTCATATACTTTCCTCTACTTTCTCATTCTCATTTCACTTCACATCATATACTTTCCTTCACTTTCTCATTCTCATTTTCATTCCACATTTATTCATTTTTATTAATTTTTCGACCAGTGAGCCACGGTATCCCAATGTACTGAAAGACGACAGCCCAGTAAACACGCGGACCTCTGTCCTCCCGGGGTCTTACACGTCCAAGGCTACGTCTTTCTCCCAGCCTATGTCAGCGAGGGAAACACCGCACCCCAAGTAAAACTTGAGTACTTCCTCCTAGCCGGAGCCAGCGAGGGAAACACCGCACCCCAAACATAGTTTGGGTACTTTCTCGTGGCAAAAACAACGAGGGAAAGAAAACACGACACCTCTAGTTTCACTAGAGTACATCCTCGCGACATCTGTCATCGAAGGAATATCATCGCACCCCAGCTGAGCTGGGTAATAACTAGACCTCAAGCCGATAACTTGGGCAATAAAAACATCACACCCTAAACATAGTTTGGGTAATAAACACTGCACCCCAAGCTGGTCCTTGGGTGTTATAAGGTTTAGCCCAAACCCCCAGGATTTCTGTAGGTACTGGTCAATAAAATTTTACTGTTATTATCATTTTCATTACATCTCTTCATCACCACACATCATCTCATATTTTATTTCAATAATTTGCCACATCTTTGACTTAAACCAAGTAATTTATTATCTTATTATCTCACACATTCACATACACCTCTTTATTTCATTTATAAGATTATTACTTCATATTATTCTGTATCATAAACCCACCAAAGTAATTATTCGCTCGCATTATAATATCTTATGAACATGTCAAACTAAGTAGATGATTACACCTAATTACCGCCCATTAATTTCACTTTAAATATCACTATTTTATACATATACTCACTCATTAATTTCATCGATTATGCCATCATAACTCATTATCACCCATAACACTAAATATTCAAATCACATAAATTCTCCATACAACACAATTTCAACATAAAAATTCCGTATTTTCAGTTAAATATTAATTTAGCTATAACTCACAAAAACCACAACGAATCCGCGTAAAATTTTGTCACAACAAAATATGCATCTAGTACAATCATACTCACCAGACGAATCGAGCAACCGAAGTCTCGTGTCTGCCCGGCAACCAATCAAAGTTCAAATTCCACCTAAACAGAAAATTATAGAACTTTTTAGCCATACGCTCAAAACACAAGCTACCTACTTCCAACACGTCACAAATGACATATGTAGCTAAGCTACAACGACGGATTTTGAATTCGGATCCAAAGCACAATTTCGCTTATCGATCAGAGGATTCCAATACGAAAAATCTCTGATTCCTAAATTCTTTATTCCAAAACTCCTAATATCTCAAATTAGGATTAAACAATAATAATAAAACTCAATTATACCTTCGAACCTATCAAATGCTCACCTCAATCTCGCTCGGGCATTTCTTCGAACACCCGGCATGCATACTTATCCTACACATAATCTCAACCATTTTTACAAGAGAATTATGTCTACGAAAATCATTCTAAATTCACATTAATCATCTAATAATGTTCTACACCCTTCAACACATATTCTTTAACCATAAGAATTGAATTTCTATATCAATTCTCAACCGTAACTTTCGGCTTTATGTCCAACCTTCAAATCCGTATTTCTTCCATGTTGTCAACAAATTTTCACTTCTAGCATATTCTATATGCTCTACCCATCACCATACATCAATTTATATGAAAAGAAACCAAAAGCATATAACCCAAAATCAAATTATAAATTTTTTGTATACCTTCTTGACGTCCTCTTCAAAAATCGACGCTACCACGTTGAAGAGCACCTCGAACTCTCCTAGAATCCCCGAAAAATTTGAAGCTTGAAGTAGAGAAGGTGGGTCGATTGAACACCCTAGGTTTTTGGGGGGAATGGGTTTCGGCCGAAATTAGAAAAGAGGAGAGGGAAAGGTTGCGGTCTGACGAAAATGAAGGGGAAAGGGAAAAGCGAAATAAGGGAAAATTTATTATAATCCCTCCTCTTGACCAAACATTAATTATATACCCTTCTAAAAATCACTCCACCTCATGCTTAAATGCATCATAAAAATAAAATAAAATTAAAAGTGTATTTCTATGCATAAATGTAATCAATAGCAATATATATATATATATATATATATATATATACACACACACACACACACACACACACACACACACACACACACACACACACACACACACACACACACGAATATTTCAAGCTTTTAAACATACATATGTATTAGAAATTCCAACTTCATGTTATAATCTAATAATTCCACTAATTAGCATTGTATTTCTCTCCAATATCGTACAAACACCCCAGCAAAATTTTGGGTCAAAACGGATTTTCTAGCTCCGAGAAATCTAACTTCAAAACTCCTATCTTTTCATTTTTTCTCCATTTCGGTCCAATTCACTTTTCTATGTAATAAAAATATAATAAACTCAATTATATGTAAATAAATCCTCAATATCACATAAAATGTGTGAAAACATAAATTTTATGATTTTATAAAAATAACAGGCGCTACAGTCGGTTATTTCCTCCATATGAAAGATCGAATCTGGACTTACCTCTTGACGAAGAAATGAAGTTTTCAAATTCTCTTTTGCGCATGAGGGGATAGAATTAGTTATCCCATAGGAATAGAGGGTTAAACTAGGATTCGATGAGTCTAAACTCCTGTGCATTAGGGCTTTGTAACCGTCTCTATTATAGGCTAGATTGGGTCGATGGGCCTAAAAACGGCCCAACTCATCTCATCGGGTCTGTATCTACTGAAATTACCATTTAACTATTGCGAGCTTTAAGATTTGTGCCCAATTTGAATGGTCCCGATTTTTTTTTCTATTTTTACCCATATTCGTAATTTGGCAGACATTTTAGAAATACTTCAAGCATTTTCTTAAGTACTCTAAGTTTTCCTCCAAATAGTTTAATGCAATTTTTATGATTATTTCTGAAATAAGTTATGTCAACTTTCCAAACTTCCCCATCTTATAACTAGCACTATCACATTTACCCGACACCCAGACCCGACCTAGACCCGACATTGAACCTGAACCGACCCGATCTATACGGGTTCGGGTCCTAAAATAAGACTTGATGTACTCCCGGGTCCAGATCCGGGTCCGCTCAAAATAGAACCGGCCGGGACCCGGATCCGTTAAAAAATACCCCAAAAAATATGAAATTTGAATAATTGGGTTATAAGGATATATACATAAATAGTAATTGTTGAAGATAGATGTGTAAATATAATATTTATTCATGTACTTAAGTGTAAAAATTGTTGGAATCATAGGGTATTGGGTGAAAAAATACTTAAGTGCAAATATTTATTTCCCAGTACTGGACCCGACAGGTAGATTTTTTTAACTAGGACTCGGATTCAGACCGGGCCCCAGTTCTCGTAAGTCCGGGTCTGGGTCCAATTTTTGGACCCATGAGATATCGGGTTCGGATCCGGATAGTGGAGGACTCGATAACAGCTATATTTATAACCTCATAATCAGCATAGCGAGATTTTTGGGTACTCAATTGTGACTAATTATAGTCCAGTGCGAGGAAAACTTGAGAAAAACATGAGGAAAAAAAATCATATGAAGGTTTTGTATATTTTATATGAATAGTGAGGGATTCCACAATTTTTGAGAAGAGGGAGAAAAATGTGTTAAAAGGGGAAAAATCACGAAACCCCTAATATTTGTATTTTTTAACAAGATACTCTCCCTAACGTTATTTTCTAGCACAAAACCTCATATTCCTCCCACCCGCCTTCTTTTAATGCGAACTCGTTGGTGGTGGGGCTGGCCCCTGTGGTTTACCTAGCACATGGGGTGCTCTAGTAGAGATTCAAATTGGAATCTGATCGAATAGCAACGGGAAATTTAACTTGCAATGGTCCAACACTGGTCAAAGCAACCGAGTAGTCCATGCCTTATGATGGGCAGCTAAGTCGAGGTCGAAGCATCTTGTTAACTTAGATGCTCTTCTTGCTGGCTAAATGACCCACCACTGGAAGGGGTGGTGGTCCCTTGAGAAACTAAATCTTGGTGGGAAGCTCTTGTTAACTCAGATGCTCTTCTTGTTATCAACTGGTTAAATTAATGACCCATCACTTGAAAGGGTCCCTCGGTAGGTGTACCCCGTAGCATATGAAGGTCGGGCTTTGCTTCCCACTTTTCATTTCCTTAAAGGAGGTTATGTAAGCCATATTGATAATGTAGAGGCTCATAACATTGCGAACCACGGTTGTAACTTTGACACTTTTGGGAGAATCCCTCCCTCCTATGAGAGTGGAATGTCTTTATTGATTAGCCAAGAGGCTCAATAAATTGGCTGAGATAAGAGGATCATCAGAGGTAACGAGTATCAAACTGAGGCTGGGGTAAAGATGCAAGCATGCAGCTCTCAAATTTCTGACTAGAGATTGCAAACAAACAATTTATTTTTATGATATTAGCTGATGCTATTTGTTTTTGTGCGGGAGCAACAGGTGTGAGTTCTTATAATTTGTAAAGTGGAAGAGACGGATCTCGACCGCGCCTCAGGTTTGTTCCTAAAGGTCGGCTCGGAAGAGCTGTCGGCATTCGGACGACCATGGTACCTGCAAAAGGCCTAGAAATACTAGGAGAAGTTCCAGCGATAGGCCCTCCGACGATCAAGTCAGTCACTGAAAAAGAGACTGGACAGCTAGGGTTCAGGTGGAGAATTTAAGATTACCTTCTACAGTGAGGAGGGGGCCTGATATTTTTAGGCAGAGGTAAACGGGTATCTAACCCTAACGGGCCGGGTTATACCCATTTGTCTGTGGGCCTAAAGTGGTAGAAAACCCGTTGGACCTGTTGACCTGATGATCTGAGATGAGCACAATTTGAGGAGATTTGACCGCCCTGATTGTGCCATCTATACCCACATCATAAGCCCCCCACTCCTGGAGGGCTGTGTGCACCAGCCATCGAGGAGTAGTTTGTTCTTGTAAGAAGAGCGGAGGAGAGTATTTTGCGAAAATGAGATGGTGAGCTCCTGGGAACAATGTTTGTGGTCGGCACCGAGCCGAGCATGGTATGTGGTCTGATCGAATTCCGTGCCGAGCGCCGAGCTTGAGGGGTTGGTGCCGAGCATTGAGCCAGGAGGGTCGATACCGAGCACGCTCAGCGAGGTGCTTTTTGAGGGGAAGCTGTGGAGCTATCCGAGGTACGTGCCGAGCTCCGAGCTTGGGGTCGGTGCCGAGCGCCTCGATGAAGGCATTTTCTGAGGGAAAGTTGTGGCACTGCTCGAGGTACGTGCCGACCTCAAGTTTGGGATCGGCGCCGAGCGCCTCGATTAGCATTGGTATCGGGTCGGGTCGGGTCGGGTCCCGGACCCAGTCCCCTACGGTTCCAAAAATTAGACCCGGACCCGAACCCGTGAGGATCGGGTCCATTTCCAAGTTCGGGTCCTATTAAAATATTCCTACCCGTTTGGGTAAGAGCGAGAGTGTGAACGGCGAACGGAGACGGCAAGTGGAGGATTTAGAATAGAGGAGAGAAGAAAAAAGCATGAGTTTTGAGTTTGGAAGAGGAAGATTTAGAATTGAGGAGGAAAGAGAGGGGGGATAATGATATAATACTTATTTTTATGTTGATTTTTTGGATTTTTTTAACCGGTGCGGGTGCGAGTCCGGGTCAGGTCTCTTTTGAGCGGATCCGGACCCGGACCCGGACCTGCACCCGAAAGTACAACGGGTCTAATTTTAGGACTCGGACCCGGACCTGGACCTGGACTCGGACCCCGTCCCGGATAGGCCTGGTCGGTTCCGGTCCAATACCGGGTCCGGGTCGGGTCCGGGTCGGATCCGAGTTTTGGATATTTATACCAATGCTAGACTTGATGAAGGCATTTTTCGAGGGAAAGCTGTGGTTCTCCTCGAGGTACGTACTGAGCTCCGAGCTTGGGGTCGACACCGAGTGCCATGATAGAGGCATTTTTTGAGAGAACGCGGTGGCACTGCTTGAGGTATGTGCCAAGCTCCGAGCTTGGGGTCGGCGTCAAGCACCTCGATGGAGGCATTTTTTGAAAGAACAATGTGGCGGTGCTTAAGGTATGTGCTGAGATCTGAGCATGGGGACGACGCCGAGCATCTCGATGGGGGCATTTTCTGAGAGAAATTCGTGCACTGCTCAAGGTACATGCCGAGCTCTGAATTTGAGGTTGGCACCGAGCGCCTCGATGGAGGCATTTTCTGAGAGAACGTTGTGGCGCTGCTCGAGGTACGTAACGACAGATGAGTAGGACAGATGTCGAGTGGATATGTTTGGGGAACAGCATCGGTTGGCCGAATGTGACGGAAGGGCATTTGGCTCGGATCGGATTGAGCCTCATTCCTTCCAGTATGTCTTTTGTCTAATTTTCATTCAAGTATTTTACTTCGTCTTATACGCTTTTATTTCCTTTGCAAATATGGACGACTTAGAAATCGCTGCAAGGAGGGCGATATTGAGAAGAGGAAGGCCGAACGACCCAAGCAGGAGAAGTAGGGGAAGCAGGGGAAGGTCCCCTCCCGGGGGGTGTCGGAGGAACCTTCCGACCCGACGCCGAAGCAGAAGGCCTCCAAGTCGGCCTCAAGCTCCATTAACCTGAAGGTTACTGAGATGGTGAAGAGTGGTCTCCCCCCATCACTCCAGAGGCCGAGGCGATCATGGGCGACACATGGCTTCAACCATGGGCCCCGGACTGGGCTATCGAGTTGGTGATACAGTGTCGGAGGGTCCAATGGCCATCGAGGTGGTTGAGAAGCTCGCCCCACCTAGGGACCGGAAGGCCCGGGAGTGTGACACCAAAGAGTCCAACTAGATGAAGTGGGCTTTGGCGAGCATGCAGGTAACCTTCGTTCTGTTCCGAATCTTTTGTAGCTTGTTTTCTATATATATATATATTTTCTAAGTCTTATTCCCTCGGCTATAGGCTTGTTTGGAAGGCACTCAGATAATGAAGCTGCATCAGCAGGAGCTGAAGAGGGAGGTGAGGAACGCTCAGTGCTACGAGCATGAGATGAAGGACCTCAAGATAGCGCAGATGGCGCTCGAGGCCCGCAATCAGGCCCTTCAGGCCGAGCTGACTTCCCAGGCCGAAGCCAACATGAAGAGGGAGGGCGAGCTAAGGAAGGCATCCGAAAAGAAAATAAAGAAGGTCAAGCAGGCTGCATTGATAAGGTCATTGCGGCCGAGGATGAGGTTTATGCCCTGGCGATCGGCTCGTCAAGTACTACCACCCTGAGTTGGAGCTTGATCACTTTCATTACGATATGAATCTGCCCGACACCCGCCGACTCCCCAGGGAGGTGATGACGAGGATGTTGCGGTGGCTGACCCCAACGCAGAGACGGATGCCAAAGAAGAGGTTCGTCAATCCCCCTAGTAGTAGTCTTTGTTATTTGCTTTTCCTCCACTTTTCTCTTCAAATTTTGTAGTTACCGAACGCGGACTCGCCACCGCACCTTTGTAAATACATTTTTGAGTAATGAAAAGCATTTTTCGCTGATCTTATGACTTGGAATTTTGGCCGTACTCTGCCATGTGAGAGTTTTTGAATTTTAGCCAAGTATATAGGGCTCGGAATGATGTTTTTCTGTTTGCCACTATCAGATAGATGTGACCTCGGGAAAGACCCAGGTCGTACAGAGATGACGCGGCTTAGGGGTAAGGTGTAGGCCTTAGAGTCTGGGTGTCGTAAAGAGGCACGCCATCGAGAGGCAGCTGTTCAATACTTCATGGATAAGTCAAAGGGACTTAGCTTAGGGTTGGCATGCTTTAAGAAGCTGATAGCCGATCGTGACTTGGAAAGTGCGGAGGTTGTGTTTTTGATGGCCAGCACTTCTGCTCAGCGGTCATCGTCTGAGTCTTTCCGTCGTGACGTCATTGTGGAGAAGGAGTTAGAGGTACTGTAACCCCTATTTTTGCAAATAAATTTCCTGAATGTTTTCTGTATTTTTATTGTTTATAAATTCATTTTGGATCTCCTATTAAAACATTTTTTAATCGAAAATTATATTTATTTTGAATAATGGTGTATTAAACTTTATTTTCTATTCCTAATTAATCGACTATTTATATTTGAACCCAAATCAAATATATTATTTCTACCTGGATTTTAATAAATTTGTTAAACTCAAATCCCATTTTGAGATAGATATATATATATATATATATATATATATATATATATATATATATATTATTGGCGCATGGATTTTATGTATACTATTTTATTTAATTAATTAATATGTACTACTATACTGCTTCTTATTATATGTTGGTCTCAAATCAAATCCAATCTCATTTATTTTGTGAACCCATACGTTCTATTATATTTATTAGTATTTGAGTATTAACTTGATGCATATCATTTGATTATTTTTACTATTGTATTTTCTGCGTATTATTATTTATTTAGCTTTATCTCTAAACCCCTGTAATTCGTTATTTTATAATAGAATTCATTTTTGCCTTCAATTCAGTTTTGACTCCCGATTTATCCATTTAATTCTTCTACTGCAAATTTTGTTATTCTCCCTATTCAAATTTTTTCTTATTGATGTCCCAAAAAAAATTGATCCAAGTTTTAATCACATTTTTATTGGTTATTTTATTTCCCTAATGGATTTAAAACCTAATACCCTTTCCTTTTGAATCCTTACCCGAAACTTGCTACCCTTTTCCCAAACCCAACATAACCATCCTACCCTATTTAAACCCTACCCTACCCTACCCTAACCCTAATTCTACTGTACAACCCAGCCGTCACCCTCCCCTCCTTCCTCTTCTTCTTCTTCGATTCTGCGGTTTCTCACAACCCACCTTCAACCTCCCACCTCGTCCTCCTCTACCATCATCCCTGCTCCTCATCCCTCATCATCACCATCTCGCAACTAGCTCCTCATCTCCGTCACCCCCACGTCGACCCAACCCCGACCTCCGATCATCCACGCTTGCATTCCCCCGCCCGCTCACCTGCAACCTTCATCACCCATCTTGCCACTGCATTCCGAAACCCAACCGCCCTGTTCATCTTCCCCTGGCTCGACTCCCGAACCCCACATCACTCCTCCTACCGCCTTCGTCTCCCTTTTGCTGGTCCGCTCGAGCCATCTTCGTCGAGCCCCCTCGCGCCAGCCTCCGCCATAGCTGCACCCTCTGAGCTACAGTTGCCTCTGTTGCCACAACCTTGCCTCCTTCCTTTGAGGCCGAAAGCCCCCGTGCCCATTGCCGCTGTGACTTTTGTTGCCACGCTCTGTCGTAAACTCCACTGCTCCCCTCACTGACTCCCCATCTCCGATCACCTCTAGCATCGCCGCCCTCTCCCCGATTCCTGCAGCCACCAACGTTCTTGCCATTGTTGCTGTGGGACTTGCTGTCTACTTTTTGGTGAAGTTACTGCTGGATGTGATTAGCTGAAGTCGCTATTTGCCGTTGTGGAGATTAATCATTTTCTGTTGTGGATCTGCTGTTGTCGTTGTTGTTGTGTGCTGTTATGGCCGTGCTGCTGTGTACCTCTTGTTGTGGTTGCACGTGTGTTCATCTTCAGAGTTTCACGTGTTGAGCATGTGTGTTGGTTGTGCGAGATTTGCACGTGCCACTATCGGGATTCTCATCCCGTTATTCGTTCTTGTTTGGATTCACCATCGTTAAGGCAAGTACCTGGTACATTTTTGTTGTTCGTACAAACTTTTATTTGACCTCCCGCACTTAGTAATTTTCCTTGATTATTGTGTTTTGGAAACTCGTCCATGTTCATGAAAAATACCTTTATAAATTTCAATTGATTGAACCGTCGATTTTTCTATGCCTTGAAATCTTTCCATGATTAAATTGCTCGATATGTATGTTGAATCGAATCAGACTATTTGCCTCTGTGATTCGATGCCCATAAAAAGATCATAGATATCAAATTGTACATTTCTGCCCTGCTGTGATTTTTCACTTGTAATCAAATTTTGTCCAAGTTATATTTTGAATCTGTTAGAACTTTCTAAATAAGAGTTGTATCCCCCTGATTCTAGTTTCCAGAACTTTTGACGAATCTGAAATCTGATGTGTAAATTGCAGAATATGCTATTTTTAGTGCGGTGATGTTTTCAATTCCAGATTTTTATTTTGAAGTATATTTCCTCTATTAACTAATTCAAAAGTCATGTTAGAATTATAATTAAGGCCTGATATTTTCTAATATGTTACTGGGCATGCTTAAGAGTTGATTTATGATTTTTATAAGAATTTTCAATGAATTTACAGTTCATTTTTATATACATGAATTTGACCACAACCATACTGCCTGAACACGAAACCTATAAAGAATAAGAATTTGAACATAGTTTCTATGATTTTTATATATCAAGTGTATATGCGCTGGAATCGGCAGAGTCTAGTTTCTAGAACTTCTGACGATTCCATATTTGCATTATTGTAGCAGCGTGAATCCCAGTTTTGGTACAACAATGTCTTATTGTCCAGAATTGGAGTTCTTGTTGTTTCACCATCTATAAGTGGTTTTTGACACCCAATCATATTTTTCATCCTGTCTGAACCTGTTTTCTGTCACTGTCATATTTACCTGTCCCTGATTGTGCACATTCATGTCTTTTTAGTGAAAAGAATAAGTAATCAAGCCGGGGCTAAGGGAAAGATTCGGTAGTAGACAATATAGGTAAGTATACTCAGCGGGAGGCTCGTGTTTCCCATCTGTTATCTGTTTATTTATTTATATGATTCCTGACTGCATTTTTCCCTATAGGAAGGTATATTCGGGAGGGGGACCCATATGTCTCATCTGTTTGTATGAATACATGATTACATGGTTCGTGTGTCTGTTTATCTGTTTATATGATTTCGGGCTATATTCTTCCCTATAGGAAGGTGTGCTCGAAAGGGGGACCCGTCGTTCCCATTTGTTTGCAAGAATTCATGGTTACATGATTCATGTGTCTGTTTATCTATTTATATGACGCCTGAGTACATGGCCTTATAGAATCTACCACTAAGCCTAAACGTAACTTGATTGTATTCATCAAACATGTGGTATATATATGGGACATATGATTCCTGCATTAGAAAGGATTAAATAAAATACTTAAGAATAATATGTTTCACCGCACGTTCTTGTCACCTGTTTTACATATTTATATGATATCTGTTACAAGTTTATCTGTTATCTGTTTATCTGAAACCTCTTACAAGTTTACCTATTATCTGTTATCCGATTCTGTTATCTGAATTTGTTTACTCTCTTATTAGTTTGTTTGCCTCTACTTATCTGTTACATTTCTTTCATACCATTTCTCGTACTCCTATTTCTTGTTTCCTGTTCTGCATTCTGTTTACCTTGTTCATGTACCCCTTTTTGCTTGTACTACTAGCGGCCCATAACTTGCACTAACGGGTAGTTCATTTTCCTGTTCCTCTATTTCTTTCAATGATAAAAATACAAGCCTTGAAGATGTAGCACCCCGTACTTAAGCGAGTATATATATATCATATTATATAGAAAATATATAATAGTATATATATATAATAAATATTAGAATGAGATGAGAAGTGATTGGTTGTTGGCCCATAAGGAGATCCTATAAGGCTATGGCTTAATTAATTAAGAAGGGAGCCTATAGGATGGATCTATGGGGCTATGGTTTAATAATGCACTACAAGACAAAGTATGCATGAAATGAGAGAAGAAGAAATGGGGGTTGTGCATTTGGACGTGGGATTTATCCCACATTTATTCCACATCGTGGGTAGAGTGGAAAGAAAGAGTATGTATATTAGGAATGCCAAATTATAAAGGTTACCTATAGGGTATACCCACCTTTTGATGGCACCTGTGGTGGGCGTGGCTAGAGCTTTGTATCCGTTCTTTTGCGTACGCGCACACGTAGCCGTATGTGCAGCTGAGCCGGGTCCGAGGCGTTACAAATGGTATCAGAGCCGACTTTCGATACCGAGTGTGTGCAAGACGTATGCCTGAGACAGAGCAAGGTTGGTACAAGTTGCTCAAGTAGGGAACTGTACAACTAGCAGAATCAGGGTAGTCCTCTCCACATCGGCTCTAAAGGGATCCTAGATCATGTTGCATGTCCCGGGCTCAGCGAGGACCCTGAGTTCTTAAGGAAGGGTGTGTGTAACACCCTGTACTAAAGCGGGTATATATATATGATATTATATAGAAAATATATAATAATACATAATAATATATATATATATATATATATATATATATATATTAAATATTAGAATGAGATGAGAAGTGATTGGTTGTTGGACCATAGGGAGATCCTATAAGGCTATGGCTTAATTAATTAAGATGGGAGCCTATAGGATGGAGCTATGGGGCTATGGTTTAATAATGCACTACAAGACAAAGTATGCATGAAATGAGAGAAGAAGAAATGGGGGTTGTGCATTTGGACATGGGATTTATCCCACATTTATCCCACATCGTGGGTAGAGTGGAAAGAAAGAGTATGTATATTAGGAATGCCAAATTAGAAAGGTTACCTATAGGGTATACCCACCTTTTGATGGTGCCTGTGGTGGGCGTGGCTAGAGCTTTGTATCCGTTCTTTTGCGTACGCGCACACGTAGCCGTGTGTGCAGCTGAGCCGGGTCCGAGGCGTTACAAATGGTATCAGAGCCGACTTTCGATACCGAGTGTGTGCAAGACGTATGCCTGAGACAGAGCAAGGTTGGTACAAGTTGCTCAAGTAGGGAACTATACAACTAGCAGAATCAGGGTAGTCCTCTCCACATCGGCTCTAAAGGGATCCTGGATCATGTTGCATGTCCCGGGCTCAGCGAGGACCCTGAGTTCTTAAGGAAGGGTGTGTGTAACACCCCGTACTAAAGCGGGTATATATATATGATATTATATAGAAAATATATAATAATACATAATAATAATAATATATATATATATATATTAAATATTAGAATGAGATGAGAAGTGATTGGTTGTTGGACCATAGGGAGATCCTATAAGGCTATGGCTTAATTAATTAAGATGGGAGCCTATACGATGGAGCTATGGGGCTATGGTTTAATAATGCACTACATGACAAAGTATGCTTGAAATGAGAGTAGAAGAAGTGGGGGTTGTGCATTTGGATGTTGGATTTATCCCAAATTTATCCCACATCGTAGGTAGAGAGGAAAGAAAGAGTATGTATATTAGGAATGCCAAATGAGAAAGGTTACCTATAGGGTATACCCACCTTTTGATGGTACATGTGTGGGCGTGGCTAGAGTTTTGTGTCCGTTCTTTCGCATGCACGCACATGTAGCCGTGCATGCAGCTGAGTCGGGTCCGGGGCGTTACAGAAGATCAGTTACCTGCAGGAGTGAGTGATCAAGTGTTCTAAGCTTGACTAGAACCTTTCATGCTTTAGTTTATTCTTGTATTGAGCTTATTATCTTCTCTTGTTGCTACTTGATATTTTGTATCGGGCATGTTGTCCCGGAGTTTTATTGTTTTCCAGATCTTGTGTTATTTGAGGATTGTGTATTTGTTTTCAAATAATTCTTTTGATTATGAGATATGTTTCATGCATGTGTGGTTGTATCTTTCTGTTTACTGTTAAGTTGATCTTTACAGCTTATGAATGATGAAAATCATTCGCTGGACTTTGTCACGTACTCGTATTCCGTATTCTTTTGGGAAGAGGGACGTGACAGGTTTTTAGTGGTATCAGAGCACAGGTTTGGCTAATGTGTTAGTCATGTTTGGCTAATATGTTAGTCAAGTTTGGCTTAGCCCTGGTCAACTCAACAATAAGCAGGCCATGCAAATCACATGAACAACTGATAATCAACTTTATCTGGATACTAGTCTTATTCCATTCATTCTGATCCCATCATATTCATTTCCTTGATTCCTTGTTTCCTTCCGTCTCTTACAGTTGCCATCTTTGATTGATTCCTTATTAGGTATAAATTCATTCTTTTTGTACCCAAATATTCTTTTGATTCCGGTGCTACCATTCTGTTATTCTTGCTTGGTTCGTCGATTGGCTACACGTGATCTACAACAACTTGTCAGTGGCTTGGAACATCACCACGAGAGGTAGTGTCGTTTTTTTCTCCAAGATGTGCAAGCAGAGTCCCAGGATCTCAAGAAGTGTTCGATATCTGAAGTTGCCAGGAGTTCGAACTTCATGCCAGAGAGATGTCGTTTGGACGTGTCAAGGATATGGTGAGCCACGAGGCAGATCGCTAGAGCTAATGGACGCTGATGACAAAGTCTTCCCGATCAGAGTGGTGCAGCAGAAGCGTGGTGGGCCCATAATCGATAGGTCCCAGGATATTTTTGTTGCTTCTCCTTCCTTGCATTCATCCACATCCATGGACTCATTATTTGGTTCGATTCTTTCCCATCCATTCTCTCTTCGACTCTAGTTCTACCTACTCCTTCATCTTCTTACTTCATTATCCCTCAAGTCTTATGCTGTTTCTTTCCTTTTGATACCGTTTACTTCCTTCCATGCATACCAATCGTCATCATGCATCAATTCATTATTTGTCATCATTGTTATCCACTTCTTCCTTATTCCTTTTGGTGTTGGTACCACTTCATTTCTTTCCCACAAATTCTTTATTTTGTTACCCCACAAGTTTGCATTTTCTTTGTCCTACGTTCCACCTGAATTGAATTTCAAGGACGAAATTCTTTTTGTAAGGTGGGTAGGATTGTAACCCCCGTTCCCACAATACATTTTCTAAATATTTTCTGTATTTTGATTGTTTGTAAATTCATTTTGTTTTTAAATTCGTTTAGGATCTCCTATTAAAACCTTTTCTAATCGAAAATTATATTTATTTCGAATAATGGTGTATTAAACTTTATTTTCTATTCTTAATTGATCGACAATTTATATTTGAACTCAAATCGAATATATTATTACGACTTGGATTTTAATAAATTTGTTGAACTCAAATCCCATTATATATATATATATATATATATATATATATATATATATATATATATATATATATATATATATATATATATATATATATATATATATATATATATATAATTGGAGTATAGATTTTATGTATACTATTTTAATTAATTAATTAATATTTACTACTATACTGTTCTTTACTATATTTTGGGCTCAAATCAAATCCAATCTCATTTATTTTGTTTGTGTGTGTGTCTATATATATATATATATATATATATATATATATATATATATATATATATATATATATTATTGGAGTATGGATTTTATGTATACTATTTTAATTAATTAATTAATATGTACTACTATACTGCTCTTTATTATATTTTGGGCTCAAATCAAATCCAATCTCATTTATTTTGTGAACCCATATATTCTATTGTATTTATTAGTATTTGAGTTTTAACTTGATGCATAATATTTGATTATTTTTACTACTTGTATTTTCTGGGTATTATTATTTATTTTGCTTTATCTCTGAACCCCTGTAATTCGTTATTTTATAATAGAATTCATTTTTGCACTCAATTCAATTTTGACTCCCAATTTATCCATTTAATTCTTCTACTCTTCTACTGCAAATTTTGTTGTTCTCCCTATTCAAATTTTTGCTTATTGATGTCCCCAAAGAAATTGATCCAAGTTTTAATCATATTTTTATTGGTTATTTTCTTTCCTTATTAAATTTTAAACCCAATACCCTTTCCTATTGAATCCTAACCTGTAGCCCATTACCCTTTACCCAAACCCAACATATCCACCCTACCCTATTTAAACCCTACCCTAACCCTAATTCTATTGTACAACCCAGCCGTCACCCTCTCCTCCTTCCTCTTCTTCTTCGATTCCGCAGCTTCTCACAACCCACCTTCAACCTCCCGCCTCGTCCTCCTCCGCCATCATCCCTACTCTTCATCCCTCGTCCTCACCATCCCGCAACCAGCTCCTCGTCTCCCTCACCCCCACGTCGTCCCAACCCCGACCTTCGATCATCCATGCATGCATTCCCTCGCCCGCTCACTTGCAACCTTCATCGCCCATCTCACCATTGCATTCTGAAACCCAACCGCCCTGTTCATCTTCCCCTGTGCTCGACTCCCGAACCCCTCGTCACTCCTCTGACCTCTTTCTACCACCTTCGTCTCCCTCTTCCTGCTCCGCTTGAGCCATCCCCGTCAAGCCCCCTCACACCAGCCTCCGCCATAGCTGCACCACCCGAGCTCCAGTCGCCTCCATTGCCACTGCCTTGCCTCCTTCAACCAAGGCCGAATGCCCCCGTGCCCATTACCGCTGTGACTAATGTTGCCTCGCTTTGCTGTCAACACCACTGCTCCCCTCGCTGACTCCCCACCTTCGATCGCCTCTAGCATCGCCGCCTTCTCCCCGATGCCTGCAACCACCACCATTCTTGCCATTGTTTCTGTGGGACTTGCTGTCTACTGTTTGGTGAAGCTGCTGCTGGCTATGATTGGCTGAAGTCGCAGTTTTCAGTTGTGGAGATCTGCCGTTTCCTGTTGTGGATCTGCTGTTGTCGCTGTTGCTGTTTGCTGTTATGGCCGTGCTGCTGTGTACCTCTTGCTGTGGTTCCACATGCTACGTGCTTTGCAAGTGTGTTCATCTTCAGAGTTGCACGTTTTGCGCACGTGTGTTGGTTGTACGAGATTTGCACGTGCCACCGTCGGGATTCTCATCCCGTTATTCATTTTTGCTTGGATTCATCGTCGTTAAGGCAAGTACCTTGTACATTTCTGTTTTTTCTATACAAGCTTTTATTTAACCTCCCGCAATTAGTAATTTTGCTTAATTATCGTGTTTTGGAAACTCGTCTATGTTCATGAAAAATACCTTTACAAATTTCATTTGATTGAACCGTCGATTTGTTTATGCCTTGAATGATTAAATCACTCGATATGTATGTTGAATCGAATCAGTCTATTTGCCTCTATGATTCGATGTCCGTCAAAAGATCATAGATATCAAATTGTATAATTCTGCCCTGCTGTCTGTTCTGACTTGTAATGATATTTTGACCCAGTTACATTTTGAATCTGTTAGAACTTTCTAAATAATAGTTGTAGCCCCCTGAATCTAGTTTCCAAAACTTTTGACGGATCTAAACTCAGATTTGTAAATTGCAGGATATGTTGTTTTTAATGTGTGATGTTTTCAAATCCAAATTTCTATTTTGAAGTATATTGCCTCGATTAACTAATTTAAATGTCATGTCAAAAGTATAATTAAGACCTAATATTTTTCAGTAAGTTACTGAGCATGCTTAAGAGTTGATTTATGATTTTTATAAAATTTTTCAATGAATTTATAGTTCATTTTTATATACATGAATTTGACCACAACCATGTTTCCTGAACATGAAACCTGTAAAGAATAAGAATTTGAACCTAGTTTCTGTGATTTCTATATATCGTGTGTATATGTGTTGGAACCGAAAGATAGTCTAGTTTCTAGAATTCCTAACGGATCCACATTTGTATTTTTGTAGCAGCAGGAATCTCAGTTTTGGTGCAACAACATCCTACTGTACAGAATTGGAGTTCTTGTTGTTTCACCATTTATAAGTTGTTTTTGACACCCGATCATGTTTTTCGTCCTGTCTGGACTTGTTTTCCTGTCCTGTCATGTTTACATGTCCCTATTTGGAGAAACTCATGTCTGTTTAATGAAAAGAATAAGTAATCAAGTCAGGGTTAAGGAAAAGATTTGGTAGTGGACAATATAGGTATATGTACTCGGCGAGGGGCTCATGTTTTCCATCTATTTGTTATCTGTTTATTTATTTATATGATTGCTGACTGCACTCATCCCTATAGGAAGGTATACTCCGGAGGGGGACCCATAGGTCCCATCTGTTTGCATGAATACATGATTATATGGTTCGTGTGTCTGTTTATCTGTTTATATGATTCCTGGTAGCATTCTTCCATATAGGAAGGTGTGCTCGAAAGGGGGACCCGTAGGTCCCATCTGTTTGCATGAATTCATGAGTACATGATTCATGTGTCTGTTTATCTATTTATTTGACAGCTGAGTACATGGCCCTATAGAATCCACCACCAAGTCTAAACATAACTTGATTGTATACATCAAACATGTGGTATATATATGGGACGCATGATTGCTGCATTAGATAGGATTAAATAAAAGACTTAAGAATAATATGTTTCACTGCATGTTCATGTCACCTGTTTTACATGTTTATCTGATATATGTTACAAGTTTATTTGTTATCTGTTTATCTGACATCTGTCACAAGTTTACCTGTTATCTGTTATCCGATTCTGTTTACTCGCATATTAGTTTGTTTGCCTCTACTTATCTGTTACATTCTTTTCATACCATTTCCCGTACTTCTGTTTCTTGTTTCCTGTTCTGCATTCTGTTTACCTTATTCATGTACCCCTTTTTGCTTGTACTACTTACGGCTCGTAACTTGCACTAACGGGCAGATCATTTTTCAGTTCCTCTGTTTCTTTCAATGATAAATATACATGCTTTGAATATCGGTTACCTGCAGGAGTGAGTGATCAAGTATTCTAAGCTTGACTGGAGCCTTTCGTGCTTTAGTTTATTCTTGTATTGAGTTTATTATCTTCTCTTGTTGCTACATAATATTTTGTATTGGGCATGTTGTCCCAGAGTTTTTTTGTTTTCCAGATATTGTGTTATTTGAGGATTGTGTATTTGTTTTCAAATAATTCTTTTGATTATGAGATTTGTTTCATGCATGCGTGGTTGTATCTTCTGTTTACTGTTGAGTTGATCCTTACAGCTTATTAAATGATGAAAATCAATCGCTGGACTTTGTCACGTACTCATATTTCATATTCTTTTGGGAAGCGGGGGTGACAGGTTCAACGGTACAAGATAATGCCCGAAATGTTAGAATGTCAATCCGTTTCTTTCGAAAGCGTCTGCCCTTCTGCCGGAGGCTAGTTGCCGACCACGAGAATCGGGCCCGTGAGGCCATGTGACACGTAGAGATCCTTCGCGAGTGTGTCTACCTTAGCGGCCCGGGGCGATCCTGTAACACCCCGCAAAATTGAAAATAACAAATTTACCTTCGCGTATTACGCACGTGTATTTTGTACCGTTACTGGTAATATTTGTAATGTTTTTTCACTACGTATTTTTATTTCCAACTTTATATGCATTTCATGTATATTTTATCCTATTTGAGTCAACTAAAATATTAAATTTCGATCTCTAGGTTTTACGAGCTTTTTACGTGTTTTGATGTACGTATCGGTTATGTGTTTTCACTGCTATGTGTAATATTTTCTATGTGTTTAAATAATTTATTTAATGTATTCGAATCTATTTTTATAAAACGGAAATTCATTTTTCTCGCATTTTGATCTAAATACTTTTGTATATGTAATGCATGTGTTTTCTACGTACATATTGACTACGAGTGGAATATGTATAAATTAACAAATATACTTTCTAATATTGCATTTTTTATTATCTTTAACATTTTTCCATTAATAAAAACCGAATTTCGTATTTTTTGATATTTTATGCGCAACGCACGTGTTTGTTTCGGCGCGCGTATTTAAGCGTATTTGTGTTCAAAATATATTTTTGGAGTGTGTATATATTTTATTTGTGCATGAAATACTATAAATTTTAATTAAACTAATTTTTGCATACATATTATGTATATATACAATTTATGTTTATAAATATAATTAATTTGTAAAAAGTGTGCTAGTGCACGCACGTGCATGTGTGTAGGTAGGAAGAGGGGGAAACCGGGCTGTTTTAGAGAGGAGGGAAAAATGAAAATTTTTAATTGTGTGAGTGGAGATAGTGGATGAGTGGATTGTGTTCATGGGTGTGTAGTTATTATAACTACTCTTTCTTCTCCTTATATAGATGCCCCCTCCCCTACATTTCTCCATCATCCCTTTTCTTCCTTCCCTGTTTCAATTCTGAAACCAAGCAAGACACCAAACCAGCAAAGACCCCCTTTTTGTACTTTTCCACTATTCCACCATACAAATCCATATACTATGCCGATACCCCTACACTCTACTCCTTCCCTTCTTTCTTTCTTTTCCTCTCTCTGTCACATCCGAAGCCCCAAATCCCATCTAGCCATTCCCTTTTTGCTTCTCCACTCACAACTAATACACATATATATGCATATATATATGCACCTTTGCTTCCCCATTTTATGTATATATATATAGCTATATAGATTTTGGGATGGAGATGCCTTCATGTGCCCTGTCACCAGCCGAAATCAATCAAACATGCCATGTTGCTTTGTCTCCACCTACTCACTTTTATACATTTCCTTATACAACGTGTGTGTATATATATATATATATATATATATATATATATATATATATATAGTTATGAATTCATTTGAAGTGGGAGATGCTTTCACTGTGTGCATGCCGAAAAGAGGAATGAAGTGGTTGTCCATGTTGCCTTGGCCAAATTGGAGTTGGAGCTTGCGCACGGAATTCAAGGCAAGTCGGAGTTTTTCTAGGAGCTCTCATTCTAGGAGTGCAATTGCTAGAAATCAACATTTCTTGGGTGAGTGATTCTAAAATCCTTTCTAAATTAGGAATAGATTGGCATGCTAAATAATATACAATTTATTTGTTGAATTTGAATTGGTACGATGAGGTTACATGCTAATTAATGTAGAGTTTAATTGCTACATCTTAATTTGTGTGGTAGATGTAAAATTACTTAATTTATTTCTTTAGAATTTGTTATAATGGATGTTAGTATATTTGTATACTAAAATATTTGCAATTTAATGAATCGTGATTGTATGATGCATGATTTGAATGATAGTTGAAATAATGCAAATATATGAAAAAGGATTTTGATACTAGTGTGGTCAGAATTGTAGAATAAATTCTACTAATGGGTATTTCATGAGTATTTATAATTGTTATGAAGAAGTTTAGAGTGAAGAACGAACATTTTATTTATAAATTAATGAAATATGCTTTCTAATACAATTTGGTAGAGAATTGTGTTACTTTGTCAAAAAGAGAATTTTATAGAGTTTAAATAAAAATATTATAATGTATTTTTATAGAAAAATGTTTTGAAAAAAGAACTAGATTTTTAGGTGAGTACAAATCAAGTGAAGAATTGAATTTATTAAAGGGAAAATTAAATATTGTGCCTATGATCAAAATCCTGGCCTCTGTTTTCATAACAGTGCATGGGGTTGGACTTACTGGCTAGTTTGAGCTCTTTAAGGCATTACTGTAGCTAGGGTTTTCAGAGGTCTCGAGTTCGAGTCTCTTCGAAGACTTTAAAATTTTTTGTATTGAGTTCTTAACTCAATACCGAGACCCAGAAACCAAATAGACTTTAAGTCCTCCTTTGGACAGCTAGCGCTATTGGATTTCTTGATCTTCGGGTGCGGCACAATAACGTTACTGTAGCGCACGTGAGGCAATGTGCGTGGGTTCGAGAACTGGCTTCGGCTACACCCTAGTGACCGGCAGTTTTATTTATGATAGTGTGGGTTGAGCATCTCTTGAGAAGTAGCTAGGTAGACCGACTGTCTCTTTTGTTTTGATTTAAGTTCGGTAGGGTAAGCTAGCTCTAGGTTGTGATGATTTTCTTTTAAAACAAACAAAATTGTAAGGATTAGATACATAGTGAAGATGTGATGAAAGTAAGAGAAAAACACGAGTATGAGGGCCTCGGAGCTACTGCGTGAGAGTATTCACAGGCTTTCTACACGATGCGTCGTGTCATGACATGGATACGTTTCCAGGAGTCCGTACCGCAGGCAACGCTAGTGGGGTGTTTGGTGACTGCAGGTGGTATCATGTCCCATGATGGAGGCTGAATTATCCACAGATTCTACACGATGCGTCGTGTCATGACGTGGGATTCCCCTCCAGGCTGTCTGGACATGAGCTCGTAACTCATAGAACATCTAGGATACTTACCGTGGTTACCGTAGTAGTTTAAGTCATGGCGAGGGATTGAACCCTACAAAATGAAGAACGATTAAGGGCTTGCCCTCGGACCTATATAGTATGGGATGCATAGAATCCGAATAAGTGCGCATTAGTGTCATGTAATATAAATAACTGCATTAAGGACTAAGTGAACAGAACAACACGATATCAATAGGATAGTCCCTTTGTAACTTTGTTTGTGATCAAGTTTGTGTTTACTAAAGTATTTAAGAATCGTTATACTGTTCGGCATAGCGAAAATGGTCGTGTATAATATTTCGTCGGTTGTAAGCAACTGACGTGCCCACAGTTTTATATGCAGGACTTGGAGTTTACAAGAAGATATAAAGATGATTTGATGTTGTTGATTACTTAAGTGTTAAAGTTGTTTCAATTGTACATATATTATTGTTGTATTTTATTTATTCCGCTGCGTATTTATGTAAAAGACTTTGATGTAATTATTGTTGAAATAAAATTTTAAATTCCTTGTAAAATTGTACGAAATAAAGTGTAAAGATCCTGTGGAACTTCGAATTCAGTCTGTTTTGGAATTTGGGGTGTTACAGAGTGGTATCAGAGCTACGCTTCAACAAGTTGTACAAATTTACCAGGACGACACATTAAGGTGGACATTAGAAGCGTGAATTCAGTCAATAGAGATTTAAATGTAAGTGATTTACATTTGTGTTGCTCTATACACTAATATTTTCTCTTCCCTTTTCCTTTTGGATGGCTGGGCTCGTGAATGAAGTAGTTATGGAACCTTCATTCATGATGTTCTCCTCGTATACATTGATGTGAGATTGTATGCGAGCACATTTTTTCCTGGGTATCAGAGTGGCGCAGTGGAAGCGTGGTGGTTTGAACCTACATTCATGATATCTTATAAATAGACACACTTCCCTCTCAAATTAGTTTTGTAGATTTTCATCATAGGTACATTTTCAACATTTAACATTTTTCAAATAAATATTTTCTCATATTATTAAATCAATTGGATATGTATTATTTTGTCTTCCTTAGTCTTGATCTCTTGAACTTGTTTCTATCTGTTTTTCAGTCTTAAAATTTTGTCTTTCATGTTTTTATGTCACTTTATGTTTATCCGTTTATATCTACTATTACTGTACGTATTTTATTGTCGTTTACTAAATTAATATTACAACTATTATTTTCTTCATTAATTATTTCAATTATATATTGAATTTTGCGTATGAATTTTGCTTTGAAATTTTTATTTATGTGAATTCATTTTACATGACTTGATTTTGTGATACTATATTTTTCCATTTCCTTATATTATCTTATATATTTCAGTATATTTTTAACAAGATTGAAATATTTTACCCATATAAATATGACATACCATTTTGTTTTATTGCCTACATAAATTACTATTGTTATTACATATTATTTGATAATTTGTTTCGTTGTATTCACTTTTATATTAATCGCTATTCATAAATTTGGTAATTTTACGCTTCTTCAATATAATACATACACTACATAATTATCGTTTTCATTTGTACTTTCAACTTGTGCATATATTTTACACTATTCTCGTATTAATGTTATAAATCCCTTTCATTACTACAAATTTTGTATATCCTATATTTAAAGTCCATCTAGTTTAATATTTTTGTCGTTGTAATTTCCAACTTCATTTACAACTTTTTCATCCACTTTTATATTACAAATTTCAAACATAACACCATACTTTATTAAACACCCAATATCCAAGTACAAATGGAAGATTACATCTTTCAATCTCCCGTTTTGGTGCAACCGGATGTCCAGAGGGCAAATCTGCTACTAGACGTCAATGGAGGCAAATTGCAACTGGACGTCAGGAAGGCAAAGTCTGCAACTGAATGCCCAGAAGGCAAACTGCAATCAAATGTCGTAGAGGTAATTCTGAAACTTGAGATCGAGGAGGCAAGTCTGCAGTTGGATACCAACGAGGTGAACCTGCACCAGAAGGAAATTTTCTACTTAGATAACTCCTACTTTGTTTTCTATAATATTTACTTACCCCTATTCTATTTTTGTATTAGCTTATACTATTTCATAATATTTTACAACCTAGCATTATATTGTTTATACTGATTTCTATATCTATCCTACTTGTGTATTTAGTATTTACTACTGAACCTCAACTATCTTGCCGTCTTCTTCGTGTTATTTTGTATCTTTACATGGGTAAGTATTTCATACCACTTCATCTTATTTTATATTGCTATTAACTTATCTTAGATTTGGTTGTTACTCGCCTAACAAAAAATAAAATTTGTATTTATACTTTTTCTTCGATTCGTAAATTATTTCTATATGATTAGTTTTCGCATTATTTCAGTAATATGTTATTACTTTTTCTACTATGATGTTTTTGTTTTACTACTACAAATCCTTATAATTTTCGTATCATGATATTGTTTGTTTCACCCAATAATTTTACGCCTATATACGTATATAATTTTGTATGTTGGTTTTTCTTGCTCTACTTGACAACTCGAAAATATTTTGATGTATGCCTTCTATATCTTTAATTTTCAAATCGTATGTATAATTATTATAGTTACCTTACAAATTATTTTATGTTATTAATTGGTATACAGAATGATTTTATGTTGTCTATACTTAACTAAATTTCATTCTCGTTTATTTTTCAAACTCTTATCCAATAGTTTTTTTTTAAATTACTAATTTCGTTATACAGTGCCAATCCAGTTTTCGATTTTTCTACCGCTTATCACTTTGATAAATTTTGATTACTAAATCTATTTATAAATTATCTATTGACTACGTTTCTCTTTATTGCAATATTTTTCAAACTATTCCACAATTAATGACTTAATTTATTTTTCCTTTTCATCCAGTATTTTACCTAACATTATTTTGTATGAAATTTCCTTCAATCTATACTATCTTTTGTGGTCACATTTATTTTCTTATGCTATTTTCTCTAGTTTTCTTGTTCTGTTCTTATAAAATTCTGATACTCATGGTTTTCCTATATAGATTTTGTCTTATTTTTCCACATTGCTTACTTTATACCACATGTATTTTCTTGATGTATACAGTTTTCTATATACAATACTGATATTTTTCTTTGGTGTGTACAAAATACAACCTTTACCCTAGTAAGTTTCGGGGACGGAACTATTCTAGGGGGGGAGTGTAACACCCCGCAAAATTGAAAATGACAAATTTTCCTTCGCGTGTTATGCACGTGTATTTTGTACCGTTACAAGTAATATTTGTAATTTTCACTATGTATTTTGATTTTCGACTATTTATGCATTTCCCGTATATTTTATCCTATTTGAGTCATCTAAATATTAAATTTCGATCTCTGGGTTTTACGAACTTTTTACGTGTTTTGATGCACGTATCAATTATGTGTTTCCACCACTACGTGTAATATTTTTTATGTATTTAAATTATTTATTTTATGTATTCGAATCCATTTTATAAAACGAAAATTCATTTTACTCACATTTTGATCTAAATACTTTTGTACGTATAATGCACGTGTTTTCTACGTACATATTGATTACGTGTGGAATATGTATAAATTAACAAATATACTTTCTTATATTGCGTTTTTTATTACCTTTAATATTTTTTCGTTGATAAAAACCGAATTTTGTATTTTTGGATATTTTACCTGCGACGCACGTGTTTGTTTCGGTGCGGGTATTTAAGCGTATATATATCATGGCGAGTTTAAGTCATGGCGAGGGATTGAACCCTACAAAATGAAGAACAATTAAGGGCTTGCCCTCGAACCTATGTAGTATGGGATGCATAGAATCCGAACAAGTGCGCATTAGTGTCATGTAATATAAATAACTGCCTTAAGGACTAAGTGCACAACACAATATGACATTAATAGGATAGTCCCTTTGTAACTTTGTTTGTGATCAAGTTTGTGTTTGCTAAAGTATTTAAGAATCATTATACTGTTCGGCATAGCGAGGATGGCCGTGTATAATATTTCGTCGATTGTAAGCAACTGACGTGCCTACAGTTTTATATGCAGGATTTGGAGTTTACAAGAAGATATAAAGATGATTTGATGTTGTTGATTACTTAAAGTGTTAAAGTTGTTTCAATTGTACATTTATTATTATTGTATTTTATTTATTCTGCTGCGTATTGATGTAAGAGAATCTGATGTAATTATTGTTGAAATAAAGTTTTAAATTCCTTGTAAAATTATACGTAATGAAGTGTAAAGATCATGTGGAACTTTGAATTCAGTCTATTTTGGAATTCGGGGTGTTACAGATCCTGCGGAACACCAAAATCGTTCGGCTGGCCTTGAACTGGTCTGTATTAACCCTGCGGCTCCGATGCAGGAGCCCTTGGCCGATTGACCGATGGCTGTCCTACCACCCTCTGACAGTTATGGGTAGCGGCGATGAAGGCTTCTCTACTCCTGGCTGCCAGTGGGTGAAAGGGGGGTCAGCTCGGAGTGCGGGGCTCGAGACACTTGCCGAAGGCAAGTGTTGAATGTAAAAATTGACCGAGGGTCCCTATGATCGGTAGCACTCATACCACCCTCTGACAGTTAGTGTAACACCCCGCAAATTAGTAAATAAATATTTTTCATATTTAATCTGTGCACATCTGAGAATTGCACGTGATTATATATTTTTCATAATTATTATTCTTAATTAAGGAATTTTCATATATATTATATATTATGAACCCGATAAGGTATATTCGGGATATCTTCTCAATTAAATTGTATGTATTGTTCCGATTGTTTTAACGAAACAATCTTTTGAGAAATAATAGTTTTATAAAATATATTCTTATGTTTTACAAATAGATATTTTTATTTTGTATGTATGTATATATATATGTAGATGTATATATATATATATATATATATATATATATATATATATATATATATATATATATATATATATATATAATAAAACACAAAGAAAGCTATCAAGTGGCTCACCTTCAATCCCCCCAAAAATCAAAGGCCAACATCTAACCTCACAAAACACATTTTTCCCCCTAAAATTTCAAACTCCAAAACCAATTTCCCCTCCAAAACTAAAAAACTCATTACTTTATTACTATCTATCTTTTCTCTCTTCACTTTTTCATATTTCTCTCTTTCTCTCTCTCCCCATCTCTCTCTCCCAACCTTTATTTATTTATTTAGAAATTTAGATTTAAGATTTCAGGTTTGTAATTTTTATGTTTTTTTCTTATTGCACATGTTATATTGAAAATAACAAATATCTCTTCAACATTTAAATTTCATCATTTTCCATACTTAAAGTTCTAAGAAGTTAGATTTTACACCCTCATTTAAAGTTCTAAGAAGTTAGATTTTACACCCTCATTTATAATTATTTTTCAACAAATAATAATGGAAACGTGGACTTTTATTTACAACTAATTATTGTCATACTATTCAAACTTGAGCTACATAATTATTGTCATACTATCCATGTTTCCATAAGTATATATATATATATATATATATATATATATATATATAGAGAGAGAGAGAGAGAGAGAGAGAGAGAGAGAGAGAGAGAGAGAGATAATTAAATATATAAAGGAGTTGTTTTGGGAGGGATTTGAATTTAAGTTTTGGGGGGAAACTTTTGGGAGGGAACATGTGTTTTGTGAGGTTAGATCTGGACCGTTAATTTTGGGGGGATTGAAGGAGAGCCACTTCATAGCTTTCTTTGTGTTTTATTATATTGATGTATAATGTATGTATGTATGTATGGATGTAGATATATATGAATGTATGTATATTTATTTGATTGTATGTATGTATTAAATTGTATTTATGTATGTGTATGTATATATATACACTATCGTAGGATGTGGAAAAGTTACCAAATCATAACTCTTCATGCCTCATCTTGGTGATATCCTAGGGTGGTGATTTAATCAAGAAGCAAAACATCTCCATAAATCCACCATATGATTGAACTTTCTAGTGTAAATAAAGCCACATCACTACTCTCCACCCCATCTTCCTCCCTTCCCATTTCCTGGCAGACCAACACTCCAACCCCCCTCCCATCCATTGCCGGCCAAGAACTCATCCCCATCTCCTTCTCATTTTCACCCAAAAAAAAAAATATTCACCTCCATCTTCTTCTACTTCTTTTACTCTCCATCTTTTTCTACTACCTTCTTTATGGGATGAGAAAAGAAAGAGAGAAAGAGGGTTTTTTATTTTTCTCGGACTTTCTTGGAGCTAGAGTAGAAGTTGAGCAAGAGAAGGGGAAAAAGCATTCAAGAGCATGGAGCTTGAAGATTCTTCAATCAAATTTGGTGGGTGTTTTCCAACTCTAAATTAGTAAAAAAAATTGTGTGAAAATTGGTGTGTAGTAGTAGCTAAGAGGGCATGATTACCATGTATAAGTGTTTGATATGCTTGATAAACTGAACTTGTACGTTTGTGAAATTCACACCATGTTTCATGTTAAAGAACACCTATGTAATATGCTGACTTAGGATTTTCCACTGGGCAAACGACTAAGAATCTCATCATAAAATTTTAATGACATGTTCTAGGATGAGTTTAGAGCATCCTCAATTTTTTTCGGATTTGTTTGGGTTCATTTAGTAGATCAACGAAGTGTTTCTTTTCGGAATAGTGAGCAACACAAAAACTGACTATATCCTATTTTTAGAATGATGTTTGAAAATTCCGATCTTGGAATTGGTGTAGTATCTTGAGCTTAAACTTTTTTGTAGAGATTCTTAAATGTGTTAACAACCTTTGTTTCAAATATGATATTTTTTAGAATTTATTTGATATTTCTACAAAAGTTTATTTGGTCGACTGTTCGTGATGGCAAGCTGGCTCTGTCCAAGTTCCAAGTTGAAGTTCAAACAATCTTAATTATTTTTGGGTGTAGAATTTGATAAGGAGAAATTTTGTATAGCACCTTCTATGTGTCTAGATCATGTTTCTAAAGTTTCAGAATTGTTAGAGATCCCTTGATGCTCTTTAAAAATAGTATTGCAAGAGAGTGTTTGCACACTCCCTGGAAAACAGAACTGGTTTTCTATTAATTTCAAAAGGGTATAACTCCTTGAGTATTTTGAATCTTGATGAGAATTTTGGGAATAATGAACTTTTATATGTTTAGTTCATGAATCTTAAGTTTCATAAAAATTGGAGTTATGGTTGCTTTGATATTAATTTTTGAACATAGCATGTTCAGTTCAGTTCAGATTATAACTAGTCAGTGAATTTGTGGAACTCTGGATTTGTGTGTTGAGAATCTGGAAGAATAATCAACTAGAGGTTTGTAGTAGAGAATCTTACCTTTCCAAAACATCTTGAATCATGCGATTTAGTTTGTGGTTTGGGATAGAACCATTCCTAATAAAAAGACCTTGTTTTTGTAGAGTAACTCATTTCCTGTGTACACCTGATGAGTAATAAGGGGTTTCCAGTGCTTTAATAAATGAATTTGAGGATTTGACCAACTGGGAAGTTGTAGTAGACACTTCCAGCTTTCTATAGAATCCAAGATTGCATAATTCCGATAAGTGAGCAAGTTTTTATGTATTAGCAAGATGCAGCAAATGCATTGAGGAAGTGTAAAGCTGAGAACATATAGGTATTTTATAGCATCTAGATGGTTGAATCTGAAGAAATGGTTAACTCGAGACTTGTAGTATGGAGTCTTAGCATTCCAGAATGGGTAAGATCATGCAATTCTAAGTTGTATTTTGAAAGTTATGAATTTTTTCAAGGTGCAGCAATTGCATTTCTTTGAACTGCTTATTATTAGTAGATTGCTAAGGGATTTTCTCACTTTAGTTGGCATAATTTGGGATAGTTGTCAACTACATGAGTGAAGTAGAGGATTATACCTTGCTATAGGATCTGGAATCATCAAATTTGGGTTAATAGATGAATTGATATGGAATTTTGTACATGCTACAGGATTATGACTATGAGTTGATTTGAGTTTTAAGATATTGAATAATTATCCCTATTAAGCACTTCATTTAGAACTTAGATAAGATTCTTGTGCTTAGTACTCATGGTGGACACATGAGTAAGTTTAGGAGAATAGCTATATGGTAGATTTGTTGTATTGTGGTGCACGTAGCTAGTATAGCTTGGAGCTAGTCTAGGGTTGTTGATACCTTAGGACTATCAACCCAGTCGGCAAGTATTATAATTGATTTCTTCCTCCTCGAGAACTGGATAGTCATCCCTCGTGTACCGATAAACTCTTACCCAATGGGTAATTGATCTCCGACCGGGATACTAGATGCGATCCAAGTCAGAGATGGTGGCAAACGATGGAGATCGGGTCACCAGTGTTGGAGTTAATTGACAAGGTCAGATTAATTTCTGATCTAGGTACTACTTAAATTATTTTTATGATCGGTGTATTAGTACCTTAGGTCTGTCAATAAGTCAGGTGTTGATGTTTATGTATGTTTACCTCTATTGCTGGGTGTAAGGCTTCCCTAGGGTCATGGGCCGGGGATTTGGTCGAGGACCAACAGGATTATGGTGGCCGATGGGTATCGACTCTCCGGGTTATTAATTGGACAAACTAGTCATGGATCAATTGTTTTAATAAAACTTCGTGCATGATTTTGGGTGACAAACATATTTTCAGCAAACTGATATTTAATTAAGTTTCTTTACTTTCCGTTTAAAGACCGAGTTGATATTAGGGGTGATTTCCTAGAATTCGACTTGTTCTAAGGGCCAACACCAGGGTTGTCTCTTCCTGTCAACAGGATACGAGACCCGTATCTCGCTCTTTTAATTTCTGAAGTGTTGTGGTAAGAATGGGGGAGTTCCTGTCGGATAGGGAGATTAGACCATCGAGGCCGTCATGTTCTTATGTTGAGTGGACACGAACGGACCATGGAGCTGCAGTCCCATGGATTTTCGGCGCCATAGATATGCAGTTATGTATTTGTAAGATCGTCACGGCATTTGGTGTGATCCAGACCAGATTGGGGCACTAGTGGCAAATGGGGACACCATTGTCTTTAGTGGTAATAACTGTAGGATTCACCAGCCATGTTGTATCTGTTAGGAACAGGTTGAGTACAATAGTAGAATACATTGCATGGCGAGGGTTCCAAATCCCAGACTGGAGAAGTTGGCTTGATTTGGAGCGTATGTAGTATGGGATACATGCGTGTCCAAATTCTTGCTGACATTAGACTAAGTGCATCTGCTTTTCCATACATTGTGTACTATGCATTAGACTTTAGGTCATGGCATACATTGACACTAGGATATTAGGATGCACATTTATGTTCTCATTAAAGGCTATTTTGTGATCGCTAGTTGGAGATCATTGTTCTCTTATCAGCATTGCATCAGTATATGTACTAACGTGCCCACTCAATTAGGTGCTGGATACCGGGTCACGAGTACAGAAAACCCAAGACAAGCAGGGCATCCAAGTGGAATAGTCATGTACCTACCTATCGTTCGAGTCGGCGCAGGAGTATCAGAGTAGCGCAGTAGAAGATTTGAGCTACAAGGCGCATCTTAGGGAAGCAGATTAATCACTCAATGGAGTTCCAGTGAAAGATTAGTAGACTACCAATCTGAAGGGCAGGCAAATGTATGAGGAGTATTTGTTATACTTTAATATAATTTGTATTACTTGTTCAAGAATAAGATAATGAATGTAATTGATGATGTAATGATTTTATTTGGCAATAAACTGTTTTTAAATTTCCGTGTTATTACTGTGTTGAGATGCATTTGAAGAAAAAGATTCTGGTTTGTGTCACGAATTTTCAGTAGTGGGATCCAGGGTGCTAGAGTTAGGGGTAGTGACGATGAATGCTGCTCTACCCCTGGCTTTCAGTCGGTGGAAGGGGGGTCTGCTTGGAGCACAGACCTTGGAGGTCCTCGCTGTGGGCGAGAACTGTAAATCAAATTGAAACTTGGGTAAGCAGTGAGTCGAAGTCCCAACTGAGGGGTGAGGACTTGAGAGATTGAGAAATCTCTCATAGGTGGTCGAAGTCCAAGCCGGGGAGTGAGGATGTGAGTAGCCAAGGACTGAGCCGAGATGCGAGGACTTGAGGGATTAAGAAATCCCTCGTAGGTGGTCGAAGTCCATGCCGAGGGGCGAGGACTTGAGGGATTGAGAAATCCTTCGTAGGTGGTCGAAGTCCATGCCGAGGGGCGCATACTTGAAGGATTGAGAAATCCCTCGTAGGTGGTCGAAGTCCATGCCGAGGGGCGAGAACTTGAAGGATTTAGAAATCCCTTTTAGGTGGTCGAAGGCCGTGGCAGGGGGTGAGGACTTGAGGGATTGAGAAACCCCCATAGGTGGTCAATGTCCAAGCCGAGGGGCGAGAACTTGAGGGATTAAGAAATCCCTCGTAGGTGGTCGAAGTCCATGCCGAAGGGCAAGGATTTGAGGGATTGACAAATCCACAAAATTTTACGTGTTAAACAAAATTTCCTACCTTTATTTCATGTTTGTTTATAGGGGAATTGGCGCGTAGCCCCATTTACAATAGTTGGCTCTCGTTTACTTTTCCTCTTGGAACTTGAAGAGGTGCTCCGTGTTCCAGCCTCTTAACTACCCTGCCACCCAAGTCTTTGGGTCGGTACATACCAGGACGTACCACTTGGGAGACCTTATATGGGCTTTTCCAATTAGGGGTTAGCTTGCCTCCGGCTGTAGGCTGGAAAATTGCGAGCTTTCTGAGTACGAGTTTACCTTCTTTGATGTTGGTTCGACAGACTTTCTTGTTGTATAACCTCTCAAGTTGCTGCTGATATATGGCCCGTTGGATGGTGTATCTTTTTCAGACTTCGTCATTGAGGTCCAGGTTCACCCTTAGGTTGCTTGAGTTCGATCCCTCATCAAAGCCTATGTACCTAGGCGAGGGGAGACCGACTTTCAGAGGGATGACCGCCTCGGTCTCCTATTCCAGGTTGAACGGGGACTCGCTAGTCGGGATTCTCTTAGTAGTACTGTGTGACCAAAGGACGCTCGATAATTCCTCGACCCAGAGACCCTTAGGGAATTAGTCCAACTGTTTTTTGAGACAGTCAAGAATTTTTCGGTTGGCATTTTTTGCTTGGCCATTCGATTGGGGGTGGGAATTGACGAGAAGCGTTGTTGAATTCCGAGGTCTTCACAAAACTTTCGAAAAATTTTGCCGGTGAACTGGGTTCCGTTATTGGTGACTAGCAAGCACGGGATCCCGAACAGACAGATGATGTTTCCTGAAGAATTGTTGGGCTTGAAGTTCTGTGATCGTGGTTAGGGGTCCTGCCTCGATCCAATTGGTGAAGTAGTCAACGATCACGATAAGGAATTGCCTTTGGCCCGTAGCCTTTGGAAAGGGACTGACTAGGTCCAATCCCCCACATGGTAAAGGGGGTAGGGCTGGCGAGTGATTTTAGTTCGACTTGGGGCGAGCGTCAGATGGGAGAGAACCTTTGGCAGGGGCCACACCTTTTTACTAAGTCCTGGGTGTCTTGCAACATAGTGGCCAGTAGTAGCCGTGATCGAGTGCTTTTCTTTCTAGCGACCTGCTGCCCATATGGTAACCCCCAATTCTTTCGTGTAGCTCCTTCAGGGCATACTTAGCCTCATCTGGTTTCAGATAATGGAGATAAGGTCTCTTGTCAGCCTTTGTGTAGGAGCGCTTGAAGAGCTTGTCCTTAATTAGGTTGAACCTTTCAGACCAGATCCTTGTAGTCTGTGCCGTGGCAAGGTCCTGCGGTAGCTCGCCGTTGGTCAAGAACTTTCGTATTGGATCCATCCATGTCTCGGCTTATTCGCCGAAGAGGAGGCGCAATACTTCAGGTTCTTCGATGCTGAGTTTGAGGAGGGCTTCGACTAGAACAAAGCGGTCTAATCCTCTGAGGGATGACGATGCGAGTTTGGATAAGGAGTCGGCGTGTCCGTTTTGTTCTCTTGGGACTCGTCGGACCTTCGCCTGCTCAAAGAGCTCCAGGAGCTGTTTTGAGCATGCCAAGTACTCGGTTATCCTAGTGTCGCGGGCTTCATACTCCCCGGTGATCTGATTGACATGAGCTAGGAATCATTGAAGACCCGTATTCGTCTTGCCCCTGCCCAGTAGGCCAGTGTGAGCCCAACGACCAAGGCTTCATATTCCGCCTCATTGTTGGAGGTCGGAAAATTGAGTTGAAGAGAATACTGAAGGACAAAGTCGTCGGGACCCTTAACGATGATGCCAGCTCCACTCCCTATTTTGCATGATGATCCATCCATATAGACATCCCTTGCCGAGACGTCCTCCCAAATTTCTGGGGGCTCGGGGATGGTGCACTCCGTAATGAACTCTACGAGATCCTGGCCTTTGATGGTCGTCCGAGAATGGTAGTTGATGTTGTGCTGGCTGAGCTATATTGACCACTTGATTAAGTGGCCAGAGTTCTCGGGCTTATTGAAGACCACTTTGAGAGGCTGATCTGTAAGGACGCAGACGGAATGGGCCTGAAAGTATGTTCGAAGTTTCCGTGCAGCCATTACCAACGCGTAGGCAACTTTTTCCATCTTGGGGTATCGGACCTCGGCATCATGCAAGACCTTGCTGACATAATAGAGGGGCTTCTGCACCCTGTCCTTCTTTCTAACCAACACGACACTAAGCTCGTGTTCCATGGCGGCCAGGTAGAGGAAGAGGGGTTCGCCTGACTCTGGCTTGCTGAGGAGCGTGGGGTTGGTCAGATAGGTCTTCAGCTGGTCGAATGGCTTTTGTTGATAATCCACCCACTCAAAGCTTTTCACTCCTCAGAGGGCCTTGAAGAATGGAAGCGACTTCTCTCCTGATTTAGAGAGGAAATGGCTGATGGCCGCCAGTCTTCCCATGAGCCTTTGGACTTCTTTGACGTTTTTCAGAGGGGCCATGTTGATTATGGCCTGAATCTTTTCGGTGTTCGCCTTAATACCGCGCTGGCTCACCACAAATTCGAGAAACCTTCCCGAGAAGATGCCGGAGGCACATTTGGAAGGGTTGAGTCTCATATTATGAGATTGCAGGACCCCAAAAGCCTCCTCGAGGTCGCTGACATGATACTGCCCTCTGCGATTCTTGACGATCATATCGTCAATATATACTTCCATGTTCTGGCTTATCATCTCTTTGAAGGCCCGGTTGATGAGCCTTTGATATGTGGCGCCCGATGTTCTTCAGCCCGAAAGGCATGACTCAGTAACAGTAGAGGACTTGGTCAGTCATGAAGGTGGTCTTCGATATATTCGGAGGGAACATTTTAATCTGGTTGTAACCTGAAAAGGCATCCATGAAGCTCAGCAACTCGTGCCCTGAGGTTGCATCGATTAGGGCGTTGATGTTCGAGAGAGGGAATGGATCAATCGGACAGGCCTTGTTAAGATCAGTGAAATCTATGTAGATTCTCCATTTCTCATTCGTCTTTTTCACCATTACGATATTGGTCAGCCACTCCGGATAGCTGATTTCCTGTATGAACCGTGTCGAGAGGAGCTTGCCCACTTCTTCCTTCACCGCCTGCTGCCTTTCTAGGGAGAAATTATGTCGCTTCTACTGAACCGGTGTTGAGTCCGAGTGGACGCTTAGCTTATGCATAATGATGTCTTCGAAAATCCCATGCATGTTGGACGGCGTCCAGGCGAAGAGGTCGGCATTCCGACGAATAGATTCAATGATAGATAGCTTTAGGTCCGAAGTCAGAGATTGGCTTACTCGGAACCATTTGGATGTTTTCATAAGGAAGCCATCGAAGGCTTTCCACAAATTGAGATTTGGCCGTAGAAGGATCAAATTATATCCGAGGAACAGGGATTTGTCTCCTTCGCAGAAGGAGACCTCCTCCAGCACGTCTACGGGCTCCGAGCCTCTATCGGATGGGAGTTCTACTGCATCAAGGGGAAAGACACCGCCCCCACTGCAGTTATGTAGCACGATCGTGCGGATTCTTGATTACCTCGGACTACACCGAGCCCATGATCGGTGGGAAACTTCAACTTCAAGTGATAGGAGGAGGGAACCACCTAAAGTGTGCACAGGTCGGGTCTGCCGAGGATAGCATTATAGGCGATCTTAATATTGACCACCATGAAGTCCATCGCTTCGGTCCGAAGGGTCGGGGCCGTGCCGGCAGTCACGTCAAGTGTGACGATTCCCTTGATTTGGACAGGAACACCAGAGAACCCATGAAGCGTGTACCCTACCGGCTTCAACCTTTCGCGAGAGAGCTTGAGGCATTCGAATGCGGCCAAAAATAGGATATTGACCGAACTCTCGCTGTTAGTAAGAATACGTCGGACCTCTTGGTTTACCTTGCTGAGGCTGACCACCAGGGCATCACAATGAGGCAGTCAGACTCCTTCGAGATCTTCGTTGGAGAATGAGACCACCAGCCTCTGGTCCCCAGTGGGCAGATATTTATGGACCGATTTTACTTCCTGAACAAAAGCTTTGCAGGAGGTGTTCGATTCTCCCCCATAGGTTCGTCGTGGACACAGTGGAGGATAGCCGTCCCCCAGCATTCACGATCTCGGGCTCGGGCCGCCTGCTGACCGTCCGAGGAGGATGTGAGGGCTGCGGATCCCTCTGGTCCCCAAGGTTAGTTTGAGTGAACACTTTCAAGTGCTTCAATCTCATCTCTTAAGTGCTTCAATCTCATCTTTAAGGGCACAGTAATTATCGTTCTCGTGCCCGTTGATCCGATGGAAGCGACAGTAGAACCTCCGGTCCTTCTTCTTATTGTTGTTAGGTCGGGGGGGAGGCAGAAGATTGCCTTGTCCTTGATCTCGAGGAGGATAACCGACACGTTTTAGGTCAGCGGAGTGTATCTCTCAAAACGGGAGACCGGTGGGGAGCATTTCTGGGCAAACACATCTTTCTAAACATTTTTTGTAGGCTCGGAGTCTTTGATTTTTCTTTTTGCCTTAGTTGGATTTTCTTTCCGGCATTCGGGGTGCAGGGACTCCTCGGTCCGGATGTACCTTTTGACCCTGTTGAGAAGGTCAGGAAAATCTAGGGGCAGTTTCTTGGCGAAGGAAGCCTTCAACTGGCCGTGGCAAACATTGTGTCGAAAGGCCGCCAATGTGACACTGGCATCGAGAGACGAGACTGCCCTAGCTTTGGTTGTGAACCTCCGCAGAAATACCCGGAGGGGCTCTCCTTCCTTCTGCTTGAGGTCCAGAAGGGACGCGCTCGTTATCTCGACCTTCCGGCTGGTCATAAAGTGGGCAAGAAAGTTCGCCTCGAGCTGGTTAAATGAGAAAACCGAATTGGGGGTGAGCTTCGTGAACCATTCTTGAGCCGGGCCACGCAGGGTGGCTGGAAATGCACGGCATATGAGAGGATGCGATGCGCAGTGAATCATCATGAGAGTTTTGAACTCTTCCATGTGATCAGCCGGATCACTCTCGCCATTGTTGGTCTCAAACTAAGGTGGTCTGAAATTCCTAGGAATCTCAGCGTTTAGAATTTTAGAGGAGAACAGGGGTCGGCTCGGCTGGTGTTCCTGGCCGGATTGCGGTCCTCCCTCGTTAATGTGGGCGAGGTGCTTCTCCATCTCCTGGAGGTGGTGGAGGACGGCTTCGTTCTGCCATGGTGGTTGGGACGAACCGTGAGACTTGGGACCCCATCCCTCTTCGAGCCTCGGGCCAACATTTTGCCGTTCGAGTCCCGGGTTGCCTCCGAGGGCTCGGAGGATCTCGTTTCTAAAATCTCAGAACTCAACTCTCGTGATTGAAGCTTGTTCTCCCTGACCGGGCGGAAGTTGCCCATCCCTCATGAAGCTGCTGCGGTTGTGGTCCCGACTTCGGGATGGGAGAGTGCTATGTGTCGGAGCTGGGTTGGAAAGGGCTGCCTGGCTCCTTGATCGGCTGAGCTGGAGCCGAAGGTCAACCAAGGGCTGTCGGTGGATGATGACATGCTGTAAGTCATTGGCAACCGAGCGAGATGCGCCCGGAACAAGTCCCGCCGTGCCATTGATTGGTGGTCTGTTAGATCCATGAGTGTTCACACGACTGTGAGAGGGATGGGGGTCTGGACGACGTCCAGCGGTGGAGCCTCTTCTGGATTTGGGAGCCATGGGATGGCTCAGCTTCAGAAGAGATCCGAGCTTAGGATCGAGTCAGTCGGTTCCCACAAGCGGTGCCAACCTGATGCTGTTTGTTTTTTGTGCGGGAGCAACAGATGTGAGTTCTTGTAATTTGTAAAGTGGAAGGGATGGATCTCGACCGCGGCTCGGGTCTGTTCCTGGAGGTTGGCTCGGAAGAGCTTCCGGTGTTCGGACGACCGGGGTACCTGCAAAAGGCCTAGAAACACCGGGAGAAATTCCGGCGACAGGCCATCTGACGATCTAGTTAGTCACAGGAAAAGAGACTGGACAGCTAGGGTTCATGTGGCGAATTTGGGATTACCTTCTGCAGTGAGGAGGGAGACTGATATTTATAGGCAGAGGCAAACGGGTATCTAACCCTAATGGGCCGGGTTAGACCCGCCTGAAGTGATAGAAAGCCCGTTAGATATGTTAACCTGATGATCTGGGATGAGCAAAATCTGAGGAGATCTGACGGTCCTAATTGGGCCACGTCATCTGTACATCATTAGCCATGGCAAGAACCTCAAACATGTAAGAGTACAGTGCTTAACGAAAACAGGATATGCATATTGAAAGAAAAATGAAATTTTGCCTCAGTTACATGCATGTATCTCCATATATACAAACTTGGTCATTGAAAGAATTACAAACGATGATGTGTTTTGGCGAAAGGTCTACGAACAAGTTACAAGCTTGCCAACTCCTTTATGGGTTTCCATTAGTCAACTCACAAGAAAGAACAATACACACTGAATATAACATCGTCAAATATCAAAACCAATATTCTAACACCAATATTTTACAACATGATTGATGATCATAATGGGAGCACTTTAGGATCCCCACGCACCTCCCTCCTATGGTGGGGTACCACCCTATCCGATACCGCATATACTCTGTTACAACTAGCATGCTGCATTGCTGAATACAACTAGAATGCTGAACTAATTAAGTAATATTCACATTGATATTAACTGAACTGTTACAAATGTTTATATGAAGATGATACAGTGATTCACGTTGTAAATAATCTTAGTTACTCGGTGGTGGTGCTCACGGATTGGTCACCAGAAAATGCACTTCCACCAGATGCTGCAGAGCCTGTCTGGGAGGTACTCACACCATGGGCTCTCTGAATCTGCCGTATTCTGAATACAGCTCGGGGCAGTGGGCGGCTCTGTATGGTTGTACGTGTCGTCATCTTCTTTCCCTATTTATGTTCATGTTTTAAACGATAATGATACAAAAATGATAGAATTAAAATAGTCAACAATCAAGTCGATAGGAAGATCAAGGGCTAATAATATGCTTTGAGTAATCAAAATAGAAAAAAAAAACATTTCTCTATATATGCTATGTTATCCTGAAAATTTTGCCGAAATGCCCCTATTTTTGAAAATAATTAGCGAACTGCCCTTGTTTCGAAAACATTTAGCCATCTGCCCTTGTCTGTGACACGTCAGCAACAAACGTTATTGGGAATCACGGCATCAGCTAATTGCATGCCGTGATTCCCAATAACGGCATCTCTATTTGAGAAAATTTCCATGCCGTTATTCCCAATAACGGCATTGGTTAATTTTAGTTTAGAACTCTACTTTGTTAATCTTGTCTCGAGATTGGAAAGCAAAAAAGGAATGAACTGATGCCGTTATTCCGGAGAACGGCATCGTTTGTACTGATGCCGTTTTTCAGAATAACGGCATCAGTTATTTACTTTTTGCACAATTCCCTATAAGCGTAACCCCCTTTCTTCTCCCCTATTCTTCCCCTTCTGATTTGTAAAACGCATCTCTCTCACATCACCCCTTTTACCCACAAACCCTAGATCTCATAATCAAAAATTTTCAACCATTTGAGTCCTATAAAATTCCATACATCCTAATTCCTCACTCCCACTCTCATTTTCAGTCTTCCTCATCAACGAAAACCTTGCCGGTGGTTTTTTTGGTATCATTTGAAAGGTATTATCATACTAACCTTATGTTTGATTTTTATTTCAAAGATTCGTCACATTTTGAGTAGTGAATGATTTGAATATGTTTTAATTTTTATGCATAGGTATGGAATTTGATATCCCTATATGGTTATATTTTGGGGGTGAAGTTATTAAGGATCCAAAAATTGGATATTCTTATAGTGACGTCGATCCTGTAATGATTTGGGCTACCCCCAATTTTGGTTACTCAGAATTAACAGATAAGATATATGAAGTAACCAAGTGGGACAGAAGTGAAATGACTCTGAGTTTGAGAGCCCGTTATTCTGCTGGTAAAGGGGATGGGCAGTACTTCATGTTGGTATCCATAGACAGTGACAGTTCTCTGAGGTCTGTCCTGCTTAGGACACTTCATCCAAGTTGTGGTTGGAATATAGTTGAGTTATATGTTGATCAAACGAGGCTTCCAAATTCTACAAGAGTTGTTATCGACGGTCCAAGGCCAACTAGGATTCTGAGACCATCTGAAGAGTCACACGCAAGGATTTCTAATACTGTTGGAGATACTAGCACAACTCCAACGGAACCTGTTTCCTCCGAATACGAGCCGCTACATCCGACCCCATTGCCACAAAATTTTTTGGTAGCTGGCAATGCTTTGACAGACTTTGATAACGCCGTTGTAAATAACGACTTGGTAGAAGAGGAAGAAGATGAGGTACGCGGTCTCGAGGATGATGATGAGGAGATCGCCCTTGAAGCTCCAGTTGTTGCTGCCAATGTTCAAGTGCCGGTTGTTGATGCCAATGTTCATGTGCCGGTTAATAATGCCCGCGTGTTGCCAAGTCAGGACACAGGTCCAGCTATGCGTGGATCGCAGTCAAGTGAATGGATGTCCCGTGCCACCGTACATGAACATGGCCAGTCTTCCATTGGGTCTTCCAACTTGGATGAACTCTTCATAGGTCAAAGATTTCCATCCAAAGATGCTCTACAACATCAAGTCAAGATGTATGCCGTGAAGAACCACAGGGAATTCGTGACGGTAAAATCAGATCGTTGTCTGTACCATGTGAGATGTAAATACGCTCCCATCAACCGTTCAGCCGAGCAGATTGCAGAAAATCCATCACTTCAAAATGTAGTCGGTTGTCCATGGCGCTTGCGTGCAATTATTCCCAAAGGTCGTGATTATTTTGTGGTGAAACAACTTGAAGGTGTACACACATGTGTGAATCCTACATTGACTCAGGATCACAACAAAATTGACTCGACGATTGTATCGATGCTGATAATAGATACTCTGAGGGAACAACTCACAGTAACACCAAGAGCCATAATTGGGCAGGTGAAGGGTAGGCTCCAATACACAATATCGTATTGGAAAGCTTGGAAAGCAATTTTCATAAAAAATTTGGTTCGAAATTTTTGATGAATAAATTAAAGGTAATTGCTAGTGAAAATCAGTGGAGAAAGTATGAGGAAAAGATGGCACAACTTGAAGCTAGCAATGCTGATGCGGCTAATTGGGTTAAGGAGAAAGCAATTGAGAAGTGGGCACTTACTGCTGATGGTGGGCGTAGATATGGTATTATGACAACAAATCTGTCCGAAGTGTTCAACTCGGTTCTAAAAGGTGTTCGTAGCTTACCTGTCACCGCAATTGTGGAGCAAATATTTTTCCGTCTGAACATGTATTTCACCGACCGCCGTAAGGCCGCACAGACACTTATCGCTGAAGGTAAACTATGGGAACCACGAATCCAGGATCTTATTGATGCCCGGCGTGAAAAATCAAATTTACATGAAGCCATAATGTTCAATAATCGCGATGGTGTCTTTGGGGTGAAAACGGGCATTAGAATTGACGGTGGATATCAAAAGGGTGGGCATTGGCATACGGTGGACCTAGAAGGCCGAACTTGTACGTGTGGGAAATTTCAATTGTTCCACGTTCCATGCTCTCATGTGTTAGCGGCATGTGCTTCCCGGGCGCTTGATTATCAACCATATATAGATCCTTTCTACTCTACAGACGCGTTAGCAAAAACATGGGCACCATCTTTCAATCCTTTCCCTGACGAATCTTATTGGCCTACCCAAAGCGCACCGGTACTAATTGTTGATCCTAGTCTTCGCCGGGTCAAAGGGAGGCCTAAGAGTACTCGTATCCGCAATGACATGGACGCTCGAGAAGGAGGGACTAGTGGAAAAGTATGTTCAAAATGTGGTGTGAGCGGACACAATAGACGCAGTTGTAAGAATGTACAAAGTGTGGGGACTTCACAATCTACCCGCACTTGAATATTTTGCTTAGTTGTCATATGTTAGTTGAATGTTTTCATGATGTCTGTTGTTTGTTGAGTAATGTACGTTTGAATTATCTGGATTATTTTTATGTTCTCTGTTAATGTTGAGTAATTTACGTTTGGATTATTTGTATTATTTTCATGTTGTTTGTTAATGTTGAGTAATTATTTTCATGTTTGAATTATTTTCATGTTGTTTGTTTACGTTTGAATTACTTGAATTATTTTCATGTTGTTTGTTGCTTACGTATCCACTTTTTGTAATTGTTTGTATGAACTAATTTAGATCATTATCTGTGTCGTACCTCTCTATAATTGTTATTGTTTATTATGATAAGTGTTGTGTGATTTGTATATTTAAATTGAGTGGTGGGTATGATTAGATTTGTTCCAAACTACCATAAGTTCAATAAACATGCACAGAAAACATGCACAGATGTTTGAACTGGTGCCGTGCTCATGAATAACGGCATGTTATTTGCATGCCGTTATTCTGAAGAACGACTGTGGAGACAGTATGTTTGCCAGATTGCTCAAAAAATCAAATTTTGTTGCATAACTAATGCCGTTTTTCTGAATAACGGCATTCATAACTAATGCCGTGCTTCAGAATAACGGCATGCTTGATAGATGCCGTTATTCTGAAACACGTCTGTGGAGACAGAAACTTTTGGCAGGAAGTATAAATTTTCTAATTTCCCCTATATGAAGATGCCGTGTTCCGCAATAACGTTACAGGATTACTATGCCGTTATTGTGAATAACGGCATCGTTTATTCTCTCTTTTTGACTTTACAGACATGCTTCAAACTCAATTCAACTTCATTCACCAATAAGATTCAATTCAACTTCATTCAAAGCTTCATTCAAACACAGATAAACTCAGATACATTCAGTTCTCAATTCAATTTCAGCTTCATTCATACTTCAAATTTTAAACTCAGATACATTCAGTTCTCAATTCAATTTCAGCTTCATTCATACTTCAAATTTTAAACTCAGATACATTCATTCATCAATTTCAGATACATTCATTCAAAGCTTCATTCATTCAGATACATTCAAACTCAAACTCACAGATTCAAACTCAAAATCACAGACTTCACAGATTTCAACACAAACTCACAGATTTCAACTCAAACTTCACAGATTTCAACTCAAACTCACAGATTTCAAACTCACAGATTTCAACTCAAACTCACAGATTCATTCACAGACTTCAAACTCAAAATCAGATTCAAACTCAAAATCATTCAGATTCATTCACAGACTTCAAACTCAAAATCAGATTCAAACTCAAAATCATTCAGATTCATTCACAGACTTCAAACTCAAACTCACAGATTCAAACTCAAAATCACAGACTTCACAGATTTTATTACTACATCAAGTTCACTTGGACTTATTTCACATGTCAGAATTGATTAAGTTCACTTTGCCACTCCCACATACAAACTTCACAGACATTACAAAATTCAAATATTTCCTGTGTTAATCCTCATCAAAATCAAATACTCCTTCCAATTTGCACACCCGCACATAACAACCTGCATACAAACATATACAATTAATAAATGCATAAAATAATGTGTTACAAAACGACAATTAGTTTGTTTCTACCAATTATCCTGGAGTGTAATGTTTGGGTGCTTTCCTCATCCGAGCCGGGACTTTCCGCCTACGTTCCCGTTGTTCTTGCGTTGGGGGTCCACTTGGACCAGCTCCTCCTTCTTCGCCACCTCCTCCTTCTTCAATCTCCGGATTTGCCAATTGGCTTTGCGGGGGAGGATCACGAATGGTCTTGTGTCTTCGACGCTCTGATGGGGGTCCCAATTGCAAAGCTGGTTGTGGTGGAGGTGAAGCTTGGCTAGCGGTAGGCCGTTCTTGTTGGCGTGGAGCTTCGGTTGAACGCATAAGTTCATTGAAACGAGGACCATCTCCAACCTCTTCAAGAGAGGTACGACAATTGCACAGGAGGTCTCGTGCCAATTCTTTGCATGCCTTATTGGCATTGCTCTTCAACACATTCGCACATTTTCTAGCCATGTCCCATGTGCTTTCTATCTATAATAGTAAACGATATATATTGTAAGTGAAGATGCATAAGTAGAACGGAACGAAATAATTGAAATTCAACAAACAATCTAACTTACCATTATACGGTATGATGAGGCCTTCGGTTGGTACATCGGCTGTGAGGATGAAAATGCCGGTGGTGGTTCAACATGAATCTCGGGTATAGGTTGTTGGATGCCCGCTGGAAAATCCGTTTTGGGTTGGATATAAACTCGCGTTATGCGACGGTACCAGGCCATATAAGTAGTTTGCATTGATCCATCGTACGGATACTCAACACCCTCGACTACCAACTCATACCTCCGCTCATTCCATGCTCCTACATACGCGCGGTGGTGATCGGCCCAATCCATGTTCGGTAAACGACCTTGGCCCGTGATGTTGTGTAGTCTACGATCGTATAATGTGTTCACGGGGACGGGTTGTTGTGCATTGAATTGCCGAAGAACACGGCCGGGATAATAAAACTCCACAACTGAGAAATTCACTAGCGGAGCTAAGGTCAACCACAACTACGCATGAGCAGTGCAAATAGGTGGTAGACGAGCCAGTCTCTCATCCGTGTACGGGGTCCAATTGACGAGCTCTTCCCTCAATTGATCTAGCTCGTCCCTGTAATAAGTTAGGACACCACGTGGGTTATCCCTCCACGTACGCTTCCCCGCCCAGTATGCACCGAGAGGAGCTCTCATCACGGGATTATCATGTACATCCCTCCAACTCTCTGATAGTACCGTCACACGGGGTCGGCCGAGATGTATTCTTTCCCAACACCAAATCTGCAGGATGGACATCGGCCCGGTCATCTGAATCGAACCCAACGAACAGTTGCAGAGTGCACGATAAAGGGAGGCTAGAGCTGCACTTCCCCAACTATACCTGCCGGCTGTCTGTAGGTCAGCTATCAATGGAAGATACATGAGGTGGACTACGTCACCTGAAGAGTTAGGGAATAGGATCCCTCCAATCATCGACAGTACGTATGCCCGCGTGTAGTTCAGGATCTCGATGTCCGTATGCACAGGTGCGACTCGAATGTGAGTGAAACTATCTTCTAGGAATGAACGCCTAATGGATTCCCCAACCCATATGCCGTGGTCAACTTCATCAACATCCAACCCCAAATAATCTCGTGCTAGTGCAACCTTGTTGAACATCAGATTGCCTGTGACGACCACCCCGTCAATTGGAAGACCCGAAATCACCGCTACATCTTGTAGGGTGACCGTCATCTCACCGCACGGTAAGTGGAAGGTGTGTGTCTCCGGCCTCCATCGCTCTACCAGTGCGGTAAGCAAGGCGTGATCACACTGTATCTTGGTCAGCTTTGACATACCGCTAAACCCACTGCTAACTAAATAATGTTCCATAGCAATACAGTTCTTGAGGACAGGCATGACCTTGTGCGTCCTAAAACTCATCTTCTCCACATCCCCGGTCCAGACGGCCTGTGATCGGTGGTCTTCCTGGAGAAACAGAACTGTAGGATCTAATGGATCCGGATGTCCCCGTGGTCCAAATGAAGGCGTAGACGAAGCACCAACACCATGTGAAGAAGATGGTTGTGCAGGATCCATTGGCCTGTACACATTAACGAAGACTAATCAGCAACATTTTCAGTAGAAAAATTGAGTGCATGAGCAGAGATCTGCTAGTGAATTAGGATTTTCAATAAGTAAGAAGCACCAAAGATGAGTGTATTAGGATATCCCCGTGAATTAGGAAAATTGAGTGCATGAGCAACAAGCACCAAAATTAAGTGTATCAGGATCTTCATAACCCCGACTTCAAACGTAAATCACTTGAATATTTAAGAAATTGAGCATCTCAAAAACTCAACATTTAGTAAACCCTAACCTACAATACTTGAAGTACTTCCAAAATTACTACTTCAATAACCCTAACCTACAATATTTGTACTATACTACATAATAAAACAGTCAAAATCAACTATACAAAAAACAAATTAGGGTTTTTAGTTACTTACAAAGATTTCGGAATCGGAATGAGAATGAACTCTGGATGAAGGATTGAGGAGTACACTCCGAAATAGAAGTCAACAACACACCAAAAGATCTAGTGGATTTTTTTTTCAGATCGTCTAGGGTTTTCGTCTAGGGTTTCTGTTTGGAAATGAGGAAGGCACGAGCGGAAGAGAAAGGGGGGAGAGGAAGGGTTTTTCGAGTATATTACTGCAAAAAGTAAATAACTGATGCCGTTCTTCAGAATGACGACATCAGTTATAAACGATGTCGTTCTTCAGAATAACGGCATCAGTTTATTTCATATTTGGAATTAATCTCGAGTCAAGATTAATAAAGTAGAGCTCTATTTTTTAAAATTAACCAATGCCGTTATTGGGAATAACGGCATGGAAATTTTCTCAAATAGAGATGCCGTTATTGGGAATCACGGCATGCAATTAGCTGATGCCGTGATTCCCAATAATGTTTGTTGCTGACGTGTCACAGACAAGGGCAGATGGCTAAATGTTTTCGAAACAAGGGCAGTTCGCTAATTATTTTCAAAAACAGGGACATTTCGGCAAAATTTTCTGTTATCCTTTGGCTAAATGAAGTTGACTAGGTACACTTGGTCTTTTAAAATTTTACACCGCTTAAAATGTAGCACGATACCCCCTTTTTTTTCTTTATGTAAGAACCTACGAGATCCTAACTCCCAAATCCAATGAGGTTCTAAATCCAAGGTCTAGAGTTCAAGTGCTACTACTTCTTGGATGGATGTGATTGGTAGGCTAAGGTTGGTCAGAAGCAATGTTCTAAGTATGGAAACAGGTCTGGACTAACATATCCCAGGTCAACCATGTATATACATTTGTGTCTCCCCTGGATCTCGACATTATGTGGGCATCGACCAATGGGTTCATATACTACTACTTTTTGGGCTTGAGGTGGCACATGTACTAATGGGTGGCACATGTACTAATGGGTTCATATACTACTACTGTTTGTACCTTTTTTGGTGTGTCCCAAGTGTGCCTACATTAGTTATTGAATAGATTAATGTGTGTCATGAAAGAAGTAAAAACTCGAATAAAATGTACTTCAAAAAACAGTTTCCTAGAGTTCTTTCCGCTTCGATAAAATATACTACTTGTTTCTCTTTTCTTCGACAGTAGCTTTATGATTTTATGTACTGAAAATCCAGTAGTCTTAAACTGACAATAAATGACATTGTACTTTTAACCAATCTCCTCTTTATTGATCTCGAAAATTGGCAAACATAAGGCCATACATACCAAGTTCAGATGCAGGAAAAGGAACACAATCTTCCAATTTCAGTGGATTCGAATTTTTTTTTTTAAAGAGTACACAACAAGTCAACAACGCACTAGTGGGCGTTGTGTGAAGTTCAAAGTTCACAGAGCTGAGCGTCCAAAATGTCAGACTATTATAATGAAGAAAGGATTTTCGCGAGGGCAATTGAAAAGTGGATTGAACCTTCCCTAGTTTTGGAAGACCACTACATGAGTAGAACCATTTAAATTGACTTGGAACATATACCATATTGAGGCATAGTATTTGAGATACTGTTCAAAATACAATGGCGGCGAAAAGGTGATACATTCATTACTACTTCTGGTTAGAGGTAACAAACACTAGAACATTTATAAGCTACACCGGCATATATATCCCGACATTTTTCTAGTCGCACCGGGGTAGGCTAGTGTTAAAATATTTGGTATGGTATGAGCTGTATATTCTGTTTCCTAATTTATATATGGAAACAGATTCCCTCAAATCTCTCGTCTCCTTAATCTTCTCATCAATCACTTGTGGCCCCTTCTCCAAGAAACTAATGTATATATAAAGAGATAAACAGTAGAAGAATAAAGAATAAGAAAATATAATTTTTCCCAAATTTAATTTCAATATGGTATCGGAGCCTAAAACATCCTAGGCTACGTGAAGAAGAGGAAGAAGAAGCGCTGTTCAGCCCCACCGATCACCAATCTCTTCCCAGACTTCGAATCTAGATCCGAACCCGAACCCCGAAACCCCGACATCATCGTTTGTCTTCATCGACAGGACCCCGATCCCATCGCCGATCCCGATTCTCTGCCATCGTCGATCCCGGCGCCATCTTCACCACTGCTTCCCATAGCCATCGTCAACATCCCCTGGCACCATCGCCATCGCAGATCTGAAAGCTAGTCCAAAACTCGAACAGCGTCGTCGAGCAGTCGCCGTCGAAACCCCTCACCGCCGCTCGAAATCAGAAGCGCCACTGTTGTTGCCCATTTCTATCGAAGCTACTACCATCCACCGTACATCGCAGTCAGTGCCGAAATCTCCCGCTCTGCTCTGCTACCGAAACCCTACTCCAGTGATCAAATCAACGCGGCATTTGCTACATAGATTTGGTTTGTTGTTGTTATCTCTTGGGGTTTGCTATTTTTTCATTCACTGTTCGGCAGACAACTTGTTCTCTTGTCGCATTTGCAATGGTGGCTCAGAACCATCCTTCAAATAGCCACCAGGGTCGATCTGCACAAAAACTACCAAATGAGTGGAGGAAGTGTACTTATGGTGGCAAGATTGGTCACACGAAAGTTCGTTGTTATGAGATTATCGGTGTAATACCCCAGAATTTTTAAATAATGTTTTTAAGATTAATAAATAAATTAAAATAATTTTTGAAGAATTAATAAATATTTTTCTGAAGATTTATCTTTTTACATGTGTAAATAATTTCTTGAAAAGTTCAAAGTCAAAAACTATTATGGGAAAACACATTATTTATTATTATATATAATTTGTGAATTTTCTGGATTTTTTTGAAATTTATTGGACCTATTTGCAAATATTACAAAAAGAGGGACTTTTGTGCAAAATTACCACTTCAAGTGAAAACTCCAGAGTTTTAGATTTTTGGGCTTGGCATGATGCCTAGTCAACTCAGAGATAAATAGGTTACCTTTTGTTTTAATAAATTTGGTTTATTTTGCAAGTCTTGATAAAAAAAGATCTTTTTGCAAATTTGCCATTTAGAGGGGTAAAAGTGTAAATTTGTTTTTCTGGGTTTTCAAATAGTGCCGGCTGGTTGTAGGCTGGTTTTTATTATTTTTTAAAACTCAATTAAGATGGTTTTATTTAATTTCCAAGTATAAGGATATATATATATGTAAAGTTATATTTAAAAGATGTATTTTGCAAATCTATTTATAGAACCCTAAACCTATTATTTTCGGCCTATAAAAGAGTGGGGTGCAGTCGTCTCTTGCTGTTCTACACAAGGAATTTTTATTATTGCTATTTTCTTTGAGTTTTCAAGCGAGGATTCTTGGTTTTCTTGCGAAGGAGGATTTTTCTTATTCTTTATTTTCTTCGGTTGAATCTTCAAGAGGTGAGTGACATGTTTTTGTTTTCTTTTGTTCTATTCATGTTGTATGTGATGATTTCGTTTATTAGAAAACATATTAGGGTTTGGATGTTGATGTGATGAATTTGATGAGTAGATGAGTTACAAATTGAATCATTACTTGAAAATATACTATTGATGACCAAAACCCTAATTTGATTAATTGTGATTGCTAAAGAACCTAATATAAATCATGAGTAGGATGCTTTTAATCATATTGTTGTTTTTTGAATATTATATGTTGAGTTGTATGATGTTTTTGTATGAAAAGTAAACAAAAATTTATTTAAAGAAGAACCCTAGTGTGTATGCATATGTTGTTCTGCTCTTGGCATTGCGATAGTTAAAAACTTGATTATTTGCATGTCGTGAGTGCATATGTTCATGAGTAATTGATATAAGTGATTGAGTATGTGTATAACAAGTTATAGAAGGATTTGTTGGATCAAAAAGATTAAGTTTTGAAGTAAAAAGAGGGGTTTTGCCTTTTCGGGTCTGTAGTGTGCAGGCCGAAGGTTGCCTTGATGCATTTTTTTGTGAAAATCTTGATTGGGATCTGGGTTGTTTGACACTGAGGTTGTTTGGAACAATATACTACCTATATACAATGGATTCACAATGATTAACTTATGCACAATCACACAAACACACATACACACACCTTCACATTCTTAATCCACTGTTTTGAGAGTTTTGTGAATTTTGATGGAGTTTTGTCGGATTTTTAATTGCTTTTGTCCTAAGATGGTTTAGACATCCTATTACTTTTATTTGGTAAATTTCTGATGCTAAATTGGATGTGTAAACTCTATTTGAACATATATGTATATGCATTTGACCGTTTTGAGAGTTTTTTTTGAAAAATTTATGTTTTGAGATCTTGTTGTGTTTTGAAGTATCTTGATGACTCCTACATGTCATACTAGACATATTCAAACATCTCAGGAATTTAGTATTCACAAGTTTGTGTTTTTATTAAACAAAACGATGTATCGGTTAAACATGCACAAAACCTTAAACTACAGTCGGTAGGTTCGACAGTCGACTAACCAATATCGATAGTGGACTATCGATGCCTTGGTTGAAGCATTTTTCTTGAGTTTCGGATTTTCTACGGGACAGTCGACTGGCTATCTTACGCAGTCGACTGTCACTGCTCTGATTGATGTTTTGATTGAGTTTTGGATTTTACCCGGGACAGTCGACCGACTACCTTATGCAGTCGACTGTCACTGCTCTGATTGATGTTTTTCTTGAATTTTGGATTTTATGCAGGACAGTCGATCGACTACATCAAGAAGTCGACTGCTACTGCTCTGACTGATGAATTTCTTGAGTTTTCTGATGTTTCTTTAAATGATTATTTCTTCGACTATAGATTATTAATCTACTATTTAAATGATGTTTTTACTACAAATTACAGTATCTTACACAGAATGGTATTTTATTTGTAATTGAGTTTTAAAAGTATTCTTATGATCTTATTTAAGTAAGTTATATGTGTTTTCAACAAATTGATGTTTTGATAATATTCTATGACTTCAAAATATGGTTTTCTGTTATTTAATGAATTTAATATTCTATTTCAAATTTTGGAATTTTACGAGTACATTAAATAAAAATTGGACTTTTGATATAAATGTTTTACTGATGGATTTGAGAATTTTAATGGAAGTTTTGGTGTTGATATTCGTTTTGAGAATATCTAGGAGTTAAGTGGGAGTCCTGTGAACCGACAATTAAGATTTTGTTGATTTAGACCAGTTGGGTTTTGGGGTTGTTGTTGTGAATTTAAGTCCGACAGGATACACTAACTCTAGAGATGAGAATTTTTGTGTTTTAACAATAACCAGCTTAAGGACAGGCACTAGTGGAGATGTGATGGAACTTGGAAAACGTAAGTATACGCTCTTGGTCTGTTAGTCCAACGGATGCGTTCCAGGACTGTTTGTTATCCTGTCTCAAGAGGACATGTAGTGCCCCGGATCCCCGTTACCGGACATCCGTGACACTCACCAGAATCTTTACCTTCAAATGCACCTCAACACAGTAATAACACGGAAATTTAAAAACGTTTTATTGCCAAATAAAGTCATTACATCATTGATTACAACCAATGTCTTGTTCTTGACAAGAATACAAATTACATAAATTTAGTATATCTTATTACAACATACATCACTCCTTTGTAAAGTTAACAACTTCTCTCTCTCGGAATGGCAGTCGACGGCTCACTGCCGAAGCTCTACTGAACGGTCAATCTGCTTCCTTGGGACTTGCTCCTCGGCTTGAGTCTTCTGCTGCGCGACTCTGATGTCTCTTGCACCTGCTCGAGAGGTAGAACCGATACCTAAAAGGTGGAGAACTTCAGTACTTCGACTGACGCAATACTGATAATAACAGTGGTCCTCCAAACTGGCAGTCACAAACCATCTTGAATGGAAAGAGAAACATGCATCCTAAATTATGTAGTGCTCGTGTATGCCATGATCTAACAACTAAATGCACCAATCACAAGCCTATTCTAAAGCAAGCAAGACTTGGAATCTGGATTCGCATGCATCCCATACTACATGCGTTCCAGACCCAAGCATAGCCTAATCTAATGCACAAAATAAGAATGCACACGATGCACCTACTATAATGCAATTCAGTTGGGAACGTATGCATCCCATACTATATACTTTTCCAAAATCACTTCGATGAAAACGTATGCATCCCATACTACATACTTTCCAAGGAGTTTGCCTCTCTTAATTGTAGGGTTCAATCCCACGCCATGCATCTTACTCTTGTACTCAACCAAATTCTAATAGATTGTCCATCGCCCAAGGAGGTTGCAGTTGGTCGGTCTAGTTCCGTCACTCAGTGCCTAAGTGGTGGTTGTAGCTGCTGCTTGGTACCCGCATACGGACCTCTTCAGAAAGTCGCGTTGAATCTGATCACAAGACCGTATGATTCCCCATGTCCACCCCTTACCCGGGCTATGGACTGACGCATGCGCGTTCATCCCTGATCGGATTATGAACTTATATATACCAAAAAAAAGCCCCGCTCATAGGGACGTGAGAGCCTCGGGAGGTCAAATCCTCCTAACCTCCCGTACCTTACTCTGGCAAAGCTTTGGGAATTAACAGATCGAGATACGAGCCGAGGACTCATTCATGAGTGCTGAAAACGTATCCCTACGACTGGAAGGTACAACACCGACTATGGTCTGCTAGGACTAATACAATTTCCCAAACCCCTTAATATGTCATTCTAATCCCAGCCTTACTTTATCACTTTGGGTAAAAGATAAAATTGCTTCCACACTTGCCTATCAACCTCTGGCCCTGGCGATACCGGTCCGGTTCGCCACTTCCCCGGTTTGGAATTGTCCAGCATTACGGCCTACATTCGCCGCTACCCCGGCTATGAATGTATGTTCACCCCTGACCCGGGCTATGAACTTATCTCAAATGGCACGGTTCGGAAGTCCTACACTTCGGCGGAAGTTTACAATGTAGGGTTCACAAGTGCAGGGTATCCCTTACCCTAGTGACTAACTCGAGTCACACACCCATTCTGGGAGTTAACAACCTCAACAACAGATATCAACCATCCCTATACAAGAGTTATCAACTCTGATAGTACCCACGGGAAAAGTCCTCACAATACCTAGTCAATCTCCAAACTAGCAACCTATGGGGTTTCTGCCCAAAACATAGAATGGTCATAACTCTCTCAATACAAATCTAATTGGAGTGTACAAGACCAATCCAGAAAGGTAAGATCCTAAGCTACAACTTTCTAGTTGATCATAAACTCAAATTCAATCATCTTGATCCCCAAAATAGCCTCTCAAGCCTCAGCCTGTGTACTTCTTGTACACGGACTGCACCTTACCGGTAGAACAAAACACTACCCGTTCATCAGAACATCACAAACCCAAGTTCTATAGAAAGGTGTGGGTGTTCTCAACAATTCTCTAGTTGGTCATGAGTCCAAATTATACCCATAGATCACCCTAACACACACATCTCTCACAATTGTACCAAGTTACACACTAGGTCTTTCTAAATCAGATCACTTAGATCAATTCTTGGTCTCTGTCCAGTATTACAAAAATCACAGTAAATCAACCCTTTACTGGAAATTCCTCAAATTGGTCTTGTTGGAAATATCTAGATGTCTACTACAAATCTCTAATGAATCAGGTTCTCATATTGTGCTCTTAATGAGTCTCAAATGTCCAATCTTTACAGGATATCAAAAATGGCTGAAACCAGCATGCACAAGTTAATAAAGTCATATTAAATTCCATACTCATCCAAATGACATAAAATTTATATTGATGAAACTAGAGATCAGAGTGAACAATATGCAAAAGAATTCATGTCAAAACTCCAAGAATACGGTGAATTCTCTCTATTTCAATTATGCACAGAAAGTCATCATGTTCTTCAATTCAACTCCAGTTACTGATTAAAGATCAATTTTTCTCAAGCCTGTAAGTTTATCCAAACATTTTTCTGATTTTTGTATAGAATCTAGATGCATGTAGGAATACAGAGTAAAAATTTCATATCAGGACCATACTCCAATAAATTATGAAAATTCCAACAATATCAGTCATTTTGTTAACCAATTGCTGATTCTGCCTTACAACACGGTTCTACCATTTGATTTTAGTAAAATATCAAACCTCCTCAGAAAAATCCGAAATAAATCATGAACTATATAAACATATATATGAACAATACCTGAAAATTTCATGGCCTAATTTCTTGTGGTTTGTTCTTGAAAAAATCTACAAAATAGCATTCTGAACAAGTTTTCTAGTTTCAGTTCTGATTTCATCTTTCAACTTCTTAGATAATCATCCTAGCACTTTCTATCATACATGCATGCAAGAAAACCAATTAAGAGACATAAAGTAAGGTTTAGAGTAACTCCCTACCCTTGGTTGATGTAGAGGAATTGATCTTCTTGAGCTCCCTTCCTTTGAGAATCCTTCCTTGAGTCTTCTTCTTCACTCTCTCTTCTTCCTTTCTTTTTTTCTCTTGGTGGAGTCCTGAAATTCCAGAGCAAAGGAGGTAGGAAAGAGTGGAGACATGAAGGAGAAGAGAGGGGGGATATGGGCTGGTTTTGCTAGGGGGGGGGGTAGGGTAGGGTAGTAGGTGGTTTTGAACAAAACCATGGCTTTTGGCCACTAGTTTTGTGTTGGTTGCCCAATTTAAGTTTAAATGGGTCCCTTCAAATGCGAGACGAGAGGTTTATCAAGCGTACAGAATATATATCCACCGTAGTATCATACAGTGTTATATTTGCATAGGTGTCGTACCGAAAACTAGTGTTTATACTAGTATCGGTCCTCTTCATTCTCGTGCATCTTTTAGAATGCAATCTTCCTACGAACCGCCTTGCAAACATGGACCCACTCCAACACTCATATACTCAAACAAAACATTGCAATCATATGCACGCATACAGACAATATATATATACATATACATAAAGAAGTGTCATATAATCCGGGGTATTACAGGACATTTGTATGTTCGCGTGTCGAGGATCTGCAGGCCTATTCACAGAGCATGCAGGGTGTATTCACGTGTCGAGGGTCGACGGGCCAATTCTCGGGATGTACTCGGTGTATCTGCACGTCGAGGACCTCGCAAGCCTATTTGTGGGGTACACGATTGGGAGGTGATTCTCCAATTTTAGAACTATTCTTACATGATGCTTGCACATCGAGGGCTGTGATGCCTATTCGCGGAATATTTTGGATCTTGTTTCCATCACCATAGTAGATTATGTTGCAGAACGAGAGATTTAACCCTATAAAATGGAGATCGTTAAGAGCTTGCACCGGACCCATGTATTGTGGGATGCTTAGAATCCGACAAGTTTTGATTTGTGAGTCAGCATATAGCATTGATGTTTTCTTGACTTTGTTTTATGCATGTTGTTTTCTGTTTTTACACTTGACACTTAGTCTAGGTTTGTAGCGCCCCGAATTTCTAATATGAGAGCTTAGAAAATACGTGGCGAAATCCCAGTAATCCACTTCAATACAACAATAAACACCAACAAACACCACTAAAATTTTCTTTCTTTTATTACAACAATTATTACAAATCCCAGCGGAAGTCTAATCATCTCAACACAAATTAATCTTTTTATTTACAACTCAAAATGATCTCAAATATCCTTTACAGTTTTACACCAATCACTAAATAATCCAATTATCTCAAACTGTCCACTCAAGCATCCAACCTCCAATCTAAGCAATAACCTGCAACATGTGAGGCTAGAGTTGAACCCTAACCCCCAAACTACGGGGTCAGCCATAAATGGTGTGAGTGGTGACAAATCAAACAAAACATCATAAATGAACTGAAATAACAATATCCAACAAATAATAATCAAACACTAAAGTATGAAGTAACAATAAAAGAGTAATGGGTGATACCAAAACCAAAAGCCAAGTGTGTGTAAAAACAGGAAATCCAAATGCATAAAAGTGATTCAAGAAAACATCATGACTACATGCTGACAACGATGACTACTAAGAGATGAAGATAAACTATGATAATTTGCCCATGCTTGATCATTCCGGAGATTGATCCCACAGCACAGGTATTTTCCCTGGATAATTCAGGAGATCATCCCACATCTAAACATAGACTCATCATCACAATAATACCCCAAAAGCGTCGCCTCGACTCCGATCATTCCGTAGGTCAATCCCACATCTCAAGATAATTACTAGGATAATTCAGAAGAAATACCTCACATCTCAGGTTAACTACCTGGATAATTCTGGAGATAAATCACACATCACAAGTTAACTACTTGGATAATTCAGGAGATTAAATCCTACATCAAAAGCCTTACTGAGGTGCATAACTCAAGTTCCCATTCGTCATGACACTACTAATGCCTGTCCTTATTAGTTTGGGTTACTGAACAAATCTCCTAGAGTAGTGTACCCTACCGGACTAAAAATCTGAATAACTGAAAATTTGCCTCAATGGGCCTCAACAAATAACTGAACAAATATCTCAACACCGGTATACTAGGGTCACATACCTCTAAAGACTCAAAAACAATTATCTGAACAAAATACCACTAAACAAGTGGCTCAACTGAAAATCTCAAAATCATGTTCTTAACTGAACATCTCGAAATCAAAGACTGAACAAACATCTCAAAATCAAACACTAAACAGAAGATCTCAAAACCAAATACAAAGATCCCTCAGGACCAGTCGACTGTATAGCACATCAGTCGACTGTCCAGAGGACATAATCCAAAATTCCTCAAAAATAAGCTAAGGTATGATCGGTCGACTTATCAAGAAGTCAGTCGACTGCCCCGAGACAAAACAAATAATTCTCATCAAATATTCTAAGTATATCAGTCGACTAAAAGGGGGTTCATAGGTCGACTGTCCCGAAGGACTGAACAAAATTACAAACAGAAGACCAGTCGACTGACCTCAGTCTAGGTCGACTGTCCCGAACAATGCTCAAAGACTAAAAGTACAGCAGTAGGCTCGTACCAGTCGACTGCTCTATAGGCCAGTCGACTGTCGGCTACAGATTTCTAAAAACAGGTCTGAACACAAAAATCAAACTGGAGTTTTCTAAAGATCCACTGATCATAAAAATTAATTTATATCCAGGCAAATAAACAACTCTCAATAATCTCCATCAAGGATACATTACTCAATCAATCAAATACTCAAATCTCAAATCCTCCTGATCTAAACTCCTAATCTTTCTATTAGGGTTTCTCATCAAAACTTCTTACACAGCTCAATCAAAATCTGAACTACACCCAAAAGATCCAGATGTTTACCATCTGATCACAACATTATCCATTCTTAATATGTCTCCCAACAATACGATCTCATAAATCAAACCTTTCCTCAACAACTTAATAATTTCTCATACATGATCCAAATATCAATAAGAGTTCTCATCCTCCATATCCAAATAAATGATCCATATCATACGTACAATGAGACTAACAAAATAATGGCATAATGAACACAAACAAGCATAACAAAGATCTTACGTCATTCATCATTCGAATAACAAAGCAAAGCAAAACAAAACAAACAAAACAATCCACTCACCTTTGATTTGAAGAAAAATCCACAAAAAGCTTTCTCCTTGCTAGATCCAAGAATCCTCCTTTTTGCTCCTCAAAATAATCTCAAAATCTGAATATGCTCAATGACGGTTGGGAAGAGAGAATCTCTTATTTATGCCGGATTGTATATTAGGGTTTTATTCCCACTTTGCAAAATAATCCTTTCCAAAAAATACTTCTTGCATATATATAATTCTTTTCTTGAAAATTGAATCAAATATCATTTAAATTAGGATCTAATAGAAAAATATATTTCTAAACCTCAACAAATACTGATCGGAATGTCCAGTAAATACGTTTTGCATTCTAACCCTCAAAATTGTCAATTTTGCAAATAAGTCCTTTTCTCAAAAATTGCAAATAGGCATAATTAATTTCAGAAAAATCTGGAAAAATATTAAATAGTTCTCAAATAATAAATAATGATCTTTCATAAGGAAAACTAAAATTTTCAACTTCTGAAAAGCCATTTGCACGTGTTTTGCACGTGTACAAAAGATAAATCTTTTAGAAAATATTTATCAAATACTCAAAATCATTTAAAATTTATTTTCAAATAATTAAAATAATATTTGAAAATACGGGGTTCTACATCACTCCCTCCTTAGAAGAGTTCTGTCCTCAGAACTACTACTAATGAGTTCAAACACATACCAACAAAAAGGAAACAATACTTCATAAATAGATCATAATCCAAATAATTTCATATAACATCACAATCAAATAAAGGATTACATCATGTATCAATCAATGGTACAATCATTGAAAGAATTACAATCACATACAAGAAAATACATTCATGCAAACAATCCAGGAAAATCCTTCTGCATGCGATCCTCTGGCTCCCATGTATCCTCCTCGAACTGTTGATTCCTCCACAATACTTTGACCATAAGTATCACCTTGCTTCTAAGGACTTTCTCCCTACGATCAACGATCTCAACAGGCTGTTCCTTGTAACTCAGGTTCACCTGTAGATCTTCAGGAACTTCCACCAACTGATGCTTCTGATCGGCCACATACTTCCTCAGTAATGATACATGAAACACATCATGCACCTGAGCCAACTCCTCTGGAAGCTTCAATCTGTACGCGGTCTTGCCAATCCGCTCCACGATCCTGTATGGCCCAATATACCTTGGCGCCAACTTGCCTCCCTTACCAAATCTGATCACTCCTTTGGTCGGAGAAACCTTGAGAAAAACTGCATCCCCAACCTCAAATTCCAAATCTCTCCGTCGAGTGTCAGCATAACTCTTCTGCCAACTCTGAGCTTCAACCAATCTCTTGCGAATCAGCTCAATCTGCTCTGACGTCTGCTGCACGATCTCAGGACCATACATCTGCCTTTCGCCAACCTCATACCAACAAACAGGTGTCCTGTACCTCCTCCCGTACAAAGCCTCATATGGTGCCATCCCAATACTTGCATGGTAACTATTGTTATAGGCAAACTCAACTAATGCCAAGTATCTCTCCCAACTACCACCAAAGTCCATAACACAAGCTCTCAACATATCTTCCAGCACTCGATTCACCCTCTCCGTCTGACCATCTGTCTGCGGATGAAATGCTGTACTGAAATCAGTTCTGGTGCCCAAAGCTGCCTGTAGGCTCTTCCAGAACCTCGAAGTAAACCTTGCATCTCTGTCAGACACAATCGAAACTGAAACTCCATGAAGTTTCACAATTTCTACAATGTACAACTCAGCCAATTTCTCCATTGACCAAGTAATCTTCATGGCTAGAAAATGTGCCAACTTAGTCAATCGGTCCACAACGACCCAAATCGAGTCATTGCCCTTTGAACTCCTCGGCAAACCTGTGATAAAGTCCATGCTGACATTTTCCCACTTCCACTCCGGAATGGGTAATGGCTGTAACAAACCTCCAGGTCTCTGGTTCTCTGCCTTGATCTGCTGATAAGTCAGACACCTTGGCACAAAATCTGCTACATCCCGCTTCATACCTGACCACCAAAAATGTGGTTTGATGTCCCTGTACATCTTCGTGCCTCCTGGATGAACTGATAACAATGTACTGTGTGCCTCCTGTAAGATACTCTGTCTCAACTCTGCATTATCTGGAACACACAACCTTTCACCCATACAAAGAACTCCATCTTGGACACGAAATTCTGATAACTTGCCTTCTGAAACCTGCTGCAACATCTTCTGGATCTCTGAATCTGATCTCTGACCTTCAACAATCTTCTCTCTCAAAGACGGTTGCAGCCTCAACTGAGCCAAAGATGCCCCTAAACCTCGCAGTACCACCTCGATACCTGCCTGATCAATCTCTGCTGCCAACTCCCTTCGAGTAGTGATCAATCTCGATAAACTACTCTTCCTGCTAAGTCCATCAGCCACTACATTCGCCTTGCCCGGATGATACTTGATCTCAGGACGAATGTCTTCCAATACCTCCAACCACCTTCTCTGCCGAAGATTCAAATCCCTCTGCTGATAAATATACTTCAGGCTCTTGTGGTCAGTGTACATATTGACCTTCTCACCATAGACATAATGCCTCCATAGCTTCAAGGCATATATGATAGCTGCTAGCTCCAGATCATGCGTCGGATAATTCTTCTCATGCGGACGCAACTGCCTCGAACCATAAGCAATGACCTTGCCTCCTTGCATCAAGACACAACCCAAACCTCTGAGAGACGCATCACTGTAGATATCATAATCTTTCCCAGCTTGCGGCAATGCCAATATAGGTGCAGTAGTCAGCCTTTCCTTTAACTCAAGGAAACTCACCTCGCACTTATCGGTCCATAAAAATGCCACATTCTTCCGGGTCAAATCTGTCAATGGAACTGCAATCTGAGAATACCCCTGAATAAACCTCCTGTAGTAACCAGCTAATCCCAAGAAGCTTCTTACTTCCTTCACTGACGTCAGCCTGGGCCAATCCTTCACTGCTTCCACTTTCTGAGGATCAGTAGCTACTCCCTCCTTAGAAAGAATATGACCAAGGAAAGCTACCTCAGACTTCCAAAATTCACACTTCGACAATTTGGCATACAAGCTGTGCTCCTGCAATGTCTGTAATACCGCTGTCAAGTGCTTAGAATGATCCTCCTCCGACTTCGAATACACCAAGATATCATCGATGAAGACCACCACGAAGGAATCAATGAACGGCCTCAACACTCGATTCATCATATCCATGAAAACTGCTGGCGCATTCGTCAACCCGAATGGCATCACCAAAAACTCATACAGCCCATGACGAGTCCTGAACGCTGTCTTACTCACATCTTCCTCCTTGACTCGCACCTGATGATACCCTGACCTCAGATCAATCTTCGAAAACACCGCTGCTCCTCGAAGCCTGTCGAACAAATCATCAATCCGCGGCAGTGGGTACTTGTTCTGAATAGTCACCTTATTCAATTCCCGATAGTCAATGCACATCCTCATCGACCCATCCTTCTTCTTGACCAACAACACTGGCGCTCCCCACGGAGATGAACTCGGTCTGACAAGCCCTTTGCTCAAAAGCTCTTCAATCTGCTTCTTCACTTCATCCTGCTCTACAGGTGTCATCCTGTACGGAGCCTTGGAAATCGGCTCACTCCCCGGCTGAACGTTGATACAAAACTCTACATCTCTCTGCGGTGGTAACCCTGGAAAGTCATCCAAGAACACCTGAGGAAAACTTCGAACCACCGGAATGCCCTTGACTTCATCTGCAACAGACTTCTTAGATACCATTGCAGCCACCTGCGGAATCTTCTTCTCCCCTTGGAAAGTTACTGCAGGTCCACCTGGTGCTTTCACCAACACCTCCTTCCGCTTGCAGTCAATTGTGGCATCATATATAGCCATCCAATCGATGCCCACGATGACATCCACTCCCAGAACTTGTAGCTCGATCAAGTCGATGCCGAACATCCTTCCACCAATCTCGATATCACAGCCCTCGTAATATCGATCCGCTATCAGCTCCTCACCTGACGGCGTTGCCACCGACAAAACTCTTCCTGGAAATAACTTAGGTTCCAAACCTAAGATCCTGGCAAAACTTGGCAATACAAATGTATGCGATGAACCAGTGTCAAACAAAACCTTTGCTTTAATTCCATTTATTAAAACAACTCCTGTTACAATAAGAATGATACTCAATCTTAAATTGTTCTGAAATAAAAGTTTTATTCATTACACTGATTCAAAATGAAAGAAATCAAAATTCCTGCATACCCTGTATTACATCTTCCGAGTTTCTCGCATCCTCCTCGGTCAATGCAAATACTCGCCCTTGCCTCTTCGGGATTTTGCTTCCACCCGAACCATCTTTCTTTAGTTGTGGACAATGGGGCTTTGAGTGTCCAGTCTGCCCACACTGAGAACAAACATGCTCTGCCAACTTCGGGCATGCTGACCTGTAATGTCCTACTTCCTTGCAGTAGTAGCAGGTCACTCCCTGAGCTCCAGATGCCTTCTGCACCGGTCCACTGAACTTTGCCTGCTTCGCGGAGAATCCCTTCCCACTCTGGCCTGATGCTGGCCTCTTGTTCCGGTTCCAAGAATCCTGCTTCTTCTGAAACAAGTCCATATCCTCTTCAGTCATCGCGGCCCTCCTGACCAGCTTGTCAAATCTTCTAATGCCCAATGGAACCATCCTAGACCTCAAGTTTGGCCTCAATCCTAGCTCAAACTTTTTGGCCTTCTTTGCTTCGTCCATGACCAACTCTGGTGCATACCTCGAAAGTTGAGCGAATTTCGTCTCATACTCCCGAACAGTCATGCTCCCCTGCTGAAGGTTCATGAACTCAGTCGCCTTCTTCTCCTGAACATCAAGAGGAAAGAAACGATCTCTGAACTCCTCCAGAAAAGCTTCCCATGTCAGCTGCTGATCTCCCAAGTTCCTCTTCAATGACTCCCACCATACACCAGCATCTTTCTCGAGCTGCATCAAAGCCAACTTCACCTTGCTAGCTTCAGGACTCTCCGACACTTCGAAGATCGTCTGCATCTTCCTGATCCAATCATCTGCTGCTGTTGGATCAGCTTGCCCCTCAAAGACCGGTGGCCTCATCCTCTTAAAGGATTCAATCTACTTTATGGGGTCGGCATTCACCAATCCATGACCAGCTCCATGATTTGGCAGCGGGTTCTGCTGCTGCGCTTGCTGCTGTGCCACATTGAGTGCCATCAGCGTATTCAACGTCTGATATACTTTTGCAAACTCAGCTTCAAGGTCGATCCCATTCCCTCGGGAACTACCAGATCCATCCTCATTATTGCCACCATTTCTACCTCTGGGTGCAACCATTTTGAATACTGCAAAACGAGGGTAAAGTTAGAGCACACATACAATTCAAACTCAAATCAATACCCTATGGCAAAGCCATAACCATACCCCAAACCATAATTTCAACCAAACATCATATTTTAACTCTATGTGATACTCACACTCTGATGTCCACACCTAGGTACTCACTCTCTAGTGTCCACACCTAGGTTGGTTGTCATACTAAGTCTATTATTACATTGAAGCGGAGCTCTGATACCAATCTCTGTAGCGCCCCGAATTTCTAATATGAGAGCTTAGAAAATACGTGGCGAAATCCCAGTAATCCACTTCAATACAACAATAAACACCAACAAACACCACTAAAATTTTCTTTCTTTTATTACAACAATTATTACAAATCCCAGCGGAAGTCTAATCATCTCAACACAAATTAATCTTTTTATTTACAACTCAAAATGATCTCAAATATCCTTTACAGTTTTACACCAATCACTAAATAATCCAATTATCTCAAACTGCCCACTCAAGCATCCAACCTCCAATCTAAGCAATAACCTGCAACATGTGAGGCTAGAGTTGAACCCTAACCCCCAAACTACGGGGTCAGCCATAAATGGTGTGAGTGGTGACAAATCAAACAAAACATCATAAATGAACTGAAATAACAATATCCAACAAATAATAATCAAACACTAAAGTATGAAGTAACAATAAAAGAGTAATGGGTGATACCAAAACCAAAAGCCAAGTGTGTGTAAAAACAGGAAATCCAAATGCATAAAAGTGATTCAAGAAAACATCATGACTACATGCTGACAACGATGACTACTAAGAGATGAAGATAAACTATGATAATTTGCCCATGCTTGATCATTCCGGAGATTGATCCCACATCACAGGTATTTTCCCTGGATAATTCAGGAGATCATCCCACATCTAAACATAGACTCATCATCACAATAATACCCCGAAAGCGTCGCCTCGACTCCGATCATTCCGTAGGTCAATCCCACATCTCAAGATAATTACTTGGATAATTCAGGAGAAATACCTCACATCTCAGGTTAACTACCTGGATAATTCCGGAGATAAATCACACATCACAAGTTAACTACTTGGATAATTCAGGAGATTAAATCCTACATCAAAAGCCTTACTGAGGTGCATAACTCAAGTTCCCATTCGTCATGACACTACTAATGCCTGTCCTTATTAGTTTGGGTTACTGAACAAATCTCCTAGAGTAGTGTACCCTACCGGACTAAAAATCTGAATAACTGAAAATTTGCCTCAATGGGCCTCAACAAATAACTGAACAAATATCTCAACACCGGTATACTAAGGTCACATACCTCTAAAGACTCAAAAACAATTATCTGAACAAAATTCCACTAAACAAGTGGCTCAACTGAAAATCTCAAAATCATGTTCTTAACTGAACATCTCGAAATCAAAGACTGAACAAACATCTCAAAATTAAACACTAAACAGAAGATCTCAAAACCAAATACAAAGATCCCTCAGGACCAGTCGACTGTATAGCACATCAGTCGACTGTCCAGAGGACATAATCCAAAATTTCTCAAAAATAAGCTAAGGTATGATCGGTCGACTTATCAAGAAGTCAGTCGACTGCCCCGAGACAAAACAAATAATTCTCATCAAATATTCTAAGTATATCAGTCGACTAAAAGGGGGTTCATAGGTCGACTGTCCCGAAGGACTGAACAAAATTACAAACAGAAGACCAGTCGACTGACCTCAGTCTAGGTCGACTGTCCCGAACAATGCTCAAAGACTAAAAGTACAGCAGTAGGCTCGTACCAGTCGACTGCTCTATAGGCCTGTCGACTGTCGGCTACAGATTTCTAAAAACAGGTCTGAACACAAAAATCAAACTGGAGTTTTCTAAAGATCCACTGATCATAAAAATTAATTTATATCCAGGCAAATAAACAACTCTCAATAATCTCCATCAAGGATACATTACTCAATCAATCAAATACTCAAATCTCAAATCCTCCTGATCTAAACTCCTAATCTTTCTATTAGGGTTTCTCATCAAAACTTCTTACACAGCTCAATCAAAATCTGAACTACACCCAAAAGATCCAGATGTTTACCATCTGATCACAACATTATCCATTCTTAATATGTCTCCCAACAATACGATCTCATAAATCAAACCTTTCCTCAACAACTTAATAATTTCTCATACATGATCCAAATATCAATAAGAGTTCTCATCCTCCATATCCAAATAAATGATCCATATCATACGTACAATGAGACTAACAAAATAATGGCATAATGAACACAAACAAGCATAACAAAGATCTTACGTCATTCATCATTCGAATAACAAAGCAAAGCAAAACAAAACAAACAAAACAATCCACTCACCTTTGATTTGAAGAAAAATCCACAAAAAGCTTTCTCCTTGCTAGATCCAAGAATCCTCCTTTTTGCTCCTCAAAATAATCTCAAAATCTGAATATGCTCAATGACGGATGGGAAGAGAGAATCTCTTTTTTATGCCGGATTGTATATTAGGGTTTTATTCCCACTTTGCAAAATAATCCTTTCCAAAAAATACTTCTTGCATATATATAATTCTTTTCTTGAAAATTGAATCAAATATCATTTAAATTAGGATCTAATAGAAAAATATATTTCTAAACCTCAACAAATACTGATCGGAATGTCCAGTAAATACGTTTTGCATTCTAACCCTCAAAATTGTCAATTTTGCAAATAAGTCCTTTTCTCAAAAATTGCAAATAGGCATAATTAATTTCAGAAAAATCTGGAAAAATATTAAATAGTTCTCAAATAATAAATAATGATCTTTCATAAGGAAAACTAAATTTTTCAACTTCTGAAAAGCCATTTGCACGTGTTTTGCACGTGTACAAAAGATAAATCTTTTAGAAAATATTTATCAAATACTCAAAATCATTTAAAATTTATTTTCAAATAATTAAAATAATATTTGAAAATACAGGGTTCTACAAGGTTCACTTGATGTTTTCATATTTTATTTATTGTTGACTCTTATTTTTTTAATTCTTAATACATGTTGTTTATGATTCTATGCCTTATGATTATTTATTGTTGTTTCGTATTCCTTTCATATTTATGGTTGACATATGTTGTTTATGACTCTATCCTTCATGTTTTATTTATGCTGCATTTCTTTTGATGTCACTCATACCTTTGTGGCTTGCCCCTGTAGTTTTGGGGGTTAGGGTTATCTCTAGCCTCATATTTTACAGCTAGGTGCTTATAGCTTGGGATTTAGATGCTTGTGCTAGAATGATAATAGAGCTTATGTAAATTGTAAAAGAAAGTTGTAAAAGAAAGATTGTAATTTAAGGTGTTTTGTATTCGGTTGTGTCTTGTAAACAAGTGATGTAATAAAAGTTGAAATAAAAAATTATCTGTGTTTTTTTTGGCTATGTTTACTATTACAATTGAAGTTGATGCTGGAAATTGTACCACATGTTTCTGAGATATTATATTGAAAATTCGGGGCGCTACATATATTGGTATCAGAGCAGGCTTCAATAGTAATAATAAATTTGGTATAAAAATAAACCTAGGTGTGGACATTAGAGCGTGAGTAACTAGGCGTAGATATTAGAGTGTGAGTATCACATAGAGTTAGAACATGGTGTTTTGTTTTGGGGTATGGTTGGGGTTTTGCCATGGGATATGGATATGGATGTGAATTGTGTTGTGATGCTCTAACTTTACCCTCATTTTGCAGTATTCAGTAGAATGGCAGAACCCAGGTCCAGGAATGGTGGTAATGGCGATGGGGCAGAAGGTTCCTATGGAGCAGGACTTGATCTTGAGATTGAGATTGCCATGGTGTATCAGACCTTAAACACATTCATGGCAGCTAATATGGAACAGAATCAGAATCATAATCAGAATCAAAATCAGGGGCAGGACCAGTGTTTGTTAAAGTTGATCCGATCAAGCAGGTTGAGTCTTTCAAGCAGATGAAGCCGCCTGTGTTTGAGGGGCAGTCTGATCCAGATAGGGTTGATGATTGGATTAGACAGATGGAGATGGTCTTCGAAGTCTTGGAGACTCCAGCAGTCAATAAGGTAAAGTTGGTAGCGATGCAGTTAGAGAAGGATGCTGGTGTTTGGTAGTCAGTGAAGAGGACGTTTGGGGATCAGCAAGTAACTTGGGAGGCTTTTTCTGGATGAGTTTAGGGATCGTTTCATTTCTCTGAATATTCAGGAGAAGAAGGCAACGGAATTCTTGAACCTGCAGCAAGGCAGCATGACAGTGCGCGAATATGAGACTAAATTCGCCCAGCTTTCAAGGTATGCACCGGAACTAATTGTGGATGAAACGAAGAAGGCCAAGAAGTTTGAGTAGGGCATGAGGCCGAATTTGAGGTCGAGGATGATTTGATAAGCTGGTCAGGAGAGCAGCTATGACAGAAGAAGATATGAACCAATTCCAGAAGAAGCAGGAAACCTGGAATAAGAACAAGAGGCCAGCAGATATTCAGAGTGAGAAGGAGTTCCCAGCGAAGCAGGGCAAGTTCCATAGGCCAGTGCAAAAGGCACCTGCGATTCAAGGCGTGACTTATTTCAACTGTGGGGAGGCAGGTCATTATCAGGCAGCATGCACCAAGCCTCGGAGGGTGCAGGTTTGTTATCAGTGTGGTCGTGAAGGGCATCTCAGACCAAACTGTCTGCAGTTGAAGAAGGATGGTGCAGGCAGAGGCAAAGTTCTGAGGTAGGGACGAGTGTTCGCATTGACTGAGGAGGATGCAGATAACTCAGGGATGTGATCCAGGGTGTGCAAGAATTTTCAATTCATTTATTTTTGTATTAAGTAAAACTTTGTTTGAGAATAAATTGGAGATTTGAGTATCATTCTTCATGTAACAGAATTTGTTTTGGTTAATAGAATAAAAACAAAAGTTTTATTTGATACTGGTTCTTTGCATACATTGTGTCGCCCAATTTTTGCTAAGTCTTAGGTGTGGAGCTTAAGGTGTTTCCAGGCGGAGCCTTGATGATGGCAACACCATCAGGGGAAGAATTGATTGCTGATCAATATTACGAGCACTGTGATATCGAGATTGGTGGGAGATTATTTGGTATTGATCTCATTGAGCTGTAAGCTTGAGGTAGCTTTTCTTGGTCATGTCCTTTCTAAGGAGGGAGTGGCCACGGATCCTCGGAAGGTTGAAGCAGATTATGGAAGGTCAGAATCTAGATGCAGAGATTCGTGGGTTGTTGCAGCAGGTTTCCGATGGCAAGTTATCAGAGTGCGCAGCGGGAGCTACTTGGGAGTCGGAGGATTGCATGCGGAAGGTTTTTTCTGAACTTTTGTATGATTGTACTATTTGAGTTGAATTTTATTACTTTTGTTAGTCTATATTCTCTTGTGTATTTGCATTTCTTAAACTATTTCCCATTTATGAGATTTCATTTCCTTTTGCTTATTTTTTGTTTAGACCATATTAGTAGTAGTTCTGAGGTCAGAACTATCCTAAGGAGAGAGTAATGTAATACCCCAGATTTTATAAATAATGTTTTTAAGATTAATAAATGAATTAAAATGATTTTTGGAGATTTAATAAATATTTTTCTGAAGATTTATCCTTTACACGTACAAAATACGTGCAAATGTTCTCTTGGGAAGTTCAAAGTCAAAAACTATTTTGGGAAAACTCATTATTTATTATTAGATATTATTTGTGAATTTCTTGAATTTTTCTGATATTTATTGGACCTATTTGCAAATATTACAAAAAGATGGACTTTTGTGCAAAATTACCACTTGAAATGAAAACTCCAGATTTTTGGACTTTTGGGCTTGCATTATACCTAGTCAACTCAGAGTTAAAGAGGTTACGTTTTTTTTTAATAAATTTGGTTTATTTTGCAAGTCTTGATAAAAAAAAAAGAATCTTTTGCAAATTTGCCATTTACAGGGGTAAAAGTGTAAATTTGTTTTTCTGGGTTTTCAAACAGTGCCGGCTGGTTGTAGGCTGGTTTTTATTGTTTTTTTAAAACTCAATTAAGTTGGTTTTATTCAATTTCTAAGTACAAGGATATATATATATATATATATATATATATATATATAATAAAACACAAAGAAAGCTATCAAGTGGCTCACATTCAATCTATCCCAAAGTTAATGGACCAGATCTACTCTCACAAAACATATTTTCCTGCTCAAAATTTCAAACCCCACAATTTTGAATACCCCTATCTCTCTCTCTCTCTCTCTCTCTTCCAGACCCCCTCCCCCTTCTCTCTCCCTCCTCCCGCTCTCTCTATCTCTTCCTGCTCTCTCTTTCTCTCTCTCCCTCCTCCCGGTCTCTCTCTCTCACTCACTCTGTCTCTCTCTCTCTCTCTCTGTTTCTCTCTCTTCCCGCTCTCTCTTCCTACTCTCTTTCTCTCTCTCTCTCTCTCATTGACCCCAAACCCCCCCCCCCCCCCTCTCTCATCGATCCCGACCACCGAAACCCCACCGAAGCTTCACCGTCACTCTCTCTCCTATTCAGATGGGGAAACATGAAGTGGTGCCCGTACGGATCAAGGTGCCAGTTTGCCCATGGCATTCAGGACCTAAAGCCGGTGATTCGATACCCGAGGTACAAGACCCTGCAGTGCCGCATGATGGGGGCCGGCGGTGACTGTACTTACGGTCATCGCTTCCACTTCCGACATGCCAATATCAACACCCCAGCACAGAGATTGATTCATAAGCTCGAAATGAAGGTAACCAGTTCATTGATCTCCTTAAACTGTTGTTAGTAACTCCCCGTGCTCACCAATTGTATGATAGAATAACTCGGTGGAGCTTGCATTGTATCGAACAGTTGGTTTGTTGGGAATTTTTGGTATATTTTGGTGAATAGCATTGATGTTATGTGATATTAGAATCTCAATATTTTGCTGATTTGCTGGGTTAATGTAGATTCATATTTGGAGAAGAGTAACCAAAGACAAGTAGACTAAAATGAGTACTGAAAGGTACTGGACAGTTACTGACCTTAGAAGATTGACCTCTAAATTAAGTATATCTAATGTCCACTTGAAATTAATGGCTTTACTCTTACTGCCATTCCTACTGGTGTTGCTGTATTTGGGGAAACTTAGTTATTGATGTTAATGTTAGAAACTGACTTTGCTATAGTGTTAATAGGTCATTTTAATGTCATCTATGGAAGTATTTTTAGATGAGCACATCTTCTTCTAGGATCTATGAAAGCATAGTAGGAAATCTTATTAACCAAATTTCACATCTTGAGGATTTCTTTGCCATCTTGCAGTGCATTTTTCGATTTTATCTCTCATGAAAATGTGATAAATGTGTAATTTTGATTGTCTATTATTATAGCTCTGAAGGTACCACAAAGTTTCTAGCTCTTTTTAGTATTGGTTTCACAGGAATAAAGTCTATATCTGTATATTACTTATTACATTTGAAACTATTCTTTTTTCACTTGTGTTTCCCCTTAACCTTCAATCATATTTTACTTTGGACATGACTTTGTAGTTAAAACTCAACAAAGAAAAGTTAAATTATTATATATGCAAGTCTTCATGGATTTTTGGCACAACAGATGTACATAGTTATTTTACATTTTCCTTCTTCTAGAGATAGTTATGAATTTATTTATGTACAAGAGAAACAAAGTCTTTATGATGCTTTTTGATATTTGCTTACTTGCTGCTTTTTTGCTTACTTAATTATATTGGCTTACTTGCTGTTTCTTAATGCGATCGCTTTTGTTTCTATCTTATTTGAACCGATGTCTTTATGTACATTGTTTATGTTTGGTACCTACAGGAGAAGAAAAGCGTAATTGGACTTCCAAAAAGGCAAGAGCTTGAACAAGAGGTAAGGGGTGTTTAATTTTTTATGCTTAACGACTGAAGTTATTTGTCGATAACTTGAGGAGGAGGCATATGAGACATCATGTCTCAAATTGTGACCCTACACCAATCACACAAATTTTAACAGCAGGAAAAACAAAGATAAAAGTACTCTTTTTAAAGTGCAACCTTTTAGAAGTATACTTTTATCTTTGTTTTTCTTGCTGTTAAAATTCCAGTATGTTAGTGTGGAAGTAAATTTTATTTCCGGTTTTATTTAGAGCTGAACAAATTGGAGAATGACAATTCTATTTTTAAGTGGTTGCTTATTGTGTGAAAGTAGTACGTGATAATCCCTTATGTGTAGCGAAATTGACTAAGTTCAAATGGATGTGCAATTTTTCTTCTCTTGCCTTCTAATTATATAATGTAGGGATTTTCAATGTAGAATTCTTTGTTTTCCCATGCCTCATTGTTATCCATGCTCATTGATGTTTCAACTTTTGTATGTAGTGACACATTTATGGAATATGTGCATTCTTCTGATGAATAAAGAGAAGAAGAGGTATTACTTTGATTCGAGGAGAGGATGTAAACATGGTGGGTGATAGTGGATAGTCGAATGGGATGGAAGAAAAATCTTTTTCTCATTAAGGTATAGTTCCATTTCCTTTTAAAGTCCTCTTCCAGAAGCTTATATAAATTTGATGCACATTTTAATATTTTATTGTGAAATTGCTTATATTCTTTTCCCTACAACATTCCAACAACACTAGCAATAGCAACAATAGAAACTTCATGAACAAGGAAATCGTCAGGATGACCAAAACACTCTTTAGGTCATTGGTGCTACTATGACATTTGTGAACTTAATCACATATTTTTACTTTTTGGTGCATTAAATGCATTAGGGTGATGTGTTATCACATATTTTTAGAAATTCCCAAAGCAATCTAAGGGATAAAAGAAGTATTATGATTTATATTTAAAATCATACATCTGATTCCGCTGAATTTGAAATTTAATAACATGTTATTTCTCTAATTATAAACTACAAACTTCCTTTTCAACATATCTTTCCTATCTATATAATAAAACAAGTATGTCAACCAAGTATATAATAACATGAAAGGAATCCCTGGCCCTTTGCAACAAGTATGTCAACCAAGAAAGTGAGAGAAATTTCATTTCCGCATGTTTAATAAGTGTAGATTGTAGTAAGACCTGAAGTCATTACCTCTCATCACATTTTCAAGAATTAATTATTCTTTTGACTTAAAATATGCCAAGATGCCACCCATTTTCATTCATGAGAAATAACGAAACAAGAGTTTTAGTACAAACCAACAAAATAATACATCCTACGTACGTTCAAGCCTTACATTGTCACCAAAGTTCCTTAAGTGCATTTTCAGTGCTCATGTGATAATTTCTTACGAAAATAGGAAATTTTTACATATGCTTCGCATATTATGTATGGAAAGTGTTTATGAGCTGGCAAGTTATTTACACATGCATATCATAATGATGGCAGAAAGTGTTTATGAGCTGGCAACCAATGTTTGTAATATAATTCATGCGTTGTATTCTTCCATAGAATGATTTTCTTTTATTCTCATCAATTTTTGATTTTTCATTGTATAGTAAATATAAAAAAAAGATACATCTTTTTTGGTACTATAAAACTGATTTCTATCTATATGGATGTCTTCTCAGGATCGAGCTATAAAGAACTTATGATCCAGTGCAATCTTATGGGAAGTTCAGATATAAAGCCCTAAACATTCATGTTCTTTTATATATAAAGCCCGAAACTGAATTGTAGAAAGTACTTTCGGGCTTTATATATAAAAGAACATGAATGTTCAAGGAAGAAACTGATATGCGACACTTTATATAGCAACTCATATTCAATCTGCAGTTGAGGATACTCAAGTGGTTTTAGAACCTCATCTAGAGTGAGTACAATATTTTGTCGGCCATCCCACGACTGATCTTCAAGTATGTGCATATTTCTTTCTATATTCTAACAGAATATAGAAAGACCCTAAGAAAAATGTGCATTCTCTCTATATGTATATTCAATTAGACAACTAGAGTTCCAGTCACGATTTCATGTAAGCAGAGGCAGTAAAATTGATTTATAAATAGTGCATTGCAATGATGGAGGAAAGGCCAAAATGAAACTAATGCTACAAATTGTGCAGAAAAAGAAGTCGGTCAAACTGATTACATCAGATATGAGTTTCTTTAATGAGAATTGCAACGACAAAAAGACATACACTGATATATGTACTTTAGATTTAATGTTTTGTAGGGAATTATCAAAAATTGAAAGTACACAGTTTCTTTCTTTCTCAAATTTTTCCTATTCATTATATGGACCCAGAAAAAGAACATAGACAAAAATGGTTCAGTGAAGATCTACATATAGATAACAATCAAGCACTACCTTGACAGAAATAGCTGAACCTACTAAATCCTTTGTTATATCTTGAGTTGCTTTTTGTGAATCTACAAGAGTAAAAGTATCAAATATTAGTAGTATGTTATAACAATCGACAAATGCTGTATGTACTTGCTGTATGCTTTCATTTAAGCCAAAACTAATGCTACAAGTTGTGTATGTTAACTACTTAGTGTGTGCTTCCACCAATTTTTTTCATATCAAGTTGTTTATGTTTATGTATGTTAACTTTTGTGGCATTCATATCAAGTTGCTTATGTTCATTATTATTTAATTTGATTTTTATAAGAGGTGCTTTTTTAAAAAAGAATCGTTGCACTTTGATTATATGGATTTATGATTGTAGATATTTTATAAATAACTGATGGGGAACACATTGCACAACAAAAGTTTTCAACTTTTATTCCAGTTGTTTCCCTTTATGCATTGTCCCCCTTAGCTTTATGCATCGTAAACATCTACAACTTTTATGATTGTAGAGTTTATTAATTCCAATTACTTCTGTTAAATGATTCCCTTTATGCATCGTAACAACATTAGGTCAAGTCGAAGGGAGTGACCATGACAGTACTTTTGGCCAAGGCTGCGGCAATGGCACTTGCACAACACCCAGTTGTGAATGCCAGCTGCAAAGATGGGAAGAGTTTCACATACAACCCCAGCATTAACATTGCGGTGGCAGTGGCAATTGATGGTGGCCTCATCACTCCAGTTCTCCAGGATGCTGATAAGGTCAGTCTTGATGTACACAAGGTTAAGAACAGACATTAAAACCCTTCTCATTTATCATTTTAGCTAACTGTTTGTAATGCAGCTGGATATCTACTTGCTCTCACAAAAATGGAAAGAGTTGGTAGGCAAGGCTCGCTCAAAGCAACTTCAGCCCAACGAGTACAACTCAGGTGTGTTTACAGTAGATGTCTTTTGTTTCTCTTTCTAAGTTTTCGCTAATTAACTGTAGGTTGATGATTTATGATATGTTATGCAGGAACATTTACTCTATCGAATTTGGGTATGTTTGGAGTAGACAAATTTGATGCTATACTGCCTCCCGGACAGGTGGGGTTTTAAAACAATTATGGATAACTGTGCTTTTTCGTGAACATCTTAATGACTATTCACTGTTCTAAAAGGGCGCTATAATGGCTGTGGGAGCATCAAAGCCCACTCCAATTGCTGGCAAGGATGGTTTCTTCACCGTGAAGAATAGAATGCTGGTAATTGATCATTTGCCTATTCATGTTATGCTTTTCATATCTGCATGCATAAAAGGGAAATTACATAATATCTGTTTAGGGTCATGATTCCAATTTTGGAGAACAATCCATATGAAAGATTATACTTTATACTAATTTACAAAACTCAAGTTATTAAACACAGCTTCATTTTCGAAACACAGTAAACACTTATACAAGTAACTGTCTAACTGAAACAATTTATTCTGAAGGTAATACTTGGGTTTCCTGTAAACTTTTGAACTTATAATTAACTTATGGCATAAAAGTTGGATGCCGGTGAACTACAAACCAAACAATAAGACGGCACACAGCGAAAATTACACCTCACAAATCTAAAACAACTATTCAGTGTTTATAACTCCGGTGACCAATTTATTTAGAACTCAATTAGTTACTGGAAATAAGTTTAAAATGAAAGACATCAAAGAGAGATCTTCATTATAGCTAAAAGTTTAAATTAAGCAAGTTTAAAATTATGAAGTTTAAATTTAGCAATATTTTCTTAGACCTGCAACTTTGAATTATTATCTTTTATGCACACATTTTTTTTTTTGAATTTTGCTATTTCAACGTTAACATTATTTTTAGCCAGAGCAGCTTATCCCCTACTGACCTTAATATTATGTTTTTGCATGTCAACTTCATTAAATGTGCACAAACTACAGATCTTATTTTTAAAAACATTCTAACATACGGTATGTTTAAAAATTAAAAAAAGGAAAACTACATGCTTCTTATTAACGTAAATTTATACTATGTAGACGATAGATTACATGTCAACTTCATTAAAAACATTCTAAGAGACTGCAAGTTTAAAATTAAAAAAGGAAAACTACTTGCTTCTTATTAAAGCAAATTTATAATATGTAGACGAAAAGATATCTTACATGTCAACTTCATTAAATGTCGTGAGCATAGCAAATGTGTTCTCGGATTCCTTCAAGTGAGTAGCAATTCTTCTCCTAAGTCATGGCATAGGAACCTAAATCCACAGTTCAAAAGTTTCTCCTAACAATAGTTCAAAATCAAAACACAACCAACAAGCACTCAATGGCCTGCCAATATTCTAAACCCTATCGCCTCATTCATTATCCTTCAGTAGTAAATAATAAGCAGCTATCTATAGTGCAAGAAGTTTACCCACTAAAATAATAGATTGAAAAATTTAGAGACAGAAGCAATTAGTCTTTGGTGTTATTGATTTAGTAAAAGTATCTTTAGTTGGCACAGTGATTTAGTCCAACCCCTGGCATTGATGTACTACTAGGATGATCTAAATCCACTTATTTAATTATGCGTCTTTATGAGATTTGTTCCAAGTTATTGTCTAGGATGCATCTAATTGATATTTATGCTAATTTTACTCAACTCTTTTTTTGTTTCCTTAAGGAAATGGTCCTCCAGCCGGGCAAAATTTTCACCAGCATGTTCCACAGATTCAAAGACAGATTCTTTACTTCCGACAACCCCGAAAGGTATTTGAGAAAATGCATAGGAGACACATAAGCATTAAACAAAATGTCCATCTTAACCTAACAAGCTATAGTTGTAGTTTATAAACTACAATTCACCCAAATATTGCACAAATGAGTCTCAGTTTACAATTACAATTTTAGTACAACTACAATGAATTTGTGTTTAGTACAAATGTAAACAATGGTGATGAAAATACCAATGATAAAAATGTAAAATATCTCATTTAACAAAAGGTCTTTCAAATTTTGCTTCATCATCTCATTTAACAAAAGGTCTTTCAAATTTTGCTTCATCATCTCATTTAACAAAAGGTCTTTCAAATTTTGCTTCATCACATGTAACAAAAGGTCTTGCAATGCAATCAAGATCACATTATGAATAAAGAAATTCCCAAACAAAGCTATTATTAACAAAAATAATCCATTCATTTCACATATACTTCACAACATATACATCACCACAAACTTTCTCTCTCTTTATCTCTCTCATTTCCCCCTCTTTTTAATCCATACATTATTAACTACATAAAAATATGACAAAGGGGAACTAACTCATACAGTTTGAGGCATTAACTGGGTTAGGAAATGGATTGTTACTTACTCCAAGTCAAATATGAAATTACTAATGATGAAGTCACACAATACTGTTGTAGATTCACAATACTATATTTTTATTCCGAGCTGCTGACAAATGATCCTGCAATAAACAATGAATTATGCATGTCACTCTATAATCCTACTTCAGATTACATCAAGGTCTACCGGAAAATAAATCATCATTCATGAACTCTTGACGAAGACGTATATTTTACTCTTTATAGGATTTTTTCATATGCTACATCGTACCAAAGAAACATCTGCAGCAAATAAATCTGCACTCTTTCAATCAATGTTAATTACAATGAGAATGGAGACAAATTACACAGAAACATCTGCAGCAAATAATAAAAATCTTTTGAAGTCCTAGTTCAAAAACCATAAAAGCTGGTTTCAGGAGTGTGGGGGGGAAAGGGGATATAATTGCATAGAGCAGGAAAATCATGAAAAGAAAAAAATATAGAGCAAAACAATGAAATGGTAGGTTTCAACTTTAAGAAGGTAAAATAACAACTACAGCATTCAATCTAGCATTTTTTTTCACCCTGTAAAACTCAATAAAACAGTCACCCTGTACATATTTTTTTTTTCAAAATTTTGGAACAAGATTGAATTTATGTAACTGACAATAACTGGAACCAACATATTCCTCACCATCAAATTGATTCCTGAGCTCTGCATTTTGAGACTTTAGCACAGAAATTTTCATTGCCAACTAATGAATCTACAAATCAAAACCATGTGGTAACAAAAAGTAAGTATAAGCAACATGCCAATTAATATACCTTATACCTTCATAGACTTCAACTGGAATAAAAGTTGAAAAGTTACGAAGCATAAACGAATAAAAAATTGTAACCTCCAAGTATAATAATGGTTAAGTTACTAACTTACTATGATAGTTTCAACTTTCAAATCATTCACAAGCTTCGAAGTTGAACCATGAGAATGACATGATAGTCTCAAAAGCTTTTGCAAAATACTTGACAGTTTAACTTTTTGTAAGGTGATGAGGAACATGTTTGGTTGAAGCCATTGTTCTGTTTGAAAGGTAATGGTTTCAAAACTATTACTATTGTTTTAATTGTTTATTGTAAACTCTTACTATTTAATTCAAAACTCTAACTGTTTTTTAGGCTCATTGTTTGGTCCTATTTTTTAAGACTTCAACCATTGTGTTCTCCTACAACCATGTAATTTTTTTTTCATTCAGTTGGTTGGTGTTTAGTATGGTGGAGGATGTAACAGTTGTAATAATTGTAATATTTAGCATTTTGGGAGATGATGTAAGTAACTGTATATAATGATGATATAATATAGTTATGTTAATACCCGTACCCGCAATTTTGTGGAGTATTGGGTTCTGTGTTTGGTTTTTTAAAGGTTTTTCGAAGGTTTTTCAAAAAATTTATTACATTTTCAAACATATTTTTGGTTTTTATTTTGTATCTTGCATTATATTCTGATTTTTCCCCCCAGAGTCTTATATATATGATGCCTGTGTGATGTTGCTCGGTTGAGCCTGGGGAGGATTGATATTTATTGCCTGTGATGTCATATATTTAATTGTTAGCAGAATTCCGTAAGGAATTTCTGTAAAAGGGCTAATATTTTAGGGGAGGTTATGTCAAAATTTTTACTAAATTTTTTAAAATCTATTATGTTTTCAAACGATATCTTGGTTTTTATTTTGTATCTTAGTCGTATGAAGATTTTTTTCTTCCCAGAGCTCTATATATATAATGTCTATGTGATGTTGCTTGGATTGGCCTGGGGAGGATTTATATTTCTTGACTGTGATGATAAATTTTTAATTGTGAGCAGAATTTCGTAAGAAACTGTTGTAAAATGGCTAATATTTTAAGGGAGGTTCTGTCAAAATTTTCAGAAAATTTCCTAAAATCTATTATGATTCCAAACTATATCTTTAGTGATATGAATTTTTTTTTCCCAAAGCCTAATATATATTATGACTGTGTAATGTGGCTTAGATTGGGCTACGGAGGGTTCAATTTCACTATCTATGATGTTAAGAAATTGCTCTCAAAGGAATAATGTTTCATCAGAGATTCTATCGAAATTTTTACTACAATCATGCCTGTAAAATTTTAAGTAATACTGTTGAAATATTTACTAAACATTTTAAAGAAAGTTAAGACGTCGCGATAACATGTCGTATGAAATATTTTAAAGACGTCGTATTAGAGAACTATTAGGAAGCAATATAATTTCAGAGAAGGCCTGTATGGAGTAGTTGATTGTATTAGAAAGGTGGGTGTATTTGTTTACACCCACCTTTTTTGTTTACACCCACTTATTCGTTAAAATGTTTAATTTTTTTAGAAATTTATATGCAGTTCACCCAATCAAATAAATCTAACTAAATTTATATGCAGTCCCGAATACGTGCCGTAGGCACGTCCCACGGGCATACCTAGTATATATATATATATATATATATATATATATATATATATATATATATATATATAAAGTTATATTTAAAAGATGTATTTTGCAAATCTATTTACAAAACCCTAAACCTATTATTTCCGTTCTATAAAAGAGTGGGGTGCAGCCGTCTCTTGCAATGCTACACAAAGGATTTTTATTATTTTTGTTTTCTTTTAGTTTTCAAGCGAGGATTCTTGGTTTTCTTGCGAAGGAGGATTTTTCTTATTCTTTATTTTCTTCGGTTGAATCTTCAAGAGGTGAGTGACATGTTTTTGTTTTCTTTTGTTCAATGCATGTTGTATGTGATTAATTCGTTTATTAGAAAACATATTAGGGTTTGGATGTTGATATGATGAATTTGATGAGTAGTTAAGTTAAAAATTGAATCTTTACTTGAAACTATACTATTGATGACCAAAACCCTAATTTGATTAATTGTGATTGCTAAAGAACCTAATAGAAATCCTGAGTAGGATGTTGTTAATCATATTGTTGCTGTTTGAATATTATATGTTGAGTTGTATGATGTTTTTGGATGAAAAGTAAACAAAAATTGATTTAAAGAAGAACCCTAGTGTGTATGCATATGTTGTTCAGCTCTTGACTTTGCGATGGTTAAAAACTTGAATATTTGCATGTTGTGAGTGCATATGTTCATGAGTAATTGATGTAAGTGACTGAGTATGTGTATAACAAGTTATAGAATGATTTGTTGGACCAAAAAGATTAAGTTTTGAAGTAAAAAGAGAGGTTTTGCCTTTTCAGGTCTGTAGTGTGCAGGCCGAAGGTTGCCTTGATGCATTGTTTGTGAAAATCTTGATTGGGATCTGGGTTGTTTGACAATGAGGTTGTTTGAACAATATACTACCGATATACAACGGATTCACAATGATTAACTGATGCACAATCACACAAACACATATACACACACCTTCACATTCTTAATCCACTGTTTTGAGAGTTTTGTGAATTTTGATGAAGTTTTGTTGGATTTTCAATTGCTTTTGTTCTAAGATGGTTTAAACAACCTATTACTTTTATTTGGTGAATTTCTAATGCTAAATTAAATGCTTAAACTCTATTTGAACATATATGTATATGCTTGACCATATTGAGAGATTTTTGTGAAAAAATTATGTTTTGAGATCTTGGTGTGTTTTGAAGTATCTTGATGACTCCTACATGTCATACTTGACATATTCAAACATCTCAAGAATTTTGTATTCACAAGTTTGTGTTTTTATGAAATAAAACGATGTATCAGTTAAACATGCACATAACCTTAAACTGCAGTATGTAGGTTCGACAGTCGACCGACCAATGTCGACAGTCGACTGTCAATGCCCTGGCTGAAGAATTTTTCTTTAGTTTTGGATTTTCTCTAGGATAGTCGACTGGTTATCTTATGCAGTCGACTGTAACTGCTCCGATTGATACTTTCCTTGAGTTTTGGATTTTACGCTGGGCAGTTGACCGACTACCTTATATAGTCGACTATCACTACTCTGATTAATGTTTTTCTTGAGTTTTGGATTTTACGCGGGACAATCGACCAACTACCTTATGCAGTCGACTGTCACTGCTCTGATTGATGTTTTTCTTGAATTTTGGATTTTATGCAGGACAGTCGACCGACTACCTCATGAAGTTGACTGCTACTGCTCTGACTGATGAATTTCTTGAGTTTTCTGATGTTTCTTTAAATGATTATTTCTTCCACTATAGATTATTAATCTACTTTTTAAATGATATTTTTACTACAAATTACAGTATCTTACAGAGAATTGTATTTTATTTGTAATTGAGTTTTAAAAGTATTCTTATGATCTTATTTAAGTAAGTTATATGTGTTTTCAACAAATTGATGTTTTGATGATATTCTATGACTTCAAAATATGGTTTTCTGTTATTTAATGAATTTAATATTCTATTTCAAATTCTGGAATTTTACGAGTATATTAAATAAAAATTGGACTTTTGATATAAATGTTTTACTGATTGATTTGAGAATTATATTGGAATTTTTGTTGTTGATATTCGTTTTGAGAATCTCTAGGAGTTGAGAAGGAGTCCTGTGAACCGGCAGATGAGATTTTGTTGATTTAGACAAGTTGGATCTTGGGGTTGTTGTTGTGAATTTAAGTCCGGCAAGATACACTAACTCTAGAGATGAGAATTTTTGTGTTGTAATAATAACCAACTTAAGGACAGGCACTAGTGGAGATGTGATGGAATTTGGGAAACGTAAGTATACGCTCTTGGTCTGTTAGTCCAACGGATGCGTTCCAGGACTGTTTGTTGTCCTATCTCGAGAGGACATTTGTATGTTCGCGTATCGAGGGTCTGCAGGCCTATTCACGGAGCATGCAGGGTGCATTCGCGTGTCGAGGGTCGGCAGGCCTATTCACGGGTTGTACTCGGTGAATCTACACGTCGAGGGCCTCGCAAGCCTATTCGTGGGGTACATGGTTGGGAGGTGATTCTCTAGTTTTGCACTGGACCTATGTATTGTGGGATGCATAGAATCCGACATGTATGCATTAGAGAGTCGGCATATAGCATTGATGTTTTCTTGACTTGGTTTTATGCATGTTGTTTTCTGTTTTCTACACTTGACACTTAGTCAAGGTTCTCTTGATGTTTTCATGTTTTATTTATTGTTGACTCTTATTTCTTTTATTCTTAATACATGTTGTTTATGATTCTATACCTTATGATTATTTATTGTGTTTCATATTCCTTTCATTTTTATGGTTGACATATGTTGTTTATGACTTTATCCTTCATGTTTCATTTTCTGTTTGCTGTTGTGTTTCATTGCATGTATTGTGCACGTGCCTTGGTGGTGTGCGTTTGTTGCACGTAATTTGCACGTGTTGCCGTCGGGATTTTCATCCTGTTATTCTCTATATTCGGATCTAACATCGTCAATAAAGGCAAGTCAATTTCCTCTTGAATTGCATATTGGTTCAAATTCAAGTTTTTATTGAAACTCTGCAAGTAGATCCTGATTGTTATCATATCGTTATATAGTTTATCTTTGCGAGTATATTGAGGGTTTACACGAGCTAACTCGAGATATTCTTAACATCGTACCATTATTGACTCCAAAATATCGAATCTTTCATGTATTCATGTAGTATTGATAATAAAAATTATTCATGCATAACATTGCACAAATAAATTATTGTAGAATTGATTATTATGTTGTTATGCTTGAATGATTGATGGATGCCTCGTTGATGTTACGGATGCGTACTTCATTGTGTTTACCATGCTATTGTGTTTACCATGATGAATATAAGATTTGTTACGTATTCAGTTGAAGATCATCATGTTTATATTGCTTTTTTTTTCATGAAATATGTTGTACCCTGATTTTTGTTGTCTGCCTGAAATTTGTAAGACCTTTTTGAGCTAGTATTTGGCCTAAAAAAATCATAACTTTCTAAACAAAAATTGTAGCCCCGTGTTTCTAGTTTTCAGAACATCTAAAATATTTGAATTCCGAGTTTTATTGCAAGAGTTATGGTGTTGTTACCAGTGCTACCTTTTTACTTCCAGAATTCCCGATTCGTGTACTTCTTCATGTTTAAGTTATTAAAAAACTAAGGGTGCGTTTGTTTTGATATTTTGAATAGAGTATTCTGAATTGAGTATTCTGAATAGAGTTATTCTGAATATGAGCCAAAAAGCTGTTTGTTTAGCCTACATTCTGAATATTGATATTCTGAAAGCTGTTTATCTGAAAAAGAGAGTTTAGAAGCTGTTCGGTTATATTTCTAGCTGAAAACTGTATTCTGAAAGCTGTTTTTCTGAAAATGAGTGTTTAAAAGCTGTTCGGTTATATTTCTAGCTGAAAACAGTTATCTGAAAGCTGTTTTTCTGAAAAAGAGAGTTTAAAAGCTGTTCGGTTATATTTCTAGCTGAAAACTGTTATCTGAAAGCTGTTTTTCTGAAAAAGAGAGTTTAAAAGCTGTTCGGTTATATTTCTAGCTGAAAACTGTTATCTGAAAGCTGTTTTTTTCTGAAAAAGAGTGTTTAAAAGTTGTTCGGTTATATTTCTAGCTGAAAACTATTATCTGAAAGCTGTTTTTCTGAAAAAGAGAGTGTAAAAGCTGTTCTGCTATATTTCTAGCTGAAAACTGTTATCTGAAAGCTGTTTTTCTGAAAAAGAGTGTTTAAAAGCTATTCGGTTATATTTCTAGCTGAAAACTATTATCTGAAAGCTGTTTTTCTGAAAAAGAGAGTTTAAAATAATAATATATATAATAATATATATAATAATATATATAATAATAATATATACAATAATAATATATACAATAATAATATATATAATAATATATATAATAATAATATATATAATAATAATATATAATAATAATAATAATAATAATATTAATAATAATAATAATAATAATATATAATAATAATAATAATAATAATAATAATAAAAATAATAATAATAATAATATATAAAATAATAATAATAATAATAATAATAATAATAATATATATAATAATAATAATAATAATAATAATAATAATAATAGTCTGAATAGAGAGGAAAGGAGGTGTGAGAAGAGAGTAAAGGGGGTGTTTTGGAAAATAGGGGGTATGAGTATTCTGAATAGAGATTGGGAATATGGTGTAAAACAAACGCCAACTCGGAATAGAGTATTCTGAATACTCTATTCTGAGTTGCAAAACAAACGGAGCCTAAGTTTGTAACGCCCCGCCCCAATACTCAGGCAATATTTATATAATTTTAAGAGACAAATTAATATTTATAGTACAACTGCCCACCACTGGTTGTCTCATAAAAAGTGCTATAGCTTATTGGTGACCTCCAATCCCAGTCTATTATATTTATATTTAATTATTATAGTATTAATCCTGATATGGGACAATTCAAATCAATTCTCTCCTCTCTCTCTCTCTCTCTCCGCTGACGTAAGCGTACACAGACCCCCTTCCGGGAAGGCCCCCACGCCACGTCAGCGATTCACAAAGGCAGCACCCAACAGCTCTTTTTCCTGCAATGTAGGCCCCTCCCACGCTGGCGTCATCAGCAAGCACAGTTGCTGCCGCTGTCTCTTCTGTGGACCCCCACTGCATTACCGGGATTCCAAACAATGCCCCCTATAGAACTTTCTATAGGGCACAACCTCACTTTCTCTTTATTTATTATATATATATATGGGAAAAGGGGTATGAGCAACTTGCTCATTTAGTAAATGAGCAATTGATGATGTGGCAAACATGTGATTGGAAAATCCTTAAAGGGTTAGTTGTCCAATGTATCACATGCATGCCACATAATCAATTGCTCATTTACTAAATGAGAAAATTTTTCATATCCCTTTTACCCATATATATATATATATATATATATATATATATATATATATATATATATATATATATATATTCTCTTCGGAATTACGGGGTATTACATACACCCCTCCTTTAGAAATCAGCGTCCTCGCTGAGTACGGGACATACAATCTAGCGCAGGATCCTCCTTTCTAGCTGATGTGGAGCAGTTCCCGTGAGCGTCGCTCTCGTCTTTGGAATACTGGAGACCAATCCCACTTCACGAATCATTTTGTGGCCTTTACGTCCATCGTCCCGGAATACTGGGGATTGTCTAACTCCGCCGATCATCCTGGAGTCCATAACTCATGGCTCTCCCACACTCTATGTCGAAAGTCGGCTCTGATACCTTATGTAGCGCCCCTCTCAAATACTCAGACAATTTTTATATATTTTTGATAGACAAATTAATATTTATAGTACAACTGCCCACCACAGGCTGCCTCATAAAAGGTGCTATATCTTATTGGTGACCTCTAATCACAGGCTATTATATTTATATTTAATTATTCTAGTAATAATCCTGATATAGGACAATTCAAATCACTTCTCTCCTCTTCGTCCGCTGACATTAGCGTACATAGACCCCCCTCCGGATGGGACCCCACACCACGTCAGCGCTTCACAGAGGCAGCGCCCAACAGCTCTTTTGCCTGCAACAATGGCCCCTCCCACGCTGACGCATGCTGGCATCATCAGCAAGCACAGTTGCTGCCGCTGTCTCTTCTTTGGTCCCCCACTGCATTATCAGGATTCCAAACAGCCCCCTTATAGAACATTCTATAGAGCACAGCCTCACTTTCACTTATATATATATA